>JBBGZY010000942.1:3802500-4402500 GCA_037952925.1 Lithobates clamitans
GACCAGCAAAGCTTTACTTATCAGTCAGAATACTGTTAGCAAAAGTGATACAAACATTTAACAAAGATGGAACTGCAACTATCTGACAGAGGTGTCCAAGCCATCCATGGAAATTAACACCTTGACAGGAGTGTTTTCTGATGAGAAGGGTTGAAGAAAATCGCCATGTACTGTAAATTAGCTAAAGAAGTAAAAAAGCCAAAATAGGGTGATTGTTTCCCGTGACACAATACGGGATACACCGCAGAGGAATGGCATGCATAGGTGTCGTCCACGAAGGAAGCTTCTCCTAAAGCCCATGCACAAAAAGATTCTGCCTAGAATTTGTCAGGGCACATGCTGAAAAAGAAGAGGACTACTGGGTCTCTGTACTCTGGAGTGATGAGACCAAGATAAATGTTTTGGGAACTGATGGCTTCAACACTGTATGGCGTCGCAAAGGTGAAGGGTACAAAGAAAAATGTCTGGTGTATAAAGTGAAATATGGTGGTGGCACTGTCCTTCTGTGGGGCTGCATGAATGCTGCTGGTGTCAGGGAGTTGCATTTCATTGATGGTATCATGCTCTATATTGCAAGAGAAGATGCTACTATCACTCCGTGCCCTTGGTCGTCCTGCTCTTTTAATGACAATGACAATGATCCAAAACACACATCTAAGGCCTGTTGCATTTCTGAAAAAGAACAGGGTGAAAGTGATTCAGTGGCCATATATATCTCCTGACCTGAATCCAATCGAACACCTATGGGGAATTCTGAAGAGACAAGTTGAGCATCACTCTCCATCCAGTATCCAGGCTCCAAAAGAGGTCATTCTTGAAGAATGGAAAAAGATAGATGTTGCAATATGTCATCAACTTGTTCATTCCATGCCTAGAAGACTTGGTACCGACATTACAAATCACGGAGGTCATACAAAATACTAGATGTAGTTTTTGTTGTGGGGTGTATTCATTTTTATATTAACTAATTTGAGTAAAATTGAAGATTTTGTAATCTAAGTTATATTAGCCTTACTTTCATGTAATAAGCTAAACAAATGTTCTATGAAACTCAGTTTTGTCAAAATTTTGGAAATTGTTCTTGTGCTCACTGAGATATTGATTAAAATCTTACTTTTCAAAAGAGGTGTACTCATTTATGCTGAGCACTGTATGTGTGTGTATATATACAGTGGGGACGGAAAGTATTCAAACCCCCTTAAAATTGTTCACTCTTTGTTATATTGCAGCCATTTGCTAAAACCATTTAAGTTCATTTTTTTTCCTCATTAATGTACACACAGCACCCCATATTGACAGAGAAACACAGAATTGTTGACATTTTGCAGATTTATTAAAAAAGAAAAACTGAAATATCACATGGTCCTAAGTATTCAGACCCTTTGCTGTGACACTCTCATTTACCTCAGGTGCTGTCCATTTATTCTTATCATCCTTGAGATGGTTCTATACCTTCATTTGAGTCCAGCTGTGTTTGATTATACTGATTAGACTTGACTAGGAAAGCCACACACCTGTCTATATAAGACCTTACAGCTCACAATGCATGTCAGAGCAAATGAGAATCATGACGTCAAAAGGAACTGCCTGAAGAGCTCAGAGACAGAATTGTGGCAAGGCACAGATCTGGCCAAGGTAACAAAAAAATTTCTGCTCCACTTAAGGTTCCTAAGAGCACAGTGGCCTCCATAATCCTTAAATGGAAGATGTTTGGGACAACCAGAACCCTTCCTAGAGCTGGCCGGGGGAGAAGAGCCTTGATGACAGAGGTAAAGAAGAACCCAAAGATCACTGTGGCTGAGCTCCAGAGATGCAGTCAGGAGATGGGAGAAAGTTGTAGAAAGTCAACCATCACTGCAACCCTCCACCAGTCGGGGCTTTATGGCAGAGTGGCTCGATGGAAGCCTCTCCTCAGTGCAAGACACATCAAAGCCAGCATCGAGTTTTCTAAAAAAACACCTGAAGCACTTCAAGATGGTGAGAAATAAGATTCTCTGGTCTGATGAGACCAAGATAGAACTTTTTGGCCTTAATTCTAAGCGGTATGTGTGGAGAAAAACAGGCACTGCTCATCACCTGTCCAATACAGTCCCAACAGTGAAGCACGGTGGTGGCAGCATCATGCTGTGGGGGTGTTTTTCAGCTGCAGGGACAGGACGACTGGTTGCAATCGAGGGAAAGATGAATGCGGCCAAGTACAGGGATATCCTGGATGAAAACCTTCTCCAGAGTGCTCAGGACCTCAGACTGGGCCAAAGGTTTACCTTCCAACAAGACAATGACCCTAAGCACACAGCTAAAATAACAAAGAAGTTGCTTCATAACAACTCCGTGACTGTTCTTGAATGGCCCAGCCAGAGCCCAGACTTAAACCCAATTGAGCATCTCTGAAGAGACCTAAAAATGGCTGTCCAACAACGTTTACCATCCAACCTGACAGAACTGGAGAGGATCTGCAAGGAGGAATGGCAGAGAATCCGCAAATCCAGGTGTGAAAAACTTGTTGCATCTTTCCCAAAAAGACTCATGGCTGTATTAGATCAAAAGGGTGCTTCTAATAAATACTGAGCAAAGGGTCTGAATACTTAGGACCATGTGATATTTAAGTTTTTCTTTTTTAATAAATCTGCAAAAATGTCAACAATTCTGTGTTTTTCTGTCAATATCGGGTGCTGTGTGAACATTGAGGAACAAAAAATGAACTTAAATGATTTTAGCAAATGGCTACAATATAACATTTAAGGGGGTCTGAATACTTTCCGTCCCCACTATATATATATATATATATATATATATATATATATATATATATATATATATATATATATATACACACACACACACACATACATACACACACACACACAGTGTAGAGAGGAAGACAAAGTTAAATTCAGGGCTCTGTCATGGGTGTCTCGATCCAGAAGATCTTAGGGAACTTCAATCCAGAAGTTGAGGACTCCCATGGACTGGACTGGTGCTGTGTTTATGTAGTTGATCATATGTAATCATGCCATATCAAGTCTAAATAAACTGCACCCAGCTGTATGAAAAGTTTAACAGAGTTACTGGTTATCAAACAAATAAAATTAACAAGGTATTTAACCCTAAGTTACAGAACATACATTTGTCTTTTTTTACTTTAAATGATATAGACTTTTTTTTATATATTTAAAAAACCCAGCTTTTGTATACCTGGTTACCTGTACAAGTGATGACTACATCCACCTGCCGTATAACTTCACTTAGTTTAACCACCCGAAAACCTTCCATGCTGTATGAAAAAGAAGCCATGAACATTGACAAACATCTAAGAAATTGCATGAAATTAAACATTAGACAGAGAATACAATAAAGGTTTTTAGCAACAACTTATACCCATGTATTCAATAATAAAGTGTTACTAAACCCACAACAGTAAAATCAGTCTGAATATGCATTAAAGCATGCTTGTTAGAACCTAAGGGGTTAAATCCCACGCATTGTGTAAAAAGGCTGTTTGATCCCCTTCTTCCACTGTCCCCAATCCATATCTTAATAGTACAGAGCCTTTGGAGTCACTCTGCACATGCTCAGTTTTGTGTGTATTGCTAGAGAGTGTTTTTTTTTTTTTCTTGGGAGGGTGCATGTGATCAGCACAGGGCCAATCGGCACTGTCCAGACAGAAGGTCAGGGGTCCTGCAGCCTCATAGGGCAGTCAGAGGAGAATGAAAACGTATCCTACAAGCTTTAACCAGACACTCATAGAAGTCACAAGACTGCTATATGCTGCTGATGAGAAAAGGTATTTAGCAGTTTATATTTACAAAAATAATTGCATTTCCATGTTCTGTGAACTGTGGGAGACCAGATACAGTGAATGCAGGGTCCTGGGATGTAACACTAATGCCCCATACACACGGTCGAACATTGATCGGACATTCTGACAACAAAATCCTAGGATTTTTTCCGACGGATGTTGGCTCAAACTTGTCTTGCATACACACGGTCACACAAAGTTGTCGGAAAATCCGATCGTTCTGAACGCGGTGACGTAAAACACCTGTGTCGTCACTATAAACAGGGCAGTAGCCAATAGCTTTCGTCTCTTAATTTATTCTGAGCATGCGTGGCACTTTGTGCGTCGGATTTATGTACACACGATCGGAATTTCCGACAACGGATTTTGTTGTCGGAAAATTTAATAGCAAGCTCTCAAACTTTGTGTGTCGGAAATTCCTATGGAAAATGTGTGATGGAGCCCACACACGGTCGGAATTTCCGACAACAAGGTCCTATCACACATTTTCCATCGGAAAATCTTATTGTGTGTACAGGGCATAAGTGTTTTAACAAGCAAGTTCTTTCTAATATTTACTATTACTCGACACTGGCAATAAAAAAGGCAAGTTCCCACAATCTCCTAGATTGCAAAATAATAGTCATTGACTACAAAACTTTAAAGTGTATGTATATATATATATATATATATATATATATATATATATAAAAGATGTTATTCAAAAGATTTGAAATTCTAAAAACATCAAGGCATTAAAAATATACTGTAGAATTTAAGCTCAAATGTGAAATTCATCCAAAACTACATAAATGATAAAGTCACTAATGAGTGTAAAAATTGAGACATAAATTGCAGAACACACATCATAAAAATTAAGATAAAAGAGTTAAATAAAGGGCAATGAATTTGTAGGCAGTGTAGGGTGCAAATGCGCACGGGCAGAACTATCCCTTAGCTTTTATCCTTTCATTTTCCTATATGTTTTGGAATACAGCAAATTAATAACTTTGTTAAAACTGAAAGCACATGCATTCAAATTAGGTTCTCGTTCACACAAGAATGTAATTTGCTATGCTTTTAATGCCAGCAAAGTTATTTCAATTAGTCCTAGTTACTCTGCCTAGTGTACACCAGATGTGCTTCACTGGTGGGGGTCAGGCAAAATTGCTGCATTTTGGGTTCACTAATCAGAATTTTTACATTGAAGTCACATAATTGAGGCCCATTTAAAATGTATTCAAAATGTGTTTACTACCTCCACACATTTGTGCAAATGCTATGAGCATAGCCTTCAGTCAAAACAGAACAGATAAAAACCGTATGTAGCCGTTTTAAAAACAGACATGCAAGGCACAATAAAGAAGCTGAATTAGAATTTACTAAGGTAATTTGGAAAATGTGGCTCTAAGATCTGGTGATCCTAGAGATGACCAAAATTGGGAGCATATGCTTCACTGAAATTAGGTTACAATTCTCTACTTTCAAGTACATTGTTTTGATATTGAAAGTGAAAAGAAGATGGTTGGAGGTTTTTAAGTGTGCAATCGGTTTTAAATGGCTCCCGAGGGTTACAAAATCAACTGTTTTCTAAATATTTAAACTTTTATTTTTTGCATAACAAAGTCAATCAAAATCCATGTTAGTTCTGACAAAGCATTGGAGTTATTAACCACTTTGCACCTAGCCACTGCACATAAACAGCCGGGTGGGCACTTCCTTCTTCTGAGTGCCTCAGAAGGAGCGTGCCCGAGCACTCCTCCGGACACGCCGCATCTCGGAACAGCAGGAGGGCACTGTGATTTGGGGGTGACGTTACACATGGGATCATGATCCCGATCTGCCTGTGCCCCCCAGAGACAGGACAGTGCTGCACGACAGGAGGGCTCTGTGATTAGCCCTCCTGATAACATGGCTGTGTCCAATCACAGCCATTTTAATGGCTCTCAGCTCTTCCTCTCCTCACACAGAGCATGTCAGTGAGGAGAGGAAGAGAGATCTGTGCTGCAGCTGGGGGATCAGTGAATTTTTAGCTGTTTATCTGCTTTTTACCCACTGATCACCCAGATAGTGTCCCCAAAACACAGTGTCCCCAAACACAGTGAAAACACCTCTCATACAGCTGTCCCAGTGAACATCTGCCTGTCAACATCTGAAACATCTGGCACATCTGCCCGTGATCACCTGGCACATCTGTCCATTATCACCTGCTACATCTGGGGCACATCTGCCCGTGATCATCTGCCACATCCCAGTGATCAACATCTGCCTGTGAACACCTGCCATATCTGTCTGTGAACATCTGTCACATCCCAGTAATACAACATCTGTAACACATTTGTCTGTTATAATCTGTGCATATCTGTCCACATGGCTAAAAGATTCTACAGCAGGGAGGAGGCTCTCCAGATACTCCAGAGTATGTCGGACGAGAGTAGCGGAGAACTCTCTCTGTCAGACTTGGATAGCGACTAAGAGCCGATGAAAAGCAGTGGCTTTGAAATGAAAACTGAGGAGGATAGAATCCCAACAAAGAAGCTCAGGAGATATGAGCAGGCATCCAGCAGCAGTGCAGCACTCCAGGATAATATGCAGGCATCTAGCAGTACAGCACTACAGGATAATATGCAGGCATCCAGCAGTACAGCACTACAGGATAATATGCAGGCACCCACCAGAAGCGCAGCACTCCAGGATAGGCAGGCATGCATCGGCAGTTCTGCAACGTTCCTAGAGGATAGGCCAGATGCTAGCAATGGGGCGTCCCATCCACAACGAGGCAGGGCCCATACTAGCCTCCCAGATATTCTACCGTAACATGGCTGCTGGATGCATCAGTAGAACCTGCAATTCCCCTTTTTACAGCCCAGCCAGGCCCTCAGATAAAGTCGGAAAACGTAACCCCAATTTATTACTTTCACTTATTTTTTACAGATGATCTCCTAAATTACATTGTGGAGCAGTGTAATCTATACGCCAGCCAACATATAGCCAACAATCCAAATTCTTCATATGCCCACCCTTTTCTTTGGAAACCCCTCACTGTGGAAGAATAAAACATTTTCCTTGGCCTAACCCTCAACATGGGGCTGACAAAAAAAAATGAACTCCATGCCTACTGGTCTACCCAACCTATCCACCATATGCCAGTCTATTCCTCCTTGATGCCCAGAACCCATTACGGGATAATGAGGTTTTTACATTTCAACAATGCCCAATGCCTCCCTCAAAATCATCCCAAATATGATAAATTATTCAAAATTCGTCACCCAATCGATTTTTTTTGCTCCAGTTTCAAGCAGATGTTTAACCCCGATTTAAATATTTGTGTAGATGAATCCCTAGTACACTTCACTGGAAGACTTGGCATAAAGCAATACTTCCCCAGTAAAAGAGCCAGACGTGGGTTAAAATTTTATAAGGCATGTGACAGGGCCACGGGTTACACATATGATTTTATAATTTATGAGGGAAAAGACAGACAGCTAAACCTCCCTGGATGCCCTACTTACATGGGAACAAGTGGCAAAATTGTCTGGCAGCTGATAGAAGCATTGCTTGGGAAAGGTTACCACCTGCAGTGGGGATAGAAAGTATTTAGACCCCCTTAAATTTTTCATTCTTTGTTATATTGCAGCCATTTGCTAAAATCATTTAAGTTCATTTTTTGTTCCTCATTAATGTTCACACAGCACCCGATATTGACAGAAAAACACAGAATTGTTGACATTTTTGCAGATTTATTAAAAAAGAAAAACTGAAATATCACATGGTCCCAAGTATTCAGACCCTTTGCTCAGTATTTAGTAGAAGCACCCTTTTGATCTAATACAGCCATGAGTCTTTTTGGGAAAGATGCAACAAGTTTTTCACACCTGGATTTGCGGATTCTCTGCCATTCCTCCTTGCAGATCCTCTCCAGTTCTGTCAGGTTGGATGGTAAACGTTGGTGGACAGCCATTTTTAGGTCTCTCCAGAGATGCTCAATTGGGTTTAAGTCAGGGCTCTGGCTGGGCCATTCAATAACAGTCATGGAGTTGTTGTGAAGCCACTCCATTATTTTAGCTGTGTGCTTAGGGTCATTGTCTTGTTGGAAGGTAAACCTTCGGCCCGGTCTGAGGTCCTGAGCACTCTGGAGAAGGTTTTTGTCCAGGATATCCCTGTACTTGGCCGCATTCAACTTTCCCTCGATTGCAACCAGTCGTCCTGTCCCTGCAGCTGAAAAACACCCCCACAGCATGATGCTGCCACCACCATGCTTCACTGTTGGGACAGGTGATGAGCAGTGCCTGGTTTTCTCCACACATACCGCTTAGAATTAAGGCCAAAACGTTCTATCTTGGTCTCATCAGACCAGAGAATCTTATTTCTCACCATCTTGGAGTCCTTCAGGTGTTTTAGCAAACTCCATGCAGGCTTTCATGTGTTTTGCACTGAGGAGAGGCTTCCTTCGGGCCACTTTGCCATAAAGCCCTGACTGGTGGAGGGCTGCAGTGATGGTTGACTTTCTACAACTTTCTCCCATCTCCTGACTGCATCTCTGGAACTCAGCCACAGTGATCTTTGGGTTCTTCTTCACCTCTCTTACCACGGCTCTTCTCCCCCGATAGCTCAGTTTGGCCAGACAGCCAGCTCTAAGAAGGGTTCTGGTTGTCCCAAACGTCTTCCATTTAGGGATTATGGAGGCCACTGTGCTCTTAGGAACCTTAAGTGCAGCAGAAATTTTTTTGTAACCTTGGCCAGATCTGTGCCTCGCCACAATTCTGTATCTGAGCTCTTCAGGCAGTTCCTTTGACTTCATGATTCTCATTTGCTCTGACATGCACTGTGAGCTGTAAGGTCTTATATAGACAGGTGTGCGGCTTTCCTAATCAAGTCCAATCAGTATAATCAAACACAGCTGGACTCAAATGAAGGTGTAGAACCATCTCAAGGATGATCAGAAAAAATGGACAGCACCTGAGTTAAATATGAGTGTCACAGCAAAGGGTCTGAATACTTAGGACCGTGTGATATTTCAGTTTTTCTTTTTTAATAAATCTGCAAAAATGTCAACAATTCTGTGTTTTTCTGTCAATATGGGGTGCTGTGTGTACATTAATGAGTAAAAAATTAACTTAAATGATTTTAGCAAATGGCTGCAATATAACAGAGTGAAAAATTTAAGGGGGTCTGAATACTTTCCATCCCCACTGTATATGTAGACAATTTCTACACTAGTCTCCCACTTTTCCTCCATCTGTACCGAAAGAAGACTGTGGCCTGTGGGACAGCACGGACCAACCGCAAGGGCTTCCCACAGAGATTGGTTGCCAAGAAATTTAAACAAGGGGAAATGGCCAATATGCGGAATGAAGGGGTACTGAAGAGGTTCTGAAGTGGAGAGATAAATGAAGAGATGTCTACATCCTTTCCACAATGCATGACGACACCTTGGTGGAACTGCAGAGAAGAAGAGGCCCTGTCCAGAAGCCAAAATGTATGCATGAATATAACCTTTACATGGGCGGGTGGATATGAACAACCAGCTGATGCAGCCCTACTTGGTCACCAGAAGATCACTGTTTTGGTACAAGAAAGTCGCCATTTAATTGTTGCAACTAGCCCTGTTCAATTTGCATGTAATTTTTTCTAAGTGCACCCAAAGTTCCCTAACCCATCTAAAATTTCAAGAAGACATGCACAGCCCTTCTCTATCCCCGTGGCCAAGCCCCTCAACTAATTTGCTCCGATACATTAGCCAGACTCCATGAAAGGCACTTTACCGCAATCCTCCCTCTGACCCAAACAGGTCGCAAACCCCCCAAAAAATGTTGTGTGTGTTCAAGTACAGGAATTCGCCATGACACACGATACTACTGTCCCCAATGTCCCTCCCAGCCAGGCCTCTGTATTGGAGAGTGCTATCAGAGCTATCACACTTCACTGAACTATTAGTAAAGTGAAGATGATTTTTTTCCAGTTTCCACTATTTGCTATTTCTGTGAATGACCCGGACTGTTTAATGACTATGCCTCTTCCAACCATGTTTCTGCCTTCTACGTGAATTGACCTCGGCCTGTTAAATGATCATGCTTTTTGCCTGCCTCCTGAACTGATCATTTGCCCTGCCACTGTACAGCAAAGGGGTCTCATATGTGAGGGGCTCCAGAAAAGATTTTCCGAGTGGAGAAAAGGTTTTTCTCCGGGTTTTTGTTTTTTTGGATTAGGGTCGTGAGAAGGAAGACGCCTCTACCCCTGTCCTCAGGTCTTACCTGACCAAGGCCTAAATGTTATAGTGCTGCCTGCTGCCACCTGAACTGGTCATGCCTCTGCCTGCCACCTGAACTGGTCATGCCTTTGCCTGCCACCTGAACTGGCCACGCCTTTGCCTGCCACCTAAACTGGCCACGCCTTTGCCTGCCACCTAAACTGGCCAAGCCTTTGCCTGCCACCTAAACTGGCCAAGCCTTTGCCTGCCACCTAAACTGGCCACACCTTGCCTGCCACCTGAACTTTTCATGCCTCTGCTTGCCACCTGAACTGGCCATGTCTCTGCCTGTTACTTGAACTGCCTGTTAAACCATGGACCATTTAAAACCAAGAAATCTTGCGAGCTACCAAAAATCTGTAAATATGTAACACCGCCTATCAGGACAGCTGCTAGCACTGATCACGTCCCATATGACTGTGCAAATTCAGTATTTATAGGGGAAATGCTGCGCTATCTGGATGTTAGCATAAGTGCCTTAATGCAATGACACTTAATAAAAAATGTGTTTACGTGCAAACAAAGTCTTTTTACCATAGAGCATTTGATTACAGCATCACAAACCTTATAATCCACATATGTGTTGAAATGTATAAAGTGCCTCTGTGCTGGGGCCCGGTACGGTTTCATCTGAGCATCACATCTGTACAAATGGATTCAGAAAGAAATAATCCCTTGATCCCTACTAAAACCGTTTGAAAATCTGGCAACATTCTACAGAGAACTGTACATCAGTGACCATCACCTTCAGACACTGATAATAAAACTGAGGTACTTCCTGTATGTGAAGGGTTGTATAGGGGAGGACTTCCTGTCTTTGGTTTTGCAAGTGTCCAATCACATGTAGTGGGTCGTAACACTATGCGTATGGAATAAAATGGTGGCTCTGGTCCTGTGATGTACGATAAAGTAAAGAAGCACAGTGGATTTTCTGTTTACACAAAAGTGTTCCACTTGTCTCAACTGCAACTTACAGTATCTCACAAAAGTGAGTAAACCCCTCACATTTCTGTATTTTATTTTATCTTTTGACGTGACAACACTGAAGAAATTATACTTTGCTACAATGTAAGGTAGTGAGTGTACAGCTTGTATAACAATGTCAATTTGCTGTCCCCTCAAAATAACTCAACACACAGCCATGAATGTCTAAACCACTGGCAACAAAAGTGAGTACACCCATAAGTGAAAATGATACGAAATATGTAAAGAATTACAAGTTATATCAACATTTGCCTTGTTCCTTATATGCTTTTTTCTAGCTAAAATGGCGCTGACTTATTGTTTATGCAATCTGCTTAGTTCCGACCAACACCTACAACAATATTTAAAGAACTAGCAAAAGTTTACCATATTAGGGCATATTGTGAAAGGGCACTGTTTTTGACAATAAAGCTGACGATGCACCATGAGTCACCAGTGTACCTTAGCCAATGGTAGCTTGCCAAATACTGTTATAAAATGACATGTGTAAAAGGGTTCCTGTGTGACTCTGTTGAAACTCCTTGCTGTGTACAGAGCTCATCCCTATGTACCGGTACATTTGTAATAAATCTGTCTTCTAATCAACATGACCAGAGTTGACTGATCAGTGAGAGAATGGAATTTTACCGACAGAAATTGTCCAAATTAGGCCCAATTAGCCATTTTCCTCCCTGTTGTCATGTGACTCGTTAGTGTTACGACGTCTCAGGTGTGAATGGGGAGCAGGTGTGTTAAATTTGGTATTATCGCTCTCACTCTCTCATACTGGTCACTGGAAGTTCAACATGGCACCTCATGACAAAGAACTCTCTGAGGAGCTGAAAAAAAGAATTGTTGCTCTACATAAAAAAGATGGCCTAGGCTATAAGAAGATTGCCAAGACCCTGAAACTGAGCTGCAGCAAGGTGGCCAAGACCATACAGAAGTTTACCAGGACACAGGTTCCACTCAGAACAGGCCTCGCCATGGTCGACCAAAGAAGTTGAGTGCAAATGCTCAGCATCATATGCAGAGGTTGTCTTTGGGAAATAGATGTATGAGTGCTGCCAGCATTGCTGCAGAGGTTGAAGGGGTGGGGGTCAGCCTGTTAGTGCTCAGACCATATGACGCACACTGCTTCAAACTGGTCTGCATGGCTGTCGTCCAAAAAGAAAACCTCTTCTAAAGATGATGCACAAGAAAGCCCACAAACAGTTTGCTGAAGACAAGCAGACTAAGGACATGGATTACTGTAACCATCTCCTGTGGTCTGATGAGACCAAGATAAACTTATTTGGTTCAGATGGTGTCAAGCGTGTGTGGCAGCAACCAGGTGATGAGTACAAAGACAAGTGTGTCTTGCCTACAGTCAAACATGGTGGTGGGAGTGTCATGGTCTGGGGCTGCATGAGTGCTGCCGGCACTGGGGAGCTACAGTTCATTGAGGGAACCATAAATGCCAACATGTACTGTGACATACTGAAGCAGCATGATCCCCTCCCTTTGGAGACTGGGCCGCAGGGCAGTATTCCAACATCATAATGACCCCAAACACACCTCCAAGACGACGACTGTCTTGCTAAAGAAGCTGAGGGTAAAGGTGATGGACTGGCCAAGCATGTTTTCAGACCTAAACCCTATTGAGCATCTGTGGGGAATCCTCAAATGGATGGTGGAGGAGCGCAAGGTCTCTAACATCCATCAGCTCCGTGTTGTCATCATGGAGGAGTGGAAGAGGACTCCAGTGGAAACCCCTGAAGCTCTGGTGAACGCCATGCCCAAGGGGGTTAAGGCAGTCCCAGGAAAATAATGGTGGCCACACAAAATATTGACACTTTGTGCCCAATTTGGACATTTTCACTTAGGGGTGTACTCATTTTTGTTGCCAGCGATTTAGATATTAATGGCTGTGTGTTGCGTTATTTTGAGGGAACCGCAAATTTACACTGTTATAATAGCTGTACACTCACTACTTTACATTGTAGCAAAGTGCCATTTCTTCAGTGTTGTCACATGAAAAGATAAAAAAAATTATTTACAAAAATGTGAGGGGTGTACTCACTTTTGTGAGATATTGTATAGTGATCCAAATACATGCAAAAAATATATATTTAAGTGCTAAGTGCACCCACAATAAATGTCAAAATTTATTATAAATAGTGACATCATGAAATATTGAAGTCCATTCCAAAAATATTCACAGCTTGTACTGGTGATAAAACTTGTGTTCACGCAAGTGCTCTCCCCTTATGTGTGTATGCTCACCTTAGAGCGTGTGACCTCACAATTGTGAATTTTTTGGAGTTTGCGCGAAAACACTTAATATATTTATTTTACCAGCATAGAGGCACTTTATACATTTTAACACATACGTGGATTATAAGGTTTGTGATGTTGTGATCACACGCTCTACGGTAAAAAAAAAACTTTGTGTGCATGTCAACACATTTTTTATTTAGTGTCATTGCATCAAGGCACTTATGCCAACATCCAGATAGCGCAGCATTTCCCCTATAAATAAACCATGGACCATGTTCATACTTCTGTCTGCTGCCTGGACATTTCCTTTGGCAATCTGGACCAAAGCGTTGACTGCTCTGGGACAATATTCCTGCATGCTGAAACCACAGGTAATCCTTTATTTATCCTTTGCTCAGCAGAATGTATTTTGGGGTGTAACTCTTGGTGTGTACATGCTATGCGTTAGAAGCCTGAAGGTGCTACTTGCATGTTGGGCCTATGTATGTGGCCAGGCTGTGGAAAAAAGTCTCACATTGGGTATCGCCATACTCAGGACGAGTAGCAGAATGTATTTTGGGGTGTCATTTTTGCTGTGTACATGCTATGTGTTAGAAAGATCTTATTAAATTGACAAATTTGTGAAAAAAAAAAAGTTTTAATTTTCTTTCCACATTTTCCAAAAACTTGTGGAAAGAAATGACATTTTCAAAAGACTCATTATGCCTCAGGGAATATACATTGGGGTGTTTCCTTTCCAAAATGGGGTAATTTTGTGGGTAATTCCCTTGTCCTGGTGCTCCAGGGCCTTCAAAAATGTGATAGGTACTCAGGAAATGAAATGTATAAATTATGCCTTTAGAACGCCTGATGGAGCTACTTGGATGTTGGGCCTCTGTATGTGGCCAGGCTGCAGAAAAGTCTCACACATTGGGTATCACCATACTCAAGTAGCAGAATGTATTTTGGGGTGTAATTGCAAGTATGCCTGCAATGTGTGTGAGAAACATCCTGTAAATATGACAATTTTGTGAAGAAAAAAAAAAAATATATATATATTTCTTAATTTTCTAAAGCATTGTGGGAAAAAATTGCAACTTGCAAAATGCACTATGCCTCTTACTAAATACCTCAGACTGTCTTCTTTCCAAAAAGGGGTCATTAGGGGGGTATTTGTACTGTCCGGACATTTTAGGGCCACAAAAAATTAGATAGGCCATCAGTGCACCAGGATTGATCAATTTTCAATAATGCGTAGCATAGCTTGTAGACTCTATAACTTTCACACAAACCAATTATCATACACTTATCAGGATTTTTTTACCAAAGACATGTAGCAGAATACATTTTAGCCTAAATTTTCAACGAAATTTGATTTTAATGGATTTCTTTTAACCAGTTGCCGACCGCCGCACGACGATGTACGTCGACAGAGCGGCACGGACAGGCAAAAGGGCTTACCTGTACGTCCTTGCTGTACTGTATTGGTGTCAGTTTGTGACAGTTACAGTGTTAGGGCAGTGAGTGTTAGGCCCCCTTTAGGTCTAGGATACCCCCCAACCCCCCCTAATAAAGTTTTAACCCCTTGATCACCCCCCGTCACCAGTGTCGCTAAGCGATCATTTTTCTGATCGCTGTATTAGTGTCGCTGGTGACGCTAGTTAGGGACGTAAATATTTAGGTTCGCCGTCAGCGTTTTATAGCGACAGGGACCCCCATATACTATCTAATAAGTGTTTTAACCCCTTGATTGCCCCCTAGTTAACCCTTTCACCACTGATCACCGTATAACCGTTACGGGTAACGCTGGTTAGTTCGTTTATTTTTTATAGTATCAGGGCACCCGCCGTTTATTACCGAATAAAGGTTTAGCCCCCTGATCGCCCGGCGGTGATATGCGTCGCCCCAGGCAGCGTCAGATTAGCGCCAGTACCGCTAACACCCACGCACGCAGCATACGCCTCCCTTAGTGGTATAGTATCTGAACGGATCAATATCTGATCCGTTCAGATCTATACTAGCGTCCCCAGCAGTTTAGGGTTCCCAAAAACGCAGTGTTAGCGGGATCAGCCCAGATACCTGCTAGCACCTGCGTTTTGCCCCTCCGCCCGGACCAGCCCACCCAAGTGCAGTATCGATCGTTCACTGTCACTTACAAAACACTAAACGCATAACTGCAGCGTTCGCAGAGTCAGGCCTGATCCCTGCGATCGCTAACAGTTTTTTTGGTAGCGTTTTGGTGAACTGGCAAGCACCAGCCCCAGGCAGCGTCAGGTTAGTGCCAGTAGCGCTAACACCCACGCACGCACCGTACACCTCCCTTAGTGGTATAGTATCTGAACGGATCAATATCTGATCAGATCTATACTGGCGTCCCCAGCAGTTTAGGGTCCCCAAAAACGCAGTGTTAGTGGGATCAGCCCAGATACCAGCTAGCACCTGCGTTTTGCCCCTCCGCCCAGGCGAGCCCACCCAAGTGCAGTATCGATCGATCACTGTCACTTACAAAACACTAAACGCATAACTGCAGCGTTCGCAGAGTCAGGCCTGATCCCTGCGATCGCTAACAGTTTTTTTGGTAGCGTTTTGGTGAACTGGCAAGCACCAGCCCCAGGCAGCGTCAGGTTAGTGCCAGTAGCGCTAACACCCACGCACGCACCGTACACCTCCCTTAGTGGTATAGTATCTCAACTGATCAATATCTGATCCGATCAGATCTATACTGGCGTCCCCAGCAGTTTAGGGTTCCCAAAAACGCAGTGTTAGCGGGATCAGCCCAGATACCTGCTAGCACCTGCGTTTTGCCCCTTCACCCGGCCCAGCCCACCCAAGTGCAGTATCAATCGATCACTGTCACTTACAAAACACTAAATGCATAACTGCAGCATTCGCGGAGTCAGGCCTGATCCCTGCGATCGCTAACAGTTTTTTCGGTAGCGTTTTGGTGAACTGGCAAGCACCAGCGGCATAGTACACCCCGGTCGTAGTCAAACCAGCACTGCAGTAACACTTGGTGACGTGGCGAGTCCCATAAGTGCAGTTCAAGCTGGTGAGGTGGCAAGCACAAGTAGTGTCCCGCTGCCACCAAAGAGACAAACACAGGCCCGTCATGCCCATAGTGCCCTTCCTGCTGCATTCGCCAATCCTAATTGGGAACCCACCGCTTCTGCAGCGCCCGTACTTCCCCCATTCACATCCCCAACCAAATGCAGTCGGCTGCATGAGAGGCATTTTTATGTGCTCCCGAGTACCCCTACCCAAACAAACCCCCCCAAAAAAGATGTTGTGTCTGCAGCAAGCGCGGATATAGGCGTGACACCCGCTATTATTGTCCCTCCTGTCCTGACAATCCTGGTCTTTGCATTGGTGAATGTTTTGAACGCTACTATGCACTAGTTGAGTATTAGCGTAGGGTACAGCATTGCACAGACTAGGCACACTTTCACAGGGTCTCCCAAGATGCCATCGCATTTTGAGAGACCCGAACCTGGAACCGGTTACAGTTATAAAAGTTACAGTTACAAAAAAAGTGTAAAAAAAAAACACAAACAAAAATATAAAATAAAAAATAATAGTTGTTGTTTTATTGTTCTCTCTCTCTCTATTCTCTCTATTGTTCTGCTCTTTTTTACTGTATTCTATTCTGCAATGTTTTATTGTTATTATGTTTTATCATGTTTGCTTTTCAGGTATGCAATTTTTTATACTTTACCGTTTACTGTGCTTTATTGTTAACCATTTTTTTGTCTTTAGGTACACCATTCACGACTTTGAGTGGTTATACCAGAATGATGCTTGCAGGTTTAGGTATCATCTTGGTATCATTCTTTTCAGCCAGCAATCCTAGCGGCTAATTAGCCTCTAGACTGCTTTTACAAGCAGTGGGAGAGAATGCCCCCCCCCCACCGTTTTCCGTGTTTTTCCGTGTTTTTCTCTGGCTCTCCTGTCTCAACAGGGAACCTGAGAATGCAGCCGGCGATTCAGCCAGCTGACCATAGAGCTGATCAGAGACCAGAGTGGCTCCAAACATCTCTATGGCCTAAGAAACCGGAAGCTACGAGCATTTTATGACTTAGATTTCGCCGGATGTAAATAGCGCCATTGGGAAATTGGGGAAGCATTTTATCACACCGATCTTGGTGTGGTCAGATGCTTTGAGGGCAGAGGAGAAATCTAGGGTCTAATAGACCCCAATTTTTTCAAAAAAAGAGTACCTGTCACTACCTATTGCTATCATAGGGGATATTTACATTCCCTGAGATAACAATAAAAATGATTTAAAAAAAATAAAAAATGAAAGGAACAGTTTAAAAATAAGATAAAAAAGCAAAAAAATAATAAAGAAAAAAAAAAAAAAAAAGCACCCCTGTCCCCCCTGCTCTCGTGCTAAGGCGAACGCAAGCGTCGGTCTGGCGTCAAATGTAAACAGCAATTGCACCATGCATATGAGGTATCACCGCGACGGTCAGATCGAGGGCAGTAATTTTAGCAGTAGACCTCCTCTGTAAATCTAAAGTGGTAACCTGTAAAGGCTTTTAAAAATGTATTTATTTTGTTGCCACTGCACGTTTGTGCGCAATTGTAAAGCATGTCATGTGTGGTATCCATGTACTCGTCCTAAGATCATCTTTTTTATTTCATCAAACATTTGGGCAATATAGTGTGTTTTAGTGCATTAAAATGTAAAAAAGTGTGTTTTTTCCACAAAAAATGCGTTTGAAAAATCGCTGCGCAAATACTGTGTGAAAAAAAAAATGAAACACCCACCATTTTAATCTGTAGGGCATTTTCTTTAAAAAAATATATAATGTTTGGGGGTTCAAAGTAATTTTCTTGCAAAAAAAAATAATTTTTTCATGTAATCAAAAAGTGTCAGAAAGGGCTTTGTCTTCAAGTGGTTAGAAGAGTGGGTGATGTGTGACATAAGCTTCTAAATGTTGTGCATAAAATGCCAGGACAGTTCAACCCCCCCCCCAAATGACCCCATTTTGGAAAGTAGACACCCCAAGCTATTTGCTGAGAGGCATGTCGAGTCCATGGAATATTTTATATTGTGACACAAGTTGCGGGAAAGAGACAAATTTTTTTTTTTTTTGCACAAAGTTGTCACTAAATGATATATTGCTCAAACATGCCATGGGAATATGTGAAATTACACCCCAAAATACATTCTGTTGCTTCTCCTGAGTACGGGGATACCACATGTGTGAGACTTTTTGGGAGCCTAGCCGCGTACGGGACCCCGAAAACCAAGCACCGCCTTCAGGCTTTCTAAGGGCGTAAATTTTTGATTTCACTCTTCACTGCCTATCACAGTCTCGGAGGCCATGGAATGCCCAGGTGGCACAAAACCCCCACAAATGACCCCATTTTGGAAAGTAGACACCCAAAGCTATTTGCTGAGCGGTATAGTGAGTATTTTGCAGACCTCACTTTTTGTCACAAAGTTTTGAAAATTAAAAAAAGAAAAAAAAAAAATTTTTTTTTGTCTTTCTTCATTTTCAAAAACAAATGAGAGCTGCAAAATACTCACCATGCCTCTGTCAAAGTGAAACAATTCAAAATCTTTTTGGGCCTTACAGTAAATATGGGGCTCACAAAAAAATGAAATATACTCTTACTGGTCCACGCACCCCATTCATCATATTCCAATGTACTCATCCATTATGCCAAGGACACGATATGAAGTGATTGCATAGTTCCTCCATTTTAGCGACTATACATTGTGTCCTCCCTGAATTCACCCTGAAGATGACAAACTTTACAAAATTTGTTCACTTATTCATTTTTTCCCTGGAATTATTTCTTGCCCCAGGAATTTTCTCAGTTGTATATTCCTGACGTACATACAGTCAGGTCCATAAATATTGGGACATCAACACAATTCTAATCTTTTTGGCTCTATACACCACCACAATTGATTTGAAATGAAACAAACAAGATGTGCTTTAACTGCAGACTTTCAGCTTTAATTTAAGGGTATTTACATCCAAATCAGGTGAACGGTGTAGGAATTGCAACAGTTTGTATATGTGCCTCCCACTTTTTAAGGGACCAAAAGTAATGGGACAATTGGCTTCTCAGCTGTTCCATGGCCAGGTGTGCGTTATTCCCTCATTATCCCATTTACAAGGATAATGAGGGAATCAGAAGCAGATAAAAGGTCCAGAGTTCATTTAAAGTGTGCTATTTGCATATGGAATTTGTTGCTGTCAACTCTCAATATGAGATCCAAAGAGCTGTCACTATCAGTAAAGCAAGCCATCATTAGACTAAAAAAACAAAACAAACCCATCAGAGAGATGGCAAAAACATTAGGTGTGGCCAAATCAACTGTTTGGAACATCCTTAAAAAGAAAGAACGCACCGGTGAGCTCAGCAACACCAAAAGACCCGGAAGACCACGGGAAAAACAACTGTGATGGATGACCGAAGAATTCTTTCCCTGGTGAAGAAAACACCCTTCACAACAGTTGGCCAGATCAAGAACACTCTCCAGGAGGTAGGTGTATGTGTGTCAAGGTCAACAATCAAGAGAAGACATCACCAGAGTGAATACAGAGGGTTCACTACAAGATGTAAACCATTGGTGAGCCTCAAAAACAGGAAGGCCAGATTAGAGTTTGCCAAACAACATCTAAAAAAGCCTTCACAGTTCGGGAATAACATCCTATGGACAGATGAGACCAAGATCAACTTGTACCAGAGTGATGAGAAGAGTATGGAGAAGGAAAGGAACTGCTCATGATCCAAAGCATACCACCTCATCAGTGAAGCATGGTGGTGGTAGTGTCATGGCGTGGGCATGTATGGCTGCCAATGGAACTGGTTCTCTTGTATTTATTAATGATGTGGCTGCTGACAAAAGCAGCAGGATGAATTCTGAAGTGTTTCAGGCAATATTATCTGCTCACATTCAGCAAAATGCTTCAGAACTCATTGGGCGGCACTTTACAGTGCAGATGGACAATGACCCGAAGCATACCGCAAAAGCAACCAAAGAGTTTTTTAAGGGAAAGAAATGGAATGTTATGCATGGCCAAGTCAATCACCTGACCTGAATCCGATTGAGCATGCATTTCACTTGCTGAAGACAAAACTGAAGGGAAAATGCCCCAAGAACAAGCAGGAACTGAAGACAGTTGCAGTAGAGGCCTGGTCGAGCATCACCAGGGATGAAACCCAGCGTCTGGTGATGTCTATGCTTTCCAGACTTCAGGCTGTAATTGACTGCAAAGGATTTGCAACCAAGTATTAAAAAGTGAAAGCTTGATGGATGATTGTTAATCTGTCCCATTACTTTTGGTCCCTTAAAAAGTGGGAGGCACATATACAAACTGTTGTAATTCCTACACCATTCACCTGATTTGGATGTAAATACCCTCAAATTAAAGCCAAAAGTCTGCAGTTAAAGCACATCTTGTTCGTTTCATTTCAAATCCATTGTGGTGCTGTATAGTGCCAAAAAGACTAGAATTGTTGATGTCCCAATATTTATGGACCTGACTGTATCTGCGTTGATGAGTCCCTCATCCATTTTATCAGCAGGCTGTGCATCAAACAGTACATCACCAGTAAAAGGGCCATATATGGGGTGAAGTTGTACAAACTCTGTGAAAGGGCCACAGGATACACGTATGCCTTCCGCAAGGACCCCAGGATACACTTATGCCTTCCGCAAGGGCCACAGGATACACGTACGCCTTCCACAAGCTACACTATGCTATATTGATTCACCACTTTTTATGTTATACAGGTTGCAATGCTGGGTACATAATCAGTCCAGATATTGAAAAGCTCCCACATATGTGGTATTGCTAAGAAATATGTTAACGACTGACAACTTTTTCTTTTCTTTCCACACTTTCAAAAAATTGTGGCAAACAAAATAAGATTTTGCAAAGACTCAGAATGCCTCTTAGAAAGTGAGTTAGGGGGTTTGCTTTAAAAAAAAATGGTCATTTTGAGGGTGTTTCCATTGCCCTGGTGCTTCAGGGCCTCCAAAAATGTGATAGGTAGTCAGGACATTAGATGTGCAATTTATGCTCTTTGAAAGCTCAAAGGCACTCCTTGGATTTTTGGGCATTTTTATACATCTACAGCCCTGGCCAAAAGTTTTGAGAATGGCACAAATATTAATTTCCTCACTTTTTATGATGGCAATTTACATATACTCCAGAGTGTTCTGAAGAGTGATCAGATGAATTGCAATTGCAAAGTCCCTCTTTGCAATGAAAATGAACTTAATCCCAGCCCAAAAAAATTCCACTGCATTTTAGCCCTGCCACAAAAGGATCAGCTGACATGTCAGCGATTCTCTCGTTAACACAGGTGTCAGTGTTGATGAGGACAAGCCTGGAAATCACTCTGTAATGCTGATTGAATTAGAACAGACTGGAAGGTTTAAAAGGAGGGTGGTGCATAAAACCATTGTTCTTCCTCTGTTAACCATGGTTACCTGCAAGGAGACACATGCAGTCATCATGCTTTGCACAAAAAGGGATTAACAGGCAAGGATATTGCTGCAACTAAGATTGCATCTAAATCAACAATTTATCAGATCATCCAGAACTTCAAGGAGAGAGGTTCAATTGTTGTGAAGAAGGCTTCAGGATGCCCAAGAAAGTCCAGCAAGCACCAGGACTGTCTCCTACAGTTGATTCAGCTGCGGGATCAGGGCGCCACCAGTGCAGTGTTTGTTTAGGAATCACAGCAGGCAGGTGTGGGTACATCTGCACACACAGTGAGGCAAAGACATTTGGAGGATGGCCTGGTGTCAAGAAGGGCAGCAAAGAAAACACTTCTCTCCAGGATAAACATCAGGGACAGACTGATATTCTGTAAAAAGGTACAGAGATTGGACTGCTTAGGACTGGGGTAAAGTAATTTTCTCTGATGAATCCCCCTTCCAATTGTTTGGGGCATCCAAAAAAAAACGTGTCCGGAGAAGAAAAGGTGAGTGGTACCAAAGTCCTGTTGCATGCCAACAGTAAAGCATCCTGAGACCATTCATTTGTGGGGTTGCCAATTTTACCACTCACAATTTTGCCTAAGAACATAGCCATGAATAAAGAATGGTACAAAAACATCCTCTGAGAGCAACTTCTCCCAATCATCCAAGAACAGTTTGGTGAGGAACAATGCCTTTTCCAGCATAAGGCAAAAGCAATAACTAAGTGGCTTGGGGAACAAAACATTAAACTTTTGGGTCCATGGCCAGGAAACTCCCCAGACCTTAATCCCATTGAGAACTTGTGGTTAATCCTCAAGAGTCAGGTTTAAAACACAAATTCTGACAAACTTCAAGCATTGATTATGGGCTGCCATCAATCAGGATGTGGCCCAGAAGTTGATTGACAGCATGCCAGGGCAAATTGCAAAGGTCTTGAAAAAGAAGGGTCAACACTGCAAATATTGTCTCTTTGCATACATTTAATGTAATTGGCAATAAAAGCATTTGGTACTTATGAAATGCTTGTAATGCTTCAGTATACCACAGTAACATCTGACAAAAAGATCTAAAACCACTGAAGCAGTAGAAAATTAATATTTGTGTCATTCTCAAAACTTTTGGCCAGGGCTGCAGACGGTGAAAAAGTCTCACATGTGGTATCCCAATACTTGGGAAACATAACAGAATGGGTTTTGGGGTGTAATTATAAGTATGCCTATGCAGCATGTGAGACAACTTGGCAAAATGACAACTTTGTGAAATAAAAAGATTTTAATTTCTTAATTTTACAAAAAATTGTGGCAAAAAATTGCAACTTAAAAAATACTTATCATGCCTCTTACTAAACACCTTTGACTGTCTTCTTTTTAAAATTCGGTCATTTGGGAGGTATTTGTACTGTCCTGGCCTTTTAGGGCCTCAAGAAATGAGACAGGCAGTCAGTACATCAAGATTGATCAATTTTCAAATAAATGCTGTATATACCATAGACTGTAAATTTTACACTTATTTGGGTTATTTTTACCAAAGAAAAGTAGTAGAATTCATTTTGGCCTATATTTTTTGAAGAAAATATTTTTGAAGAAAGAACAAGAAAAACTTGTTTTTGTTTAAATTTTTCATTTATATAGCAAAAAATAAAACACATTGTGGTGATTAAATACCACCAACAATCGCTCAGACACACCGCATATTTGAGCAGGGCGAGAAGTCCGGGAAGCTACTGGCATGGTTGTCCAGGGAACAGCAGGGGGGATGGTGTATACCACACATAAGGGGTTCTGATGGAAGACTCAGAGATGACCCAGACGAGATAAACGACTGTTTCGCCTCCTTTTATAAAAATCTTTATAGCTCCAGGGCCACCTACACTAAGGAGGAGTTGACCACCTATCTAGAGCCCCTTGACTTCCCGGTTCTCACTGCAAAATACCGCGACAGTCTTGATACCCCTATCACCACAGATGAACTGCTGAAGGCTCTTAAGACCCTCCAGGCGGGCAAATCTCCAGGCCCGGACGGAATACCCGTTGAGTTCTATAAGCAATATGCAGAGGAGCTGACGGGGAAACATAATATGTTTATGGAGGCCCAACGCCTGGAGACGCTTCCGAGCTCATTAAGCGAGGCGGTTGTGGTCGTGATACCCAAGCCGGGTAAAAACTTGACCATGTGTTCCTCCTACCGCCCTATCTCTCTCATTAATGTGGACGCAAAGCTCCTGGCCAAAGTGCTGGCCAGGAGGCTTAACACAGTAATAGCGGCCCTGATACACCCAGACCAAACGGGGTTCATGCCGGGGAGGGGGACAGACATCAACATTAGAAGGCTTTTCACCCATATGGATAGGGCCCAGGCAGACACGGCAGGAGTGGTGGTATCCCTGGACACCGAAAAGGCCTTCGACTCCGTAGAATGGGAGTTCTTATGGGGGGTTCTGTCGAAATTTGGATTTGGTCCAAAATTTCTGACATGGATACGTATGCTCTATGCCAATCCCAAAGCAAGGGTCCGTACAAATGGAGCCCTTTCTGAAACCTTTCCTCTGGAGAGGGGAACTCGTCAGGGGTGCCCCTTGTCGCCGGGACTCTTCGCCCTAGCGATAGAGCCTCTGGCCATTGCCCTGAGGGAGGAGGCTGGGGTGAGGGGGATTCCAGTAGGCACAATAGAAGAAAAAGTGTCCCTATATGCGGACGACACATTGCTTTACCTCGCTGACCCTCACCGGTCACTGCAGAAGGCACTGGGCTTATTTGAGAACTTCGCTCGGTTTTCAGGGGTCCGCATTAATTGGGATAAGTCTGTCCTGTTCCCGCTCCACCCCTCGCTTCCCAGGGTGGATACGGCTACCCCACTTCAGTGGGTGAGTGAGTTTACCTATCTGGGCATCAAAATTAGCAACACCACCCATGAATTTATGGAAAAAAATGTGCAGCCTCTCCTCTCCCGGCTTACAGAGAAATGTGTGGCGTGGCGTTCCCTTCCACTAACCCCTGTGGGAAGAATAAATCTGATTAAAATGGTGTTTCTTCCAAAATTCCTCTACTTCTTTCGCAACACACCCTCCCATATACCTAGGTCCTTTTTTAGACGTCTGGAGGGGATTCTGACCTCTTTCATCTGGGCTGGGGGGACACCCAGAGTGGCAAAGAGGATACTCTATCTTCCCCTCTCGGGGGGGGGACTTGCCCTTCCAAATTTTTTGATATACTACTGGG
Source organism: Lithobates clamitans (assembly GCA_037952925.1). NCBI lineage: Eukaryota > Metazoa > Chordata > Amphibia > Anura > Ranidae > Lithobates > Lithobates clamitans. Next base: position 3,827,400 of record JBBGZY010000942.1, read on the forward strand.
CTGCCGTGTTGGTCACGGTGCGCTGGTGGTTCTCCCAGCCCAGACAGAACCCTGCAGTCGGGCTGGAGGCTGCTGTCGTTGGCTCCTATGCGGCTTTGTCAAACCTAGTCTATAGATGTCCTAAAGCACCGTGCCCTCTGACAACACTGATGAAAACCACCATTAGAGCCTGGAGGGAAGCTAGGGCTATTTATGACGAGCCGAATAGGGTTTCCCCACACACACCGCTTTGGTGCAATCCCACCCTCCCACATCTCTATGACATGCCAGACCCCTCCTACTGGGCTGCACGGGGAATGACCACCCTAAAACACATCACAGCCAATGGGAAACTCATGTCATTTCAGGACATTAAACAGCAGTACTCCCTACCCCGATCCTTTGAGTTCAGATATTGGCAACTGAGACACGCAATGAGGGCACGGAAAGACTCACTCTGGAACCGGACTCGGTTGAGCGACTTCTGGCGTGATGGGGAAGCCCCTGTCCACACTGTATATGTATCTGACGGTAGCACATGACGTCAAGCTCACTCGGGCATTTGATAAATGGAGGGTGGATATTCCGGCACTGGGAGATGACGAATGGGAGGACATTGTCTCAACCTACATCCCAACTGTAATAGCAGCTAAGGACAGATTTATACAACTAAAATTTCTCCATAGGGCATATTTCACTCCACACAGGATGGCCAGAATTTATCCCCACATTGACCCCCTATGCCCCCGCTGCAGGACCGGAGAAGGCACATTCTGGCACATGGTGTGGGCATGCCCGAAGCTCGGGCCGTATTGGGAGGGGGTGACAGGGGTACTTAATGACATATGGGACCTCAATCTATCGCTTGACCCTATGCTGCTTCTGCTGAGCTATATGGGAGATGTGGAGGGGGACAGATACACCAAACTCTCTGTTACATTCCTGCTATTCTATGCTAGGAGGGAGATAATGCTACATTGGAAGTCGGCTGAACCACCCACTGTTAGCTCCTGGAAGAAAGCGGTAAACTCGGTGCTGCCACTGTACAAACTCACGTATGAGAGCAGGCAGTGTCCGGCTAAATTTGACAGGGTCTGGTCGACCTGGGAGGCGGCTCGTGGCTGAGGGACCGGGAGTGGGGGACCTACTGATGGACTCCCCCCTCGCGGTCAGGGGCGATGCCCCCCCTCGGCGCGGGGCACTGTCGGGTCTTACTGATGAATGGGTGATTCAGATCTGACGGATTCATTCACTGGATGGACCCATGGGCGGTAGAGATTGGGCTAGCTGCTTATCTTTAGGGATAAAAGTGGACGGGGGCATCCTCAGAATTTATCGGATTGGGGTGGGGGGAGGGACTGGGCGGTAAAAGACTAGGGGGAGACTGTGAATAAGACTATATACTCTGCTGCAGATGTAAATAGGAGAATATATGTAATATCTGAATTGCACACTACTGTTAAGCGGATAACTCATTACCCCTCTTATATCCTAACGGGTATACAGGGAACTTACAAAGATGTACTTGTAAGATACTGTATTATTGAACAGATGTTTTATTATAATGCTGTGAGGACTTAGATATTCAATGTCGCACACTGACGGTTTTGTAATGCTGATTTGTTTTTGAAAATAAAAAAACCTTTTGCTGTTAAAGAAAAAATACCACCAACAAAAAGCTCTGTCTCAAAAAATGATAAAAATGTAATTTGGGTACGGTGCTGCATGACTGAGTAACTGTCATTCAAAGTGCGACAGTGTTGAAAGCCTAAAAATGACCTGGGCAGGAAGGGGGTAAAAGTGTCCAATATTGAGGTGGTTAAAGGAGAACTGGGTATGTTTCTTTGGCAGGTTACACGACCAGGTTCTCCTTCTCGTTTTTTTTTTTTGTAGTTTACACCAATGTTTATGGTTTAATATGGAATACATATAGTGCACAATAACCAAAATAGTTTTCATATTTTTCTCATTGTAGCCATCTAGTCATCTTTACACCAATCCTGAAATTGCCCTTCTAGTGGAATGAAATGTGTAGAAGGTGTTTTACAACATTTCGTCAATAAAATTGTTTAACCACTTCCCACCCGGCCACTGCACATATACGGCCGGGTGGGAGCTCCCTCCTTCTGACTGGACATTCCGGAACGTCCTTCAGAAGGAGCGGGATCACGCGGGCGCGCTCCCGCGCAGCCGCGCAATCCCGATGCGCGCGTGTCACTTGGACACGCCGCATCTCAGAGCGGCAGGAGGGCAATGTGATTTGCCCTCCTGATCCGCACGATGGCTGTGTGTAATCACAGCCATCGTATAGTAAACAAGGGGGAGGGGGTGGCAGATGACAGGAGATCGCGCCGCCACGTGCCCGCGCAGCGGCGCGATCCCGATCTGCCTGTGTCCCCCAGAGACAGCACAACACAGGAGGGCCCTGTGATTGGCCCTCCTGATCACATGACGACTGTATCCAATCACAGTCGTCATGTAATGTAATTAGAGAGCGTAGTAACTGCTCTCATCTCTTCCTCTCCTCACACAGAGCCTGTCAGTGAGGAGAGGAAGAGAGATCTGTGCTGCAGCCAGGAGATCAGTGAGTAATAAAGCTGTTTGTCTGCTGTTTACCCACTGATCACCCAGATAGTGTCCCCAAAACACAGTGTCCCCAAACAGTGAAAACACTTGTCAGTGAACATCTGTCCGCCAACAGCCGGCACATCAGCCCGTCGTCATCAGGCACATCTGCCCGCCCGCCATCAGGCACATCTGCCCGCCCGCCATCAGGCACATCTGCCCGCCCGCCATCAGGCACATCTGCCCGCCCGCCATCAGGCACATCTGCCCGCCAGTCATCAGGCACATCTGCCCGCCAGTCATCAGGCACATCTGCCCGCCAGTCATCAGGCACATCTGCCCGCCAGTCATCAGGCACATCTGCCCGCCAGTCATCAGGCACATCTGCCCGCCAGTCATCAGGCACATCTGACACCGTCAACAGCTAACACATCAGCCCGTCAACAGCTAACACATCAGCCCGTCAACAGCTAACACATCAGCCCGTCAACAGCTGACACATCAGCCGCCCACCATCAGGCACATCTGCCCGCCTGCCATCAGGCACATCTGCCCGCCTGCCATCAGGCACATCTGCCCGCCAGTCATCAGGCACATCTGACACCGTCAACAGCTAACACATCAGCCCATCAACAGCTGACACCTTAGCCGCCCACCATCATCATCATCAGGCACATCTGCCCGCCTGCCATCAGGCACATCTGCCCGCCTGCCATCAGGCACATCTGCCCGCCTGCCATCAGGCACATCTGCCCGCCAGTCATCAGGCACATCTGCCCGCCAGTCATCAGGCACATCTGCCCGCCAGTCATCAGGCACATCTGCCCGCCAGTCATCAGGCACATCTGTCGCCCGCCATCTGACACCGTCATCAGCTGACACATCAGCCCGTCATCAGCTGACACATCAGCCCGTCATCAGCTGACACATCAGCCCGTCATCAGCTGACACATCAGCCCGTCATCAGCTGACACATCTGCCCGCCCGTCATCATCAGGCACATCTGCCAGCCGCCATCTGCCCACGATCAGGCACATGTGCCCGCCAACATCAGGCACATCTAGCCACCCACCATCTGGTACAGCCGCCCACCATCTGGCACATCTGCCACCTGCCATCTGACACATCTGCTTGCCAACATGACAAAAAGGTCTTACAGCGCAGAGGAGGCTCTCCAAATACTCCAGAGTATGTCGGACGAGAGTAGCGGGGAATTCTCTCCGTCAGACTCGGATAGTGACTATGAGCCAGTGGAAAGCAGTGGCTCCGAGTTGGAAACAGAGGAAGATACAATCCTAACAAGGAGAATCAGGAGAAATGAGCAGGAGGAGGCATTCACCAGCAGTGCAGCACTCCAGGGCATCCACCAGCAGGCATCCACCAGCAGCGCAGCACTCCAGGATGATATGCAGGCATCCACCAGCAGCCCAGCACTCCAGGATGATATGCAGGCATCCACCAGTAGCGCAGCACTCCAGGGCATCCACCAGCAGCGCAGCACTTCGGGATAGGCGGGCATCCACCAGCACTTCTGCAACCTTCCTAGAAGATAGGCCAGATGCTAGCAACGGATCCCATCAACGAGGCAGTGCCCATACTAGCCTCCCAGATGTTCTACTGTATCCAACATGGCTGCCCGATACATCAGTAGAACCTGTAATACCCCTTTTCACAGCCCAGCCAGGCCCTCAGATGCAGACGGAAAATGTAACCCCACTTTATTATTTTCATTTATTTTTTACCAATGATCTCCTAACCTACATTGTGGAGCAATGTAATCTATATGCCAGCCAACACATAGCCAACAATCCCAGTTCCTCATATGCCTGTCCTTTTGTTTGGAAACCCCTCACCGTAGAAGAATTTAAAATTTTCCTTGGCCTAACCCTCAACATGGGGCTGACAAAAAAAAATGAACTCCATTCCTACTGGTCTACCCAACCTATCCACCACATGCCGATCTATTCGTCATTTATGCCCAGAACCCGTTATGAGATGATCATGAGATTTTTACACTTCAATAACAATGCCCAATGCCTCCCTCAAAATCATCCCAGTTACGATAAGTTATTCAAAATTCGGCCCGTAATCAATTTTTTTTGCGCCAGCTTCAAGGAGATGTTTACCCCTGATAGAAACATATGTGTGGATGAATCCCTGGTGCACTTCACCGGAAGACTGGGAATAAAACAATACCTCCCCAGTAAAAGAGCCAGACGTGGGGTAAAATTTTATAAGGTGTGTGACAGGGCCACGGGTTACACATATGATTTTATGATTTATGAGGGAAAAGACAGACAGCTAAACCCCCCTGGATGCCCTACCTACATGGGAACAAGTGGCAAAATTGTCTGGCAGCTGATCCAACCATTACTTGGGAAAGGTTACCACCTTTACGTAGACAATTTCTACACTAGTCTCCCACTTTTCTGCCATTTGTACCTGAAGAACACTGTGGCCTGTGGGACAGCACGGACCAACCGCAAAGGCTTCCCACAAAGATTGGTCGCCAAGAAATTGAAGCAGGGTGAAATGGCCAGTATGCGAACTGAAGAAGTACTAGCGGTGAAGTGGAGAGATAAAAAAAAAAGAGATGTCTACATCCTTTCAACAATACATGACGACACCTTGGTGGAACTTCAGAGAAGAGGAGGCCCCATACAGAAGCCAAAATGTGTGCATGAGTACAACCTATACATGGGGGGGGGGGTGGATATGAACGACCAGATGATGCAGCCCTACTTGGCCACCAGGAGATCACTATTTTGGTACAAGAAAGTCGCCATTTATTTGATGCAACTTGCCCTATTTAATTCCTATATCATTTTTTCTAAGTGCACCCAAAGTTCCCTACCCTATCTAAAATTCCAAGAAGAAGTTTTCACAGCCCTTCTCTATCCCCAAGGCCAAGCCCCTCAACTAATTCGCTGCGTTAGCCAGACTCCATGAAAGGCACTTTCCCGAAATCCTCCCTCTTACCCAAACAGGTCGCAAACCCCCCAAAAAAATGTCGTGTATGTGCAAGTAGAGGAATTCGCCATGACACCCGATACTACTGTCCCCAATGTCCCTCCGAGCCAGGGCTCTGTATTGGAACATGCTATCGGAGCTATCATACGTCACTACACTATTAGTACAGTGAAGGTGATTTTTTTTCCACTATCTGTCATTTCTGTGAATGACCCGGACTGTTAACAACTATGCCTCTGCCAAACATGTTTCTGCCTTCAACGTAAATTGACCCGGAGTGTTAAATGACCATGATTTTTGCCTGCCTCCTGAACTGATCATTTGCCCTGCCACTGTACAGCACAGGGGTCTCACATATGTGAGGGGCTCCAGAAAAGGTTTTCCGAGTGGAGAAAACATTTTTCTCCGGGTTTTTAGTTTTCTCGGATTAGGGTCTGGAGACTCGGAGGCTTCGTAGAGATTTGGGTGGGAAGAAGCCTCTACCCCTGTCCTCAGGTCTTACCTGACCAAGGCCCAATGTACAAAGTGCTGCCTGCTGCCACCTGAACTGGCCATGCCTTTTGCCTGCCACATGACCTTGCCATGCATTTGCCTGCCACATGATCTTGCCATGCCTTTGCCTACCACCTGGACTGGCCATGCCTATGCCTGTTACCTGAACTGCCTGCTAAACCTTGGACTGTACTGAACCATGTTCATACTTTTCCATATCTGTCTGCTGCCTGGACAATTCCTGGACATTTCCTTTGGCTGTCTGGACAAATGCTTTGGCTGCTCTGGAACGGTATTCCTGCCTGCTAAAACCACAGGTGAGCTTTTTTTTTTTACCTTTTGCTCAGCAGAATGTATTTTGGGGTGTAATTCTTGGTGTGTACATGCTATGTGTTAGAAGCCTGGAGGTGCTACTTGCATGTTGGGCCTCTGTATGTGGCCAGGTAGTGGAAAAATCTCACACATGGGGTATCGCCATACTCAGGACGAATAGCAGAATGTATTTTGGGGTGTCATTTTGGCTATATACATGCTATGTGTTAGAAAGATCTTCTAAATTGACAACTTTGTGAGAAAAAAATAGGTTTTCATTTTCTTTCCACATTTTTCAAAAACTTGTGGAAAGAAATGACACGTTCAAAAGACTCAGTATGCCTCATAGAATATACATTGGGTTGTTTTCTTTCCAAAATGGCGTCATTTTGTGGGTAATTCCATTGTCCTGGTGCTCCAGGGTCTTCAAAAATGTGATAGGTACTCAGGAAATGAAATGTGTAATTTATGCCTTTAGAACGCCTGATGGTGCTATATGGATGTTGGGCCTCTGTATGTGGCCAGGCTGTGGAAAAGTCTCACACATGGGGTATCGCCATCCTCAGGACGAATAGCAGAATGTATTTTGGGGTGTCATTTTGGCTATGTACATGCTATGTGTTAGAAAGATCTTCTAAATTGACAACTTTGTGAGAAAAAAATAGGTTTTCATTTTCTTTCCACATTTTCCAAAAACTTGTGGGGTATCGCCATACTCAGGACGAATAGCAGAATGTATTTTGGGGTGTAATTGCAATTATGCCTGCACCGTGTGTGAGAAATAACTTGTAAATATGACAATTTAGTGAAGAAAAAAAAATCTATATTTCTTAATTTTCCAAAGCATTGTGGGGAAAAAATTTCAACTTCAAAAAATTCACTATGCCTCTTACTAAATACCTCAGACTGTCTTCTTTCCAAAAAGGGGTCTTTTGGGGGGTTATTGTACTGTCCTGACATTTTAGGGCCTCAAGAAATGAGATCAGTGCATTAGGCCATCAGTGCATTAGGATTGATACATTTTCAATAATGCGTAGCATGGCTTGTAGACTCTATAACTTTCACACAAACCAATGATCATACAATTATCAGGATTTTTTACCAAAGACATGTGGTAGAATACATTTTTGCCTAAATTTTCGACAAAATTAAATTTTTTTGGTTTCTTTTAAAAGAGAAAGTAGAAAATTTTGTTTTTTTTTCAAAATATTCGCTCTTTTTTCGCTTATATCACAAAAAATAAAGTGGTGAATAAATACCACAAAAAGAAAGCTCTATTTGTGTGAACAAAATGATAAAAATTTCATTTGGGTACAGTGTAGCATGACTGAGTAATTGTCATTCAAAGTGAGAGAGCACTGAAAGCTGAAAATTGGTCTGGGAAGGAAGGGGGTGAAAGTGCCCAGTATTGAGGTGGTTAATACAGAGAATGGATAATTTCTTCTTCTTCCACACAGGCACCGAGGTTCATCCTATATTTTATGGGGCTACCTAAAACTTACTTTACATTTAGATTAAGATTTAGATCACACGTGCGCACACTATATTAACATAGTGACTGCAGAAACCAGTGATAGTTTAATGACTTTTCAGTGTCAATCCTAAAGCAAGCCAAAAATTCAACTGGTTTTGAGTGTGTGCCTTTACCAAGCCACAAAGCCGTGCTACTATATACTGTATACAAAATGTAATACATTTATATGTCACTTTACTGGAAATGATGTATATACCAAACATTTCATTACATTACAAAGCAATGGTAACCATAACAGACAGTACAGTTTGTGTAAAGTCATACCAGATCCCATTGGAGATGAAAGTCCATACGTGATATCATAGATCAAATATAGAATAAGGATGAGAAAATGTGCTAAAATTCCATTTGACCCTACATTTTCAAACATTTTTTTTTAATCCGCCAAAGTCAATAGTGGACCATTTTTGATGGTCACTTTAATAAGGCTTTGAGGGTGTACACAATTCCATTAAACTACACGTTTGGGGGATGCCCTACAGCAGTGGTTCTCAACCTGGGGGTCGGGACCCCCTCGGGGTTCGAAAGATGATTAACCAGGGGTCACTGAATCCTAAGCTGTTCCTGAAGCCCACATCTCTCTCCCAGCCTTTTTGCCTGCGCCCAGCAGAGCTGTCCCTGGAGCCTGTGGCCGCCCAGCTGGGCTGTTCCTGGAGCCCGCGGCCGCCCACTCAGCCTCTTCGCAGCGGCCCATTCAATTTACGGCATGACTGTGGGGCAGAGACTAGAGGTCAGCTGACTGGTGATGTGAAGTGGGAGGGGCTGGAGGAGACCCTATCTCCTGATTTCAGCATAGGTGTCACTGCTACAAGACACCACAAAGTCAGAGACCCAGTGAGTAACACAACCTGTGATTATAGTTGCCATTAAAATTCCCCACTACAGTACTCAGATCAGTGGATGACCTTGATCAAGAGCAACTAAGTTGGCTAATCAGAACTCCCCCCAGCACTGCCACTGATCCCATTACCCCCCACCCCCACCCCCCACCAAGGAAAAAGAGAAGGAATAAAATACAGAATACATGGAAGGGGGAGGAAAAGAGGGGGAGGAACAAAGAAAAAGGGAGATAAAGAATAAGAGAGAGAACAAGAAAGATGGCTAGAGAGAGGGATGGGGAAAAAAACAGCTGACAACCCATGCTATGAAAACAATTTTACTGTTAAGGATCCCCACAACTTGGGAAATTAAATCAAGGGGTCACGGCACTAGAAAGGTTGAGAACCACTGCCCTAAAGCAATATGTGGTGTTACAGAACCACATCTTTCAGAGGTGACATTAGCATTAATGTATTTTTGTGTATTTATGTGATGTGGTACTGATTTTTATTTTGTAATTAGCTTTTCTTACAGGCCTAAATTACTTTTACTTGATATATTACAGTCAAAAGAGCTTTTTATTCTAGTAGTAGTAACATGATTGTGAACTGTATCAAGCGGTATAGGCCTGATTTGATTAGCAGAAGGTAGTAACCCCAAAAAAAAGATTAAAATCTTTTTTGATTGAAGTATATTAAGTGACAGAGAACACAGGGGGCGTGGCCTGGCTATGGAGGAGTGAGGACGCGTGTTACCTCAGCTCCCGATACACCGCCGCATTACCAGCCGCATAGAGGGGAGAAATCGCCTCCGGAACGCCGGAGAACATGTCGCAAGGACGGAGGGCTCTCTCACAGCACTCGAGAGTGGAGGGGTCACGGCAGGAGCAGCTGGAGACATATTTCGGCCCGAACGCGAGGCCTCCAAGATGGCGCCGACGCCGAAGGCTGGCAAGACAACAAAAGCCACAGAAGGCCCTGGCGCAGCAGCAGCAACAGCAGCAGCAGCACCAGCATTCCCAGATTTCTTCTCCGCGGTTGGTGAGTGATACAGCCCCTCCACTCTCCCGGGATCCTCTGCCTCCCATGATCAGGGCCCTGACATGGCGGATTTTTTAGGGGAAGGAGACATAAAGCGCCATATCCGGTCCCTCCCCACCAAGGAAGACCTAGAGAGATTCACTGCCAGGGTTGAGAAGGCCTTCAGGGAAGATATAGCCCAGCTCAAGACAGACACTACTCACTTGGGAAACAGGGTGGAAACTGTGGAGCAGAGGCTGGATGAGGTGCTGCCGACTATTGTTAAACTACAAGACAGATGCAACTCTCAGGATCAGAAAATAGAAGCCCTATTGTGTCAGTTAGATGACTTTGAAAACCGCAGCAGGAGGGCAAATATACGCATACGCGGTTTACCGGAGGCCACGGCACCAAAGGATATTATTCCTACGCTGGAAGACGTCTTCCGAGAAATACTGGGATTACCTGCCACGGCTCCTGTGGAGATAGACAGAGCTCATAGGGCCCTCAGACCACCCTCCCAAGATGCAGATAACCCAAGAGATATCATCTGCAAGCTTCATAAATATACACTAAAAGACAGAATTATGCAGAAAATGCGTGGGAAGCAATACTTTGATTTTGATGGAGCGCACCTGTACTTTTACCAGGACATTTCAAGACGCACGCTCATGCAACGCAGAGCCCTGCGGCCCCTGCTTGAGGCCCTTCAGAAGGCAGGTCTACCCTACCGCTGGGGCTTCCCTTTCTATCTACAAGCAACCAAGGAGGGGAAGAATGTCACGTTACGCACTAAGGACGACCTTCCATTTTTTCTAGAGACCCTGGGTCTGGAGCCGGTGGACTTCCCAGACTGGAGAGGTCCGAGTGATCATCCTCACTTACAGCTACCCCAGCCTTGGCTCACGGCCAACCGTAGGAGCCGCAGACGAGACCGCAGACGCCCTGCATCCACCTCTCCCATGGGTCCTGTGTCACCAAGGCACTAAAGGAAGCTGTCTTGCCTTTGATCTGCATTCCGAGAGAAACGTTCTCCTCATATGTTACAGAACCTCATCTGATTGTCCACTTTTTGTGAAGAGCCCCTGACCACTAACACAGACATGCCGCCTGCAGTTGGGACAGAGCCACATATGCACACGGAGCTGCGCGTGACCACCTATCCTGGGATGAATGCCCCTGATCAGGAACTTGGCTTTGAACTTGTGAGAATACTCCAGGAGAAGATACGGAAGCCATGGCTCTGAACTTGCCATGTCAGGCTTTGGTTCTGGACGCCCTGCTTACCCAGTTCTCTGTTTCGCACTTTTTTCTCTTTTTTTGAGGTCCCCCCTATCCCTATTTTTCATTTTTTTGGGGGGATTTTTCTCCCCACCTCAAGATAGAGCTGCGAACTTTTGTTTTTGTTATTATAGAAACTCCCCTCTCTCATACACTGTATAATGTATATTGCCTATTGATCAGGAGAGGGCGGTGGATTGGGGCTGGTCCTTGCTCCCCTCCCTCTCGTGATGGTCCACGTCCCCCACGTAGGCCATACCTTTTTAGGTATATATTTCCTATTTTTGGAAATAGAGACAGGTCTCGGACATCTTTCCTTAATGGGGGGAGGCCCGATATCTGGCTCACAGGTATACCACGTTGTGGTAATGTTCATATTAATGTACCTTGCAATTTGTCTTACTTAAACTTTGTCTTCTTCCTTCCCTTCTGTTTAATCTCTTCTACTGTATACTCTTTTGTAGGGACTGCCTTCGGCTCCGCCTCCCGTTCTGTGCCCACTAGATCACTGCGAAAATTACTCATCCTGAGCTCTTCCTATGGCATCACTTAAGGTAATTTCATATAACGTGCGAGGTCTCTGCTCCCCATCCAAACGTAGTAAATTGTGGTGGGAACTTAAGCGATCAGGGGCTCAGGTGGTTCTTTTACAGGAGACACATTTCACTCCACACTCACTGCCCAATTTGCCCAATCATATATATACCCAATGGTTCCTCAGCAATTCGCCTACTGCGAAATCAAGAGGTACGGCTATTGCCATACATAAGTCTTGCCCCCTCCAAGTAATTGACACTGAGGTAGACTCCTTGGGGAGATGTGTCTTTCTTAGGGGGATCATAGCTGGGCAGAAGATCACAGTTGCTACGATCTATGCCCCTAATTCAAACCAACTCACCTTCATAGACAATACACTTGATAGATTGGCAGAATTTAGAGAGGGCCCTCTGATCTTGGGAGGCGATTTTAATATCAGCCCGGACCCACAACTAGACACCTCGCACAAGCGCCCTTCTCACACACACGCTTTTTTAAAACACTTTCGTAAAACCCTACAAACACACCGACTCTTAGATAGTTGGCGAATTCTTCACCCGGTTGACAGGGACTACAGCTACTATTCAAAAACACATGATGTCTATACCCGTATAGACCTGATCTGTGTAGATCACTTGGCCCTGGAGCTGCTGCAGTCCTCGTCCATTGGAAATATAACAATCTCTGACCATGCCCCAGTAATGGCCTCCCTGGTTTTGCCACAGAGTAGCTGTAGGACTTGGTCGTGGCACTTGAAGGAATCTCTGTTGGACGATGCTGTAGCGGTTTCTGAGGTTAAAAAGGTCCTGTCCCACTACTTTACAGAAAACATTACAGAGGGGCTGAGTAAGGGGATTGTGTGGGAGGGCCACAAAGCAGTGGTGAGAGGCGAATTGATCTCCCAGGGATCTAGATTGAAGAAAGCTAGGCAAGCAGACTTTGACAGGGTACTTCAAGCGCTTCAGCAGGCGGAACTTAGACACAAACAGAACAGTGACCCGGAGGCTCTGAGGGCTTTGATAGACTTGAGAGAATTGTTCTCTCGACTACTGGACAGACAGGCAGGCAGGCGAACGCGATATCTATCGCATAAATACTATGAACATGGCAACAAATGCGGCCGTATGCTGGCTAGAGCTCTTAGAAAAAAATGAGTGCTTATGCATGTGCATAAGTTACGCCTCCCCACAAGTGAGTACACAGTTAGACCCTCCCAGATAGCCTCTGGATTCCGGGACTATTACAACACATTAATTAACCTAAATTCGACACAGACCCCAGAGACCCAGGCCATACGGAAAACAGCCATCCAAACATATCTGACTGCTTCTGGACTGCCAGCACTGACAGACATACAATGTTCTACATTAGAAGCACCCATCACTGTCACTGAGATAGAAGCCACAGTGAATTCTCTACCCAACGGGAAGAGCCCAGGCCCTGATGGGTTCCCCAAGGCCTATTATAAGATGTTTTTACCTCTGCTATCTGAATATCAATGTGTAGCTACTTTAATTCCATAGCAGACGGCGCAGCTATCCTTAATGAAGCCTTACTAGCTCACATTTCAGTAATACCTAAAGAAGGGAAAGACCCCACTATGCCCCAAAGCTACAGACCCATATCCCTTTTCAACGTAGATATTAAAATACTAGCCAAGATTCTAGTGACCAGACTAAAACAACTAATCCCAACTAATCTTAACTAATAGTCCATCCCGATCAAACAGGGTTCATTACCGGCAGGGAAGCTAGGGACAACTCAATTAGAGCAATCCACCTAATTCATTGGGCCCGAACATCTCCCACGCCCCCCCCCCTTACTTGATCTTATCCACTGATGCGGAGAAAGCCTTCGATCGGGTGGACTGGACTTTTTTACGGGCTACGCTGGAAGCTTTGGGCCTTCGCTCCCATATGCTTACTTGGATAATGGCCCTATACTCAGACCCACATGCTCAAGTAAAAGTGAATGGCTCCCTCTCCACGAGGTTCCCGATCAGAAATGGCATGAGGCAGGGGTGTCCTCTATCCCCACTCTTGTTCGCCCTTGTGCTGGAACCATTCCTGCGCACTGTTAGGGCAAATACAGACATTAAGGGGCTTACAGTAGGTCCTACAGAACATAAACTTTCAGACTATGCTGATGATGTGCTATTCCACATCACAAAGCCTCTAGTCTCGTTGCCTAATCTGATGCGGGAACTTAAAAATTTCGGAGAGTTGTCTAATTTCAAAATTAACTACACGAAATCAGAGATATTACCCATTCAAATGATATCCTCCCTGACAGACCGATTAAAAACTGCCTTCCCGTTCACTTGGACTAAATCATCCCTAAAATATTTAGGTATAAGACTGACAGAAAGATTTGAAACCTTATTCACCACTAATTTCCCTTCCCTAATAACAAATGTGAGGAAAGACTTGACTCAGTGGGCTAAGACAGCCTTCACTTGGACTGGAAGGCTTAATATTATTAAAATGAATGTCTTACCCCGGGTACTGTTTTACATGCAGATGATACCTGTGACCTTACCTAAGAGTTTTTTTACTCAGTTATCCAGTATCATATCCACCTTTGTGTGGAACAATAAGAGACCAAGAATCGCCATTAGATTACTGAGGCGCCACAGGGATACGGGGGGCCTGAGCCTTCCAGACGCGCAAAAATATTATCGAGCTATGGTCTTACAAAAGATACTAAATTGGCGCTTCCACACACACTCCAAAATATGGGTCTCATTGGAAAAATATATAGCGGGAAGAAACCTGGCATATGCCCCGTGGTGGGCCCGGGAGCACAGGAAATTATCAATCTATGCGTCTCCATTGACGACCCAGCTTTTGAAAGCCTGGGACCGGCTCAATACTAATTTGGACTTGGCGCCCCCAGTGTCACCTCTGGCCCCGCTGGGAGGATATCAGTGGTTCCTGCCTGGGGAACAGGATTTTTTGGCTCCTGGGTGGATGACAGTAATGCCTGCTGTGGTAAATTGATGGAAAGTAGTAAATTAGTCTCACTAGAAGCCCTCAGAGCCCGGTCAGGGAGTTTCCCTATGGACTTTTGGCGATATAGGCAACTTCATCACTTTTTTAAACAACACGGAAGCTCTATAAGAGATACTTCCTCCCTTACACCGTTTGAATGCCTATTCATAGACGAAGAGCTGATTCCACATATGATCTCGGAACTGTATCAGTTGCTCAGCTTTGCTACTCCAATAGTGAAACCACCATACATTAGGATGTGGGAACGAGACCTGGGGGTAGTCTTTACTTCTGCCCAGCTATCTGCCCTTTATCAACTCAGTCGTTCTAGTTCCATTGATTCTAAGACGCAAGAAATGAATTACAAAATAATGATGCGCTGGTACAGAGTACTGGCAGAGTTAGCGAAAATATATTCAGCAACGTCGGAACTATGCTGGAGAGGCTGTGGTCACAAAGGCACTCTCCTCCACATTTGGTGGGATTGTCCTGCAATTAAATGCTACTGGGAGGATATCAAATCACAAATTAAAGATATCACGGGCATTGAAATTCCTCTCTCTCCGGAACATTTCCTGCTACACATTCCTCCCATGCCAATATGCCAGTATAAAAAAAGTATACTGCCCCACTTGCTTAATGCGGCAAAGCGGCTTCTCCCTATATACTGGAAACGGTCGCAAGTCCCATCCAGAGAGGAATGGTATCGCAAGGTGGAAGATATCCATGAGGCAGAGGACTGGATTGCCACATGTAAAGGAGTTAGAGACCGCTTCACAGCAATGTGGCAACCCTGGACAATATATATCTCAGATTTAAGTCACATTCCTTCTAGCCTAGACATAGCCCTTCTTGAGCTAGCTGATCCATCTTTGAAAGGACGCCTTATTGACCCACAGAGGGGAGCAGAGAACCAAGACCCGAGAAACTAAGGTGAAAAGCACTTAGGGGACATGTGTTCCCTTCTACTGTTCTAATTTTTAGTAGGTATGGTGCTGTCGGGAGGGCCTCGACGGGGGGCGGAGCTGGACGCAGGTTCCCAGGTATGATCCAGACTATCTTTTCTTCTTTCCTCTTTCCTAAATACTATATTGAGCCTTGACTAGTTATGGTTGTCCGTTTAAAAACAAAATAATATGTTTGTTGCCAGGTGACGAATAAGCAATTACTAAGCAAAGGAGCCGGACGGTCCTTGGAGATTTATGGCCATGAGACACCCCGGTCTGGGGGTGTTCTAGCGTTATTATGCTGATATGGCTTTGTCGGGTGATTTTGGGGGGGCTGGGAGCGCGGAGAGAGGTTAGTTGGAGGCGTATGTTGCCCCCCTCTCTCCGCGTGACCCCGCTCGGCCCACCTTATAAACTGTTTGCACAACTGAACTTAGCCCAAACCCTGGAAAAGACTTGTCAAGCTTTTATAGTCCCGGGACTAAGACAAGCATACTTTTATTTTTTGTTACCTGGCAGATTGTTGGTGTATTTTTTTTTCCTTTTTTTCAATGCTAGCTACACCAGTTAAAAAGTGACTGTCCAGTATTTAATATACATGACTGATAGCATTGATGTTCTTGTTTTTCTCTCCATGTTATTCATTCTTTTTGTTAAATAACAAGAAAAAATGACCGGTTTATCACCTAAAAACCGTTTATCTGGATGGATGTGATTCTATATTCAAAGTTTTATAACTTTGCAATGTGATACCCTGTCTTTTATAAATAAAGATTTATAAAAAAAAAAAAAAAAAAGTGACAGAACATAAAATAGTTTGTGGACATTTTGGGTAATACTGCCACCTTTAAGAGGTTTGAATGCTGGAAAAACAAAAAAAAGGTTAACCCCACTTCCATCTCAATTTTGTGAGCAACCACCGACAGAGGAGCAGGACCTGTGTCCCTTATTAGGCTTTAATAAAAAAGATTTTCTGGTAAGTACAACAATCTTATTTTCTTTATCATCCATTGAGAGATAAAGAAATGGACATGTAGGAAGTTCAAAGGCACTTCAACTGAAGGATGGGTAACTGCCACAGAGATCCAACAAATCTGGAATCTTACTATAAGAGTATCCAAAGGAAGCAATGCCTGAACAAAGGCTAGATGAAACATGGGTGATTAAACAGAACTACTATGACTAAGGAAGGGCACTGAGAACTAATTAGTTGTTCCAGAGCAGGACAAGTAGCACAACAGAAGGAAACTGCTACCTGAAAGAATGATGAAGCTAAACAATTTTGTGGAGGACAACCAATCACAGTTGTGTGATGAGCTTGGTGTCATTCTAGGAGCATGTGAGTGCCTTATGTGTCATTTTATCTTTGCTTATTTAAATAAATTTATTGCACTACTAGGGCATGTGCTTCCCTGGTTTGTTTTTGTTTAGATTGTCCACGGTCCTTGTTTTGGCAAAAGGGATGGCTGCATAGACCCTGAGGCCGGGTTCACACGGGTCTGACAAATGCACCGACATTGGGAGCTCATGTCGCATGACGTGTGAAAAGCAATGTTTCCCTATGGCAGCAGTCTTAACTGGTCCGACTTTGAGAATGCTCCCTGCACTACATTGGTCTAAATGTGATCCTACTTCAGCCTATTGAATATCACTGAAGTTGGATCGCCATCCTAACTGATCCGACTTTGGCATGCGACTTGTGCTTTGATGATCTTGAAGGGGAACTCCACGTCAAATAAAAAAAAAAAAAATGGTATGGGTTCCCCCTCCAAAAGCATACCAGGCCCTTAGGGCTGGTATGGATTTTAAGGGGAACCCCCACGCCGAAAAAACGGCGTTGGGCCCCCTCTACATTCATACCAGACCCCTATTCAAGCACACAGCCCAGCAGGTCAGGAAAGGGGGTGGGGACGAGTGAGCGCCCCCCCACCTCCTGAACCATACCAGGCCCTGCACCCCTCCACTCCAGAGCACCTTGTCCCCATGTTGATGAGGACAAGGGCCTCTTCCTAACAACCCTGGTTGTTGGGGCCTGCGGGCGGGGGGGCTTATCAGAATCTGGAATCCCCTTTTAACAAGGGGGCCCCCAGGGAGATAAGGAAGTCAACTTTGACATACTCAGTGGAAAAAGTCTGAGGTTGCAGGGCCAGATACAAGCAGGCATTCTTAAAGGACCTGAATTTCCGCCGGTCACCGGAGAAACGTTTAGGGGTTGGCACTTGTGGTTCTGGGGGCAGAGTCAGTACTGTAGGGGCCGTAACAGAGATCGGTGGAGGAAGAACCTGGACCTAAAAAGGCAGAAGATTCCATAAGATTTTGTAGCGTCCCTTCTAATTGGAGGTATCCTTCCTGGAGGTCTTGGACCACTTGTGTAAGGGTAGTAGTCTGTTGGCACAAAGCCTCTATTGGAGACGCACCTCTGCCGCCCTCAGTCATGGCTGGATTATACTGTCAAGTCCCGGATGTAAGGCCGGATTGCAGAGAGGGCGCCCCCCGCGGCCAAGTGCAGCGCAGCCCTGACAATGAGGCAGGGAGTGCGGTGCCCAAAGGTGCACGGGCCGCCTGAGTGCCGCTGCTGGACAGCTGGCAGCAAAGAGCTGCTGAGGTGCACTGGTGAGGTTGATAGGGCAACCGTGCGAGAAGAGATCCCAGGTATGGAGCCGTGGAGTAACCAGGAATGGAGTCAGAGCCAGGCCAAAGGTCATACACAACAGGAATCGGTCTGAGATGAGGTACAGCAGGATAATCAGGAACAGAGTCGGTAGCCAAGCCAGGAATCAAACACGAGAGGACGATCAAGGTACAGATGCGGGGCAGTAGTAGTTAGGTCCAAGCCGGGGTCAATGCAGGCGGCAAACAGGAGTAGTCAGGCAGGCCAGGTGGTGACAGGAAGCAGGTATAACAGGCACAGGAGACACAGGAAGCTGATGATAATCCAGCAACCAGCGTATACCAGCAGCAGGCTTATATGACAAAAGGGCGCTAATGATACCGCGATGCGTGCGCGTCTGCACGCTCCCGCTGTTGCACACCTGTGTGCGCCCGTCGTGCGCCTACATGCGCGCAGAGGTGCGCCTGGCGTCCCCATGACAGATACCGGCAGAATTGACTCATTCCTCTCTCCCGCTCTAATGCCGGGTGAGCAGTGTGCCACTACTTATATTGGCATGGGGCGGGCCCACCGTGCAACGTCATCTGGAGGCCACGCCCCTTATGACGTCACTGTCCAGGGCATGACGGGTGGTGACTTCATAAGGGGCTGGCCTCCAGAGACCCCGCCCCATCCCAATATAAGTAGCGGCACACCGCGCACCCGGCCTTAGAGCAGGAGATAGTGTTGAGTCAACAGAGGGAGAAGACAGCGGAGAAGACCCAGCAAAAGAGCGAGACGACAGCGCAGAAGACAGAGGGAGAAGAACCGACAGAGACAGAAGAGCCGGAGAGGGGAGAAGAAGTCGAAAGAGACACCGGAGCTGCCATAATAAATTACTTTAAAAACCTGTGTACTGCGTTTTATTTTTGACACTTTTTTTTTAGGTGAATGGATAGGGGTACAATGTACCCCATACTCCTTCACATAGGGTGGGGGGTCGTGCTGTCCAATGAACCCCAGGCATGGGCCCACAATTTATGGGAACAGAAGGATCCAGTTATTAGTACAGTGGAAACGTTCTTTACAGCCAAGTCGCAACTTTACGAAGATCCCCAGGGCACAACCACCGCTGAGGCCGCTCTGCACTCTCTGCAGCAGAAACGGCGCCCGGTGGAGGGCTATACTGTGGACTTCCGTCGGTGGTCTGCAGATACACACTAGAATGAAGCTGCTTTGAAACATCAGTTTCGCCTGGGGCTTTCTGAATCCCTCAAGGATGAGTTGGCCAGGATCGGCATCCCTGCTACCCTCGAGGGGCTCATTCAATTATCCATCCAATTGGATAGACGCCTTCGGGAGCGCCAGGCCGAACGCTCTCAGACTTCCAAAACTCTGATCCCGGAGATGGGCACTATGCCCGTTGGTCTGGTTCGACCCGCATTGACTCCTGAGGAAAAACAGCGTCGGCGTCAAGCCAATCTCTGCCTCTATTGTGGCCAAAAAGGACACTTTCTGTGCAGTTGTCCCACAAGGCCCCGCAAGTCACTCAAGTACTCTCCAGTGTACTTCCAGATGTCCGGAATCTCCTCGTCTCACCTTATCTTTTCCATAATACTACAGTTGGCTAACAAGGGGGTTCAACTCCAGGCCATAGTTGATTCCTGGGAGCGCAGCTGCTTTTTGGACTTGAACTTGGCTAGGAAACTTGGCTTATCCCTGCTCTCCAAGAAATGTAGATTGGAAGTTCTCCTGACCGATGGCACCCTGCCTAGCTCTGGTCCCGTGACACAAGAGACTGTTCCTCTTTTTGTTAATACTCCTGATGGTCATCAGGAATTTAAGCGTTTCGATGTCCTAAGCTCACCTATTTTCCCCATCATCTTGGGTACCCTGTGGCTCCAAGCTCACAACCTCCAGAATTACTGGATCAAGAAAGAAATCTCATTTAACCACTTGACGACCGCCTCACGCCGATGTACGTCGGCAAGGTGGCACGGACAGGCAAAATCACGTACATGTACGTGATTTGCCTTCCGCGGGTGGGGGGTCCGATTGGTCCCCCCCCCCGGTGCCCGAGGCAGTCGCCATTTCTTCCCGGGCGATGAGAGGTGAGGGGGTGGCCATCCATTGTTGGCCACCCCCTCCCGATCGCTCCCGGCGAATGAGAATGCTTCCTTTCCCTCTGTAATGTAAACAGAGGGAAAGGAAGTGATGTCATCTCTCCTCGAGCCGGTCTTTTCGTCGCCGCGCCGAGGAGAGAAGACATCAAGTAGGTCTGCACAACACTACACATTCAGTAGAACACGCCAGGCACACTTGTCACCCCCCATCACCCCCCGATCACCCCCCTGTACCCCCTGTCACTCTGACACCAGTAGCATTTTTTTTTTTTTGCATTGGTGTCAGTTTGTGTCAGTTAAAAGTTTTAGGGCAGTTAGGTTAGCCCCCTTTAGGTCTAGGGTACCCCCCCTTAGGTCCAGGGTACCCCCCTAACCCCCCCTAATAAAAGTTAACCCCTTGATTACCCCCCGTCACCAGTGTCGCTAAGCAATCGTTTTTCTGATCGCTGTATTAGTGACACAGGTGACGCTAGTTAGGGAGGTAAGTATATAGGTTCGCTGTCAGTGTTTTATAGCGACAGGGACCCCCATATACTACCTGCTAAAGGTTTTAACCCCCTGATTGCCCCCTAGTTAACCCTTTCACCAGCGATCACCGTATAAGTGTTACGGGTGACGCTGGTTAGCTAGTTTGTTTTTTGTAGTTTATTACAGTTTATTATAGTTTTAGGGCACCCGCCGTTTATTACCCTATAAAGGTTTAACCCCCTAATTGCCCGGCGGTGATAGAAGTTAAGTTTTTAGGATCAGATAAGGTCTGCGTCGCCCCAGGCAGCGTCAGGTTAGCGCCAGTACCGCTAAAACCCACGCACGCAGCATACACCTCCCTTAGTGCTATAGTATCTGAGCGGATCGATATCTGATCCGATCAGATCTATACTCCCCAGCAGTTTAGGGTTCCCTGAAATGCAGTGTTAGCGGGATAAGCCCAGATACCTGCTAGCACCTGCGTTTTGCTCCTCGGCCCAGCCCTGCCCAGCCCACCCAAGTGCAGTATCGATCGATAACTGTCACTTACAAAACACTAAGCACACATAACTGCAGCGTTCGCAGAGTCAGGCCTGATCCCTGTGATCGCTAACAGTTTTTTGGTAGCGTTTTGATACAGTCGCTGACAGTCAGGAGCTTTTTTGCCTGTGAGTCTCACTAGTGTACCCCTAAATTTAGAGCCCAAAATGGCAAATAGAAGGTACACTAGTGAAGAGGCCTACACGTTTCTGAGTATGACAGATAGTGAAGAGGAAGTCACTCATCTGTCAAGTTCAGGCTCAGAATACGAACCTGTAGAGGACAGCGGCTCCATGACAGATAGCTCTGACGACAGAGTTGTGGTCCCTGCTAAGGTCAGGCGTACCAGACCCCAATCTTCTTCTGTCCTTGAAGTGCAAGAACCGCAGGGCTCTCGTATGGAGCAGAGCAGTACTAGCGCCGCTACTCCTTCTGGTGAACTGGCAAGCACCAGCGGCCTAGTACACCCTGGTCGTACATCCAGCACTGCAGTATCACGTGGTGACGTGGCGAGTCCCATAAGTGCAGTTCAAGCTGGCGAGGTGGCAAGCACTAGTAGTGTCCCGCTGCCACCAAGAAGACAAAGACAGGCCCGTCGTGCCCATAGTGCCCTTCCTGCTGCATTGGCCAATCCGAATTGGGAACCCACCACTTCTGCAGCACCCGTACTTCCCCCTTTCACTGGCCAACCCGGAATTCAGGTGGAAACAGTTGACTTTATGCCACTGGATTTTTATTCACTGTTTTTCACCGAAGATCTCTATAGATCTATTGTGGACCAAAGCAATTTATACGCTGGTCAACACATCGCCGCTAATCCCCAGTCCTCCCTTGCCAGAGATTGGAGACCAATTACGGTCTCCGAATTTAAGACCTTTCTGGGCCTTTCCCTCCTCATGGGGTTGAATAAAAAGAGTAAGTTGCGGTCATATTGGTCCACTGACCCAATTTACCATTTACCCTTGTTCTCTGCTTCCATGGCCAGGGCACGATACGAGCAGATTTTGCGGTTCATGCACTTCAACGACAATGAACTCTGTCGTCCTCGTGGAGACCCTGCATACGATCGGCTCTACAAAATTCGGCCCCTCGTAAACCACTTCAACCAACGTTTTGCAGACTTGTTTACCCCCCATCAAGTTGTCTGCGTTGATGAGTCCCTGATTAAGTTTTCTGGCCGCTTGTCATTCAAACAGTACCTTCCCAGCAAGCGTGCCAGATACGGGGTCAAGATGTATAAGCTCTGTGACAGGGCCACAGGCTATACATGTAGATTTATGGTTTACGAGGGAAAAGATAGTCACGTAGAGCCGACAAACTGCCCTGACTACATAGGAAGCGCTGGCAAGATAGTGTGGGACTTGGTGTCACCCTTATTCGGAAAGGGGTACCACTTGTACGTGGACAATTATTATACGAGCGTGCCACTTTTTAGTCACTTGTTTGATCAGCAGATTGGAGCATGTGGCACCGTGCGACCTAATCGCCGGGGCTTTCCCCAACGGCTTGTAGATTCCCGTCTTAGGCTGGGGGAGAGAGCCTGCTTGAAGTATAATAATTTGCTCGCTATGAAGTGGAGGGATAAGAAGAATGTTTTCGTTCTCACCTCCCTTCATGCAGACACGACGACCCAAATTCCTACGGCGACTGGTGCTGTGGAGAAACCCCTCTGTGTCCACGAATAAAACCTTAATATGGGAGGGGTGGACCTCAATGACCAGTTGTTGGCGCCGTACCTAGTTGCCCGTAAGGCCAGACGCTGGTACAAAAAAGTGTCTGTATACTTATTTCAATTGGCTTTGCTGAATGCTCATGTGCTATACAGAGCTTCAGGACAGACTGGATCCTTCCTTAAATTCCAGGAAGAGATCGTCAGAGCCCTTCTGTTTCCAGACGGTGCTCTACCTCACCTTCCCCAACCAAATGCAGTAAGCCGGCTGCATGAGCGGCATTTTCTTTATGCCATCCCGAGTACCCCTACCCAACGAGCCCCCCAAAAAAGATGTCGTGTCTGCAGCAAGCGCGGATTTAGGCGTGACACCCGGTCTTATTGTCCCTCCTGTCCTGGCAATCCTGGTCTTTGCATGGGTGAATGCTTTGAACGCTACCATACATTAGTTGAGTATTAGCGTAGGGTTCAGCACTGCACAGACTAGGCACACTAACACAGGGTCTCCCAAGATGCCATTGCATTTTGAGAGACCCAAACCTGGAACGAGTTACAAAAGTTAAAAGTTACTAAAAAAAAGTGTAAAAAAAAAAAAATTTAAAAAAAATTTAAAAAAATAAAAAACACAAAAAAATATATAAAATAAAAAAACCAAAAATAGTTGTTGTTTTATTGTTCTCTCTCTCTCTATTCTCTCTCTATTGTTCTTCTCTTTTTTACTCTATTCTATTCTGCAATGTTTTATTGTTATTATGTTTTACCATGTTTCCTTTTCAGATTTTTTATACTTTACCATTTACTATGTTTTGTTGGTAACCATTTTATTGTTTTCAGGTACGCCATTCAGTTGCAGCGCGGATTTATTTATCTTGACAGCAACAGCGTTTGCTCCCACGATATATAAAGCTGTGACTCCAGCGCTGTCGGAGGTGATTTCACCACCACAGTTACATACCTCAGCATATATGCCGAAGCGTGGGGGCAGCAGTGGGTGGAGGAGCAATTTGCTCCTGCCTTTTTGCGGGAGGATGCCCCCATGCTTCGGCATATATATATTTTAGGCACAGGTTGCGTTAAATGTTTTATTTTTTACTATGTTTTTTTTTTGTATTTGCTTTGCAGGTATGGTAAGTCTTACTGTTATACTGTAATGTTACTTTGTTTTATTGTTAACCATCATTTGCTTAGCAGGTACGCCATTCAGTTGCAGCGCGGATTTATTTATCTTGACAGCAACAGCGTTTGCTCCCACGATATATAAAGCCGTGACTCCAGCGCTGTCGGAGGTGATTTCACCACCACAGTTACATACTTCATCATATATGCCGAAGCGTGGGGGCAGCAGTGGGTGGAGGAGCAATTTGCTCCTGCCTTTTGCGGGAGGATGCCCCCATGCTTCGGCATATATAAATGGTGCATGTATGCCCATCATTAGAAGTGGGTGGATGAAGGGAGGTATTCTAATGGTGGGCATACCCACCGATCAATATCTTTTTTTCGTTCAGCCCACAGGCTGCATGAAAAAAAAGTTTACAATATATGCCAAACAAGGACCAGCAACGTACTGGTATGTTGCTGGACTTTGAGTGGTTATACCAGAATGATGCCTGCAGGTTTAGGTATCATCTTGGTATCATTCTTTTCAGCCAGCGGTCGGCTTTCATGTAAAAGCAATCCTAGCGGCTAATTAGCCTCTAGACTGCTTTTGCAAGCAGTGGGAGGGAATGCCCCCCCTCCCCCA
Organism: Lithobates clamitans; assembly: GCA_037952925.1. Classification (NCBI taxonomy): domain Eukaryota; kingdom Metazoa; phylum Chordata; class Amphibia; order Anura; family Ranidae; genus Lithobates; species Lithobates clamitans. The sequence goes on from JBBGZY010000942.1 coordinate 3,851,976, forward strand.
CCGTCTTCCATGTTTTTCTCTGGCTTTCCTGTCCCAACAGGGAACCTGAAAATGCAGCCGGTGATTCAGCCAGCTGACCATAGAGCTGATCAGAGACCAGAATGGCTCCAAACATCTCTATGGCCTAAGAAACCGGAAGCTACGAGCATTTCATGACTTAGATTTTGCCGAATGTAAAAAAGCGCCATTGGGAAATTGGGAAAGCATTTTATCACACCGATCTTGGTGTGATCAGATGCTTTGAGGGCAGAGGAGAGATCTAGGGTCTAATAGAGCCCAATTTTTAAAAAAAAGAGTACCTGTCACTACCTATTGCTATCATAGGGGATATTTACATAACAGTTTAAAAATAAGATAAAAAAAGCAAAAAATAAGATAAAAAAGCAAAAAAATAATAAAGAAAAAAAAAAAAGCACCCCTGTCCACCCCTGCTCTCGCGCAAAGGCGAACGCAAGCGTCGGTCTGGCGTCAAATGTAAACAGCAATTGCACCATGCATGTGAGGTATCACCGCGAAGGACAGAACGAGGGCAGTAATTTTAGCAGTAGACCTCCTCTGTAAATATAAAGTGGTAACCTGTAAAGGCTTTTAAAAATGTATTTATTTTGTCGCCGCTGCGAGTTTGTGCGCAATTTTAAAGCATGTCATGTTTGGTATCCATGTACTCGGCCTAAGATCATCTTTTTTAATTCATCAAACATTTGGGCAATATAGTGTGTTTTAGTGCATTAAAATTTAAAAAAGTGTGTTTTTTCCCCAAAAAATGCGTTTGAAAAATCGCTGCGCAAATACTGTGTGAAAAAAAAATATGAAACACCCACCATTTTAATCTGTAGGGCATTTGCTTTCAAAAAAATATATAATGTTTGGGGGTTCAAAGTAATTTTCTTGCAAAAAAAAATTATTTTTTCATGTAATCAAAAAGTGTCAGAAAGGGCTTTGTCTTCAAGTGGTTAGAAGAGTGGGTGATGTGTGACATAAGCTTCTAAATGTTGTGCATAAAATGCCAGGACAGTTCAAACCCCCCCCCAAATCACCCCATTTTGGAATGTAGACACCCCAAGCTATTTGCTGAGAGGCATGTCGAGTCCATGGAATATTTTATATTGTGACACAAGTTGCGGGAAAGAGACAAATCTTTTTTTTTTTTTTTTTTTGCACAAAGATGTCACTAAATGATATATTGCTCAAACATGCCATGGGAATATGTGAAATTACACCCCAAAATACATTCTGTTGCTTCTCCTGAGTATGGGGATACCACATGTGTGGGTATCTGCGGCCCCCCCATCCCAAAGCACCTTGTCCCCATGTTGATGAGGACAAGGGCCTCTTCCCAACAACCCTGGCCTTTATTTGTCGGGGTCTGCGGGCGGAGGGCTTATCAGAATCCGGGAGCCCCCTTTAATAAGGGGGGCCCCAGATCCCGGCCCCCCACCCTATGTGAATGAGTAGGGGGTACATGGAACCCCTACCCATTCACCTAGGGAGAAAAAGTGTCAATAAAAAAAAAAAAAAAACACACTACACAGGTTTTAAAAGTAATTTATTAGACAGCTCCGGGGGTCTTTTTCTGACTTTGGGGGTCTTCTTCTGACTTTGGGCTCCTCCGCTATCTTCTGCTCTTTTGGCGCTCTTTTGCTAGCGGAGGAGCCCGGTCTTTTGCGCTGTTTTGTCACCCCCTTCCAGAGATGTTGACACAACGCTCTCTCCTGCTGGAATACTGTGTGCGAGCTGAGCAGCCATTTATATATGTGATGACCCCGCCCCCTTGTGACATCACAGTCCCAGCATGTGCAGGGACTCTGGGGGCACGCCCCCTTAAAAATGTTCAGCAGTAAGCCAGAATCCAGGTCCTAAAGAATTTGAATGACCACCAACTTGCTGGTCACTTCGGAGTACGAAAGACTTTAGAGCTTGTTCAACGATCTTTTTGGTGGCCCACTATGAAACCTGATTGTAGGGAATATGTCAGTTCCTGCACCACCTGTCAGCGTAACAAGGGGTTTAACATCAAATCCTGGGGTTTGCTACACCCATTGCCAGTGCCGGAGCAAACATGGAAAGAAAGAAATATCTATGGATTTCATAGTAGAGTTACCACCCTCAGAGGAATTTTCAACCATCCTGGTAGTTGTTGATCGCTTGTCCAAAATGGCGCACTTCTTGCTTGGGTACACCCTCTGCTGCAGACACAGCGAAGATCTACATAAAGGAGATAGTCAGACTTCACGGCCTACCTAGTAACATTGTGTCTGACAGAGGGGTGCAATTCACCTCTATGTTCAGGAAGGAGCTCTGCAAGATGCTTTCCATTAAAGTGTGTCTATCTTTAGCTTACCATCCTCAAAGCAACGGTCAAACCGAAAGAACTAATCAAACTTTGGAACAATATTTAAGTTGCTTTTGCTCCTTCTCCCAGGACGATTGGATCTCGCTACTCCCGTGTGCGGAGTTTGCATACAATTCAGTTCATGCTTCCACTAATCCTTCATTTTTTCCATCCTTCATTTTTGCCCAATGTTATACCAGAGACTTCAGTACCCGCGGTCCAGGACAGGATAAATTCTATTCAGTCTTTAAGGTTGGAGACAGAGTATGGCTCTCTTCGACTAATCTCAAGCTTCCTTGCCCTTCCCGGAAACTAGGACCAAGGTTCATCGGTCCATTCACAATTAAGGAAGAAATTAACCCAGTAGCATTTGAATTGTCTTTACCAAGCTCCTTTAAAATCCACCCAGTATTCCATGTTTCTTTGGTAAAATTTGTTGTTTCCAGTCCTTTTCCAGGGAGAGAAGCAGCTTCTTTGCCTCCAGTTTAGTTTAGTTTTAGTTTTGACACTTTTTTTTTAGGTGAATAGGTAGGGGTACATTGTACCCCATACTCATTCACATAGGGTGGGGGGGCTGGAATCTTGTTAAAGGGGGCTTCCAGATTCCGATAAGCCCCCACACGCAGACCCCGACAACCAACGGCCAGGGTTGTCGGGAAGAGGTCCTTGTCCTCATCAACATGGGGACAAGGTGCTTTGGGGTGGGGGGGGGCGCAGGGCCTCCCCTGACTCAAAGCACCCACCCCCCCCATGTTGAGAGCATGTGACCTGGTACGGCTCGGGGGGGGGGGGGCACTCGCTCGTCCCCACTACCTTTCCTGACCTTTGAGATTAGGACTGCTTTCCAGAGTGACACTCCCCAAGCCATCAAACAAGAGGATGAGATTAAAAATAAATTCAAGGAGCATAAAAAACTATTGATTAGACATCTCAATAGAAAGTGGGATGTGTCTTCACTAGAAACATACATTTCACACAAAATAGTCCCCAGAGGACTACGCGACAGGACAATACCAGCTGAACACCTACACACAGAAAGTTTCCTACCTAAGTGGAAGGAACTTTGCATTAACCACGGCCTAGCAGTGATGAGGCTAATAGTTGAAGAGGAAAAAGGTCAATTGATAACAATACAGGCCCAAATTGAGGAAAGCGCTCGAGGTTTAGAGGCATTTAAAACACTTAGATGAATTTACTAAACAAAATGACATCTTAAAAAAGAAATTGAAAAGACACGATTAAATCTCAAAATAACAAAGTAAATTCAAACGTGACATAGCGGATTTTGAAAAAGATGAGGTATTCGACCTGACCATTCGACGTGGACGTAGTAGATCACGGGGGAGGGGTCAATGACAACAATCGAGACAACGCCGAAATAAATCGTATAGTGACTCAGATGACAAGACAACAAAGTCAGTTACTTTTTTAGACCAAGCGGGGGTGGAGAAACTAACCACACAAGCCTCGCCCCAGCAATAAAAATGAAAATAGGACCTCAAAAACAGAAACAAACAAAATCGCCTAGCGAGCGAACATGCACGAGGAGCCAAAAAAGACACTGACCAGTCCACCCCCCCAGTGTGACCTCCAGGGACCCAACGACCTAAAAGTAGTAAATTTATCTAAATCACTACCTAAGTCCCGATCACATCAGCCTCCTTGCCAAGGACATGTCCTTTTCCCCGACAGCGGTAATGGATGAGTTCACTGTGTATAAGGATATCATACTCTTTTTGAGGAAGGTTTTTCTGAGCTCCCTGTATGAAGGGAAAGGTGAGGCATCAACTGACACTGTCACTATGGATGCAGATGACCAAAAAGCCTTGGACATATTGAACTCATTATTGGAAGAAAACTTAGGACCTAGTGAAGAACCCCCCACATCAATAAGACGATCAATAATTTAAAAATTAAGTCACAAAAAATGCCCCCTCTATCCAAGAATAGATGGTTGAATCTCTTCTTGGAGATGGTCCAGTCCGATCTCGAGAAGGTGAATTGTCTAAAAAAACCACTGACAATTTGACTATCAGTGAAAGAAACGCCCTCGACGACCTCAAAAAAAGGAAAAACTTAGTAGTAAAAAACAGTGATAAAGGGGGCAATGTTGTCTTGTTAGATGAACAACATTATCAAAGAATAGCAAAAAAATTACTAACCGACGAGACTACCTACCGTAAACTCGATCACGACCCTTTCCCTGCAGTAATTCAGGAGTTGAATCAGAGACTTACATTTGCAAAGGACGAGGGACTGCTGACCATTCGTGAATTTCAACATCTTTTTGTTCGAGAGTTTAATATACCTACTTTTTACACAATCCCCAAACTACACAAAAATTTAAAAGATCCACCTGGAAGACCGATTTTTTCGGCATGTCAAGGCCCCTTCGAAAGAATCGGCAAGTATTTGGATTCCCTCCTCAAAGACATGGTCAGCAGCCAAAAATCCTTTGTACAGGATACTCGTCATGTCTTGGCAAAACTCTCTGAGTTCAAAGACCTGGACCAACTCGGAGAAATCTGGCTTGTAGGCATTGATGTGGAGTCCTTGTACACTTCGATACCCCACTCATGCGGGATTAAAGCCGTTGAGACCTTCCTGAACACTGAATACCCAGAATCAGGACCACAAAACGAATTCCTGATTGACTTGTTGGAATTTATGTTACTAAACAACTTCTTTCAATTTTTAACCATTAACAACAAATCCGGGGTACCTCTATGGGGGCAGCGTGGGCTCCATCCTACGCATGCCTCCATTTGAGTTTCTGGGAAGAGGAGGTGGTCTTCCCCGATGTACCGTGACCATGTTTACGCCTGGTTATGGTACATCGACGATGTTTTTGTGATTTGGCGCGGTACACAGACTGGGTTGTTACAGTTCATTCATGAGCTTAACACTAACCAATTCAACATCCACTTAAAGGGGTTGTAAAGGTAATTTAAAAAAAAAAAAAAAAAATAACAAACATGTTATACTTACCTTCACTGTGCAGCTCGTTCTGCACAGAGTGGCCCCGAACCTGGTCTTCTGGGGTCCCTCGGCAGCTGTTTCAGCTCCTCCCCGCACGCATTCACCACCTTAATGCGAGCTCCCTCGCATGGTGGTGAGTGCTTGCGGGCGCGCTCCCGTGATACAGCAGGCGGCTATAGCCGCTCGCTGTATCACTCGGCCCCGCCCCCCGGCGCGCCGCATCATCGGATGTGATTGACAGCAGTCAATCACAGCCAATGGCTGCGCTGCTTTCAATCCATCCACTGCAGCCAATCAGCGACCAGGCTGAGCTGCAATGAAGATGACGAGAACGAGCAGCGAAGATTCGAGGCGTCAGGTAAGTACAACGGGGGGGCTGGGGGTGGCGGTATTGTCAAAAGCTTTTTCACCTTAATGCATAGAATGCATTAAGGTGAAAACATTTTTACCTTTACAACCCCTTTAACATACACGTTTAACCAGACAAGATTATCTTTTCTTGATCTACAAATATCTTTGGAAAATGGACAACTTTATACTTCCACTTTCCGCAAAGATACTGCAGCAAATACTTTTCTTAGCGCCACTAGCCATCATCCTCATTGGATCAAAGATGGTATACCGGTTGGCCAATTTCTACGTATAAAAAGAAATTGCTCAAAAACAAGCGATTAGACGCGAGAGCCAGGATCTCTACGCTCGATTTAGAGAGCGTGGCTACTCGCATCGTCAAATTAAGAGAGCAAAAAAGAAAGCAGCAGCTCGGGACCGCCAAAGCCTGCTGTCAATTGAGGCGTTTGACACTTCCACTGTACCTAATTCCAAAACCAATGATCCAATAAGAATAATAACCACCTATGGATCTCAGTGGAACACCATCCGCTCAATCTTAGAAAAACATTGGGGCGTGTTAACCAACTCACCGGGTTTGGGCCAGATTGTAGGCGCCTCCCCCAAGTTGGTGGCCCGACGTGCCAAAAATTTGGGTGATATGTTAATTCAATCTGAATTTATCCACAAACAGGGCAATTCATGGCTATCCAATTATCCACGGACATTGGGAATGTTCCCTTGTAACAAATGTCAGATTTGTCCTTATGTTCATAGGACCTAGACTTTTAAGGATGCACATGGAAATGATACATACGAAATTCGTGATCTAATCAATTGTTCCACCTCACGTGTTATCTACAAGATAACATGTCCATGCCCCAAAATATACGTGGGAAAAACAAAAAGACAGTTAAGAGTCCGCATTGGTGAGCACTTAGGCGAAATTAACGATAAAAGCAAAATTCCTGAAAAGCCTCTAGCTAAACACTTTGCCCAATACGGGTAACTCCCGGGGAATGAAGGTGAAGAGCATTTATGCCCTAAAGTTGCCCTCTAGACTTGGTGACTTTGACCGTATACTCCTACAGAAAGAAAAATGGTGGGTATACCATCTAAAGTCCCTCATACCCGTTGGTTTAAACACTGAACTGAACCTGCAGGCCTTCCTACTAACTTAGATTGGCCAGTTGGTTCAATTCACCTCAATTCAAAATTATCTTTCTATCCCCAGATTCCATTTGCTTACCACATGTTTAGTCACTACTAGATGATACTATTACTACACTAGATATGCTTTCCTGAAAGAAAACACACAACCATAGTAATCTGTCCTTGTTTCATGCTTATATTCAACTGCAAGTTTGCAAGTCTTCAAAACTCTTTTCCCCCTTTTTCCTTTTTTTTTTCTTGCCCCTCTTTTCTCATAGTCCTCTCCAGATAACTACTAATTCCTCTAGAGCCACAATCGGAACCCTATTGAATTATTTAGCAAGTTCAAGCGATTTTAGATTTTCCTTCCTATATCTTAGATGGCTCTTAAAAATCATTTAGAAACATTGAATTACCTGTCAGCGATGGAAATACTAAAGATGATCACCTTTTGGATAACTGTCTCTTTAAAACCTAAACACACTTGGGCGGTGACAGAACGCAACAGGAATGATATAAGGGAGCGTTGCCACCAGCCCAGGTATCGTCCAAGATGAAGCTACGCTATGGTTTCTAGCGAAACGCGTTGACGCCATCAACGCAGGCTCGTCATGGACGCCGGAGCATAGGTGGGGAGGCGAGTGCTGCGAGCAATGCACAAGACGAGGTGAAACAGCCTGGCCGTCTTGAGCGACCAGGGTTTCAAGCGGATCGAATACTTCTAGTGTTGGCACTCTTTTGGAGAAGTACGCCCAGGCGGGACACCCTCTCAGCTGGCTTGTGCCACGACACTCGATCGGGAAGGAGGTGAAGGCATTGGAGCTTTGTATCTCCCGCCACCTCTGCAGTCTACAACGCTGTACACCGAGCTGGCTTAGTGCCGAGCAGACAAATCTGCAGGTGTATTACGGCTTCCTTCTCACATCTGACATGTCCACCGTGATGCTGCAACACATCGATCCAGCCTATCAGACTACTCCCAACTGATGGAAAAACAACAAACGATAAAGTCTGTAAAATCTATTTAAAGACATTCTTCATATGACTTTAATCTTGACTGCTAGTATAATCTTCCTATATGGACCATTCCCACTTGATCCAATAATTATTGGCATTTCAACTAGAATTTGGTCAGAGAAGAATTTATAATCAACAATATTAATTATTTCATCAGATTAACCGTGACCCATTGGACATTGATTTCATAAGCTAGGCAATTTTAAATCAGCCCAGTTCACAGCGATTTTGTCTATTCATATACGAGCAGCTTGCATCCTTTTCCCATTTCCCTACTCCACCCTCCCCCATTTACCTCCATTGGATTTTTCAGGCTGTCTTTTAGGTTTTATTGGCATACAGGGATAATCAATACCCCACCACCTACTACACACCAATCATTGAATTACCGATTGACAGCTTGCGAAACCCAATGCGTCCGGACGATGTCATACGTTCTCTGTTTTTGTTTTGTAATGTTTTTATGTTTTGTCCAGTTTGTCCAAGTGATCATGAAACTAGTTATTAGGTTCCACTTGGACCTAAATAGTAATTTTTCTGATACTATGTTTTAATTGATAGGTTTTTTGCCTATTTTTGATGTTTGTAACACAATTTAATATTTAATAAAATGTAAACTTTTTTGGTAATATTGCCAGTTCTCTGATATGATTAAAACTTGCTGCTAAAGTAACCCCTTACTCAGTTCTCTAAAACCGGATTCTTTCTTTTTACCCTTTCCTGACCTGCCAGGCTGTGTGCTCGGATATGGGTATGGTTTTGGGGGGGGGCAACTAAGTTTCTTCGGTGTGGGGGTTTCCCTTAAAATCCATACCAGACCGAAGAGCCTCTCTTACCCCCCCCTTTTCCCCGACTGTACCTAATATGTCATGTGTTAATTGTTATACAGTACATATTACAGATCCTTTGACTCCGCCTAGTTGAGTGAATGCAATTTTATTAGCCTCATAAATGTAAAAGTGTCATCACCCATTTTTACATTCATGTGGTGGTAATACAGTTATCTATCCTATTAAGTATATCATATTTATCAGGTGGTACTAGTAATAAATGTAATCTTACCAAGCTTGTAGTGCACAAATGGGGTCAATTTCTGTGACATACACAACAGCACCCAAGGCCTTTAGAGCTGCACAGCATCCTTTCCCAACCTGCATAACAACACATATAAAGACAAAAATAGCATTGATTGTCATTGTTTACCACTTTACCCCCAAGCCAATTCTGGTACTTCACACATACATATAAAAATCTGCATTTTTTGCTAGAAAAACCCAAAACATTATATATTTTTTAAAAGGAGAGACACTGGAGATTAAAAAGGTACCACACTACAATTTTTTTTAATGTCATACCATATTTACACAGCCATTTTTAAAAAGAAAGCAGAGCTCTCTGCTCAGGTAGCTCTGAGAACTGAGTTTTAAGTCTAATGCTGGCTCCAACTTGTCTTGCATACACACGGTCACACAAATGTCGTCCAACAATTATGAACGTAGTGACGTACTGTGTGGTTTTTCAGCTCTTTAGCGCCACCCTTTGGGCTCCTTCTGCTAATTTCGTGTTAGAAGTTTGGTGAGTGTTGATTCATGCTTTTCTTTTTGTGTTTTTCATTTAGCGCAATTATTCTTCTTGATATCATTTGAAAAAAAAAAGCCTTTGAAAATTTGTTTGCAATAACTCCATCAGTATCACCAACAAAGCAGATTCATTATTATCCCATTAAAGAAGAAGAGAATGTGCGCTGCAGTTGGAGATTTCCTAATTTGCCACGTCATGAATTTTAATTCTCCACTACAAACGCTAGTTTACAAGACCAACCGCTTCTAATTCTGAGCATGCGTGAACTTTTGTGCGGCTGACTTGTGTAGACACGATCAGAAATTCTGACTACAAAGTTTTGTTGGCGGAAAATTTGAGAACCTGCTAGCCAACTTTGTTGGCGGAAAGTCCGACAACAAATGTTCGATGAGGCATACACATGGTCGGACTTTCAGCCAACAAGCTCACATCCAACATTTCCTGACGGAAAATCTGACAGTGTGTACGTGGTACTAGAGTCAGCGGGCGACAGATACAGCATCGGACCTATGCTGCATCCACCTATGGAAGTATGAATCTTAAAAAAAAAAAACTTTCCATACTTCTCTTTTATTGAATTTAAAGCAGAGGTCCGCCCACCGCTGCAAAAATTAAAAGCCAGCAGCTGCACATACTGCAGCTGCTGACTTTTAATAATCGGACACTTACCTGTCCTGGAGTCCAGCAATGTGGACACCGCAGCTGATGTTTCCATCAGCTGTCGGGTGCATGCGGCCTCCATTGCGAGTAAGGGAACTCGGTAGTGAAGCCGGGAACCCTACTGCACATGTGCGAGGCTTCGCTCCTCTGTCCTACTGGCCCGGCAGCCGGGGAAGGGGGAGGGAGGAGGGAGCCTGGGCGGTGACATAAATACCTGCGGCTGAGGCTCCCGGAAGTTGGAACAGGATACCTGTATTAGACAGATATCCTGTCCCCCCTCCACCCCGAAAGGTGCCAAATGTGGCACCGGAAGGGGGGAGGAGTACAACGAGTGGACGTTCTACTTTTGGGTGAAACTCCACTTTAAGTGCACACAAAAATGATATAATACCCCATTGGTGGTAAAATATAAAATATGATATTATGCCGAGTAAATTGATACAAAACACGTCACACTTTAAAATTGCACATGCCTGTGGAATGGCCACAAATTACAGTACCAAAAAATTTCCATAGGTGATACTTTAAAAGTATTTACAGGTTGCCAGGTTATTGCTCTCACTCGGATCTTTACGGTGATAGCTCATATGTGTGGTGCGATCACAGTTTACATATGCATGCAGAACCTACATATGCATTCTCATTTGCGCATAAGCAAATGAGACGGGCGCTTGCAATTTTTGTTTAACCACTTCAGCCCCGGAAGGTTTTACCCCCTTCCTGACCAGGCAATTTTTTGCGATACGGCACTGCATTACTTTAACTGATAATTGTGCGGTCGTGCGATGCTGTAACCAAATACAATTGATGTCCTTTTTTTCCCACAAATAGAGCTTTCTTTTGGTGGTATTTGATCACCTATGTTGTTTTTATTTTTTGCACTTAAAACAAAAAAAGACTGACAATTTTGAGAAAAAAAAACAAAGAACACAATATTTTTTACTTTCAGCTATAAAACACATCCAAAAAAAACATTTTTAAAAATTTAATTTCTTTATAAGTTTAGGCCAATTTGTATTCTGCTACATATTTTTGGTAAAAAAAATCCCAATAAGTGTATGGGTTTGCGCAAAAGTTATAGTGTCTACAAACTATGGGTTTTTATTTTCTTTACTAGTAATGGTAGCTATCAGCGATTTTTAGGGGGACTGCGACATTGCATCGGACAAATCTGCCACTAAGTGACACTTTTTGGGGACCAGTGACACCAATACAGTGATCAGTGCTAAAAAAATTGCACTGTCACTGTATAAATGACACTGGCAAGGAAGGGGTCATCAGGGGCAAGCAAAGGGTCAACGGTGTTCCCTGGGTGTGCTTTCTTACTGTGTGGGGGTCGGACCGGCTCGAAGAAGAGACACATCTTAGGTGGTGAACGTTGTTTTTACATTGTCCTTGTGATAGCATGGGCTGTGACAGGTCCTCTTCATGTAAACATCTGGGGTCTTTTAGACACCATCTTTCTCCTCTGGCATATAAAAGCATTTAAACAAACCACGATTGGTTTGATCAGATGTGACAAAGTGACAAAATCCTCATGCTCCGATCACTTCTACAGATAATGGCTGCAGCTACAGCCATCATCTTGGTACAGCCACTTCAACCAGAGGATGTACGGGTACATCATAAGGGGTTGAATTGGTTAAAGTGGAGCTCCACCGAAAAGGGTAAGTTCCGCTTTAAGGCCTCCTGGTTTTGACAGGTACACACTCCTGCCTAGGTGATCCAATCGGAAGTTCTCCTCTCCCCCTTTCTCCCACAGCCATCTGGGACACGTCACAGGTCCCAGAAGACTGTAGGACCATTCAGAATGCACAGTGCGGCTCGCGCATGTGCAGTGGACAACTGGATGTGAAGCCACAAAGTGTCACAGTCGTGTGTTTACAGCTGAGATGCCCACACCGGGGACATAAGACAGCGGGAAGGGGTGGCTCAGATGAGCACATCTCTGGATCCTGGGACAGGTGAATGTCTTTTTATTAAGCCCATATTCACACTTGTGCGATGCGGAAACCAGCGAGATTCCGGCGCCGCTTCTCTCCCGCAGACAGTTCACACTACCTTCTACGAATGGCTGTGGGTGTCAATACAATGTAAATGACACCCCCAGAATGGTTCACAGATTGCAGTGCGAACTGTGGTTTCATACAGGAATCAGACCACATGAATGAGAACACCCATACGATCCAATTCCAGTGTGGGGAGAAACAAGTCCCTGCACCTTTTTCTGTGCAAATCCAATGCGAGTTCAGCCATACAACTGTATTGCTCAGACATCGCATGTGATCGGCACCGCAGTGCAGGTGCGAATCACATGCAATGCCTGAGATCGCACTAGTCTGAACCTAGGCTAAAAAATAGCAGCTACAGTTTTTGTAGCTGCTGACGTTTAATAAACACAAAAATCACTGGAGCTCCTCTTTAAAGTATTGTGAATGTTTATATTCGGCTATTAGCAGCCATGGGATATAATGTCATGCAATGCAAAACTGGTGCAATTCTGTGTATTGTAAACCAGAAAAACAGAAAACAAACCTAAAACACCAAAATCTTATACCATTAGGTGCAGCTTTCTGCACCTTTCACACACTCGCTATATGTTTGCCCTATTTACTGTTATATTGCAGCCAGTATGGCACATTATTTGCGTTGCTTATTACCCATTTTGATTTAATTATTAATTTATCACTATATGCATACTTAAACAATTTTTATAGCAACTACTTTGGGTGCCATTGTGGATTGCCCACCCACGTTGAATCTGCTTCCTGTTTGTCACCTTGAGTTCTCACTAAGTCATACTTCCACAGCTCCCGGGTGAGACTCCCCTGGCAATTGCCATTTGGAAATATTGTATCTATTCTTAGCTGGTTTGTAAGTATTAGAGCCCCTCTGGCGGCTTTTGAGGTTGGACTTATGCAGCGTACACACGAGCGGACTTTCGACCGGACTGGTCCGGCGGACAATCCGATCGTGTGTGGGCTTCATCGGACCTTCAGCTGACTTTTCCAGTTGAAAATCTGACGGACTTTAGATTTGAAACATGCTTCAAATCTTTCCGACAGACTTGAGTCCCGTCGAAAAATCTGCTCCTCTGTATGCTAGTCCGACGGAAGAAAACCCACGCTAGGGCAGCTATTGGCTATCAACTTCCATATTTTAGTCCGGTCGTACGTCATCACGTATGAATCCGTCGAACTTTGGTGTGATCGTGTGTAGGCAAGCCCATTCGTTCAAAAGTCCGTCGGAAGTCCGTCAAAAGTCTGATGAAAGTCCACCGGGATGGCCGTCGGATTTTTGTTGCCGAAAAGTTTGCTCGTGTGTACGTGGCCTTATTCTATGTATTACGAGATACCATTAGGTATGTTACATGCCTGATGTTTTATTTTACAGATACTATTAGAGATGCATTGAAATTTCAGCGGCCGAAACATATTGGGCGAAAATTGTGTTTTCGCCATTTTGCCGATAGAAAAAAGAGCCAATAATGCATTCGATTTTACTATGCTCATGGTGTGTTTTTCATAGGTCATGTGACTCAAAAACCGCATAAAAAAATGTAACATGGGTGCATTATTGATGCGTTCTTGCTGCGTTTTCATGGCATTTTAACAGGGAGGTGCTATTTTGGTGCGTTTTTTTTTAACTGACCAAAAATGCAACATGTCAGATTTTTAACACCACAACAGAAGCACAACGGACCAGTGTGAAGACATAGGTGTCCTTTTATGAAACTGAGATCAGCGGCGATCCCGAGTCTCACCGCTGATCTCAGCTCATTACCAGTTTATGAAACTGAGATAATCAGCGGAGAACATGTTCTCCGCTGATTATCTCAGCACAATGAGAATTCACAGAAACGGCCAGTTTATGAAGGTGCGATCTCGGCACCTCACTGGCGATCTGTGACAGAATTCTCACTTTCTGATTCACCATTTCAGAAGTGGAGAATCAGAGTGAGAAGCCTGAAACTGGCTGATATTCTGGAGAAAGCAAGAAGTCTTTTGACTTCTTTCTTTCACCAAACAGTCATAGTACATTGTCCCCACCATTACACACCCCAAAACCAGCAGGATAGGAATTTATAGTGTGTACATATATATATATATATATATATATATATATATATATATATATATATATATATATATATATATATATATATATATATATATATACATACATACATACATACATATAGATATATATAGATATATATATATATATAGATATATAGATATATATATCTATATATATAGATATATATATATTTTTTTAGATGTTCATGTCTCTGGCTGGGTTCACACTTGTGCGATGCGTGAACCAGCGGGTTTTCACATCGCACCTACATTGACATCTGCGCACCACTGCGGGTGTCAATGTAAAGTTAATGACACCCCCCAGATCATTTCACAGATCACAGTGCGAACTATGTAATGGTGCAGGAATCGGATCGCATGCGTGTTCACACCCATGCGATCAGATTCCAGTGCGGACCAAATAAAGGATCCTGTACCATTTTGGTGCAAATGCAATATGGTTTAGGGCCAGTTCCCACTGCTGCGGTGTCCAAGATCGGATGTGATTCGCAGCGCACTGCAGTGCAAAATCACATCCGATCTCTGTGCGATGCGATTTCAGCCATACAGATAGTATTGCTAAATTTGCATTGCCCTCGGACCAAACCCTTACAGGACCCTTTTTTTGGTCCACAGCAGAATCGGATCGCATGGGTGTTCACACCCATGCGATTCAATTACTGTCCGAGTTTGCAGATCGCACTGCGATATGCGAACTGATTTGGGGGTGTTGTTAACTTTTAGGCCCAGTTCACACTTGTGCGATGCCCGACATCGCACAGGCATCGCATGTTATTCGCAGCACACTGCCATTCACATTACATGCGATGTCTGTGCGGTGCGATATCAGCTGTACAGATAGTATGGCTGATATCGCACCGCATTCGGTGCAAACACGCAAAGGACCCTTTTTTCTGTTCGGACCAGAATCGGATCGCATGTGTGTTCACACATATGCGATCCGATTCATGTCCGGACTGTCAGTTCGCAGTGCGATATGCAAGCTGAACTGGGGGTGTTGTTAACAATGTATTGACACTCCCCAGCGATTCGCATATGGCAGTGTGATCTGACATGCAAGTTGGTGCGATGCGGGAACCCGCAGTGGATTCGCAGTGTTCTCGCATTGCACCAGTTTATCAATTTTTATGTATATCAATTATGAAATATATTTTATTTTAATTTATTAATACATTTTTATACTTGTATACTTTATTAAAATTATTTTTTTAATGATTATAAATGTGTTTTGCATTTATATGAATGGTGTATAGCTGCATTACATATGTGCATTACATTCATTTACTATACACCATTCACATTTAAATAGGCATATGTATGATCTTTAAATATTGATAAAAACAATGTTTTTTTTATAATTAGGTTAATGTATATTGTGTAGGGGGAATTTAACTTTATTATTTTATGTTGGGGAATAATGTGTGCTGAATTGTGTTAAACATTTGTATTTTATGGTTCCTCATACTGTAATCCCGCTATATCACGCGAGATTATAGTGAGAGGAGCCGTTTCTCAGGAGTTCCTGGCATTTGTAGATCGCTCCTCAACTCAACATGAGAAGCGATCTACACACTTTCATAAACAGGCACTCAGAGGAGCGCGATCTCCTCTGAGAATGCCTGAGAACTGAAAAGCGGTATTTTACCTCACTTTCATAAAAGGACACCATAGAGGGATGCATTTTTCTTGAGCTTTTTTTTTTTTGCCCTAAAGGTGCCGATAATGGCTGACAATAAATTTATATTAATTTAAATTCATGATATTAATACAATACAATAATATATAATATTATATATATATATATATATATATATATATATATATATATATATATATATATATATATGTAAAAAATAATAGTATATATAAACAATAAGTAGACATACACTATAAACAGCGCTATTGTTGAGCAAAAAAACATAAAATTAAAATCATGCGGCCAACAGCGCACACAAGTGTGATAACACAGAGAGGAAAAGAGTCTGAAGTGATCAGGGAAATGTTCATAGGTGATGATAAAGCTGAATCACAGTGTGCGCCTTCCACCGGTCAGTAGGATTTCACCATGTGTTAATACTCTCCCCCTAGGGGGTCAAACTCACCAAATATGTAAGTTATAAAAGCCTCCAAGAGAAAAGGGTCTCTTTAGCACATCTCTCTCAGTACCTCTCCAGGGGGTTCAGGGGGGGGGGTCACAACTCCAAACAGATAAATGCCAAAAAAAGAAAGTATGCACATAGCGTAATTCTGTTTATTAAGATGAACCCCACAATCTTCACAAAACACCCCTCAACCAATATACGTACAAAATAAAAGCAGTCAATCAAGCAAAAAAAGGAGTGTAGCGTGTCACCGTTCAGAAGATCCAGCCGGTTCAGTATCCCGGGGAACAGATCACTTCCTGGTTTGTGGAACAGGCTGAGGTGGAACGCATACCTCACTTCCAGCGTCGTGTAAGCCACGCCCTGACGCGTTTCGTCATATCCTGACTTCGACAGAGGGCGTGGCTACACGGCGTAGTAAGAGGTTTATATCGCCCACCCCATTCAGAGCCACCAATCACGGAGCATCAAGCCAGACGTCAGGCGCAAGACGTCAGACAAGAGACTAAGCTGCGGCTCAGCACAAGGAGAAGAGGGGGGCGTACTCAACCTCACTGCACATATCAAATGACAGTGTCAATGTGTCAGGATCTATGAGCGATCACTCGTCTCATAATCCCACACAAAGCACACACCTTTAGAATCACCAGCCGGCATACGTGATATTAAACAAACGGATGCCGCTGCAGTTAAAAACAGGACATAATTATATACACTATAAAAACAATAATAGACGTAATAGAATCCTGGTACAATAAACGCATGCAGGCTATGATTATATAGATATCGACAAGCGTAAATCATTGGGCAGTATGCATTATAAAACACACCCACATATAGGGGTATACAGGTCAGATACACACAGGCTACTAATAAGCTCACAAGAAGTAAAAAAAAAATTATATGCGTAGGTAAACATATATCAAGACAAACTACCACACATATAAACATTGAGCATCATAATGAGGGTCATAATGAATAAATGACATTATAAATAAATAGGTGACATAAGTTGAGAAATTCTATCCAAAAAGTGATCCTTGCTCATATAGTAATCACTGTCATCAAAATTACTACAAAAAATAATAAAAAATTATTTTTTTTAAAAAGTAATAAAAATATTTTAATTTAAAAATCACTAATAAAACAATTAATGTCTAGGTCAACATTTAACCCCTTTGGCGATAAAGAATCCACCAAAAATATCCACTGGGTCTCTCTTTGTGAGAGATCACGGACCAGATTAGAACCCCTCCATTTCGGCTTGAGATGGTCAATACCCCAAAACTTAAGACCTGACGGGTCCTGATTGTGCATAAGCTTAAAATGGAGAGACACGTTGTGGTCTTTAAAGCCCAGTTTAATGTTGGCTATATGCTCTGCAATTCTTATTCTCAAAAGCCTTTTTGTGCGCCCAATATAAATCAGACCGCACGGACATTGCAGAGCATAGACCACATGTGAGGTGTTGCATGTAATGAATTCGCCAATAGCGAATTCCCTCCCATTAGAGGTCGACACAAAATTTTCCACAGCCCTAAGGGGCCTGCTGACCTCTCTGCATGCCCGACATCTTCTGCAACTAAAAAAACCTTTTCTATCCCAGAAAGTGGGCAACCTGGATGGAGGATCGAGCACTTTCTGCACTATTTTGTCGGCAAAGCTTAGCGACCTTCTATAGATGAATTTGGGTCTAGGTGGCAAGACAGAATGGAGAACCTTATCCATCAGCAACACATGCCAGTGGGCCGAAATGATGCCCTCCACCTCCCTATACTGGGAGTGGAATTCTGAAATAAAGCTCCATTCATGACTTTCTCTAGCCGCTGGACGTGGGGCTTCATCCAGTAGAGAAGATCTTGGTTGAAGAGCTAATTCATTGATAATAGAGTCCAACACACTCTCTTGATACCCCTTCTCCATGAATTTTTTCTTTATAACTTGAGCTTGCATCAGAAAATCAATATCTTCCGAACAGTTCCTTTTAACTCTTGTGAGTTGTCCCTTAGGGATGTTCTTAAGCCACATCGGGTGATGGCCACTAGTGGTGGGTAGGTAGCTGTTGGAATCCGTGGGCTTAAAATATACCTTAGTTGCTAAACCATTCCCTTTCCTGAAAATGGTGATATCCAGAAAGTGTATGTCACTCAGACTAGCCTCACTTGTCAGTACAATATTGTTCGTATTAGAATTAAGTTCTCTCAGAAATTCGTGAAGACTATCACTAGTACCGTCCCAGATAAAAAATAAATCGTCGATATACCTCCTGTATAGCAGTAATTGGTGACGGGCAACCGAAAAAATCGTTTTGTCCTCCCACTCACTCATGAACAAATTTGCTATACTCGGGGCAAATTTAGCTCCCATAGCTACACCTCTACACTGGGAGTAAAACTGGTCATTAAACCAAAAAAAGTTGTGACCTAAACAAAAATCTAAAGCATTTCTAATAAAAACTTTATGACTATGTGGCAAGTCATCGCGCTGGGACAAAGCCCAATTCAGGGCTAAAAGAGCATCATCGTGTTGGATCACTGAATACAGTGATGCAACGTCTGCGGTTACTAAGTAAACTTCTTGTTTCCCTGTTAAGTCTATCTGCTGAAGAATTTGGAGAAGGCTTTTAGTGTCCCTAAGATATGCCTTGGTGCATATAACACTGTCTTGCAGGAAATGGTCCAGGTATTGGCCCATACGAGATGTAATTGAGCCAATCCCGTTTACGATTGGCCTGCCTGGGGGGTTGTTCAGATCTTTATGAATCTTCGGTAGAGTGTAGATCGTGGGGATCCTACTACTACTAGGCACGAGATACTTTTTCTCACGACTAGATAGTACACCTAAAGCATACCCATTTTCAACCAGATTTCTCAAATCCTTCTCATACTGTACGGAAGGATCCTTTGCCAATTTAACGTAAGTATTATTATCGTTCAGCATTTCAGTAAGCTAATTGTGATAAAACTGTTTATCTAAAATAACAACTCCTCCTCCCTTATCGGCAGGTCTAATAACAATTTCCTTCCTTTTTTCCAGCATAGTGATCCCATCTAATATATATTGAGGGTTTACATTCTTTTTCGGTACTATACGCTCTAGGTCACGCGCCACTAGCCCTTTAAACACATCAATATTCTGGTTCGCACTGTTTAAGGGATTAAACAGGGACTTATTCCTTAGTCCACTATCAATTGGCGCCGAGGCCAAAGCCGTAGCACTGACAGGTTGGGAATTTTTATTCAAAAAATATTTTTTAATATTTATCTTTCTGATGTACTTGTGTACATCAATGAAAACATTAAATTTATTGATCGGCCTTTTAAGGCCGCATTTTAAGCCCAGATGCAAAATATTCGTTTCCTTGTGAGATAAAACTGCACTGCTCAAATTAAAAATACCGCCTAATCCTGCTCTCTCCTTCTTTTTCTGGACCCTTCGTCCTGCCCTGCAGCCCCTTGTTCTCCTCTCCATGAATTGGGATGTCGGGCATACTTCCTCTCCCATTGGGGGTACTCCCTCCACTGTGGTTCACATATGTCTGTCTCGATTGTGGATGGGAGGGGGGCCTCCCCCTGCGTTGAGGGTGACCTCGACCACGTTTCTGCCAGCCCCTCCCCCTCCCTAAAAAAGGACGAGGGGAATGGTAGTTTGTTCTTTCACCATTATCCCTCAGGGGTTCGTACCTGTTATATACAGGGACTTGATATTGACTATTAGAGGGTGCAGGGTGATGGGGATTACTAGGTATATTTCTTCTGTCATCCGGTCCTCCATATCCCACATCACCCCTAACTGGGGTAGAATACATGTGGGGGGGGGCGATTAGGTGCATCTTCCCTTCCCCCATCCACTCCAGATGGTAAGGTGTTTGGTGCATTGTTTGAGGGGTGCGCTGTTTGTACAGACCCTCTCCTAAAATTAGCCCGCTCATTGTTCTTATCTTGTTGCCAAAGATACACAGAGCCTGACCTGAAATCAGCCAGATCTCTCTGGAACTTCTTGGCTTTCTTTTTCTGTGCATCCTTATCAACCTTTTCAAGTTTCTTTTTAATACGGATATTGAAATCCACCACTTGTTGTGAGTCTTTAATTGGATCTAATTGTAAACGAAACTCATTGATTTTACCCTCTAAAATAGACATCTTCTTACGCTTACGTGCAAGAACCAAATCCTGCAACTTGAGTCCCATACCCGTAAAGAAGTCATACCATTCTTTCATGGACTCTGTATCGTCCAGCCCATCTTGGGGGACTACATCCCACCTAAGGCTCCTAACTATAATTTTTTCTTTGACATACTGTTCAAACGCACAGATGTCCCACCATGTACGGACCTGTTTTTCTAATGCATTTCCCAAAGAAGTAAGTAAACCGTTAATGTTGGTTTGTGCAGTAGTCTGCTCATTGACTGCAAACACATTTCCAATATCTATAGTTTTATTACTCAAAAACATCAACGCATCCATGGCTGCCAATAAGGCAATAACGATATAGGAGTAAAGGTTTGCTCGGGCCTGCAACACAACACTCAGCGCCAAATGGATGAATTAATGTCCAAAGATAAGAGAACAGAACTCTAGAATGGAAGAGGTATAGACATTCAGTTTCTACACTAAATGTTCACAAAAAACAGCAGCCGTTTAAAAAGACATAAAAGTAAAAAATAATAGTATATATAAATAATAAGTAGACATACACTATAAACAGCGCTATTGTTGAGCAAAAAACATAAAATTAAAATCATGCGGCCAACAGCGCACACAAGTGTGATAACACAGAGAGGAAAAGAGTCTGTGAAGTGATCAGGGAAATGTCCATAGGTGATGATAAAGCTGAATCACAGTGTGCGCCTTCCACCGGTCAGTAGGATTTCACCATGTGTTAACACTCTCCCCCTAGGGGGTCAAACTCACCAAATATGTAAGTTATAAAAGCCTCCAAGAGAAAAGGGTCTCTTTAGCACATCTCTCTCAGTACCTCTCCAGGGGGTTCAGGGGGGGGTCACAACTCCAAACAGATAAATGCCAAAAAAAGAAAGTATGCACATAGCGTAATTCTGTTTATTAAGATGAACCCCACAATCTTCACAAAACACCCCTCAACCAATATACGTACAAAATAAAAGCAGTCAATCAAGCAAAAAAGGAGTGTAGCGTGTCACAGTTCAGAAGATCCAGCCGGTTCAGTATCCCGGGGAACAGATCACTTCCTGGTTTGTGGAACAGGCTGAGGTGGAACGCATACCTCACTTCCGGCGTCATGTAAGCCACGCCCTGATGTGTTTCGTCATATCCTGACTTCGACAGAGGGCGTGGCTACACGGCGTAGTAAGAGGTTTATATCGCCCACCCCATTCAGAGCCACCAATCACGGAGCATCAAGCCAGACGTCAGACAAGAGACTAAGCTGCGGCTCAGCACAAGGAGAAGAGGGGGGCGTACTCAACCTCACTGCACATATCAAATGACAGTGTCAATGTGTCAGGATCTATGAGCGATCACTCATCTCATAATCCCACACAAAGCACACACCTTTAGAATCACCAGCCGGCATACGTGATATTAAACAAACGGATGCCGCTGCAGTTAAAAACAGGACATAATTATATACACTATAAAAACAATAATAGACGTAATAGAATCCTAATGGTACAATAAACGCATGCAGACTATGATTATATAGATATCGACAAGCGTAAATCATTGGGCAGTATGCATTATAAAACACACCCACATATAGGGGTATACAGGTCAGATACACACAGGCTACTAATAAGCTCACAAGAAGTAAAAAAAAAATTATATGCGTAGGTAAACATATATCATGACAAACTACCACACATATAAACATTGAGCATCATAATGAGGGTCATAATGAATAAATGACATTATAAATAAATAGGTGACATAAGTTGAGAAATTCTACCCAAAAAGTGAGCCTTGCTCATATAGTAATCACTGTCATCAAAATTACTACAAAAAATAATAAAAAATTATTTTTTTTAAAAAGTAATAAAAATATTTTAATTTAAAAATCACTAATAAAACAATTAATGTCTAGGTCAACATTTAACCCCTTTGGCGATAAAGAATCCACCAAAAATATCCACTGGGTCTCTCTTTGTGAGAGATCACGGATCAGATTAGAACCCCTCCATTTCGGCTTGAGATGGTCAATACCCCAAAACTTAAGACCTGACGGGTCCCGATTGTGCATAAGCTTATATATACATATATATATATATATATATATATATATATGTTTTAAAAACTGTCATTTTCGGTTTCAGCCAAGTTCATCCTGAATTTTCGGTTTCGGCACCAAAATTTCCATTAGGTGCATCTCTAGATACCATACATGCATCTACCCCTGAAGATTAACCACTTGCCGACCGCCTAACACAGATATACTGCGGCAGAATGACACGGGCAGGCAAAATCACGTACCTGGTATGTGATCTGCCTCCCGCGGCCGGGGGGCGCATCGCACCCCCCCCCCCCCGGTGCCCGAGGCGGCCGGCATCGTTAGGGGAGCGATCCAGGCTGAGGGGGAGACCACTCATTCGTGGCCACCCCCTCGCTATCGCTCCCAACGAATGAGAATCTTCCTCTGCTGCTGTATAGCAAACAGCGGCAGAGGAAGTGATGTCATCTCTCCTCGGGTCGGTAATTTCCGTTCCGGCGCAGAGGAGAGAAGACATCTGAGTAAGTGCACAACACTACACTTACAGTAAAACACACTAGGCACACATTTCACCTCCCAATCACCCCCCCCCTGGTCACAGTGACACCAATAGCAGTTTTTCTTTTTCTTTTTCCTGGTTACTGCATTGGTGTCAGTTTGTGACAGTTAGAAGCGGTAGGGCAGTTAATGTTAGCCCCCTTTAGGTCTAGGGTACCCCCCTAACCCCTTTTAATAAAGTTTTAACCCCTTGATCACCCCCCGTCGCCAGTGTCACTAAGCGATCATTTTTCTGATCGCTGTATTAGTGTCACTGGTGACGCTAGTTAGGAAGGTAAACCTATAGGTTCGCCGTCAGCATTTTATAGCGTCAGGGACCCCATATACTACCTAATAAAGGTTTTAACCCCTTGATTGCCCCCTAGTTAACCCTTTCACCAGTGATCACCGTATAACTGTTACGGGTGACGTCGGTTAGTTAGTTTATTTTTTATAGTGTCAGGGCAACCTGCCGTTTAATACCTAATAAAGGTTTAGCCCCCTAATCGCCCAGCGGTGATATAAGTTAGGTTTTAGGGTCAGATAGGGTCTGTGTCGCCCCAGGCAGCGTCAGGTTAGTGCCAGTACCGCTAACACCCAGCACGGACCATACACCTCCCTTAGTGGTATAGTATCTGAACGGATCAATATCTGATCCGATCAGATCTATACTAGCGTCCCCAGCAGTTTAGGGTTCCCAAAAAACGCAGTGTTAGCAGGATCAGCCCAGATACCTGCTAGCACCTGCGTTTTGCCCCTCCGCCCGGCTCAGCCCAGCCCACCCAATTGCAGTATCGATCGATCACTGTCACTTACAAAACACTAAAAGCATAACTGCATCGTTCGCAGAGTCAGGCCTGATACCTGCGATCGCTAACAGTTTTTTTGGTAGCGTTTTGGTGAACTGGTAAGCACCAGCCCCAGGCAGCGTCAGGTTAGTGCCAGTAGCGCTAACACCCACGCCTGCACCGTACACCTCCCTTAGTGGTATAGTATCTGAACGGATCAATATCTGATCCGATCAGATCTATACTAGCGTCCCCAGCAGTTTAGGGTTCCCAAAAACGCAGTGTTAGCGGGATCAGCCCAGATACCTGCTAGCACCTGCGTTTTGCCCCTCCGCCTGGCCCAGCCCACCCAAGTGCAGTATCGATCGATCACTGTCACTTACAAAACACTAAACACATAACTGCAGCGTTCGCAGAGTCAGGCCTGATCCCTGCGATCGCTAACAGTTTTTTTGGTAGCGTTTTGGTGAACTGGCAAGCACCAGCGGCCTAGTACACCCCGGTCGTAGTCAAACCAGCACTGCAGTAACACTTGGTGACGTGGAGAGTCCCATAAGTGCAGTTCAAGCTGGTGAGGTGGCAAGCACAAGTAGTGTCCCGCTGCCACCAAGAAGAAGACAAACACAGGCCCGCCGTGCCCATAATGCCGTTCCTGCTGCATTCGCCAATCCTAATTGGGAACCCACCACTTCTGCAGCACCCGGACTTCCCCCATTCACATCCCCAACCAAATGCAGTCGGCTGCATGAGAGGCATTTTCTTTATGTCCTCCCAAGTACCCCTACCCAACGAATCCCCCCAAAAAAGAGGTCGTGTCTGCAGCAAGCACCCGCTATTATTGTCCCTCCTGTCCTGAAAATCCTGGTCTTTGCATTGGTGAATGTTTTGAACGCTACCATACAGTAGATGAGTATTAGCGTAGGGTACAGCATTGCACAGACTAGGCACACTTTCACAGGGTCTCCCAGAATACCATCGCATTTTGAGAGACCGAACCTGGAACCGGTTACAGTTGTAAAAGTTACAGTTACAAAAAAAAGTGTAAAAAAAAACAAAAAAATATATACAATAAAAAAAAAAAAAAAAGTGTAATTTTATTGTTCTGCTCTTTTTTACTGTATTCTATTCTGCAATGTTTTATTGTTATTGTGTTTTATCATGTTTGCTTTTCAGGTATGCAATTTTTTATACTTTACTGTTTACTGTGTTTTATTGTTAACCATTTTTTTGTCTTCAGGTACGCCATTCAGCTGCAGCGCAGATTTATTTATTTTGACAGCAACAGTGTTTGCTCCCACGATACATAAAGCCGTGACTCCAGCGCTGTCGGAGGTGATATATGCCGAAGCACGGGGGCAGCAGGGGCGGAAGAGCGATTTGCTCCTAAGTGTTGGGGCGGATGCCCCCATGCTTCGGCATATATAAATGGTGCATGTATGCCCATCATTAGAAGTGGGTGGATGAAGGGAGGTATTCTAATGGTGGGCATACCTACCAATTAATTTCTTTTTTCGTTCAGCCCACAGGCTGCATGAAAAAAAAAAAAAAAGATTACAATATATGCCCAACAAGGACCAGCAACGTACTGGTATGTTGCTGGACTTTGAGTGGTTATACCAGAATGAAGCCTGCAGGTTTAGGTATCATCTTGGTATCATTCTTTTCAGCCAGCGGTCGGCTTTCATGTAAAAGCAATCCTAGCAGCTAATTAGCCTCTAGACTGCTTTTACAAGCAGTGGGAGGGAATGACCCCCCCTCCCACCGTCTTCCATGTTTTTCTCTGGCTCTCCTGTCCCAACAGGGAACCTGAGAATGCAGCCGGGGATTCGGCCAGCTGACCGGAGACCAGAATGGCTCCAATCATCTCTATGGCCTAAGAAACCGGAAGCTACGAGCATTTCGTGATATCAAAGACTTCAATTGTAAGGACTAAAAACTTCTGCCGAGACTTATACCGAGCGGGCCCTATCTCCAGTGATCTACGGCTGTCACCTTTCAGGTTCAACACAAGATTTGTTCGTTTACAGTGTTACAGTTTGGGTGGCTCTTCTGTATGGGTAATCAATATCAGTTCCATCTGACGGACCAACCACCCAATAAGGACACATCCGGAATATTAACGCGGACACCAGGGAGCAGTGACCTCCATAAAAAGCACTACAGGGCTACTACCCCTGTAGGGGTATCTGGATCCGGTGAGTAGGAATTCGGAAGGGGGAGCACAGAAGTCACCTGGAATAATATTTAAGCACCAAAGTCACCTTGATGTTGTCCTGATTTGATACAGACACTACTATGCATATGGGACTTTTATTTTTCCTTTCTTCGGTTTTTTGCTCTGCATACTAGAGACTTTGTGTTTTTTTCTCTCTGCTATTAGCTTAATTACCTAGGGATTACTGCATTAATTATTGTATTTGTCCTGGAGGATCATATTTAGTGGGTCTCTGATTCCTCAGTGATGTGACAATTTTATCCCTATGTAGATGTGATACTGGTATATGTGGGCTGAAGGTGTTTTATATGTATATTTTCTTTCCTTATTCCTTTTGGAATACCTGCTGTACACAGTTTTTCCATTCCCACTGCATACTTATATACCACACAGAGCCATAGGATGGATATTTAGGCTTATACGATATACTTCCTCCTTTTTATTTATTAAGGTAGGGGATCCTCTATTATCGTTTAGCTTTCACAATACAATACCTCTACTTAATTCTTTCCTTGATATAGATTTCCAGGTAGCGCCAGACACCCCCCTTGTTCATATATATATACTACGAGCATTTCATGAGTTAGATTTCGCCGGATGTAAACAGCGCCATTGGGAAATTGGGAAAGCATTTTATCACACTGATCTTGATGTGGTCAGATGCTTTGAGGGCAGAGGAGAGATCTAGGGTCTAATAAACTCAATTTTTTTCAATAAAAGGGTACCTGTCACTACCTATTGCTATCATAGGGGATATTTACATTCCCTGACATAACAATAAAAATGAATAAAAAAAAAATAAAAATTAAAGGAACAGTTTAAAAATAAGATAAAAAAGCAAAATAAATAAATAAATAAATAATTAAAAAAAAGCACAGCGCAAAGGCGAGCCCAAGCGTTGGTCTGGCGTCAAATGTAAACAGCAATTGCACCATGCATGTGAGGTATCACAGCGAAGGTCAGATCGAGGGCAGTAATTTTAGCAGTAGACATCCTCTGTAAATCTAAAGTGGTACCCTGTAAAGGCTTTTAAAGGCTTTTAAAAATGTATGTAGTTTGTCGCCACTGCACGTTTGTGCGCAATTTTAAAGCATGTCATGTTTGGTATCCATGTACTCAGCCTAAGATCATCTTTTTTATTTCATCAAACATTTGGACAATATAGTGTGTTTTAGTGCATTAAAATTTAAAAAAGTGTGTTTTTAAAATCGCTGCGCAAATACAGTGTAAAAAAAAAAAAAATGAAACACCCACCATTTTAATCTGTAGGGCCTTTGCGTTAAAAAAATATATAATGTTTGGGGGTTCAAAGTAATTTTCTTGAAAAAAAATGATTTTTTCATGTAAACAAATAGTGTCAGAAAGGGCTTTGTCTTAAAGTGGTTAGAAGAGTGGGTGATGTGTGACATAAGCTTCTAAATGTTATGCATAAAATGCCAGGACAGTTCAAACCCCCCACCCCCCCCCAAATGACCCCATTTTGGAAAGTACACACCCCAAGCTATTTGCTGAGAGGCATGTTGAGTCCATGGAATATTTTATATTTTGCCACAAGTTGCGGGAAAATGACAAACTTTTTTTTTTTTGCACAAAGTTGTCACTAAATGATATATTGCTCAAACATGCCATGGGAATATGTGAATTTACACCCCAAAATACATTCTGTTGCTTCTCCTGAGTACGGGGATACCACATGTGTGAGACTTTTTGGGAGCCTAGCCGCATACGGGACCCCAAAAACCAAGCCCTCAGGGTTTCTAAGGGTGTAAATTTTTGATTTCACTCCTCACTGCCTATCACAGTTTCGGAGGCCATGGAATTCCCAGATGGCACAACCCCCCCACCCCCTCACCAAATGACCCCATTTTGGAAAGTAGACATTTGCTATTTGCTGAGAGGTATGGTGAGTATTTTGCAGACCTCGCTTTTTGTCACAAAGTTTTGAAAATTAAAAAAAAGAAAAAAAAATACATTTTTCTTTTCTTTCCTCATTTTCAAAAACAAATGAGCTGCAAAATACTCACCATGCCTCTCAGCAAATAGCTTGGGGTGTCTACTTTCCAAAATGGGCTCATTTGGGGGGTTTTGTGCCATCTTGGCAATTTATGGCCTTCGAAACTGTGATAGATAGTGAGGAGTGAAATCAAAAATGTATGCCCTTAGAAGTCCTGAAGGCGGCGATTGGTTTTCGGGGCCCCGTACGCAGCTAGGCTCCCAAAAAGTCCCACACATGTGGTATCCCCATACTCAGGATAAGCAGCAGAATGTATTTTGGGGTGCAATTCCACATACATGTATGTCCATGGCATGTTTGAGCAATATATCATTTAGTGACAACTTTGTGCAAAAAAAAAAAAAAAAAAAAGTTTGTCATTTTCCCGCAATTTGTGGCAAAATATAAAATATTCCATGGATTCAACATGCCTCTCAGAAAATAGCTTGGGGTGTCTACTTTCCAAAATGGGGTAATTTGGGGAGGGGGGGTGAACAGTCCTGGCATTTTATGGCCTTCAAAACTGTGAAAGGTAGTGAGGAGTGAAATCAAAAATTTACGCCCTTAGAAATCCTGAAGGTGGTGCTTGGTTTCGGGGCCCCGTACGCGGCTAGTCTCCCAAAAAGTCCCACACATGTGGCATCCCCATACTCAGGAGAAGCAGCTAAATGTATTTTGGGGTGCAAAGTGCCCATGGCCTGTGTGAGCAATATATCATTTAGTGACAACTTTTTGTAAATGTTTTTTTTTTTGTCATTATTCCCCTAGGAATCTCTCTGAGAATTAGAAATTCTTGTTCAGGCTTAGACTAGACTCACAGCTGCAAAATGGAAGTAAGAACTTTCCCCTATTGCAATTAACATATATTTCTAAATTAGAAATGTTCTTATAACAAAGTCCCTAACAGCAAGAACTAACAATACCTTTGAACAGTATAAGAAGCCATAAGAGCTATGTCCTCTTATAAGGTACAATCTCAACACCTGAGAATACTCCCTAATTTCCTAAAAGAAAAAAAAAAGGTGCCTATTAATTGCTGGTATTGGTTTACCCTGGGGTAGTCTCCATCCCTCTTTTTTTTTTTTTTTTTGTTATTCTGAGGTTTATAACAGGGTTAAAATTTTACTAGAGAAATGTTTTTGTTTTTACAAAATTGTTTCTAGGAATACATACGCATTTGAAAATCATTGCAGTGTTAAGTAGATTTTGCCCCAAATGTTTGGGAATTTGGGTTGTACTATTACAAGATGATGAAACATTGTAAAATACTTTAGCTATATGTAGTCCCCCACCCACACATGTAAAAAACACATAGTTAAATAAAAAAATAAAAAAGGATCAAACTCACCTTACAACTCTGAGGGTACTTTAGTACTGAGGTTATACTGTATGTTAAAGTGATTGTAAAGTCTCTTTTTTTTTTCTACAAAAATAACAAACCTGGTATACTTACATGCTCTGCACAGTGGTTGTGCACAGAGCAGCCTGGATTCTCCTCTTCTCAGGTCTCTTTTCTGTGCTCCTGGCCCATCCCTCCTGTCAAGTACCCCCACAACAAGCAGCTTACTATGGGGGCACCCAAGCTGAGTCACTATTCAGACACAGGGCCGCGGCCCGGCCCCACCCCTCTCTCTCCTGATTGGCTGACTGACAGCAGCGGGAGCCAATGGTGCCGTTGCTGTGTCTCAGCCAATCAGGAGGGAGAGTCTCGGATGGCCGAGACACTCGTGAACATCGCTGGACAGAGGGGGCCCAGGTAAGTATTAGGCCTCATGCAGACTGGACATTTTTACAGCTGCAGTTTTTGGCTTCAGATGTTTTTTTCTGCAGCCAATAAACCCCCCCCAGCATGTTATCCTATGTATCCATGCACACATAGGCTGTTATCAGCAGTTTTTGGCAGGTTAGCATTCTGGCTGGAAAAAAATCCCCAGAACTAGTGGGTTTTGAGAGGAGTTTTTCAGCTGCCAAACAGCTCTAACTTTTTTTCCTACAAATAGAGCTTTCTTTTGGTGGTATTTGATCGCCTCTGCTTTTTTTATTATTTGCGTTTAAAACAAAAGAAGAGCAACAATTTTGAAAAAAACACAATATCTTTTACTTTTTGCTATAATAAATATACCACATTTTTTTATCAAAAAAACAATTTTTTTTCCTCAATTTAGGCCGATATGTATTCTTCTAAATATTTTTGGTTAACAAAAAAAAAAATCGCAATAAGCATAAATTGGTTTGCACAAAAGTTATAGTGTCTACAAGATGGGGGATAGATTTATGGCATTTTTATTATTATTTTTTTTACTAGTAATGGTGGTGATCTGCGATTTTTATCGTGATTGCGACATTATGGCGGACACATTGGACACTTTTGACACATTTTTGGGACGATTGACAACTATACAGCGATCCGTGCTATAAAAATGCACTGATTACTGTATAAATGTCACTGGCAGGGAAGGGGTTAACACTAGGGGGTCACTCAAGGGGTTAACTGTGTTCCCTGACTGTAGGGGGAGGGGGACCGACTAGAGGGGATGACAGATTGTGGTTCCTAGCTAACTCACGATCTGCATCTCCTCTCAGAACAGAACAGAGATTTGTGTGTTTACATACATGTCCCTGTTCTGCCTCTCGTGCCCGTGATCGCTCGTAGCCGGCGGTCATCACGACCGCTGGTCACGAGCAGCGGTACCCCCACAGTGCAGTGGGAACGCGCCTACTATCCTGCTTAAAGGAGCAGACGTACAGCTATAACGGCTCACTGGATCGTGCAGACCTGCCGCAGTATAATGATGGCAGCTGGTCGGCAAGTGGTTAAAATGCCAAAAAACGCTGAAGAATGCAGCTATTCTGCGTTCATCAGCGTTTTTGAGCCATAAGCTTTTATGAGAGTATAGTTTTGCTAAGAAAAATGCTGAAAAACTCACTCTACAGGTAAAGATTTCTACAGCTAACTTTACTGGCTTTTTTATAACGTCAAGTGTGCATGAGGTCTTAGGAGGGCTGCTGCACACAGAAGGCTTTTTTTTATCTTAATGCATTAAGATAAAAAAAACCTTCTGACTTTACAACCCTTTTAATATATCACCAGAGTATTATACACATTGTGTAAATATGGTTGGGTAAAGGTGGTCATGGAATGATAGATAATTTCTTCCTAATCAACAGGATTATTCAGCAAGTATGTGTTTTAGAGGGGTCGTAGAGTGTATCTTTCACACTGGGGTGTCGGCGGCATTGGCGGTAAAGCGCCTCTTTTTTAGTGGTGCTTACCCGTCGTTTTTGTGGAGGTTTTCGCTAGCAGCCGAAAAAGGGTTAAAACAACCTGCAAAGCGCCACTGCAGCGTCGCTTTACCGGCCTGCCCATTCATTTTCAAGTTTTGAAAATTGAAAAAAGAAAAAAAATACATTTTCCTTTTCTTTCTTCATATTCAAAAACAAATGAGCTGCAAAATACTCACCATGCCTCTTAGCAAATACCTTGGGGTGTCTACTTTCCAAAACGGGGTAATTTGGGGGGGGGGGGCTTGTGCCATCTTGGCATTTCAGGGCCTCCGAAACTGTCATAGGTAGTAAGAAGTGAAATCACCATTTCACACCCTTAGAAATCCTGAAGGCGGTGATTGGTTTTCGGGGTCCCAAAAAGTCCCACACATGTGGGTATCCCCGTACTCAGGAGAAGCAGCAGAATGTATTTTGGGGTGTAATTTCACATATGCCCATGGCATGTTTGAGCAATATATCATTTAGTGACAACTTTGTGAAAAAAATTAAATAAAAAAATGTATTGTCATTTTCCTGAAACTTGTGAGACAAACATTTAGATACAAATGTGAGGGAGATATTTCATAGTTCCCAAAACAAAAACGAAAAAACAAAAACCAGACGGAATGCTGCCTTCACTTTTTTTTCGCGATAGAAAAAAATACAATGGAAAAAACACGATAACAGCTCAAAACCTTGCATGGGCCAGCCACACAAAGTTCAAAAACAGGCATGAGAATCTTAACCACACAAACGTGTACTATACATCCATCAATCCACTCATCATTACAGATTTCTGAAGCCACAGCTGAACTACTTCCAAGGTATTTTTATTCTGGGGTCTCCGTATTTCCAGACATCAAAAGTACCTTCCAAAGGAATACACCTTACTGTACCCTCTGATCATATATGCCAATCTTTAAGGGGTCTCATGTCCGGAGCCCCAACCCCAGACCTCATGAACTATGCAGCTGTCTGACTGGTGTGGAGCCTCATTTTTTTCCTCAATGCATGGACGGCCAACATTACCCATAACGATCTGAATGGCTTATGACGGTCCCTGCGTCCAGGGCACTATCGCACTAACTTTCGCAGCAGTACTGCCTAGTGAATATTTTTATAGTACAGGCACCTGGCGTATTCTGATTATTATACACGGTCTCCTGGTATGCTAGAATCTACATTTACATGCTCTCCAACCGATTATCGCCAGCCCTATAAATGTGTTGTCAGACAAACTACAAAGCACCATGAAATCCTCCACTATTCAAAATATTATGGCTTCTATCTGTACCTAGATGTTACAACAATAACGTGGATGCCTCTCGTTTACTCTCTACCCAAAACTTATTACAGTATAAAACTTCATAAAACAACTGGAATTCAATTTAAAAAATCAAAATGGTTTCCACCATCCTTCCAAACACAAGTCCCTTTGTGTCAACATGCTTGTTTCAAAAGACCCCAAGCTCCTCCCACCAACTTCCTGTTATCTGTTCAGCTCTAAAAATCCATCTAACTGGTTTATTTACATATCAATGGACAGGGGGAGGGGGGAGGGAAAGCCTGGGAAAAAATGGCTAACATCATATAGGAGACTTCAACAATTTTTAAAACCTTTTGTCCAGGAAAGGGTGAAATAAACCCCCCATATTGCAAATGGGAGGGAATCCCCCTCAACTCACATATCCCCTGGGCAGTCAGACCACAAGTTTTGAGACCGAAATACCACACAGCAACAACGCAACTAAAGCCAAAAACTGAAACTCCTGCAAAAAGATGACTCAAGGAGGTCAACCAAAGCCTTTCTTTTCTACTGCAGGCTATACAATACAAAACTCAGCTAAAGCGATAAAACCCAAAACAATGGGGGGCGGGGCATGAATTGCCCTCTGAGAAACACAAAGAAAACGCCCAAACAATTAAAACAAACAAAAAAATAACAAACACCGCTAAAAGTACAAAAACTCAGTTAAAGTTAGTCTTACTATCTATTGAAATTCAGTGCAAAGTAGAGATTTCACTTAAAACCAAATTTCAATACAAAAAAAAGGCAATAGTTTTACTGAAGAGTATGTAAAAAGTACAAAAATAGCTAAACCTGAAAAGATTGAATTCACTTAAAAGGAAATGCCTACACAATTTGCAATAACAAAACAGTGTCTTTGAAATTCAACAGTGGAAAAAGAATTTAAACCAGTGAGTTTAACATTAAACAAAACAGTTTCTCAGTTCCCGATGTCTCACCCCTGAAATTGGAGCAATTTCCACTCTGGGATGATTTACAGGCTAAACAGTATAAAATCCTTCAAATGTGGTTTCTCCCGTATAACAAGATCAAAACTGCGCTTCTATAAACCAAAATCACCTTTTTAAAACAGAATAGACCGTACTATTTAACTCACACTGAACTTAGAAACCTGGCCCAAAAGCAGAGGAATTCCACCAGAACCAAAACACAGCAGTTACGAAATGGCAGTTGCAATAAATGTAAACCAAGCAATGGCCACATGGTGACTACAAGAAACTGGCCAACGACAATCGGACCGCATGGTGACTACAAGAAAATGGCCGCCGAAAATCGGACCACATGATAGATAGCAAAATGTCCAACGACATTCAGACCACATGGTAGATAGAAAAATGGCCGACGACAATCGGACCACATGGTGAAACAAAAATTTGAAATGCAGTTGCTGATCCCGCCAAAACCAGAAAAAAACGAGATTTCTTCACTAAAAAACCAAAAATTTTCTCCACAAAAACTGACAACATAATTGAGAATGTACACTTAACCGTAGACACACACTTTAGGCTACATCAACCAGGGCCCATAGGAGCACATGCTATCCAATGAAACCACACATCCCTATCTGCCAACGTTACATAAAACACAAAATATCACGGATTCAAATTTACACTCTTGTTCCCAAATAAAGATCATGTCAGCTTCCACAGGAACAATACGTTGTGAAATACAAACAGCGAACAATAGGACACGCTATTTCCCAGAAACCTGAGACCACCCACAGGGCGTAGCATATTCAAGAAACAGCTCCCAGTGTAAGTGCTTCCAGCAATGCATGGTCACCCTTTCCCCCTCAGACACATGGCTACTTGAATATGCAGCAGCCATTTTCAAACCAAACCTTTCAAAACCACTTCAATACAAACCATCTGTGTCTTGAGTCAGTTAAACAATCTACACAACTCATGCAATCTACTTGTCCCATACATAGGTAATAATACATTTCTATTTCTTACATAGTTACATAGTAGGTGAGGTTGAAAAAAGACGCAAGTCCATCAAGTCCAAACTATGTGTGTGATTATGTGTCAGTATTACATTACATATCCCTGTATGTTGAGGTCATTCAGGTGATTATCTAATAGTTTCTTGAAGCTATCAATGCTCCCAGCTGAGACCACCGCCTGTGGAAGTGAATTCCACATCCTTGCCGCTCTTGCAGTAAAGAACCCTCTACGTAGTTTAAGGTTAAAACTCTTTTCTTCTAATTGTAATGAGTGGCCACGAGTCTTATTAAACTCTCTTCTGCGAAAAAGTTTTATCCCTATTGTGGGGTCACCAGTACAGTATTTGTAAATTGAAATCATATCCCCTCTCAAGCGTCTCTTCTCCAGAGAGAATAAGTTCAGTGCTCACAACCTTTCCTCATAACTAAGATCCTCCAGACCCTTTATTAGCTTTGTTGCCCTTCTTTGTACTCGCTCCATTTCCAGTACATCCCTCCAGAGGACTGGTGCCCAGAACTGGACAGCATACTCCAGGTGCGGCCGGACCAGAGTCTTGTAGAGCGGGAGAATTATCGTTTTATCTCTGGAGTTGATCCCCCTTTTAATGCATGCCAATATTCTGTTTGCTTTATTGGCAGCAGCTTGGCATTGCATGCCATTGCTGAGCCTATCATCTACTAGGACCCCCAGGGCCTTTTCCATCCTAGATTCCCCCAGAGGTTCTCCCCCCAGTGTATAGATTGCATTCATATTTTTGCCACCCAAATGCATTATTTTGCATTTTTCTACATTGAACCTCATTTGCCATGTAGTCGCCCACCCCATTAATTTGTTCAGGTCTTTTTGCAAGATTTCCACATCCTGCGGAGAAGTTATTGCCCTGCTTAGCTTAGTATCGTCTGCAAATACAGAGATTGAACTGTTTATCCCATCCTCCAGGTCGTTTATGAACAAATTAAATAGGATTGGTCCCAGCACAGAACCCTGGGGAACCCCACTACCCACCCCTGACCATTCTGAGTACTCCCCATTTATCACCACCCTCTGAACATGCCCTTGTAGCCAGTTTTCAATTGATGTACTCACCCTATGGTCCATGCCAACGCACCTTATTTTGTACAGTAAACGTTTATGGGGAACTGTGTCAAATGCTTTTGCAAAATCCAGATACACCACGTCTACGGGCCTTCCTTTATCTAGATGGCAACTCACCTCCTCATAGAAGGTTAATAGATTGGTTTGGCAAGAACGATTCTTCATGAATCCATGCTGATTACTGCTAATGATATCATTCTTATTACTAAAATCTTGTATATAGTCCCTTATCATCCCCTCCAAGAGTTTACATACTATTGATGTTGCGCTAACTGGTCTGTAATTCCCAGGGATGTTTTTTGGGCCCTTTTTAAATATTGGTGCTACATTGGCTTTTCTCCAATCAGCTGGTACCATTCCAGTCAATAGACTGTCTGTAAAAATTAGGAACAACGGTCTGGCAATCACCTGACTGAGTTCCCTAAGTACCCTCGGATGCAAGCTATCTTGTCCCGGTGATTTATTAATGTTAAGTTTCTCAAGTCTAATTTTAATTCCGTCCTCTGTTAACCATGTAGGTGCTTCCTGTGTTGTGTCATGAGGATAAACACTGCAGTTTTGGTTACTGAAGCCCCCCGATTCACTCGTGAAGACTGAGGAGAAGAATCAATTCAATACCTTTGCCATCTCCCCATCCTTTGTAACCAGATATCCTTCCTCATTCTTTATGGGGCCAATATGGTCTGTCCTCCCTTTTTTACTGTGTACATACTTAAAGAATTTCTTGGGATTTTTTTTGCTCTCCTCCGCTATGTGTCTTTCATGTTCTATCTTAGCCATCCTAATTGCACCCTTACATTTCTTATTGCATTCTTTATAAATTCTGAATGCTGAGGATGATCCCTCAACCTTGTATTTTTTGAAGGCCTTCTCCTTTGCTTTTATATGCATTTTTACATTGGAGTTAAGCCATCCAGGATGTTTGTTCGCTCTTTTAAATTTATTACCCAATGGGATACATTGGCTAATGCCCTTATTTAATATGCTCTTAAAGCAAACCCATCTCTCTTCCGTATTCTTTGTTCCTAATATTTTATCCCAATTTATGCCTTTTAGCAAGGTTTGTAGTTTAGGGAAGTTGGCTCTTTTGAAATTCAGTGTCTTTGTGTTCCCTTCATGTTTCCTATTTGTGTGATTTATACTGAAACTAATTGACCTGTGATCGCTGTTACCTAAATTGCCTCGTATTTCCACATCTGTGATCAGGTCTGTATTGTTGGTAATCAGTAGATCCAGTAATGTTTTATTTCTAGTTGGTGCGTCTACCATCTGACCCATAAAATTGTCCTGCAAGACATTAAGGAACTGGCGAGCCTTAAATGAATGCGCGGTTCCCTCCGCCCAGTCTATGTCTGGATAATTAAAATCCCACATTATGATAACACTTCCCATCCTTGCTGCTAATCCAATTTGTGATAGGAGATCCGTCGCCACTTCCTCCTTCAGGTTAGGGGGCCTATATGACGCATTTTTTTGTTTATAGCGCAAAAAATAAAAACTGCAGAGGCGATCAAATACCACCAAAAGAAAGCTCTATTTTGAGAGAAAAAATGACCTCAATTTTGTTTGTGTACAACGTCGCACGACCGCGCAATTGTCAGTTAAAGCGACGCAGTGCCGAATCGGAAAAAGTGCTCTGATCAGGAAGGCGGTAAATACACTTGTATAATAATTGTCCACATACAAGTGGTACCGCTTTCCAAATAAGGGTGACACCAAGTCCCACACAATCTTATCAGCGCTGCCTATGTAGTTTGGGCAGTTTTCCGGCTCCACATAACTATCTCTTCCCTCGTAAACTATAACACTATATGTATAGCCTGTTGCCCTGTCACAGAGCTTATACATCTTGACCCCATATCTGGCACGCTTGCTGGGAAGATGCTGTTTAAATGACAAGTGGCCAGAAAACTTAATCAGGGACTCATCAACACAGACAACTTGATCGGGAGTAAACAAGGCTGCAAACTGTTAGTTGAAGTGGTTTATGAGTGGCTGAATTTTGTAGAGCCAATCGCATTCAGGGTCCCCCCGAGGGGCGACAGAGTTTACTGTCATTAAAATGCATGAATCGCAAGATCTGCTTGTATCGTGTCCTGGTCATGGAGGCAGAGAACACGGGGATATGGTGAATTGGGTCAGTGGACCAATATGACCGCAACTCACTTTTTTTTTTTTAGGTATGCCCATGAGAAAGGATAGGCCCAGGAAAGTCTTAAACTCAAAGACGTAAATAGTTCTCCATACTCTGGCAAGCGTCAACTGGGGATTAGCGGCAATTAATTGACCAGCATACAAATTGCTTTGGTTCACAATAGATCTATAGAGATCTTCCGTGAAAAACAGCGAATAAAAATCAAGTGACGTAAAATCAACTGTTTCCACCTGAATTCCAGGTTGGCCAGTGAATGGGGAAAGTACGGGTGCTGTAGAAGTGGTGGTCTCCCAAATCAGATTGGCAAATGCAGCAGGAAGGGCACTATGGGCTCGACAGGCTTGTGTTTGTCTTCTTGGTGGCTGCGGGACACTACTTGTGCTAGCCACCGCACCAGCTTGAACTGCACTTATGGGACTCGCCACATCACCAAGTGTTACTACAGTGCTGGATGTACGACCAGGATGTAATAGGCCGCTGGAGCTTGCCAGTTCACCAGAAGGATGAGCGGCACTAGTACTTCTCTGCTCCATATTAGAACCCCGCGGCCCTTTCACCTCAACAACAGCAGAAGAATGTAGAAAAATTTAAAACAATGCATTTGGGTGGCAAAAATATGAATGCAATCTATACACTGGGGGGGGGGGGGGGAGAACCTCTGGGGGAATCTAGGATGGAAAAGGACCTGGAGGTCCTAGTAGATGATAGGTTCAGCAATGGCATGCAATGCCAAGCTGCTGCTAACAAAGCAGACAGAATATTGGCATGCATTAAAAAGGGGATCAGCTCCAGAGTTAAAACGATAATTCTCCTGCTCTACAAGACTCTGGTTCAGTCCTCAGGAAGGATGTACTGGAAATGGAGCGAGTACAAAGAAGGGCAACTAAGCTAATAAAGGGTCTGGAGGATATTAGTTATGAGGAAAGGTTGCGAGCACTGAACTTATTCTCTCTGGAGAAGAGACGCTTGAGAGGGGATATGATTTCAAATACAAATACCGTACTGGTGACCCAACAAAAGGGATAAAACTTTTTTGCAAAAGGGAGTTTAACAAGACACGTGGCCACTCATTAAAATTAGAAGAAAAAAGGTTTAACCTTAAAATACATAGAGGGTTCTTTACTGTAATGCCTTGTACACACGATCGGATTTTCCGACAGGAAATGATGGATGTGAGCTTGTTGGTGGAAAGTCCGACTGTGTGTATGCTACATTGGACATTTGTTGGCTAGCATGCTCTCAAATTTTCCGCCAACAAATGTGTGTTGTCGGACTTTCCGAACGTGTGTATACAAGTCCGTCGAACAAAAGTCCAACGTACAAACACGCATGATTGGAATCAAGGATGAGCCGGAAGCGCTCGGTCTTGTAAAACTAGCGTTCGTAATCGAGATATCACATGACTTATTTTTATCGGCTCGCCGTACGTCTTGTTCGCCATTACATTCGTAATTGTTGGCCAACATTTGTGTGACCGTGTGTATGCAAGACAAGTTGGAGCCAACAACCCTCCAACAAAATTCCACGGTTTTGTTTTCAGAAAGTCCGATTGTGTGTACGGGACATAAGAGCGGCAAGGATGTGGAATTCCCTTCCACAGAGGGTGGTCTCAGCGGGGAGCATTGATAGTTTAAAAAAACTATTAGATAAGCACCTGAACGACCGCAACATACAGGGAGAATACTGACATATAACACCACACATAGGTTGGAGTTGATTGACTTGTGTCTCTTTTCAACCTCACCTACTATGTAACTATGCAACTATGTAACGGGGTCAGGTACGCCTGACCTTAGCAGGGACCACTACTTCTTTAGAGCTATATGTCAGGGTGCTGCTGCTGTCTACAGGATTGTATTCTGAGCCTGAATCTGACAGATGGTTGACTTCCTCTTCACTCTCATCTGTCATGCTCAGTAATGTGTAGGCCTCTTCACTAGTGTACCTTCGATTGAACATTGTGGCCTGTAAATTAATTACTGGTACAACTAGTGAAAATCACAGGCAAAAAGAGCACTTGATTGTCAGCAACAGCTTCAAATGCTACCAAAAACCTGTTAGCGTTCGCATGGATCAGGCCTGACTCTGCGAACGCTGCAGTTATGTGTTTTGTAAGTGACAGTAATGGGTTAGGCTGGGCTGGTCAGAGGGGCTAAATGCAGGTGCTAACAGGTATCTGGGCTGATCCCGCTAACGGCGCATTTTGTGAACCCTAAACTATTGCGGACGCTAGTATAGATCTGATCAGGTCAAAGATATTGATCCATTCAGACACTATACTACTAAGGGAGGTATATAGTGCATGCGTGGGAGTTAGCGCTACTGGCACTAATCTGACACTGCCTGGGGTGACGTGGACCCTAACCCACGCTAAAACCTAACTGATGTCACCCGCTGGGTGATCAGGGGGTTAAACCTTTATTGGGTAATATACAGCGGGTACCCTGACGCTATAAAAAATAACTAACCAGAGTCACCCCTAACACTAATATGGCGATCAGAAAATAGATCTACTAGTGACACTGGTGACAGGGGTTGAAAGGGTTAACTGAGGGGTAATCAAGGGGTTAAACCTTTATTAAGGGGGCTTAGGGGGGTACCCTAGACCCACCTGGGCCTACCACTAACTGCCCTAACTCTGATTAGTGTAAAAAATTACACCAGTACAGTAATCAGTGAAAAATCTGACAACTGCACTTGGTGACACTGTGACAGGGAGTGAAGGTGTTAACTGGGGGGGCGATCGGGGGGTGACGTGTGCCTATGTGTACTAGTGTTAGTGTAGTGTTGGTGCAACTTACAGTTAGATGTACCCTCTCCTCTCTCTGGAACGGAAAAGAGTTCCACGAGAGGAGATGAAGCATTTCTTTTTTTTCAAATTATGTTTTATTGAAGAACAGGAAAGGACGAGGGTCCCACACAGTAATACAAGGTATGCATAAAACAATGCAATGAGGGCGCAGCCTCCAAATATACCTGGATATCATAGATATTTTCCTGTAAGGGAGCCAGTGTGGGTTTCCAATAATACCTCATATGTGTGATTAATAAACAATATGTGGGTGGAACCGTACCTCTCCGTATCCATTTTCCGTTTATTAAAAAGGAGGATAAAGAGGAGGTCTAGATAATAAAAGATAAGAAGAAACAAAAGATGAAAAATAACAAGAAGTAGAATAAAGGAAGAGGGGTCAGGGGGGGGAGGGATAGGAGGGGGGAAATGGGGGCACGGGGGGGAGAGGGGGGGGGGGACAAGGAGACAGCTACTACATGTGTCGTCTGATAGGTTTGGGAAGGATCCGCCCTGTTTTTTATATCAGATAATAGCATGTCAGGATGACTTCCACTGAACAGATTAGTTCCTTTCTAGAAGTGCCTGGCCTTCAGCCGAGAAGATAAATATGTTCCATCCGGACCAAGTCTTGGTAAAGACTTCGTTTTGGTTTCTAGCAGTCAGAATCAAATCCTCCATTTTCTTGATGTCTTCTACCTTTCTGATCCACGTACCAATTGATGGGGGTTGAGTAGATTTCCAAAGCAGGGGGATACAAGCCTTGGCAGCATCCAATAGATGCCGGATCAGTGACTTTTTATAAACTTTGCTGGTTGAGGTGGTGGCGTGGAGCAGAAAGAGGGCAGGATCATTTGATATTGTGCGTTCGGTAAACTTTTGTATAATGTTTCGGATGGTTTCCCAGAAACGAGCCAGTAAAGGGCATGTCCAAAAAATGTGGAGGATGGTGCCACGGTCACTATGGCATCTCCAACACCTATCTGTTGTGAGAGGGAACATCTTGTGTAATTTTACAGGAGTATTGTACCATCTGGTGATCAATTTGTAATTAGTCTCCTGCATTTTTGTGCAGATCGAAGATCTGTATGTGAAGTGAATTATATTCTGCTTTTGACGCTTCGTTAATTTACATTGTAGGTCCTGTTCCCATAATTCTAAACTTTGTAAGCTAAAGCTGTCTGGGGGTGTAATTAACAGTTTGTATGTGGCTGATAAGGCATGTGGCATGGAGTCTTCTTCTGTACAATATAGATCATATGTTGTCAGGGGTTGGGTAAAGCTGTCGGGGGATGCTAGTGTTTTGAAAAAGTGGTCAAGTTGGAGGGCCCTCAAAAAATCTAATTGGAACGGTCCTGCTGGGTTCCTAAGTTCTGCTATATTGGGCCATCTTCCATTCTGTAGAAAGTGAGAGGCTTGGAAG
Organism: Lithobates clamitans; assembly: GCA_037952925.1. Taxonomy (NCBI): domain Eukaryota; kingdom Metazoa; phylum Chordata; class Amphibia; order Anura; family Ranidae; genus Lithobates; species Lithobates clamitans. The sequence goes on from JBBGZY010000942.1 coordinate 3,893,928, forward strand.
TAATTAGAGTTTTTTAGAGCTATAAACAATGGATCTATGTATCCTGGGGTGAACTCGGGTGTACCCAAGATCGGACGGATCGGGGATGTTGTTGAAGTAAGGTGAAATTTTTTAAACAGGGTCGAGCATATACGCGTAGTCACCCCTATGAGGGGATGTCTTTTCATGTAGCTTGGGAATAAGTCATAACACCATGGCGCTCTGTTGAGGGGTATGTCACATTGAAGTTGTTCCAGTCTGGTCCAGAGTTTAGTGGTGTGGTGTCGATTCCAGTCTATGAGTCTGACCAGGTGGGATGCGTAATAATATTTACGAAGGTCTGGAACCGCCAAACCTCCGTACAGTTTAGGTAGGGTAATTAGTTTCCTAGAGAGTCTGGGTTTTTTATTGGCCCATATGAAGTCAAAGATTAGTTTATTAGCCTGGGCAAAGTATGATGAGGGGATCTGGATCGGTAGGGTTTGTAGTAAATATAGGAATTTGGGGAGTATACTCATCTTCACTATATTGCATTTACCGAACCATGAGTGTAGACCTGACTGCCATTTGGACAATAGGGAGCGGATTGTGTTTAATAGTGGGGGGAAGTTTAGTGCAAATATCTGGGACATTTTGGAGGGGATGTAAGTGCCTAAGTAATGTAGCGCTTTAGTCGTCCATTTGAAATTGAAGCTTCCTCCAAGGGACGTGAGTAGTCGAGAATGTATGCCAATTCCCATGGCTTCGGATTTAGTGATGTTTATTTTCAGGTTAGATATAGCGCTATATTCCCTAAATTCCTGCAGGAGGTTGGGGAGGGATATCAGTGGGTTGGTTAATGAGAACATCATATCATCCGCATAGGCGGCTACTTTCTGTTGTGAATTACCCACCTCAACCCCTTTTATGTTTTGGTTAGCTCTTATATTGCACAGGAAGGGCTCTAATGACAGGGCGAAAAGGAGAGGGGATAATGGACAGCCCTGACGGGTTCCATTTTTAATCGGGAACGGGTCAGACAAAATCCCATTAGCTCGAACCTGGGCTGTAGGATCTGCGTAGAGTGCGTTTATCCAGGTTAGCATTTTGTTGCCCATACCTATGTAGTCTAGGACGGAGGTCATGTAGTGCCAGTTCACCCTGTCAAAGGCCTTCTCTGCGTCTATGCTCAGGAGTACACATGGGGTCTTGTTTTTGTTAACTATGTGGATGAGGTTCAACACTTTAATCGTGTTGTCCCTTGCTTCCCTGGTCGGGACGAATCCAACTTGATCCTGATGGATCAGATTCGGGAGGTGTTTCTGGATTCTGTTGGCTAGGATTTTAGTGAAAATTTTTAGGTCCGTGTTGAGGAGGGAAATCGGTCTATAACTTCCACAAGCCGAGGGGTCTTTCCCTTCCTTAGGTATCACTACAATGTGAGCAGCTAGGGTGTCTCTTGGGATGGATGTATCTGTGCCTATGGAATTAAAGAAATTGAGCATTGGGCCTTCTAAGGATTGAGTCAGGATTTTGTAATATTGTATTGTTAACCCATCTGGGCCCGGGGCTTTACCTGATTTGCTCACCCCAATTGCTGATTTAAGTTCTTCCGTGGTGATCGGTTCCTCTAGTGACTCCCTAGTTTCTGTGGGAAGTGTGGGTAGATCTGATCTATGGAGGTATGCGTCAATTTGGTCCTGTGGGGAGAGGGGTCGTTGCAAATTGTATAGTGATGCGTAAAAATCCCTAAACTCCTTGGCGATATTTCGGGGTAGTGTAACTTTCTGGCCTGAGGGGGACATAACGTGGGGAATATAGTTCGCTAAAACCTGTTCTTTTAAGGAATTGGCTAGGAATTTACCGCACTTGTTCCCCGACTCATAATTCTTGCGCCTGCAAATCTGAATTGCCGCTTTGGCTCGGAATAGCATGAGATCCGTAATCTTATTACGCAGGAGTAGGATTTCAGCCTCATTAGAGGGTGTTTGGGCGTGTTTGTGTCTAGCTTCCGCCGCTTGTAACTCATCTAGGAGTGATTTCATTTGTGACAACCGATGTCTTTTGATCCTTGCTCCGTGTTTGATGAGGACGCCTCGGATTACCGCTTTGTGGGCTTCCCAAATTATTCCGGGGTTACTGTTCGGGGTAATGTTGGTCTTAAAATAAAAATCTAGTTCCCGGGTGACGTCTTTACAGACTTCCTCATCCTGAAGAAGACTCTCATTAAGTCTCCATGTCCGAGTTTTGGAGGTAAAATTATCTGTCAGGGCGTATGTCAGCATTATTGGGGCGTGGTCTGACCATGTAATTGAATCTATCGAGGATTTGTGGACAGCGTGTAATTGTGCGTGAGGGATTAGGAAATAGTCTATTCGGGAGTATATCTTATGTGGGGAGGAGTAGAAAGTGTAATCTCTCTCCGTAGGATGGAGGAGTCTCCAAACATCGATCAATTGGGCTTTGTGCAGAGAGCGTGCGATGCGCTTCCTGGTAGCTGGTGTTACTGATGAGTGACCAGATGAGGTATCCTCCGTGGGGATCAACGGAACGTTGAAATCCCCACCCAGGATTAGCTGACCCCTCTGAAACTTCATCAAGATATCTACAGTCTTGCTTATGAAGGAATCCTGTTGACTATTAGGTGCATACACGTTGGCTAGTGTTACTTCTATTCCGCCTAAGTTTCCTCTGAGGAATAGATAGAGTCCCTCTGGGTCACTTTTTACTTCCGCGCATGTCCATGGGACTGAGCGGGAGACAAGGATGGAAACTCCTCTTGATTTGGCATCCGCAAAAGTGGCATGATACGCCCATGGGAAAAGATTGTTTTTCAGGATTGGGAGGTTGTCCCTTTTAAAGTGGGTTTCCTGTAGGAACGCCACATCGATTTTATGGCGGCGGAGATCATTGATCAACATCCTCCTTTTCTCAGGTACATTGAGGCCCTTCACGTTAAGTGAAAACACTTTCACTGTCTCCATGTCCCTGTCCCTTAATAAAACTTATAGATCAAAATATAGAGAGATACGTGGGTTTGGGTATTAGGGGGGGGGGGGGAGAGGGGGGGGGAGAAGTAGGAAAATAATAAGAAAGATCAGTAAATGGAAAGGAGAGAAAGAATATTTCAATATCAACTTTGCACTATAGGGTGCAGCAAGAACAATCTAAAGAAGATAGCACACTAATGCTATTACGCCCACCAGGCAACTGCTGGTAAACGAGCGTAGTCCTAATTGGAGTTGTGGGAAGCGATAGTCAGAATGGAGCCTATCGACCTCCCTCTCCCAACTCAATTGAAAAAGGTTAACAGTATTTGTATAAAAACGACTAATAAATCTTGTTATGTATTATTAAGTGTTAAGATAGAACACTAAAACAGATAGTCACGAACAGGTTAACGTACTATATGCTGTATTTTCATCCGGTGTACTCTGGACAGTCCCAACCACCACCCCCTCCATCCTCGTCTGAGCCTATGGGAATAGTGGACCTGATTCCCGTCTCCCAATATAGACCTATAGTCATATATGTATTATCTTAATTTGTGATCCACTTCTGTTGCCCCACAGACTATCATCTGAAAAAGATAGGTCTCTTGGTATTGTGGCCATTTACCTGTTAAAATTCGTTGTGGGAGAGCTATATTGTTTCCCCAGCAACTATCAACATGTGAGTCATAAAGATGCCGGTGTCGGGGATCCCTCCCCTCCATCATCCCCGGCAGCGGCATGTGTCTATCAGAAACAATAACCATCCAAGAGCGCCAAACCACATTATTAACTTAAACCATATAGTATGCATGTTTCTAATAAAAGGGAGTCTGAAAGTGGCGTTGTTCCCCACCATCAGTGGGATACAGGGAGAACAAGGGCTGTTATCTCTGGTTGGTGTGAGGAGGAAGTGTCCAGGGTCAGCAACCAGAGCTCAATCCCTGACCTCCACTGATGCTACGGGACCGGGTACTGAGTTCATGCAGTCACTTCAGTGGGCAGAGAGATGAATACATCTCAATCACATTTCAGCTGACAGATCTCCAGAACCGCACACATCAATGAATGGGGTGGGTGACCGTAGATTGTGGGGCGAACAGGTTTGTTGTCATATAGGTTGGGGCAATGTGGTCTGGTTAGGATCGTTGGCTCTCTTTAGGCAAAGCATCCAGGAGGCAGTGGATGAGGTAGCCAGGGCCGCGATGGGAACATAAGATCCAGCTATAACTCACGTGTACCCTCGTTGGAGGGAGCCCGATGCCGTCTTCTGGATCGCTGTTGGCGCGGCTGCTGAGGGTCCCGGTGATGGGATGGGCCTGATCGATCCGTTCTTCGGGGGATCAGTGCCAGCCAATTAGGAACTGGGATCGGTTCCGCTTCCAAGAAGGCGAAAAAGTCCGGTAGATCATGTGGGGAGCGTAGATTGAAGGTAGTGGAGCCCTTGCGAAGATTCACCGCTAGGGGGTATCCCCATCGGTACGTGCATCCTTGCCGACGAGCCATGTCCAATATGGGTTTCAGTTGTGCCCTTCTTTGCAGCGTCGCTCTTGAAAGGTCAGGCAGGATCTTAATCGACGCTCCGTCGAATTCCACCGTCCCTTGGTCCCAGGCCTTCCTTAGTATGAGCTCTTTCTGTGTGTAACGGTGGATCCTGCAGATCACATCTCTCGGTCTGTCCGGGTCTGTTGATCTGGGTCCCAGTGATCTATGAACCCGATCTAGTTCTAGTGATGCCGGTGGGGCTCCCAGGACTTGGTGGAAGATAGCGACTACAGACGCTTCTAAGTCCTCCGCTCCTGTGGCTTCAGGGAGACCCCGCAGCCGCAAATTATTGCGCCGGCTGCGGTCCTCCATTTCCTCCAAACGTAACTGAAAGTCCACTGCTGCGGCTGCCTGTGAATCCCGGGAGTTCTCTAAGGCCTCCACTCTCTGTGTCAGTGCTGATAGGGATAATTCCCCAGAGTCTACCCTCACCGAGACTGTCTGGAGTTCCGCTTTGAGTTCTTGTATGTCCCGGGTATGCGCCTCCTCTACCCGGGCTATGAGGGTTTCAATGTCTGATCTGGTGGGCAAGGCCTCAATGTCTGCCTTGGTAGGTAGGGCACGCAGAATAGCATGGAGCTCCTCCGGGATTCCAGAGTGTCTCTGTGATGTGCCTGCCATGTTAGATCGGAGAGTCGCTGGTGTTTCGGATAAGCAGTCTGAGGACACCGATGAAGTTGGGGATAGCGGGGAGGCTAGCACGTCCGAATCTGCCATATAGTGCCCACGTGGCGCTGCGACTATGGCGCCCGGCGATCTCCTCTGCTGACCTCGGAAGTATCTCCGAATACTGCTCCGTGGGGTGGCTAGCCGGTCTCCGTTTGTAGCAGATCTTGTTCTGTACCTTTTGGGGGTTAGCATTCCTCCTTCATGGGGTATAAAAGTCGTTAGGTTCTTGAGTAGGAGAGGGGACGGTCTGGAGCTCTTTGGAAACTCGTCCTCACTCCGCCATCGCTAGGCCACGCCCCCGAGATGAAGCATTTCATTCGCCAGAACTGATCAGAAGGTCCAGGCCAGAAATCATTGACCTGAACCTGAAGATTGATCGGTTCTGGAACGAACCTGATGGTCGCAAAAGGCGGGGGGGCGACCAGAGTGCCCCGTACAGGTACAGGATTTTGCGCAGCGGTGCCATTGTGCCGCAGTAAAAGACGTGAGCCGGTCGGGAACCGGTTAATTTAAAAAAAAAGAACTTCTGTTTGGGGAAAAAGAATACTCTTATTCAGTTAATTGTGACCTGATATTTTTCTCTAGTAAAAACTTTGACCTGTGGACATCGCTGACTCTAATGCCCCGTACACACGGTCGGATTTTCCGATGGAAAATGTCCGATCGGAGTGTGTTGTCGGAAATTCCGACCGTGTGTGGGCTCCATCGGACATTTTCCATCGGATTTTCCGACACACAAAGTTGGAGAGCAGGAGATAAAATTTTCCAACAACAAAATCCGATCGCGTCAATTACGACCGTGTGTGGCCTGTTCCGAAGCACAAAGTGCCATGCTTGCTCAGAAGAAATTCCAAGACGGAACAGCTCGTTCTGGTAAACTTAGCGTTCGCAATGGATACAGCACTTTCGTCACGCTGCAATGTTCAAAATGGTTTAATACAGCACACTCTCTTCTTTATAATGTGACAAGAATTAAGTATTTTTGCTGCTCATATTCACACACACTTCTCACAAACTTATTTCTTTACTATTTATCGTGATTCCCTCAATATATTTTGATTTCTCACATCTGACAACATATTTTTGTATATTTTTTATATATTTTTTGGCTTTAATGTAGATTCTTTTTTTGTGTTTGTATTTTATTTTTATTTTTTTTGCGATTTTGATTTGTACTCCCGAAAATGTTTGTGTGTGTTTTTTGTGACAAGTTCCCACAACACCATTGATATGTTGTTCTATTTAATCTGTAGGAGATTGTTTGGTGTTGTTGTCCCTTGTTAATTTCACATTTTATGTTAGAAATGTACCTGAATCCTCACCAACAAACTGTCCTTTTTGGATGAAAACACACACAGGAGAGTATAATTTACCTAAAAATTTTTATTAAGGGCTCACAACTAAACAAAGAGGGAGGCAACGCTGGAGAAACTGCAGAAGTGGGCGAAGCCTTGGACCCCCAGGGCAGACATCAACTTTTTTTAAGCAAAATTGGTGGCCTGAGGAGTCCATATCTAAGGGAGGGCAGTCTGGTCCAGAAGTCCCAGAGATCCGGAAAGCAGCAGATGACATCTGTGTCCCCAGGCTGTGGTCAGACGAGAGACTGCATCTTCTGTCAGACCAGACTGAACCCAGGGTCATCACTCTCTAGTCTTCTTTCCACGCCTCCTTCCACGCGGTGGCTGTGGTGGTGGACTTGTGGCAGCAGGGGGAGGAGGAAGATGGTCCAACTCAACCACGTCGGTCTTGGGTGTTAGTTCCCCACTCACCCCCTTACGTAGGACTTTATAAAGCAGGTCCTCACAGAGCCTGCGTTGACCCTCCTGCATGCCCTGCAATTTGGTGGCAGCCATGCAGGCAAAGGCCTCTTCAGGAGTTGGTAAGGCTCTGAGGGACGCCGAAGCCTCCTGGATCAGCCTGAACGCTGAATCCTGCACGGGACTCGGAGTGGCCTTCCTGGCTCGTTGATATGGCAGGCGGAGGGGAGGGACCTGAGACTCAGTCAGGCTGCGACTGGTCCCAGGCTTCTCTTGGCTGACACTTAGCCCCTCCTCCTCCTGGCTGCCATTAATCCCCGCCTCATCCTGACTGCCACATTCCACAACCTCCTCCTGGCTGAGGTCTTCCTGTGTATGAAAAAGGGACATAGTTTTGGTATTTCTTCAATCGCACACAATTTTCACCTCCTGACTGCTGCAAATTGAATGTTAACAAATATAACAGACTATCCTTCTGAGCCCAGCATTTTTCATTCTTGTCCCAATTTTGGGTGCCCACTACTGTTTATTGATATGTAAAACACTTTTTTTAATCAGCAATTAGTGATCAATAATAACATCTAGTAAACATCATTTATTTATTGACCAGAAATCTGTAGAAGAATGCTATACCTGACTCCAGCTGGGCTCCTCCACTTCTTTCTGGCTGGAAGGCCCAGGTTGGACAACGGAAGCCTCAGCTGGGGTGGAAGGAAGAGTGGAAGGAAGAGTGGAGAGGGATTCCCTGACTTCAGTGTGGTCTGACAGAAATCGCAGTCTCTCATAGTACCACAGCCTGGGGACATAAACGTCATCTGCTGCAGCTCCGGATCTCTTGCAATCCGTGACCTTCTTGCGCTCCCTAAGATATGTGCTCCTCAGGCCACCAATTTTGGCTTTTAAATAAGGGATGGTTGCTGTGGGGACCACCGGCGTCACCAACTCCAGCAGTTTCTCCAGCGCTGCCTGCCTCTTCTGTTTGTGATTATATTAACTCCCTTAATCTTGTTACAATATAGGCTTCCATTTCGAAGCAGTATAGGCGCAAGTTTAGATCTTACCTTCGTTATCACGATCGGCGTCTCCGATGCTCCTTCCTCCGCTCACAGATCGTACGTAATACGCACGTGTGTTACGCTTTATACACACTGCACATGCGTATAACTCCGCCCGCCCCTGACGTTCTTTCTAGTCTATTCCCCGCCCCTTTTCGTTCGGCGCAGTGGGAGAAGAGCACATGGCGGATAGACAGCAGGTGCGTGCTAATTGTAGCAACGAGGAGGAGGACAGGCCGGAGCCTGAAACGTCCCAATCCAGAAGGAGATTTAAGGACTCAAATATGTCCTTTGGGGATATGTTGGAGATGGTGGACATCCTGAAGAAGGCCGACTATGATGGAAAGTATGGGCCTTACCCCAACGTCTGAAAGGCCAAGATCATGGCGAAAGTGGTCAGGAGTCTTCACCGGAAATTCGGGGTACGACGATCGAAAGATCAGCTCAGGAAGCGGTGGTCGGACCTGAAATTACGAGAACATGAGCAGTACATAAAGATCCGGAGAGTGCTGCAAAAAAGTAAGTAGTTGTGCTGTGTTCCTATTCTTTTTGTGTTTATTACGTTCGTGCTGCTCCATGTGCTTTTAGGAACTGTTGTACAGTTTAAAATGGCAACTTTCATGTTCATGGGCACATTATTTGTTCGGATCAAACATTTTTCGTTCCAACTATAAAATACCATTGTTTGGCCCATATGCATTTGGCCACCATTTTGACGCCCTATACTTGTCTTCAAAGAATTGGGTTGTGTAGATGGCTTTGTTACTAGAATGAAATGCAAACTAGATTTTGTGTAAGGAGAGGACACTGAGCAGCTGTTTTCACATCTGGACACTGGAGCACTATAGTGTGGGACAAAAGAACACCATTTTTATTAGGGGGGCCACACAGGTGCTCCAGTGTATACTATAAGGGGGTCTCCATCTGTGAAGCTTGTACAAAACAGGTACAGTATTGCAGCTTGACAAAGGACACTAAAAAAGCTACATCTTGGAACTCTGCTAAAATAGACAATTGTACCTCACTTCCAAGCAATGTTTCCTATTTATAGTTCTGACATTAAATATCTGTGTGCTAAGTATACCATTTTTGTTTTACATAGGGGATAAAAGACTCGGAGGACACCCCTCATCTGAGGAGACCAGAGCCCCCCGCTCTGGAAGAAGGGGAAATCCCCCCAACACAAGCTGAGCAGGAGGATGAAGACGTGGTGGAACTAGTCACCACAACAGGTGAGTGTCTGCAACCACAGGCTCAGATAAGAGATGGATGGCGGCATTTTTTTTAAACCAAATTTATTTTGGGGTTCCTCTCTTTTTAGGTGATCGTGATGTTGTGGATCCAGATCCTTTCACATCCGAAAGTGCCCAGATCCTGATCGGGGAGATCATGGGGTGTAATTTACAATTGGAAATCATCAAGCAAAACATCAATGATGTTATTCCAAAATATAAAAACATCATTGATGTTTTGGGGCGAGTTTAAAACCCCTCCAAATCACTTTCTTCTTTTGTGTGCTACAATGTGCTAAATGTTTTTGTGATTTTTCCCAAAGCCAAATTTGGAGGATGCACATAGTGTGTCAACATGTGCTATCTGCCATCACGGGAGATCAATGGACGCGTTTTGGGGGTGCAACCCCTTCCTCAATAATAAAGTAGCGGTGAGGAAGGGGTTTCTCCCCCAAAACACATCCCTTGATCCCCCGTGATGGCAGCTAGCACATGTTGACATTGGGAAATTTGTGTGCATCTTCCAAATTTGGCTTTTCCAGGGGTGATTTCCCCCCATCTGAACGCAATATCAAACACAGTTCCCAAATACTCATGTCTGATATTGCCTTCAAATTCGACCAAATGTGACGTTTGTAAGTTCAAGATTTGTGTCTTTTCTTGTTGGTTTTACACAGGCCTGTTTTCTATAAAATGGACATTTTGATTTTGGATAATGCCACCACAAAAATTGTTATACAGCAAACATGTTGGTTTGTTTGAAGAACCTCTGGTAAATGCACATGTGATTGTGCAGGTATTAAAAAGATTGTTAATCAAGAATGTGTGGATTATTGTCTCAACGCTACAACACTTTTGGGGTGATGCAATTGTTGTTTTATGAGAAAATGGGGGTATTTCCTAAGGGCAAATCCACTTTGCACTACAAGTGCAGTTTCAGTGCAGTTGCAAGTGCACTTGTAGTGAAATGTGTTTTTTCATTTAGTAAATAACAGCCAACAGTGCTTTGTATAAGGTTACACAATCACGCCATTTTCTGCACTCAAAACATTTCTGTCAGGGTCAGCTAAAACAAACACAAGCAGTAAATGTCCGCAAAGAATTTTTTTGTTTTTTTTTATTATAAAAAGGCTTCACAGATTGTCTGGCATATTGATAGCCCCCCTACCCGCAAAGAACTCCAGGTAGCGTAACCGGACATCACGGGCACTCAGGGAGGGCAAGCCAGGACGGCCACTTTCAAGCGCCGTCAGTGTGGTTTGATGTATGATTCCGGCCTCAGGCCCAACTGAGCCAGCATAGTTGGCCGAATGTTTCCTTAAAAAGTTATGGAGAACACAGCACGCAAGTATAATATGGTTCAGTTTATACTCCGCCATATGGATGGGTGTCATAAATAAGCGGAACCGGCTGGCCAGGATTCCAAATGTGTTCTCCACCACTCTTCGGGCTCTGGCCAGCCGGTAATTAAAAACCCTCTGTTCCGGGGTGAGGGTCCTCATTGGGAATGGCCGCATCAGGTGGTCCCCCAGCGCAAACGCTTTATCAGCAACGAACACAAATGGGAGTCCTTCAACATTGTCCTCTGGAGCTGGCAAGTCCAAGCTGCCATTCTGGAGACGCCTGTAGAACTCCGTCTGGGCGATGACTCCACCATCGGACATCCGGCCATTCTTCCCCACGTCCACATACAAGAAGTCGTAATTAGCCGACACCACTGCCAACATCACTATACTATTGAACCCCTTGTAATTATAATAGTACGACCCCGAGTTGGGTGGTGGGACGATGTGGATGTGTTTCCCATCAATTGCCCCTCCGCAGTTAGGAAAGTCCCACCGCTGGGCAAAGTGGGAGGCCACAGTCTGCCATTCCTGTGGCATGGAAGGAAACTGTTGAGGAAAAAACAGTAAACATTACTATTTTTTCACAGAAACATGGCAAGCAGATTAGACACAAACATTATGGGGCAACCTCCAGATAGCATTTAGTAAGGGGAATTTAACAAGGCCAAAGTATAAGGTACACCTATCATATTCCCCCCCCCCCCCCTCATGGGCCATTTCTAACATTATAGGGGGTGTGTGGAAATCTTGGACAGGTAACCCTCTTCACTTCATTGAGAGATGAATGCCTAAATAATGGGTATTACTTGGAACAGCCCCTCCTTAGTTACACTATTGGCAGCCCACTGGACAGGTAAGAAGTGTCATAATACAAAGATATAAATACACACTGTACACATTTGAGGACATTTGGACATTCTGCTATTACCTGTCAATATAATAATAGGATACAAAAACTTTAAACAGTACCATTTGAAAGTATACAGGCAGGCCCTTGCACTACATGCTTTGGGGAATTCATCCATAAATCTGACCAGTAAAGAGGTGGGTATAGTGTGTATGGGTTTGGCAAAGTCAGCAGATAGATGATTGAGGATAGATAGAGAATTGGGATCAGCTGACTTAGCAGTTGGGGGAGGGAGGGTTACTAAAAATTATTTGGGGACACCACAAAAAAAATCCTCTGCCACTCTGCCTGAATTTAAATCAAAAATAACATTTCCAAACATTTTAGGGGGTGTTTGGGGTAAAGCACTACTATGGAGCTGATAAAATACATTGTTAAGTGACTACATGAGGTGAATATAGGGCCAGGAGACACCATGCTGGGGAGGTTAGTGAAGGGCAAATATGTATTAAGGACCTAAAATAATAATTACATAAAAATCCAACATGCATGAGGACAAAGGGGACATTCACAGCATATTCCAATCATGGTAATTAGGGAATGAGGAAAGATATACAATATATTATCAAACATTCAATACAATAAAATGTGATATAAAAGGATAAAAATCTTACCTTCATATACTCCTTCTGCAGGACCTGTATGATGGCAGAACAGGTCTCTGGGATAATGATCCCCAGAGCCTGGGGGGAGATGCCTGTCGAGAACTTTAAGTCCTGCAGGCTTCTCCCTGTCGCCAAATACCGCAGGGTAGCGACCAACCTAAGCTCCGGAGTGATGGCTTGCCTCATGCAGGTATCCTGCCTGCTGATATAGGGAGTCAGCGAAGCCAACAAACGGTGAAACACGGGGTCCGTCATCCTGAGAAAGTTCCTGAAATCATCAGGATTATTCTCACGGATCTCACGGAGCAAAGGCATATGAGAGAACTGGTCACGCTGGTCCATGAACTCCCCCCCCCCTTTTCATGGACTGGACTTGTGTCAAGGTCAGGACCCCAACACCAAGCCCCCACACAGCACGAACTCTACGAGGAATACGCATACGAAACATGGCTAGAAAACGGTCGGCTGCTCAGAACGAAGTAACAGAACGCACTGAAGAACAGCAAGGCCGGTGAAGAGCGACCTGAAAACCAGTAGCGAACGAACAAGAATACAATGACTAAGTCACGCGGAACTTGCTTGCACGCACTGAAGAGCAGATACAAACCCACAAGCACAAACTGAACGGCAGAAAATGATCTGAAAGCCACGAGTCTGAAAAAGCGCGAATCGTCTCTCACCAAACTTTTACTAACACGAGATTAGCAAAAGGAGCCCAAAGGGTGCCGCGCTTTGGTTCTGAACCGGCCTTTTCTAGTCTCGTCGTACGTGGTGTACGTGACCGCGTGGTTGGCGATCGGAAATTCCGACAACTTTGTGCGATCGTGTGTAGACAAAAAAAAGTTTGAGCCAACATCCGTCGGAAAAAATCCTAGGATTTTGTTGTCGGAATGTCCGAACAAAGTCCGACCGTGTGTACGCCCCTATTAGGCTGGGTTCACACCTATGCAAATTGGATACGGCTTTCTCCACATCCAATTTGCATAGCAGGAGATTGTAACCGACTCTGTATGGAGCTGGTTCACACATCTCCGCAGCGGCTCCGGTGCGAACTGCACAGAAGCCCTGTGTGTCTTTTGGGGTTTACTTCCTCTTTAAAATGTGATTGCCGAGTAAAACACTGAATACTACATACTTCAAAATTTGGTTTGGCTATGAATATTTTGATTAGCCCTGAACTTGGAGTTAAAGAGAAATAACGCCTACCAAACATGTTAGGTATAATTTCAAGTGATATTATCAGCTACTTCAATGTTTTACCAAGAGGTGAAGAGTTTTCCCACTGTGTTTACCTTGTGGGCTAGTGTGAATCAGCCCTATAGGTTAGCATCACTTTACCTTTTAAACTAGTACAATTGATTGAAAAGAAGAGCCCCCAACAAATTGTCTGGACAGGTGTATAGGTCCCATATTAAGGGGCCTGGTTAGCATGCTGGACCACCCTTATTCCAATACTAGCCAACAGGCACTTCACCCTGGGTATGGGGAGGCCCATTAAATGTAACATGCGTCACTGGAACAAGTGAGGGGAAATCTCCCCAGTGGGGACAAAGACGGGTTTAGTTAGGTGCCTTACTTCACATAGACATATGTGGTAGAGTTATCTCATGGTAAGGAGAATGTGGCACAGGGCAAATAAAACAAAGGGGGCAGCTTTGTTTATTGAAAAAAAGGCATTTTTTTAATGGCATAAATATTTTCATTTTTATAGTTTACTTTGTATCAGATGGGTAAAAGAAACATTTAGCTAAGGCACCCAAAGCACCCCACTAGCGGCCGAAAAGCGCCGCTAATGTATGTGGTTTCCCCTTACGGGCAGGACTTTAAAGGGATGGACTAGTGAGACAAACAATATTATAAAAAATATAAATTTTATTAAGTAGCCCCGGCACGCGGGGGCCGTTTTGCACAACCGCTTGGTTTCTGTCCACTCGGCTTTTTTATGTGGCCTCCTAGGTTTCCTTTGTTGGGCCTCCATCTTCCCTCCTAATGCACCATCTGAGGTGATGGTTGTGCTCTCCCTTGACCCCCTTTGTTCCATCTCTGTTGGTCAGTCCATCGTCACTGCAGTTGCTAGCGTTGCGCATGCGCTGCAGTGCTGTTAGGGGATGTAATTCGCCTCCATCAAATATAGACCCGTTGGTCCTCGGGCGGCCGCGCCTGCGTGCCGGTGGGAGCGTGACACATGACGTCACTCCTCCAGCATCGCCATCTTGGATGTGGGTAGGAGGTGGCGCCCGGCACCGCGCACTCAGGGGACCGCACTCGCAGCATGTATGACAGGTGTGGGTGATTCTATCACCCACACCTGTCTTGGAGGCAAGACTTTTTGGGCATTCGGCTGCTACTTAACAGGCTGGAGCAATGGATCATTAGTGCTGTGGCCTTGGACCAAGCTATACACCAGTGCTATTGAGCATTCCAGGTAAACTTAACTTTTGCTCTATTTATGGAAGTGGATGACGATGGGATCTGTCTATTTGACATCCCCTCTTTTCCTACCTACCTCGTTTGATATTGGCTGTTCATTCCACTCTCTATCTGTCATTTGCAGATCGTGTTCCCCCTCAGGATAAGCCTCTATGGGCTGTTTTTGATGTTTCCAATCAGCCTTTGTATTTCCACCTTGGAGGCACCCATCTCTTGCTATCATTTACTATTTGGGGTTCACAACCCGAACGTTTCCCAATGGGAGTTCACAGATTTCAACCTGCCTTTGTCTATACATCCACAGCACCCCAATGAGGTATATGTCTCTATGTATATATATATATATATATATATATATATATATATATATATATATATATATATATATATATATATATATATATATATATACACACACACACACACACATACATATTATACTATGATACTCTATATACGATATGGTTTTCACCCTCAGCTATTTATATGCTTTTTCTTAACCCCCAGCCTACCTCTACATATGAAGAAATTGGCCCATAGTGGATTCAGTTAGAATGATTTAATGATTTTAATATATATGTTGATTACTATGGTCAGCTTTTTTACCCTATTCACTCTATTCTCCAGCCTCCTGCTGTCGCGGTCCCGGGCTACATTTAGTGGATCGCTGCGTCTGCACTCCCCCCCGGCAACCAGGAAGCTCCCTTTTTTTCCCAAACTGTTCTTGTTTTTATTCACCTGCTCTCTCTCCTTGGCCATTCTCTCCTGATCCATCGTTCTTGGCTGCTACTTCTGGGCATGTGAGTATGGAACAACACATACATGTCTTGGCTCTTTGCCTCGACCTATTTGTTGCTATTGGGTGGATGGATGGAGGGACACTGTTGAGGTGTGATCTGTTATTAAAATAGAAAAAACATATTTTCAGATTACCACATTTAAAATTAAATGCATATCTGAATATCCCTGAGGAAGGAGGTGTGTCTCCGTAACGCGTAGGAAACATTTTATGCATTTACATGTTTATACCTTATATGAAGAGTCTTCCATGATTTGTCTGGAACACTCTGCGTCTGAGAGCTGTTTTGTACAGGTTTTTCTATATGTATGTATGAATTTTACATGTTTTTTTGTATAGTACTTAATAAAATTTATATTTTTTATAATATTGTTTGTCTCACTAGTCCATGCCTTTAAAGTCCTGCCTGTAAGGGGAAACAACATACATATTTCAGTTTGGGATGGTGGCTCGCCTTCACAGCAGATATTTGTGATTAATCTCCATTCCGTTTGAAAAGCGCAACTAAAACGATGGCAAAGCATAACTTTACCACCGACGCCTCCACGCCTCAGTGTGAAAGTGCCCTTAGTGCCGTGATAGCAAGCGTGTTATTCTACCGCCACAACTATAGGGAAATTATCCTCTATGGCTGACGGGTATCATTTTTTAATTTTTTTTAACCCTTCCCTCCAAACCAAAAACGTCAATGGCTGAAGAAATACCCACCTATTAATGATCCTGTAAAAACAAAGGTTTACTGCTACAGTGTTCAGCCAATGCATCTGAATATAACTGATTTTACTATGGATGTACCTATATAATCGGACAGTGAAAATTATCGGCCGAAAATAGGGTTATAAAGAAAAAAAACAGTGCAAATAAAAGGCATGCTGTGTCTCATTGACTTCAATGCAAAATTGTGTCCCATTGCCTTCAATGCAAAAATGCCCCCTATTGACTTCAATGTAAAATCGCATCCCATTGACATCAAAGCAAAAACGTCAAGTACAATAATTAAATTTCAAACATTTTTTTAAAGAACTGTCCGTTTCGGTTTTCAGCCAAGTGCATCTTAAATTTTCATTTTCAGATTCGGCACCGGAATTTTCATTTTGGTGCATTACTAGCTTATAACTACTTTTTTTTAAATACTAATGGTTTTGCTGTGTTCTAGTACAAGCTTAAAGTTACTTACCTCCCCATAGCCACACACAATGACCTGCTTCCCTCCAAACATAACATCTGTGCTTCTTTTAAGACTAGAAAAAAAAAAGTGAAAGGTGTTTTTTTTTTACACTCTGTATTCATAGCCATAATGCATCTTTTACCAGCACTTGAATTATTTTTGGTGAGAAAATCTCTCCACATAATTTAACCACTTGCCCACTGAGCACTTCAACCCCCTTCCTAACCAGACCAATTTTCAGCTTTTGGTGCTCTCACATTTTGAATGACAATTACTTAGTCATGCAACATTGAGCCCATATGAAATTTTTGTCCTTTTTCACACAAATAGAGCTTTCTTTTGGTGGTATTTGATCACCACTGGGCTATTTATTTTTTGCGCTATAAATGAAAAAAGAAAATTTGTAAAAAAAAAGTTAACAAGTTATTTCTCACACACAGCATATGCATACCACAAATTACACCCTAAAATTGATTCTGCTACTCCTCTTGAGTATGGCAATACCACATGTGTGAGACTTTTACACAGCTTGGCCACATACAGAGGCCCAACATGCAGGGAGCACCATCAGGCGTTCTTAGGACATAAATTACACTGTTTGCAGAGGGGAGGGTATAGCCAGGCAAGATCAGCCAGGTATTTAAGGTGATACAGGGGTCCAAATGACACAGCAGAAGCACTGTGCTGTATAACATGCTTTAAGGGAACAGGATCTTTATTTTTTGGGTTAACAAGCGCTTTGGAAACGCCCAAAAAATGACCCAATTTTGTAAAGCAAACACCCCAACATATAATCTATGAGGCATTATGAATCTTTTGAACAGTTCATATTTTTCCACAAGTTGTTGAAAAATGTGGAAAGAAAATAAAAACGCTTTTTTTTTTTTTTAAACACAAAGTCCATTTATAAGATATTTCCAACACATAACATGTACATACCAAAAACGACACCCCTAGACTTTTACACAGCCTGACCACATACAGAGGCCCAACAGGCCCAAATGTAAGGGTGCAATAAGGATGGCTAAGATAGAACATGAAAGATACATACCAGAGGAGAGCAAAAAAAATCCCAAGAAATTCTTTAAGTATGTAAACAGTAAAAAAGGGAGGACAGACCATATTGGCCCCATAAAGAATGATGAAGGACATCTGGTTACAAAGGATGGGGAGATGGCGAAGGTATTGAATTTATTCTTCTCCTGAGTCTTCACGAGGGAATCGGGGGGCTTCAGTAACCAAAACTGCAGTGTTTATATCCTCATGACACATCACAAGAAGCACCTCCATGCTTAACAGAGGACGGAATTAAAATTAGACTTGAGAAACCTAACATTAATAAATCACCGGGACCAGATGGCTTGCACCCAAGGGTACTTCAAGTACGAGGGTACTGAGGGAACTCAGTCAAGTGATTGCCAGACCGTTGTTCCTAATTTTTACAGTCTACTGACTGGAATGGTACCAGCTGATTGGAGAAAAGCCAATGTAGCACCAATATTTAAAAAGGGCCTAAAATACATCTCTGGGAATTACAGACCAGTTAGCCTAACATCAATAGTATGTAAACTCTTGGAGGGGATGATAAGGGACTATATACATGATTTTAGTAATGAGAACGGTATCATTGCCAAACCAATCTACTAACCTTCTATGAGGAGGTGAGTTGCCAGCTAGATAAAGGAAGGCCCATAGACGTGGTATATCTGGATTTTGCAAAAGCATTTGACACAGTTCCCCATAAACGTTTACTGTACAAAATAAGGTCCGTTGGCATGGACCATAAGGTGAGTACATGGATTGAAAACTGGCTACAAGGGCGAGTTCAGAGGGTGGTGATAAATGGGGGAGTACTCAGAATGGTCAGGGGTGGGTAGTGGGGTCCCCCAGGGCTCTGTGCTGGGACCAATCCTGTTTAATTTGTTTATAAACGATCTGGAGGATCGGGTAAACAGTTCAATCTCTGTATTTGCAGACGATACTAAGCTAAGCAGGGCAATAACTTCTCCGCAGGATGTGGAAACCTTGCAAATAGATCTGAACAAATTAATGGGGTGGGCAACTACATGGAAAATGAGGTTCAATGTAGAAAAATGTAAAATAATGCATTTGGGTGGCAAAAATATGAATGCAATCTATACACTGGGGGGAGAACCTCTGGGGGAATCTAGGATGGAAAAGGACCTGGGGGTCCTAGTAGATGATAGGCTCAGCAATGGCATGGAATGCCAAGCTGCTGTTAACAAAGCAAACTGAATATTGGCATGCATTAAAAAGGGATTAACTCCAGAGATAAAACAATAATTCTCCCGCTCTACAAGACTCTGGTCCGGCCGCACCTAGAGTATGCTGTCCAGTTCTGGGCACCAGTCCTCAGGAAGGAAGTACTGGAATTGGAGCGAGTACAAAGAAAAGCAACAAAGCTAATAAAGAGTCTGGAGGATATTAGTTATGAGGAAAGGTTGCGAGCACTGAACTTATTCTCTCTGGAGAAGAGACGCTTGAGAGGGGATATGATTTCAATATACAAATACCGTACTGGTGACCCCACAATAGGAATAAAACTTTTTCGCATGAGAGATTTTAACAAGACGCGTGTCCACTCATTAAAATTAGAAGAAAAGAGGTTTAAACCTTAAACTATGTAGAGGGTTCTTTACTGTAATGCCCTGTACACACGGTTGGACATTGATCAGACATTCCGACAACAAAATCCATGGATTTTTTCCGACGGATGTTGGCTCAAACTTGTCTTGCATACACACGGTCACACAAAGTTGTCGGAAAATCCAATCGTTCTGAACGCGGTGACATAAAACACGTACGTCGGGACTATTAACAGGGCAGTAGCCAATAGCTTTAGTCTCTTAAGTAATTCTGAGCATGCGTGACACTTTGTGCGTCGGATCTGTGTACACACGATCGGAATTTCCGACAACGGATTTTGTTGTCGGAAAATTTTATAGCAAGCTCTCAAACTTTGCGTGTCGGAAATTCCGATGGAAAATGTGTGATGGAGCCCACACATGGACGGAATTTCCGATAACAAGGTCCTATCACACATTTTCCGTCTGAAAATCCGACCGTGTGTACAGGGCATAGGAGCGGCAAGGATGTGGTCTCAGTGGGAGACATCGATAGTTTCAAGAAACTATTAGATAAGCACCCGAATCACCACAACATACAGGGATATACAATGTAATACTGACATATAATCACACATAGGTTGGACTTGATGGACTTGTGTCTTTTTTCAACCTCACCTACTATGTAACTATATGTAACATGCAGGGAGCACTAACAGGTGTTCTAAGGGCATACATTTCAAATCTAACTTGACTACCTATTACACTTTTGTGAGACATTGATGGGCACTGTAGGGACACTGATGGGCACTGTAGAGGCACTGATGGCCACTGTAGAGGCACTGTAGTGGCATGGATGTGGCACGGATGAGAACTGATGTGGCATGAATGTGGCATAGATGAGTACTGATGTGCCATGAATGTGGCAGATGACTTACTGATGTGGCACAGATGTGGCATGAATGAGCCATAGATGAGCATGGTTGACCCATGGTTGGGCACGGATGAGCCATGGATGGGCATGGATGGCATTGGATTAGCATAGCTGGCATTAGATGAGCGCGGCTGGCATTGGATGAGCGCAGCTGCGCACGGATGAGCGCGGCTGGGCACGGATGAGCAGGATGGAGCATGGATGAAACATGTATGAGCATGGCTTTGGCATGGATGGGCAGAGATCAGCGCTGTGAGCACTTCAGATCCAGCCCTGCTGCACCTGGCTTCTTTTTCTCCTCACACACAGTACCAATCGGGGCAAGGAGAGTGGAGGAGCTGAACCGGACATGCTCCGGTCTGTTGACAACTGATCACTCCGTCATTGGATGGGGCGATCACGTGGTAAAGGGCAGCTGTCAGTAGCCCATTACCCCGTTCTGTGTCTGGTCCTGAGGTCCAGACGGTCACAGACATTCCCAGGGGGCGCAAATCTGGGAGGTCGTTATATCCCGGCTATTGCCTTATCGGCAACTGGTTAAGGTCAACATCTGTACTGTGCAGTGGTTTATGATTCTTCTGAATACACAAAATTACCATTCCCCCTGCTACATGATGTGTTCATATAAACTGTGTTTGTAAAGTGGAGTCTAAAGCAAGATATATATATATATATATATATATATATATATATATATATATATATATATATATATATATACACGATAGATTTTTTTTTTTCTGCTCAACCACCAAAAAAAAAAAAAAAAAATATACAGATTACCGTATCCACACAAGCGATGTGGGTTAGGAATTTCCCCCACTGTGCTACTGTATTCTGGGACTCTCCCCCCTGTCGAAATAAACTTATCAGGCTAAACGAATGCTGGTTTTCCAGCAGGACCATTTGACAGAAGCCAGTCCAACATATGGCTTCCGTTGAACAGAAAGAGGCGTACACAGATAAAAACACGATATTTTGATACGGTTTCAAATTTAAATACATATCCACCCAACTTAACACATTTCATTACAAACGCTTCAGATTGATTCTTAATTATAAATGCTACAGATTTTCTGCACAAGCGCTACAAGCGTCTCCCAGTATGAACCATTTGAAAAATTAAAGAAAAAAAGGTAATATTTTGGGGACTTTAAATGAGATGCAACGGGGAATATTGCGCCTCCATCCCTGATTGCTTTTGCAAAAAAGAGGGGGGGAGGGTGGGACTTTAGATGAGGTGCGTGGGGTAGAGCCAGACAAAACCATATACATATGTAAAAAATTGCAAACAAAACACCAGCCAAACTGTCGGCTGCAGAACACACTGAACCAATTCAGCTCAAAGGAGTAGAGACAATTACAGCAGCAGTGTGTCCATCAAAAACAGCTGTGTTCAATGTGGTATATGGTGACTTGACCACTAGGGGTCAGATACAGTACCTGACCGCGAGATTGTGTTTCCAGCACGATACCATCACGCTGGTTCTCGGCGACAGGGTACTGTCCATGTCACGCTGGCTCGCTGATCGGGAAAGGAAAACTTTTTTTTCCTTTCGCAATGAGCGACAGGCAGTGCTGACAGCTGTCTGGTATGAATCCTGAGGGGGAACGCCGCGCTAAATTTTAAATGAAAAAACCGGCGTGGGTTCCCCCCCAGGGGCATAACAGGCCCTTAGGTCTGGTATGGATTGTAAGGGGAACCCCCTACGCCGAAAAATCGGTGTGGGGGTCCCCCCAAAATCCATACCAGACCCTTATCCAAGCACGCAGCCCGGCCAGCCAGGAAAGGGGGTGGGGGACAACAGAGCGCCCCCCTCGAGCCGTACCAGACCGCATGCCCTCAACATGGGCGAGAGGGTGCCTTGGGGGAGGGGGGAGCCCTGCGGCCCCCCCACCCCAAAGCACCTTGTCCCCATGTTGATTTAGACAAGGGCCTCTTCCCGACAACCCTGGCCGTTGGTTGTCGGGGTCTGCGGCGAGGGGCTTATCGGAATCCGGGAGCCCCCTTTAATGAGGGGGCCCCCAGATCCCGGCCCCCCAGCCTATATGAATGAGTATGGGGTACATGGTATCCCTACCCATTAACCTAGGGGAAAAAAAAGTGTCAATAAAAAAAAAAACACAGTACACAGGTTTTAAAAGTAATTTATTAGGCAGCTCCGGGGTGTTCTTCCGACTTCGGGGGGTGTCTCCTTCCGACTTCTCCGGGTGTTCGGCCTCTTCTCACGGTGTTCCGCCTCTTCTCCCGGGCCCCTCCGTTATCTTCTTCCAGCTCTTTTGCCAGCGGGGGCCTGGTCTGCTGCCGCTGTCTTGTCGCTTCTTCTATTCTCTTCTTCTCTTCTTCCGATGTTGACACGATGCTCTCTCCGGTTGGAATGCTGTGTGCGAGCTGCGGAGCCATTTATATAGGCGGTGACCCAGCCCCCTTGTGACGTCACGGTCCCAGCATGCGCAGGGACTCTGGGGTCATGCCCCCTTATGACGCCAGAGTCCCTGCGCATGCTGGGACCTTGACGTCACAAGGGGGCGGGGTCACCGCCTATATAACTGGCTCCACAGCTCGCACACAGCATTCCAGCCGGAGAGAGCGTCGTGTCAACATCGGAAGAAGAGAAAAAGAGCATAGAAGAAGCGACGAGACAGCGGCGGTGACGAGACAGCGGCGGTGACGAGACAGCGGCGGCGACGAGACAGCGGCGGCAACAAGACAGCGGCGGCAACAAGACAGCGGCGGCAACAAGACAGCGGCGGCAACAAGACAGCGGCGGCAACAAGACAGCGGCGGCAACAAGACAGCGGCGGCAACAAGACAGCGGCGGCAACAAGACAGCGGCGGCAACAAGACAGCAGCAGCAGACCGGGTCCCCGCTGGCAAAAGAGCTGGAAGAAGATAGCGGAGGGGCCCGGGAGAAGAGGCGGAACACCGGGAGACGAGGCGGAACAACGATAGAAGTCTTAAGGAGACCCCCGAAGTGGGAAGAAGGCCCCGGAGCTGCCTAATAAATTACTTTTAAAACCTGTGTACTGTGTTTTTTTTTTATTGACACTTTTTTCCCTAGGTAAATGGGTAGGGGTACCATGTACCCCATACTCATTCACATAGGGTGGGGGCCGGGATCTGGGG
Organism: Lithobates clamitans; assembly: GCA_037952925.1. Classification (NCBI taxonomy): domain Eukaryota; kingdom Metazoa; phylum Chordata; class Amphibia; order Anura; family Ranidae; genus Lithobates; species Lithobates clamitans. The sequence goes on from JBBGZY010000942.1 coordinate 3,917,035, forward strand.
GCTGCATGCTCGGATAAGGGTCTGGTATGGATTTTGGGGGGACCCCCACGCCGATTTTTCGGCATAGGGGGTTCCCCTTACAATCCATACCAGACCTAAGGGCCTGGTATGCCCCGGGGGGGAACCCACGACTTTTTTTTATTTAAAATTTGGCGCGGCGTTCCCCCTCAGGTTTCATACCAGACAGCTGTCAGCACTGCCTGTTGCTCGTCGCGAAAGGAAAAAAAAGTTTTCCTTTCCCGATGAGAGCCATCTCAGCGCTGGCTCCCACGACGGGGCTTGCATGTGTCAAATCTTGACGAGAAATGCGGCGAGATTGACACAATATCGCGGTCACCTACTGTACAAGGAAGTGAAGACTTTTGAACCACACACACCTCCATCCCTAATCAGTATCAAAGAAAAAAGGGAATATTTTTGGGACTTTAAATGAGATGCAACGGGGAATATTGCGCCTCCATCCCGGACTTTGAGGTGCGTGGAGTAGAGCCAGACAAAACCATATACATATGTAAAAAATTGTATTCTTTATTAGACCAAAGATAGGGCATGGATCAACCCATATAAATGCATAATAGCACATTGGCATATAAAATACAAAGTATCAACATACATATTAAGGATAGTCACCTGCATGACACAGAAAGTAAATATTATACATCACAGTCCCTCAAATAGAGTAGGCATAAAATTATGTCAGGGTGGTACAGCAATAAAAACCATCTGGAATCATAAATATGAGATGGGTGTATCAAAATAAGCTCAACAACGTTTCGTGGACTTCTATCTACTCATCAGGAGCAAGTGCATCCATGCACTAAAAGGGGATAAAAAAAAAATCACCATTATAGTTTAATATAACCACAGACTGGAGGGGTAGAGGGATTAAAGATGATGATGAACAAATAAACGGCCATAACTGAAAGTACTCACATAAGAGCTGATACTAGGCCAAGCGATACCACCTGCCGGAGGTCAGCCAGATACCCGTATTTATCGGCGTATAACACGCACATTCATTTTAAGAGGGAAGTTTCAGGAAAAAAACTTAAATTTTAAATAAGGAACTTTGAAGCAAAATAAGGGTCAGTGCCCATCTGCAGCCTCACCATTGCCCGCCCATCAATGCAGCCTGATCAGTGCCCATCTGCAGCCTCACAAGTGCCATCAATGCAGCCTCATCAGTCCACATCAATGCAGCCTCACCATTACCATCTATGCAGCAGCCTCACCATTGCCATCAATGCAGCAGCCTCCCCATTTCCATCAGTGCAGCCTGATCGATGCCCATCTGCAGCCTAGAGGGGAGGGGGGGGGAGCGCCGACAGATTACACACAGTGAGAATCTCCTATGATAGACAGAACAGTGGTCCAATGGCAGCCCAGGAGACGGGACTTCCCATTACAGAGGCCGCCAAGTAAACAGGAGATTCTCACTGTATATAATCTGATGGCGCTCATCTTGCCCCCCCCCCTCTCTGTCCCCTACAAGGCAGCTAAAATTGAAGTATTGGCGTATAACACGCACACAATATTTGCACCCGATTTTCATGGTGAAAAAGTGAGTGTTATACGCCAATAAATACAGTAATTATGTTCAGCACGGGAGCTGAGGAAAGGACCCAAGCATGGATCAGGAGCACACACGCAGTCCCCCCAAAAAAGTGTGTATAGAAAAATCTTGATGTAACTGTGGATGAGAATTCTATATTGTATACAATAAAGTAAATACTTTGTTACCATATTGGTATAAATAAAAAGAAATGTCATATAGAGTAGACCCATCACCACAGTATGTGGAGGATATGAACAAAGTGAACAGAATGAAAAAATAGGGTGTCCATATAGTAAGAATAGGGAAGAGGAGATGGAATTCTTGAAATCAGGAGAAATGAATGAAAACTGGAGTAAAGAAATATTAGTAATGCTTGTTATAGAGGAATTTAAGAAGAAATCAAGAGCTTGCAATGTATTTACCCATGTAGGCCCTAATGGGATATGAACCAAAAATGGAGTGCAGTGTGGGACTGCCGAGAAAAGGTCACTGAGGGGGAACTGCAGGGTGAGCCCAGCGGCCAGGGTCCCATCCAGCGTCACACTGGCATGACAAGGGAGAGACAGCACGGCAGCAGCCAGACCTACTCACCATGTGTCAGCCAAGCTGAAATAGCACACGCCTGCGTGAAGGGACGCCCACTTGAAAAATTATGTTTTGATGCAGCAACCGTCTGAATTCTGGTACGTATATGTACTACGAGGCAGAGGCTCCTCTGCGCAAAATCATGTTAAGGTACGTCATTCTGCCCTTCTGGGTCTGCGGTGTGCATATTCGTCGCCGGCGACCCGCTCCTGTTGTGATTGGACACAGCAGGAGCCAATCATCAGGTCCGCCGGGACCCGCCAATCATTCCAGACATAGGCAGAACAGCAGTCTGCCTACGTTTACAAGGCAGATCACCGTTCTGTTAGTAGGGAAGACAGAGATCCTGCTTTTCTGCTAAGCAGGAGTACAAATCTGTCTTCCCACAGTTAAAGCACCCCACACACAGTTAGTGAGCACTCCCAGGGAACACATTTAAACCTTTGATCGCCCCTGATGTTAACCCCTTCCCAGCCAATGTCGGTAGTACAATGACAGCGCATATTTTTTAGTACTGATTGCTATATTGGTGTCACTGGTCCCCCAAAACAGTATCAAAAGTGTCACTTGGTGTCCAATGTGTCCGTCGCAATGTCCCAGTCCCGCTATAAGTTACTGATCTATGCCATTAGTAGTAAGGCTTCATGTACACTGCTGATAGTAAACGGATGTTTAGGAGCAGTTGGGCATTTTTTTCAGCTGCTCCTGAACTCTCCTCTATGTTATCTTTGTTTACAAAGTTTTATTTGGAAGTTCAAAAAAAATAGTTTCAGTGCAATGACAGAAGTATCATTAACCACTTAAGCCCTTGACCATTTGGCTGCCTAAAGACCAGAGGACTTTTTAAAATTTGGCACTGCGTTGCTTTAACTGGTAATGCGATCATGCAATATTGTACCCAAACAAAATTTGCGTCCTTTTTTCCCCACAAATAGAGCTTTCTTTCGATGGTATTTGATTGCCTCTGCTCTTTTCATTACTTTTTGGGAGCCTAGCCGTGTACGGGGCCCTGAAAACCAATCACCGCCTTCAGGATTTCTAAGGGTATAAATTTTTTATTTCACTCCTCACTACCGATCACAGTTTCGAAGGCCATAAAATGCCAAGATAGCAACCCCCCCCAAAAAGAACCCATTTTGGAAAGTAGACAACCCAAGCTATTTGCTGTATTTTTTTTTTCTTTTTTCAATTTTCAAAACTTTGTGACAAAAAGCGAGATCTGCAAAATACTCACCATACCTCTCAGCAAATAGCTTGGGGTGTGTACTTTACAAAATGGGGTCATTTGGGGGGATTTGTGCCATATGGGCATTCCATGGCCTCCGAAACTGTGATAGGCAGTGAGGAGTGAAATCAAAAATTTACATCCGTATGCAGCTAGGCTCCCAAAAAATGGGATTTTTGTACTTACCGTAAAATCCCTTTCTGTGAAGTTCATTGACGGACACAGCACTTTAATCCTGACCTTAGGGTTATATCTCCACCTTTAGGAGAGGACTAGGCAGAACACACAAAAAAACAAGCACAGCACCGCCCAGGGGGCGGTCCTACCGGCTATAATCCCTCACTCTGCTCCTAGCAGCTCAGTTTGTCAAAAAGCAGTACAAACATAAATAGGAGGGGTAAAGGGGCCGTAGCAGACAGATACACCTGCAGAGCCCGGACCACATGCAAAGAATGTAAAGCGACCTCCTTGGGATGCGACGGCCGAGGGCAAAAGGACGGAAGCACAATGTCCTCATTTAGATGAAAGGAAGAAACAACCTTTCCGAAGAAAAGAGGGACGCAGCACCGCCTTATCCTTGTGGAGGATCAAATAGGGAGACTTGCATAACAAGGCCGCCAACTCCGAAACCCGCCTTGCAGATGTAATAGCCACTAGAAAGACTACTTTCTGAGAGCGTCAATAAAGGGATCTCCCTAATGTCTTCAAATGGCGGTATCTGAAGCACCAAGAGCACCAGATTCAGATCCCACGGGGGCAGCGGCGGGCGTACCGGAGGAGCCACATGCCGAACCCCCTGAACAAACGTATGCACCAATGAGTGAGTCACTAAGGGCCGCTGAAAAAAAGACAGCCAAAGCTGATATCTGCCCCTAATGGTGCTTAATGCAAGCTTCTGATCCACTCCTCGCTGCCAAAACACCAGGATCCTGGAAACCGAATATGAACGCGGATGCCACCCCACCTCCTCACACAGGGAGATGTAGGCCTTCCAGGTGCGATGATAAATCTTCCAGGAAGAAGACTTTTGTGCCCTTAGCATAGTGGAAATTATCGAAGTCGACAGCCCTCGGTCCCTTAGCACTTGGCTTTCAACAGCCATGCCGTTAAAGCCAGAGACGGTAAAGTAGGGTGGAGAATCAGACCTTGAAAAAGAACGTCCTCCTGCACCGGCAGCCACCAAGGAACATCTGCCACCATTCGTACTATGTGAGCGTACCAAGGACGTCGAGGCCAGTCTGGGGCAATCAGAATCACCGGAATCCCCTTGGCCTCCACTCTGCGCAGCAGACGAGGGAGAAGCCTGAGAGGGGGAAAGGCATAAATTAGCCGATAATGCCCCCATGGGGCCACCAACGCGTCTGACGCGTCCGCCCAGGGATCCTTTGACCTGGCCACAAACCTCTGCACCTTCCGATTGAGCCGAGAGGCCAGGAGATCCACATCCGGCATGCCCCACTGTAGGCAAATGAGACAAAACACTTCCGGATGCAGTGACCATTCCCCCTGGTCTAGCAACTGACGACTGAGATAGTTTGCCTGCCAGTTTTCTACGCCCGGAATGTACACGGCTGACAGAGCCGGCACGCGCCGCTCTGCCCACTGTAGGATGTGGGAGACCTTCAGCGTCGCCGCTGAGCTCCTTGTCCCTCCCTGATGATTGACATACGCCACCGCCGTGGCTTTGTCTGACTGGATCCTGACCGGATGACCCTGCAGCCTCTGTGAGCATGTGGAGAGGCACCGCCTGATCGCCTGCAGCTCCAGCACATTGATCGGCAGGCGGGATTCTTCCTGCGTCCAACAACCCTGGGCCGACTGGATGTCCCAAATTCCCCCCCCAGCCGGTCAGGCTGTCGTCCGTCGTGATCACAATCCAATGAAGAGGAAGGAACGATTTCCCGGATCAAAGGGCCGGGGGCCTCAGCCACCAGAGAAGCAAAGCACTGGCTAGCTGGCTCACCCGGATTTGACAATCCAGGGATGTCGTAGACTTGTCCAATTTGGACAGGATCTCTTTCTGCAAGACTCGAGTGTGGAATTGAGCATACGGTACCGCCTCGAAAGTGACTACCATGAGGCCCAGGACTCGCATGCAAAAACGCAGCGACGACCATCTGCGGGACATCAGTAACCGCACCGCAGATTGGAGAGTCTGCAGCTTGCTTGAAGGAAGACTCTCGCCTTTGAGGAGTCCAGAATCAACCCCAAGTACTCCATGCGCTGGGTCGGAAGCAACACCGACTTCTGGAGATTCAACACCCAGCCAAACTCCTGAAGAGTCTGCATGGTGATCGCCACATCCTCCCTTAGTTCTGAGGCAGAAGCTGCTCTCAGGAGGAGGTCGTCTAGGTAACCTACGATCGTGATCCCTCGTTGTCTCAGTAACGCCAGAATCAGAGCCAGCACCTTGGTGAAGACCCTTGGTGCTGACGCTAAGCCAAAGGCAAGAGCTACAAATTGGTAATGCTCCTCCCCGACCGCAAATCGCAGGAACCTCTGGTATCTGACGAATATGGGGACATGCAAGTATGCGTCCTTGATGTCCAAAAACGCCAGGAAAATCCCCTGATGAAGTGCAGGGACCACAGAATGAACTGATTCCATCCTGAACCTCCAAACCTTTACCAAACAATTGAGGGCCTTGAGATCCAGGACCGGACGGACCCCTTCCTTCTTCAGGATTACAAACAGATTGGAGTAGAATCCCTGAAACCTTTCCGACATCGGTACAGGCACTATCACCTTACGCAGTAGTAAGTCCTGTACTGCTCCAAACAGGGCCTCCCAACGAGCCGGAAGGAGATGAAGGTTGGAGGGAAAAAAACCTGTCTGGCGGACAAGAAAGAAACTATCTTGTAGCCAGACAAAACCAGCTCGCAGACCCTCTGGTCGGAAAGAAGAGAAGTCCAGCAGTCTACAAACTCCCGAAGGCGACCCTCCACCCGAGAGTCTGGCGGGGGTCAACCCTTATGCGGAACCCGATTTATTCACAGGCTTGTTCGGCTTGCTATACCAGGGACGCTTTTGTCCTTCAGGGGGCACCTTGTCGGACTGGGAACACTTACCCGCCGACACGGGTGGACGAAAAAGCCGCTTCTGAGCGGAAAAAGAGGGCCCCTGCCTACGGCGTGGCTCCTTACCCTTTCTGGACTGTGGGAGCAAAGTACTTCTTCCCCAGTAACATTTTTAATAATGTCATCCAGCGGGGCGCCAAACAGCCTTTCACCTTGGAAGGGCTACTCCGCCAGAGTAGATGTCTGGTCCGCAGACCAACACTTGAGCCAAATCAGCCGACGCAGCACTACTGCTAATACCGAGGCTCTAGAAAGCAAAGCGACCGTATCCAGGGCCGCATCACAAATATTCTTAAGGCCGTGCACCAACTGGTCTGCCAGTTCTACACAGACTGGGGAAGCCTGCTTCTTCCCCAACTCGCGGTGCAACAACTTAGCCCATTCAGTATGTGTTTGTGACACCAGAGCCGTGGCTAACACCAGCCGAAGCACCGACCCCACAATCGTAAACAGCCAGGCAACCGCCTCGGCCCTTCTGTTGGCAGGGTCCTTGAAAGAGGGGGACCCTTCCACCGGAATCGTGGTCACCTTATTTAACCTAGATACCGGGGGGTCAACGTCCAGGGGAGATGTCGATTTTTTCAGAAAAATCTCCTCAAAGGGGTAACACACCGCCATTCGCTTCGGGACTGAAAAGGCACTCTGCGGGCGTTTCCATTCCTTGTAAATATACTTATCAAAATAATTTAGGTAGGGAAACACCTTAGTGGTGCGGACCGGCTTGTGGGACCCAAAAGGGACCGACACATCTGCAGATGCCCCAGCCGTATCCTCTATCTTTAAAGTATCCCGCACCGCCGTGATAAGTGCTCGCACTAGCGCTTTTTCCTGCGCTGAAATGGACACGGAGGCTTCCTCCTCACTGTCCGAAGGGTCATGGTCCGCAACCTCTGAAGCGTCAGAACAGGGGCCACCTGCCACAGTGGAGCCCGAGTCTAAATCAGAGCTTTCCCCAGAAGGCGGGGGGAGGGGGCTTTTTTTTACCCATCTTGCACCCGCACGCCACTTCCACCCTGGAAACAAATGATTCCAGGACCGCCGACAGAGCGTCCAAGGGCACCGCAGGGGCAGGGGAACCGGTTGCTATCACAGGGGTATCTGGGGAAGAAGCGCCAGCATCCGACACAATGTCTGACCCACTCTCGTCTGTCACCCGGGACCTAAGGCAAGAGACAAAAAATGCCTACCCTTCTAGTTGCCACAGGCTAAGGGGCCCCCCCGCTGGACTCAACACCCTGACCAAGGCATTGTGCTGTGCTGCTGTCCGTTCTTCCCTCTGCCGGCGTCCAAACCACGAGGTGTTCTGTGTCAGTTTCGCACTGTTCCTGGCTTAAACAGCCGCCATCCCCCGTGGCTACAAGAAAATGGCCGCCAGCCGCCTCAGACAAAAGCACTCGAAAACGCTGAGAAAATGGCCACCGCGCTCCAAGAAAATGGCCGCAGCTACAGGAAAAAGGCTGCAGTTCCCGCAGCGACCATTCCCCTTGCATGGCGGCAAACGAAGGTAAAAAAATGAGAACAAACTAGGGGAACAAATGATGAGAACAAACGACAGCACAACCCCTTGCCAGGACCCATAGACCGCCCCCGGAGGACCCCCGGGTTGGGTAAGTGTACCGCACCCCCTACACCCAGCCACGCAGCACCCCCTTTGGATGGGGAGGAGAGAAAGAAGCAGGGAGTTAAGGGAGAGAGACCCCCTAATCGACCCCCCAGGGAGTGCCCAGCTGCTCCATCCTGCCTAAAAAGGTGGAACCATACTTACCCGTCCTGTAGGGACTGCTGGACGCACTCCACGGACAGACCCATCTCCCGCATAGTACGGAGTGGCTGTCGGCCATGGCAACACTGTGACTCGGACAGCAGTAGCCCGGTTATACCTGTGCCCCGGAGCATATAGCTCACCGGCCGCCCCGGACCAGAATGGGGCCTGTCGCGGCCGACCCAGCGCGGAGCTAAAGTCTGCACGTGCTTGATGGCCAGGCTGGGGAGACTACCAGGATCTATATTATCCAGCCTGTCACCCAGCTCGGCTATGGATTGTAGATCACAGGAAGAAAAAACAAAAACGGCTAAAAAAAATAAAATTTCAAAGACCACTGGTCCCCACAGGGAGCCAGGTCCTTCTAGACTAGGCAGAAAAAAACTGAGCTGCTGGGAGCAGAGTGAGGGGTTATAGCCAGTAGGACCGCCCCCCTGGGCGGTACTGTGCTTGTTTTTTTTTGTGTGGTTTTTTTTGTGTGTTCTGCCTAGTCCTCTCCTAAAGGTGGCGATATAACCCTAAGGTCAAGATTAAAGTGCTGTGTCCGTCAATGAACGAAAGAGAAAGTCTCACACATGTGGTATCCCCGTACTCAGGAGAAGCAACAGAATGTATTTTGGGGTGTAATTTCACATATGCCCATGGCATGTTTGAGCAATATATCATTTAGTAACAACTTTGTGCAAAAAAAAAAAATTTGTCTTTTTCCCGCAACTTGTGTCAATATATAAAATATTCCATGGACTCGACATGCCTCTCAGCAAATAGCTTGGGTGTCTACTTTCCAAAATAGGGTCATTTGGGGGGGGGGGGGGGGGGGTTTGAACTGTCCTAGCATTTTATGCACAACGTTTAGAAGCTTATGTCACACATCACCCACTCTTCTAACCACTTGAAGGCAAAGCCCTGACACTTTTTGTTTACATGAAAAAATATTTTTTTTTTTGCAAGAAAATTACTTTGAACCCCCAAACATATATTTTTTTAAAGCAAAGGCCCTACAAATTAAAATGGTGGGTGTTTCATTTTTTTTTTTTCACACAGTATTTGCGCAGCGATTTTTTAAACACATTTTTTTTGGAAAAAACACACTTTTTTTAAGTTTAATGCACTAAAACACACCATATTGCCCAAATGTTTGATGAAATAAAAAAGATGATCTTAGGCCGAGTACATGGATACCAAACACGACATGCTTTAAAATTGCTCACAAACGTGCAGCGGCGACAAACTACATACATCTTTAAAAGCCTTTACAGATTACCACTTTAGATTTACAGAGGAGGTCTACTGCTAAAATTACTGCTCTCGATCTGACCTTCGCGGTGATACCTCACATGCACGGTGCAATTGCTGTTTACATATGACGCAAGATCGATGCTTGCGTTTGCCTTTGCACGAGAACAGGGGGGGGAGGGGTGCTTTTTTTTTTTTTTTTTAATTATTTATTTTGCATTTTATTTTTAAACTTATTCCTTTCATTTTTTTTTTTTTTTTATAATTTTTATTTTTTATCTCAGGGAATGTAACTACCCCTATGATAGTAATAGGTAGTGACAGGTACTAAAAAAAATTGGGGTCTATTAAACCCTAGATTTCTTCTCTGTCCTCAAAGCATCTGACCAAACCAAGATCGGTGTGATAAAATGCTTTCCCAATTTTCCAATGGCACTGTTTATATCCGGCGAAATCTAAGTCATAAAATGCTTGTGGCTTCCGGTTTCTTAGGCCATAGAGATGATTGGAGCTGTTCTGGTCTCCGATCAGCTCTATGGTCAGCTGGCGGAGCCACCGGCTGCATTCTTAGGATCCCTGTTGGGACAGGAGAGCCAGAGAAAACCATGGAAGACGGTGGGGGGGGACATTCCCTCCCACTGCTTGTAAAAGCAGTCTAGAGGCTAATTAGCCGCTAGGATTGCTTTTACATGAAAGCCGACCGCTGGCTGAAAAGAATGATACCAAGATGATACCTAAACCTGCAGGCATCATTCTGGTATAACCAAAGTCCAGCAACATACCAGTAGGTTGCTGGTCCTTGTTGGGCATATATTGTATTTTTTTTTTCATGCAACTTGTGGGTTGAACGAAAAAAAGATTGATCGGTGGGTATGCCCACCATTAGAATACCTCTCTTCATCCACCCACTTCTAATGAACAGAATACATGCACCATTTTGTTTTTAACTGTGGTGATGAAATCACCTCCTACAGTGCTGGAGTAACGGCTTTATGTATCGTGGGAGCAAGCGCTGTTTTTCCCAGGTTACTGTCAAGATAAATAAATCTGCGCTGCAGCTGAATGGCATACCTGCTAAGAAAATGATGGTCAACAATAAAACAAAGTAACATTACAGTATAACAGTAAGACATACCATTCCTGCAAAGCAAATACAAAAAAAAACATAGTAAAAAATAAAACATTTTTTAACGCAACCTGTGCCTAAAATATATATATATGCCGAAGCGTGGGGGCATGCGCCCCAAAAGTTAGGAGCAAATCGCTCCTCCACCCCTGCTGCCCCCATGCTTTGGCATATATGCTCTTTTTTTAAACTGTGGTGGTGAAATCACCTCCTACAGCACTGGAGTCACGGCTTTATGTACCGTGGGAGCAAACGATGCTGCTGTCAAGATAAATAAATCGACTCTGCAGGTGAATGGCGTACCTGAAAACAAAAAAATGGTTAACAATAAAACACAATAAAACAATGCAGAATAGAATACAGTAAAAAAGAGCAGAACAATAGAGAGAGAATAGAGAGAGAGAACAATAAAACGACAACTATTTTTGTTTTTTTTAATTTTATGTTTCTTTTGTATTTTTTTAAAATTTTTTTTACACTTTTATTTGTAACTAACTGTTACGGTTCGGTTCCAGGTTCGGGCCTCTCAAAATGCAAAGGCATCTTGGGAGACCCTGTGAAAGCGTGTCCTAGTCTGTGCAGTGCTGTACCCTACGCTAAAACTCCATTAATGAATGGTAGCGTTCAAAACATAAACCAATGCAAAGACCAGGATTGTCAGGACAGGAGGGACAAAAATAGCGGGTGTCACGCCTATATCCGCACTTTCTACAGACACGGCATTTTCTTTGGAGGGCTCGTTGGGTAGGGGTACTAGGGAGGACATACGGAAAATGCCTCTCATGCAGCCGGCTTACTGCATTTGGATTGGGAAGGTGAGGTGGAGCACCATCTGGAAACAGAAGGGCTCTGACGATCTCTTCCTGGAATTTAAGGAAGGATCCAGTCCATCCTGAAGCTCTGTATAGCACATGAGCATTCAGCAAAGCCAATTGAAATAAGTATACAGACACTGTTTTGTACCAGCGTCTGGCGCTAACGGCGCTTACAACTGGTCGTAGAGGTCCACCCCTCCCATATTTTGGTTATTCTCGTGGACACAGAGGGGTTTCTCCACAACACCAGTCGCCTTAGGAATTCGGACCGTCCTGTCTGCGTGAAGGGAGGATAGAACAAAAACATTCTTATTATTCCTCCACTTCACAGCGAGCAAATTATTACACTTGAAGCAAGCTCTCTCCCCCAGCCTAAGATGGGAATCTACAAGCCGCTGGGGTAAGCCCCAGTGATTAGGCCGCACGGTGCCACATGCGCCAATCTGATGATCAAACAAGTGACTAAAAAGTGGCACGCTCGTGTAATAATTGTCCACATGCAAACGGTACCCCTTTCCGAATAGGGGTGACACCAAGTCCCACACAATCTTGACAGCACTCCCTATGTAATCTGGGCAGTTCTCCGGCTCTACGTGACTATCTCTTCCCTCGTAAACCATAAAACTATATGTATAGCCTGTGGCCCTGTCACAGAGCTTATACATCTTGACCCCATATCTGGCACGCTTGCTGGGAAGATACTGTTTGAAAGACAAACGGTCAGAAAATTTAATCAGGGACTCATCAATGCAGAAAACTTGATGGGGAGTAAACAAGGCTGCAAAACGTTCATTGAAGTGGTTTACGAGAGGCCGAATTTTATAGAGCCGATCGTATCAGGGGTCTCCACGAGGACGACAGAGTTCATTGTTGTTGAAGTGCATGAACCGCAAGATCTGCTCGTATGGTGCCCTGGCCATTGAGGCAGAGAACAGGGGCATATGGTAAATTGGGTCAGTGGACCAATATGACCACAATGTACTCATTTTAACTATGCCCATGTCGAGGGATAGGCCCAGAAAGGTCTTAAATTCGAAATCGGAATTGGTTTCCAATCTCTGGCAAGAGAGGACTGGGGATTAGCGGCGATGAATTGACCAGCATACAAATTACTTTGGTCCACAATAGATCTCTAGAGATCTACGGTGAAAAACAGCAAATAAAAATCAAGCACTTCACTGGACCCTACCAACCTGAACAACTTAAGACCCATATCATTGCTCCCATTCACCTCTAAACTTCTAGAACGCTTAGTCTACAACCGTCTTAGCGCCTACCTCAGTGAAAATAACCTTCTTGACCCCTTACAGTCTGGCTTTCGCTCGGAGCACTCCACGGAAACTGCCTTACTAAAACTCACTAACGATTTACTAACTAAAACCAACAGCCAGTACTCCATACTCCTATTACTTGACCTCTCTGCGGCCTTTGATACTGTTGACCACCCGCTCCTTCTCAATAAACTTCATTACCTTGGCCTCCGAGATTCTGCTCTATCCTGGTTCTCTACCTATTTATCACAGTGCTCCTTCATTGACACCTACAACTCTGTCTCCTCCTCTGCATTGCCCCTTTCTGTGGGGGTCCCCCAAGGCTCTGTTCTTGGACCACTTCTCTTCTCTACCTACACCTCCTACCTTGGTCACTTGATAACTGCCCACGGCTTCCAATACCACTTATACGCTGATGACACCCAAATCGATCTGTCTACTCCTCACCTCACTCCTTCAGTCTCCTCTCACATTACTAACTTACTAACTGACATATCAGCATGGATGTCGCACGACTTCCCTAAACTAAATCTCTCTAAAACTGAGCTATTAATATTCCCCCCGCCCGTGCCCCCCTCCATGACTTTTCCATCAAAACCAACAATGCAACCATCGGTCCCTCCCCTCACGCCAGGGTACTAGGTATAATCCTAGACTCTGACTTGTCATTTGAGCCTCAAATCCAAATCGTTGTCAAAAGTTTGTAGAATTCACCTAGGCGATCCCTGAAAATTTTACCACTTCCATCAGCTCATTCCCCATAGTTACAACCTTTTGTACCACCTGCCCCACCCTATTCGATTGTAAGCTCTTCTGAGCAGGGCCCTCTTAATCCTCTTGTATTTTATTGTATTATAACTGTATTGTCTCCCTTTTATATTGTAAAGTGCTGCGTAAACTGTTGGCGCTGTATAAATCCTGTATAATAATAAAAAGTGACGTAAAATCAACTGTTTCCACCTGAATTCTGGGTTGGCCAGTAAATGGGGGAAGTACAGATGCTGCAGAAGTGGTGGGCTCCCAATCAGGATTGGCGAATTCTGCAGGAAGAATAGAATAATACGGCGCACTCAGGATACAACAATCTCATAAAGGGGGGGGGGGGGGTGGGTTGAGGGGGAGAGTAAATCAGTTTTCTTTGGTAGTCCATGTAAAGAGGCAGAGTATGATAACAGAAAATAATAAAAACTGTCCATGGAGGGCTGCCAGTTCAAAGTTCAGAAGGCACAAAACTCTGGAATATATAAAGGACAGAAGAACAGCGCCCTCTAAGTGCAGTAAGCAAATTATGTTAATAAAAGTAGTAACGTTAAAATCCACTCACAAAAGTATGATATAAATGGGCATATAATATCATCCGTTCCGACGGCCGGGTGAGAGAGGAGGGAGTCCGATATGGATGTGATGGTGGCTGTATCTCCGTGGTGCTATCCTACATCCAGTCACACTGCTGGTTCACAATGCCTTCCGGGTGGTCGGGACTGCGATCAGTGGTGTACACGGCTCACAGGGACGGACATCATTTCCAGGTCGGGTCAGCAGGCAGTGCTTCACGTTCGAGAAATGCGTGTCCCTTCCTGAGGCTTCAGTGGCGGCCATCTGGCGGTGAGTTCCTAATCACATGATTCATAACCATGGCAACATTATACATACAGGAGAAAACTAAAGTAAAGAGCGAGGTGTTGTGAATGTAGTGAAGATGTTAGATTACTGCTAATGTTATTGTTATAGCATGGCGAGTGTCTCTTGGGCTGGGCTGTTTTATAAGGACACAAGTTACATTGAAGAAATACAGCAAATAGTGTAATGGAGTGGACAGTCGATTATTAAAATGTTATATGGAAAGGCATATGTATATATACTTTAAATGTCTTAGATCTTGAATAATATAATGTTGTTAATCACTCTATAGGACTACAAATGTATAAAAGTGCAAAAATATAAAAATGATTATTAATTAAAACCAATGGATAATTAAATAAAAATTGGTATTAATGTTAATATCACTATTCTAGCAGCTGAAGTATGTCCATCGCAAAAAATTATGAGAAATAGGATGCCGAATTGATAGGTAAACAGATCAGACAATGGCGGTTGAATATTTAAGGTGGAAATAAATAAATAATAAATAAATAAGACTGTTAGTGACGATTGGTATATGCACTAGTGTCATGTATGGGAGATATAGGGTATTATAATATAATGAGATGTAAAAATCGAAATTAATGAATAGAATTGTTATACTGTAAATATGTAAATATAAGGTAAAGCACGCACACGTGCTCACACACGTGTCGATATTGTGATGGTTCCAATTCGCATGATATATTATGATTCTATGGAATGTGCATTATGCAAATGCATCTGCCCAATGTGGTCATCAATGATGAATATTGACAAAATTAATTAATAGAAAATAATAATTAATAGAGACAATATGTATACTGGTCATCATGACAGGGTATTGATTTCTATAGTTTCATTTAGGCCTCCAGGCGATAAACTGTCCAGGGAATAGATCCAATAGTTCTCTTTTTTGCATAATCTTTTGTATTGTTCAGCAGGGGGCAAGGTTTTCGGAATAGACTCCAGTATCCAAACCCGTAGTCCCAAGGATGATTAGTCATGAAATTCTAATGCCCCTACACACGGTCGGATTTTCCGACGGAAAATGTGTGATAGGACCTTGTTGTCAGAAATTCCAACCGTGTGTAGGCTCCATCACACATTTTCCATCGGATTTTCCGACACACAAAGTTTGAGAGCAGGATATAAAATTTTCCGACAACAAAATCCGTTGTCGGAAATTCCGATCGTGTGTACACAAATCCGACGGACAAAGTGCCACACATGCTCAGAATAAATAAAGAGATGAAAGCTATTGGCCACTTCCCCGTTTATAGTCCCGACGTACGTGTTTTACGTCACCGCGTTCAGAATGATCAGATTTTCCGACAACTTTGTGTGACCGTGTGTATGCAAGACAAGTTTGAGCCAATATCCGTCGGAAAAAATCCTAGGATTTTGTTGTCGGAATGTCCGAACAAAGTCCGACTGTGTGTACGAGGCATAAGATGCGTCTCGGGACAGTATGTTTATCTTTTCCTTGTTCGACCAGATTGCGATGTTCTCCAAAACGCTTACTCAGAGTTCTAACCGTACGACCGATGTACAGCAAGCCACATGGGCAGGTCAAACAGTAGATTACATATTCAAAAGAACATGTAAAAAAAAAAAAAAAATCAGGTAATACATACTGTTTGCCTTTGCAAAAAAGTCCTTTTGTCTATGTTACATGAGCATGTGTTTGACAAAGGTTTTTTGCACTGGTACATGCCTTTGATGGTAAAAATAGGTTAAGGATGTACTAGTCGTGGGGCGGGATGATTTTATCTTGCTTGGTGCTATTTTAGCCTTGATGTTTTTGGCACGTCTATAGGTGATCAGGGGACGGTCACTGACTGTGGCTTTGAGGTAGGGATCTTCTCTTAAGATTGGTCAATGTCTTTAAAAAATCTTTTCCATCTTCTTGAACTTATTGTGAAATTGTGTGACAAATCAGATAGGTTGAGATATGGCTTCTTTATAAATGATGACACCCTTATGAAGATACTGTTAGAATGCTTCTTCTATAATTCCGTCAAGGTATCCTTTTTCTTTAAACTTTATTTTGAGTAACTTACTATGGGATATGTAGTCTTGTTCCAGAGTACAGTTGTCTTTGAGCCTACAGAATTGACTTCTGAGGATGTTTATCCACCGAGGATGATGGCAGCTCTTGTAATGTAGACAAGAATTTCCTGAAGCAGGCTTTGTTTAATTCTGCGTACAAATGGTTTTGTTTTGGTGAAATAATTCTAGATCCAAAAATGACAATTTGATGCTATCGGTTACAGAGGTAAAAGAAAGTCCCATGTTGTTGTTATTGCAGTGTTGTAAGAAGGCAGGAATGAGCGTATCAGGACCATCCCAAATGATGACCACGTCATCAATAAATTGCCCATAATAAACCAATTGGGATGCATAAGGGTTATTGTTCAGAATGTACGTGTTTTCCCATTGGCTCATTGTCAGGTTGGCGTAACTGGGGGCAAAGTTTGCCCCCAAAGCTGTACCCTGGGTTTGAATATAGTACTGGCCATTGGACTCGAAATAATTATGCGTTAGACAATATTCAAGAAAGTCCAACAAGAATTCTGTCTGACGTGGATTAAGCAAGGGGTCTTCACTTAGGTAATATTTTATGGCTTGTAAACCCACCTTGTGTGGAATTGAAGTATAAAAAGATACTACATCCAATGAGAGCCAACGGCACGTTGGTTTCCAAGTGTAATGCTGTAGCATATCCAAAAGATGTATACTATCCTTTATATATTAGGGGAGGTTGCGAACTATGGGATGCAGGAAATGGTCTAAGTAAATTGAAAAATAGCTGGTAACGCTTTCCATTGATGCAACTATTTGCCTGCCCGGGGGATTTTTGGGATCTTTATGAACCTTTGGGAGGTGGTAGAAATAAGGCCTTTTATAGAAATCATGTTTGAGAAACGCAGCCTCCGATTTGGTAATGATGCCTTCATCTATTGCTCTTCAAATCAATTCATGAGCTTCAAGTAAAAAATTGGGTAGAGGGTCAGTGGACAATTTTTTGTATGTGGATGTGTCCGATAGAAGTCTGTCAGATTCAGATAGTCGGTGCGGTTTTGGACGACAATGCCACCTGCTTTGTCAGCTGACCGAATGATGGTGCAGTCAGATTTGAAAAAGTATTAGTTGTAGACTGTTGACATAAACGCAGAATATGTCTGCTAATACGACTAGATAAAAACTATGGATGTTGGGACCTTTACCAAATGGATTTAGGTTTAAAGGTGGTATGCTGAATTGGTGGGGAGGTGAGTAAATGTTGCGTCAGTGATTTGAAGTAGTTATCCAAATCTTCAGTATATAAGTCTTCTAAGTCTGCCAGTGCGTTCAATTCCAGTTGGTCAGTCATGACTATACTGGATTTTGGGAGGGTAGTGTTATGATCCATTTCGTTGGGACTATTACTAGTGTTAATGATATTATTTTTATTTTTAGAGGCTTGGATATTAAAATAATGTTTTGAAATAACGAATTCTGCAGGAAGGACACTATGGGCACGACGGGCCTGTCTTTGTCTTCTTGGTGGCAGCGGGACACTACTTGTGCTTGCCACCTCGCCAGCTTGAACTGCACTTATCACGTGATACTGCAGTGCTGGATGTACGACCAGGGTGTACTAGGCCGCTGGTGCTTGCCAGTTCACCAGAAGGATGAGCGGCACTAGTACTTCTCTGCTCCATATGAGAACCCTGCGGTTCTTGCACCTCAACAACAGCAGAAGAAGAAGATCGGGGTCTGGTACGTCTGACCTTGGCAGGGACCACAACTCCGTCATCAGAGCTATCTGTCATGGAGCAGCTGACGTCAGGATCGTATTCTGAGCCTGAATCTGACAGATGAGTGACTTCCTCTTCCTCTTCACTATCTGTCATGCTCAGAAACGTGTAGGTCTCAATTTACTGGTACAGTATTGAGACTCACAGGAAAAAAAGCTCCTAGGCTGTCAGCAACTGTATCAAACGCTACCAAAAAACGGTTAGCGATCGCAGGGATCAGGCCTGACTTTGCAAACGCTGCAGTTATGTCTGTTGTGTTTTGTAAGTGACAGTGATCGATCGATACCGCACTTGAGTGGGCTGGGCTGGGCGGAGGGGCAAAATGCAGGCATCTTGGCTGATCTCGCTAACACTGCGTTTTTGGGAACCCTAATATATTTCTTATCACACAGATATTGATCCGTTCAGACACTATACTACTAAGGGAGGTGTATGCTGCATGCAAGGGTGTTAGCACTACTGGCACTAATCTGACGCTGCCTGGGGCGACGCAGACCCTAACTGACCCTAAAACCTAATCCTGATAAGCTAAACCTGATATCACCCACTGGGCGATCAGGGGGTTAAACCTTTATTGGGTAATAAACGGCATGTATAAAAAACAAACTAACTAACCAGCATCACCCGTAAAACTTATGCGGTGATCACTGGTGAAAGGGTTCACTAGGGGCAATCAGGGAGTTAAAAACTTTGTTAGGTAGTATATGGGGGTACCTGATGCTATAAAAAGCTGACGGTGAACATAAATAAATAACAGGCCAACTAGCGTCACCGTGACACTTATACGGCGATCAGAAAAATGATCGATTAGTGACGCTGGCGACAGGGGGTGAAAGGGTTAACTGGGGGGCGATCAAGGGGTTAAACCTTTATTGGGGGGGGTACCCTAGACCTAAAGGGGCCTACCACTAATTGCCCTAACACTTATAACAGTCACAAAATTACACCAATGCAGTGATCAGTAAAAAAAAATGAACTGCTATTGGTGTCACTGTGACAGAAGGTGACAGGGGCTGCAAGGGGGGTGATTTATGTGCCTATGTGTACTGGTGTTAGCGTGCTGTTGGTGCAACTCACTCTGATGTCTTCTCTCCTCGGGCTCCGGAACGAAAAGGCTGCACGAGGAGAGATGACATCACTACCTCTGCTTCTGTTTACAGTTTCAGAAGCAGAGGAAGCTTCTCATTCGTCAGGAGCGATCGGAAGGGGGTGGCCATGAATCGGTGGCCTCCCCCTCAGCACGGATAGCTCCTGGAACGAAGCTGACCACCGGCTGGGAGACAGAGACATACAGGTACGCCCATATGCCTGCCTGTGCCATTCTGTGGACGTATATCGTCGTGCGGCGATCGGCAAGTGGTCAAACGGTATAATGTGGTATATAGGTTATACAGTAAATGGTAACAACGATCTTGGGAGTATATTGGTAAAAAAAAAAAATTATGCAATATACATAACAAAGGAACATTTTAGAAGTTAGCTAAAAAGTTAGAGCTGAATATAAAATGAGAGTTGGATGTACCAGTATTGCTATATAAAACTTAACCACCAATGGCTGGTTTGTATATATAGATTATTATGTTAAGTTCCAATTATTCAATTTCTTATTGAAAATGTGTAAACTATCATATAATGCCGCAAACACACGATCAGATATTTCGTCAGAAAAAAACTGCATGGTTTTTCCGATGGAATTCCACTCAAGCTTGCCTTGCATAAGCACGGTCACACAAAAGTTCTCTGAACTTTCGACTGTCAAGAACGCGGTGATGTACAACACTATGACGAGCCGAGAAAATAAAGTTCAATACTTCCGAGCATGCATCAAATTGTTTCCGAGCATGCGTGATTTTTTTGCGCGTCCGAATTGCATACAAACGCATTTTCAGATAGGAACTTTTTCCGATCGAAAAATAGAGAACCTGCTCTCAATCTTTTGCTGGCTGGAATTCAGACACACGGTCGGAATTTCTGACCAAAAGCTCACATCTGACTTTTGCTGGCAGAATTTCTGATCGTGTTTATGGGGCATAAGGTGTGGTGGACTCTCTCAGATAGTTTGAGCCATTTCCATCCTAGATAGGAAAGATATGGTGCTGCGCTAATCCAATAATAAACTGACACTGCTGCTAAAGGTAGCAGTATGCATAGAGATCCCTAATGGGAAACTGCATGAACTGATTGTGTATCACAATATCAAACTGGTGAGCATAAATAAGGTGCCAAGTGCAAAAGCAGTGTATAAATAATAAAGTTAAAATACCAATAAATTAACATACTAATACATAACAGATAATGGTGCCTGTTATAATCAAAAAAGTGACACAGTGCCTAGCAATTCAGTGCAAACTAATGCAATACTAGGAGTGTAATGCCCATCTAGGGACGCAATGTAAACTTATATACTAATAGGTTTAAAACATTAGTACATTAATAAATAGTAATACGTTAACAAATAGATAGATAATGGTGCACAGTAAATTCAACTGGTGAAAAAAGTGCAGCGCAATTCAGTGCAGAGTAATGCAATAATGTGTGTCATGCACACATAAGGGCACACTGTAATACCAGCATGTCCAATGTGAAAATACAGGCAGTGACAAATCTTCCAATGAAAAAACGCCAAGTAAATCATATATACATAGATAAATAAAGGTGCCTAGTGAAATAAAACAGGTGACAGAGGTTTTAGTCCATATTGTGCTAATAAAACATCCAGTGACTTCACACCAAGCAAGATGATTCTCCACAGAGCGTATAGTAGGGTAGATAAACACCGTGAGGTGTGTGAACCAGGAAAACAACACAGTGACTCCTCTTCATGACAGAGATCCTGCACTAATAGGTAGTGGCCCCTTACCTCATAATACTGAGGTAACAGCGGGTGCAGTAGTTGTAAATGAAAAGAAGGGGATGCCACATAGTGTAGTATTTTTAAATAGCAAAAGCCGAAGTTTATTTTAACAAGGGTACTCACATAAAACACAGCAAATCTCGCCTAACACCAACGAGCAGCGGGGTTGGTGCGCGTCAATCAGTGTGATGTGCCTGTCCCAGCGGCGACGACGAAGAACAAGCCGACCGGGCCACCGCTAGCAAAAGAGCTGGAAGAAGATAGCGGGGAGCTTGGCAGAAGAACCGGAGCGGAAAAGAACCGGACAGCGACAGAAGAACCAGACAGCGGGAGAAGACCGGGCTCCTCAACTAGCAAAAGAGCGGCAAAAGAGCAGAAGATAGCGGAGGAGCCTGGCAGAAGAGCCAGAGAGCGCAGAGAAGAACCGGAAACCGGGTGAAGATACGGAGAGCACGGAAGAGACCCCCAAAGTCGGAAGAAGACCCCCCGGAGCTGCCTAATAAATTACTTTAAAAACCGGTCTAGTATGTTTTTTTTTAATTGACACTTTTTTCCTAGGTGAATGGGTAGGGGTACGATGTACCTTATACTCATTCACATAGAGTGGGGGGCAGGGATCTGGGGGCCCCCTTATTAAAGGGGGCTCCCGGATTCCAATAAGCCTCCCGCCTGCAGACCCCGACGACCAATGGCCAGGCTTGTCGGGAAGAGGCCCTTGTCCTCATCAACATGGGGACAAGGTGCTTTGGGGTGGTACGGTTCAGGAGGGGGGAGCGCTTGCTCATCCCCACCCCCTTTCCTGACCGACTGGGCTGCGTGCTCGGATAAGGGTCTCGTATGGATTTTGAGGGGGGACCCCACGCCGTTTTTTCGGCGTAGGGGGTTCCCCTTAAAATCCATACCAGACCGAAGGGCTTGGTATGCCCCTGGGGGGAACCCATGCCGGTTTTTTATTTAAAATTTGGCGTGGAGTTCCCCCTCAAGATTCATACCAAACAGTGCCGGACATTTGCGGGGATCCAAGTCGGATCCCCGTTCAATACAGTCGGTACCCTGTCGGGTTGCTATGGAAATGGCAAACCGCAGCTAAACGCACTGTACCAATGCAGCTGATCGCAGTGCCTGGAGTTAAATTTCACAGAAAAAAAAACATGCTTTGAACTGCGGCAGTATAGCCATCCGTGTGAAAGGCACCTAAGGCCCCTTTCACACTGGGGCGTTTTTCAGGCGCTATAGCGCTAAAAATAGCGCCTGAAAAACGCCCTAAAGAAGTGGCTCTATTCACTCCAGTGTGAATCGGGCTTTCACACTGGAGCGGTGCACTAGCAGGACAGTAAGGCTCAATTCACATCCATGCATGTTGCTTTTGAGTGTTTCTGCAGTGCTTTTTGCGGTGCTTGTCGCGTTTTTGGACTGGCGTTTTTACCGCGATTTTTCTGCAATTTGCATCTTTTTTTTACACTGTATATAGCCAGTTGCCAAGGAGGGGGCAAGGAAGCCGGCCACCGCATCCTTAACAACCGATGAGTCATCAGCTGACTTCCCGCTCAATCGAGAAAAAAAAACAGCGTGGGGTCTCCCCCCAGGTCCATACTAGGCCCTTGGGTCTAGTATGGATTCGGAGGGGACTCCCATGCCAAAATTATTTTTTTTAAAATGGCGTGGGGGTCCCACCAAAATCCATACCAGACCCTTATCCGAGCTCGCAGCGCGGCAGGTCAGGAAAGGGAGGGGACGAGCGAGTGCCCCTCCCTCCTGGACCATACCAGGCCGCATGCCCTCAACATGGGGGGATGGGGCAGGGGGGCTCTGCGCAACAACCCTTGCCCGGTGGTTGTCTGCGGGTAGGGGGCTTATCGGAATCTGGAAGCCCCCTTTAACAAGGGGGCCCCCAGAACCCCACCCTATGTGAATGAGTATGGGGTACATGGTACCCCTACCCATTCACCTGGGGGGAAAAAGTAGGGTAGTGTTAAAAAATACAGTATACAGTTTTTGACAAGTCTTTTATTATGCAGCTACGGGGGTGTCTTCCGACTTCTCCACTCTCTTCTCCGCGCTCTCCGGTTCTTCTCCCGTTGTCCTGTGCCTTCTGCCGGGTTCTTCTGCTCTTTTGCTAGCTCTTGCCCGGTCTTCGTCTTCTCCCCTCTTCTCTTCTTCCGATGTTGACTCGTCGCTGTCTCCCGCTGTAATGCCGTGTGCGCCTTGCCCAATGACTTATATAGGCACGGGGCGGGGTCACTGGGTGATGTCATCTAGTAACCCCGCCCCCTTATGACATTACAGCCTGGGGCATGATGGGTCTGTGACATCACAAGGGGGCGTGGCATTCTGATGATGTAATCCGGTTGCCACGCTCCCATCGTTATTTAGGAAATGCAGGACATCTGCGCCGACAGATCAGCGGGACGCAGCATCGGAGGAAGGTCGTCGGAGGGAGCGGAGAAAGAAGAACACCGGACAAAGAAGACAGAAGAAGAAGAGCAGAAGAAGAAGATGCGGGAGAAGATGGAGGAAGAAACAGAGAAGATTTGTAATAAAAGACTCGTCAAACACTGTCTACTGTATTTTTTAACACTACACTACTTTATATTACAGGTGAATGGGTAGGGTGTACAATGTACCCCATACTCATTCACATGGGGGGGCCGGGATCTGGGGGTCCCCTTGTTAAAGGGGGCTTCCAGATTCCGATAAGCCCCCCGCCCGCAGACCCCGACAACCACCGGGCAAGGGTTGTCGGAAAGAGGCCCTTGTCCCCATCAACATGGGGGAAAGGTGCTTTGGGGTGGGGGCGCAGAGCATGCGGCATGCGGCCTGGTATGGTTCAGGAGGGGGGGGGGGCGCTTGCTCGTCCCCTCCCTTTCCTGACCTTGTCAGGATATCTAATTGACTAGACTGTGTGGACTGCACAGAGGAGACCAGAAACACATGTAAATGAAATGATGGTGTTTATTAACAAGTGATAAGTGAAAGGAATATAAACAGTGCAAACCCACACAACAACCCACTACAAACAACAATATATATATAGGTAAATGGAGATACCGTAATCGTAAACAAAGCCAAGCCAAGGTCATACACAGGGAAGTCAGCAGAAGGGTAAGGACGGGAAACTGAACAGGACAAGGAGAGGATGGATGGATGGGGTTCAGGGCAGGGATCCAAGGTAGCCAGGGACAAAAGGGACAGGACTAGGAAGGCTTCAGGATAGGGATTGGATCAGATCAGGACAAGGCAGATGTAGGCTCAAGGTCAAACAGGCAGCAAGGTCAGAACGCAGGGAGAGAGAGATACCAAAGGCAAGCCTATGGAGGGCTTGCCGGGTATTTGTAAGGCTGTGGTAATTGACCTCATGTCACAGCTGAGCGCAGTGTGAGCTGTTTGCTCCACACTGCCAGAGTGCACCCGCTGGTTGACGCCGGTACTACGGCCCGAGGATGCAACAGTGCCACCAGCAGGAAAGACCTCTTACTGCAGGTCCTAGGTGTTGGAAGACACCTGCTGATGGACACTGATACTGCGATCCAAGAGACCGATAGCGCCACCAACGGGTAGACCCTCTCATGACAGTACCCCCCCGTAAAAGGAGCGGCCTCCGGACGCTCCAACAAGGTGCATCTGTTCAAAGTTCATGGCCTCCAACTGAACAGATGAGGGCACATCAGGCCGGGCATCGGGTACATCAACCTGGACAGTGGGTACTGCTGGCATGTCAGAGTCATTAAGCTGGGCAGCAGACGACAGGAAACACTTGAGCTGGGCAGCAGACGGCAGGAAACACTTGAGCTGGGCAGCAGACGGCAGGAAACACTTGAGCTGGGCAGCAGACGGCAGGAAACACTTGAGCTGGGCAGCAGACGGCAGGAAACACTTGAGCTGGGCAGCAGACGGCAGGAACCACTTGAGCTGGGCAGCAGACGGCAGGAACCACTTGAGCTGGGCAGCAGACGGCAGGAACCACTTGAGCTGGGCAGCAGACGGCAGGAACCACTTGAGCTGGGCATCAGACGGCAGGAACCACTTGAGCTGGGCATCAGACGGCAGGAACCACTTGAGCTGGGCAGCAGACGGCAGGAACCACTTGAGCTGGGCAGCAGACGACAGGAACCACTTGAGCTGGGCAGCAGACGACAGGAACCACTTGAGCTGGGCAGCAGACGACAGGAACCACTTGAGCTGGGCAGCAGACGACAGGAACCACTTGAGCTGGGCAGCAGACGACAGGAACCACTTGAGCTGGGCAGCAGACGACAGGAACCACTTGAGCTGGGCAGCAGACGACAGGAACCACTTGAGCTGGGCAGCAGACGACAGGAACCACTTGAGCTGGGCAGCAGACGACAGGAACCACTTGAGCTGGGCAGCAGACGACAGGAACCACTTGAGCTGGGCAGCAGACGACAGGAACCACTTGAGCTGGGCAGCAGACGACAGGAACCACTTGAGCTGGGCAGCAGACGACAGGAACCACTTGAGCTGGGCAGCAGACGACAGGAACCACTTGAGCTGGAGGGCAGACACCCGGACATCAGGCTGGAAAGCTGGAACATCAGACTGGAAAGCTGGCACATCAGACTGGAAAGCTGGCACATCAGACTGGAAAGCTGGCACATCAGACTGGAAAGCTGGCACATCAGACTGGGAAGCTGGCACATCAGACTGGGAAGCTGGCACATCAGACTGGGAAGCTGGCACATCAGACTGGGAAGCTGGCACATCAGACTGGGAAGCAATCTTCGAGACATCAGACTGGGAAGCAATCTTCGAGACATCAGACTGGGAAGCAATCTTCGAGACATCAGACTGGGAAGCAATCTTCGAGACATCAGGCTGGAAGGCAAGCTGCAAGACATCAGGCTGGGAAGCTGGTACAGCAAACTGGGAAGTTGGCACATCAATCTGGGAAGCTGGCACATCAATCTGGGAGGCTGGCACATCAATCTGGGAGGCTGGCACATCAATCTGGGAGGCTGGCACATCAATCTGGGAGGCTGGCACATCAATCTGGGAAGCTGGCACATCAATCTGGGAAGCTGGCACATCAATCTGGGAAGCTGGCACATCAATCTGGGAAGCTGGCACATCAATCTGGGAAGCTGGCACATCAGACTGGGAAGCTGGCACATCAGACTGGGAAGCTGGCACATCAGACTGGGAAGCTGGCACATCAGACTGGGAAGCTGGCACATCAGACTGGGAAGCTGGCACATCAGACTGGTAGGTAGGCATCAAGACATCAGGCTGGAAGACAAGCTGCAAGACATCAGGCTGGGAAGCTGGTACAGCAAACTGGGAAGCTGGCACATCAATCTGGGAAGCTGGCACATCAATCTGGGAAGCTGGCACATCAATCCGGGAAGCTGGCACATCAATCCGGGAAGCTGGCACATCAATCCGGGAAGCTGGCACATCAATCCGGGAAGCTGGCACATCAATCCGGGAAGCTGGCACATCAGACTGGGAAGCTGGCACATCAGACTGGGAAGCTGGCACATCAGACTGGGAAGCTGGCACATCAGACTGGTAGGTAGGCATCAAGACATCAGGCTGGAAGGCAAGCTGCAAGACATCAGGCTGGGAAGCTGGTACAGCAAACTGGGAAGCTGGCACATCAATCTGGGAAGCTGGCACATCAATCTGGGAAGCTGGCACATCAATCTGGGAAGCTGGCACATCAATCTGGGAAGCTGGCACATCAATCTGGGAAGCTGGCACATCAATCTGGGAAGCTGGCACATCAGACTGGTAGGTAGGCATCAAGACATCAGGCTGGAAGGCAAGCTGCAAGACATCCAGCTGGAAGGCAGGGACATCGAGCTGGAAGGCAGGCACATCAGACTGTAAAGCTGGAACATCAGACTGCAAAGCTGGAACATCAGACTGGAAGGCTGGAACATCAGACTGAAAGGCTGGAACATCAGACTGAAAGGCTGGAACATCAGACTGGAAGGCTGGAACATCAGACTGGAAGGCTGGAACATCAGACTGGAAGGCTGGAACATCAGACTGGAAGGCTGGAACATCAGACTGGAAGGCTGGAATGTCAGACTGCAAAGCTGGAACAGGTTGGGTTACTGGCAAGAAGGTGTGGGTCGGGAAGAATTTTTGCTTCTTCTTTGGTTTAGCCCGTGCAGTTTTGTATGTAGGTGCAGGGCTGTAAGAAAAGAAAGTAGCTGGGCAGAAGGAAGACCAAGGAACTGTAGCTAGAGAGGGGTTTTGTGGGACTGTTACAGGTGGAGGAGAAGAGACAGGTGAATTGAAGGCTGGATGGGTGCGACACTTGGAGACTGGGTGGTAGTATTTGGTAGGGAGCTGATTAAACTGGGTTGTAGCTGAGGTTGCCATAGGTGACGGGGAGATAGATCTTTTGGAAAGCAGATGATTAATGGCAGGGCTGGAATAGTGTGGCTTAGCTAAAGACAGGAGATCTGACCATGCCTGCAGCAAAGGTTGAACAAACGCTGATTCACATACAGCCTGACTAACCAAAGATTGTACTGAATAAATGCAATCGGATAACACCTGCTGGGAACAAGCGGAACAATGTTCATCAAAGGAAGCCGGATCGTCCTCTAACAACCATACCAGGGATTCAACCTGGTCACAACTGAAAGGAGGGGAGAAATCGTCACTACCTTCGGGAATGCATGACAAGGCTGACTTTGTACATAATTGGATCAAAGGCTGAACATCCTCAAATAACACATGACCTTGATCTACAAGTAAATGGGCGGTTTGTATCGTTTCCAGCAGTTGGTCTCGGGTCCAATCTTTAAGAGTCTGACAACAATATTCATTATCCTCTGCCGCCAGCAGAGAATAATAGACAATTTCATCAAAGTCCATTTTGCGCGCCCACCGTAACAGGACGGTTTCTCAGTGCAGCCACGTCTGGTCAGGGATGGCCTTGGTATGCTGTCAGGATATCTAATTGACCAGACTGTGTGGACTGCACAGAGGAGACCAGAAACACATGTAAATGAAATGATGGTGTTTATTAACAAGTGATAAGTGAAAGGAATATAAACAGTGCAAACCCACACAACAACCCACTACAAACAACAATATATATATAGGTAAATGGAGATACCGTAATCGTAAACAAAGCCAAGCCAAGGTCATACACAGGGAAGTCAGCAGAAGGGTAAGGACGGGAAACTGAACAGGACAAGGAGAGGATGGATGGATGGGGTTCAGGGCAGGGATCCAAGGTAGCCAGGAACAGAAGGGACAGGACTAGGAAGGCCTCAGGATAGGGATTGGATCAGATCAGGACAAGGCAGATGCAGGCTCAAGGTCAAACAGGCAGCAAGGTCAGAACGCAGGGAGAGAGAGATACCAAGGCAAGCCTATGAGGGCTTGCCGGGTATTTGTAAGGCTGTGGTAATTGACCTCATGTCACAGCTGAGCGCAGTGTGAGCTGTTTGCTCCACACTGCCAGAGTGCACCCGCTGGTTGACGCCGGTACTACGGCCCGAGGATGCAACAGTGCCACCAGCAGGAAAGACCTCTTACTGCAGGTCCTAGGTGTTGGAAGACACCTGCTGATGGACACTGGTACTGCGATCCAAGAGACCGATAGCGCCACCAACGGGTAGACCCTCTCATGACAGACCTGCTGGGCTGCGTGCTCGGATAAGGGTCTGGTATGGATTTTGGGGGGACCCCCACGCCAATTTTTTTTTCAAATTTTGGCATGGGGGTCCCCTCCGAATCCATACTAGAGCCAAGGGCCTGGTATGGACCTGGGGGGGGACCTCACGCTGTTTTTTTTCACGATTTTTTTTAACCGGCATTTTTTTTTTTTTACATTGAGCGGGAAGTCAGCTGACAGCTGATGACTCATAGGTTGTTAAGGACGCGGAGGCCGATTTCCCGGCCCCCTTCTTAGCAACCAGCTATATACAGTGTAAAAAAAGAAATTAAAAAAAATGCAAATCGCGGTAAAAACGCGGTACTTGCGCTTTGGATGCAGGTCCATTCAAATCTATTACAAGCAAAACGCTGAATTTACGGGAAAAAAAGTTCCGACTCTTTCCAAAAACAGAGGCACAAAAATGCATTGATGTGAACATGTTCCATAGGAACCCATGATAAAAAATTCCCATGCATTTCGGCAAAATGCATCAAAAAATGCATTAGTGTGAATAGAACCTAAGGCCCTTTTCACACTGGGCGGGGGGGGGGGGCGTCTGCGGTAATACGTCGCTATTTTTAGCGCCGCTTTACTGACGTTTTAGCAGTGTTATTCGGCTGCTAGCGGGGCGGTTTTAACCCCCCATGGGGTGGTTTTAACCCCTCTGCTAGCGGCCGAAAAGGGGTTAAATCTGCCCGCAAAACGCAGCTGGATCGACATTTTGCCGGCGGTATCACAGCACTGCCCCATTGATTTTAATGGGGAGGAGCAGTGAGTTCACCGCTCCAAAGAAGCTGCTGGCAGGACTTTTTGTGATGCCCTGCCAGCGCTCCGCTCCAGTGTGAAAGCCCTCACTGGAGTGAATGGAGCCGCTTCTTTAGGGCGTTTTTCAGGCGCTATTTTTAGTGCCGTAGCGCCTAAAAATGCCCCAGTGTGAAAGGGGCCTAAAAAAAGTCCTGCAACAGCATCTTTGGAGCGGTGTATAAACCGCTCCTGCCCATTGAAATCAATGGGACAGCGCGGCTATACCGCCGGCAAAACGCTGCTGCAGTGGCGTTTTGCGGGCGGACTTAAACCCCTTTTCGGCTGCTAGCAGGGGTTAAAACCGCTAGCGGCCGAATACCACCAGTAAAGCAGCGCAAAAAATAGCGCAGTTTTAACGCTGCCGCCCACACCGCCCCAGTGTGAAAGGGGCCTAAGGCTCCCCTCACACGGACGGACCTTTCAGGTCCGCCTCGGACCTGAACGGACATTCCATAGACCTCTATGGAGGGTCGGATGTCAGTGGTGACATGTCCGCTGACATCCGACCCACTCCAATCCTAAAAAGTGTAACGGAGGAAAAACCTATTTTTCCATCCATCTGCGGACCGGGTGACGACGGACTCTACGGTCTGTCATCATCCGATCACCCATAGAGGAGAGCGGGACTGATAGGTCTGTCCCTGCATAGTGTGCAGAGACAGACCGGTCATCTGCCTGCCCAGCGGGGATCAACGGAGCGATCCCCCGCTGAGCAGAGCGGGCTCCGTACACGGGGTACAAAGTCCCATCGTGTGTATGAGGCTTAAACACCAGAAATTCAAGTTTTCATATCTTTAAAGGTCACCATACACTGGCCAATCAGTTAGATCTTCCATAAATTAGATTCAGTGCAAGAGCCTGTTTGATTTTCTACAATTAGAAGTAATTCTTACAGTGCATCTTCCTATTACCGCTTTAGCCTAATGCTCTCTTTCCACTATTTTAACCCCAAAGTTGCGTGATTTACAATGTGCTTTTTCGGCTTGTTTTCCACTATTGCAACTTGTCATGCCATTAGGGACTGAAAAGTTGCATCACAAGTTTTACCCCATGATTTCCAATGAGTACCGTTCATATGTGTGCGACTTCAAGTCGCACCAACTTCAAAGTAGTCCCTGTACTACTTTGGTCCCACTTTGATGCGACTTGAGGTCCATAGACCTCAAAAATACACAGACATTGCTTCAAGTTTTGGCAAAAAGTTGCAGGAAACTCGCGGCAAAAAACACGAAATTTTGGGCTTGCAATAGTCGAAACCGAGCCTTAATGCCGTGTAATGCGACTAATTCAAAACATCTGGGAAAAAGTCGCACTGAAGTTGGAACAGAGTAGTGCAAGAACTTTTTTTGGAGTTGCACCAATTAGAACGGGGGAACATTGAAATACATGCGTTTTGACTTGTCCTGCGACTTCACATGTGTCAAGTCGCACAACAACTTGCAGTAGTGGAAAGAGAGCCTAAGGCCACTTGGGACTGAAAAGTTGCATCACAAGTTGTACCCCATGATTTACAATGAGTACCGTTCATATGTGTGCGACTTGCTTACGCACATGCCGTATACACAGCGGGCACAAATCTTTATTACAGAAATCCATATTTGGCATGGAAATTAACCACTTGCTTACTGGGCACTTAAACCCCCCTGCTGTCCTAACCAATTTTCAGCACTGATCCATTTTGATTGACAATTGTGCGGTCATACTTAGCCAAATGTTTTTTTTTTAAGTTCCCACAAATAGAGCATTCTTTTGGTGGTATTTGATCACCTTTGTGTTTTTTTTTCTTTTGTTCAAACAAAAGAAAAGACAGATTTTTAAAAATAATTTTGTATATTTTGATATTAAATTTTGCAAACAGGTAATTTTTCTCCTTCATTGATGTACGCTGATGAGGCGGCACTGATTGGTTACACTGATAGGCAGCACTGCTTGGGATCACTGGTGGGCATTGATAGGTGGCACTGGTGGGCACAGATGAGGCAAAATTGCCTCTTCGGGACCAATGTCCCTTGCACCTAAGCCGGTGATCAGCTTTTATCTTTAACCTCATGCTGTCAGAGTGAGTAGAAAAAATAAACAGATCGGCTCTTACTTCGATCTGTGATCACCCGAGTCTCAGTGACTCAGTGCGCGCGCAGTAGGGAGCATACGGGGAGCCCGTCCTATGACAGCCTCCCAGAAATTCAGGTTCACGCTGTGGCCATCATTTGGCTATAGCACAGACACCAAGTGGTTAATAGAAAAACAGATGCAGATTTCTAGGACTGGCCAAAAATAATGTTTAGAGTCAAAGGCAACTGATGACTTTCTATTAAAGGTCTAGATGGGCCATTAACATGCATCACAATTGAACTTAGGAATGTGTCTTTGCAAAGTTAAACTCATTAAAATCCTTTCTATTTTTTTCTTGGGGATAGACTGCAGAGGGATTATACGTTTTGGGGGATATCTACACCCCTGATAGGGTGAAGACACCTCCCAAATTTTGCCAATTTTGCATTCAAAATTTTTCACTTCCTGTCACATAGCCAAACAGGAAATGAGGGTAAAACCCTACCAATGTATGTCCTTGGGGACACACAGGTCAATCTAAATAGTTTCCCCATTCGGGAAATTGCACTCTAGCATTTTGCAATGAACATCCCAAATTATTATGTATCTTGGGGATTATTTACTACAAGGTAAATCCACTTTGCACTACAAGTGCACTTAGAAGTGCAGTTGCTGGAGATCAGAGGGGGACATGCAAGGAAAAGAAAAAAACAGCATCTTTGCCTCTACACGATTGGATGATAAAATCACCAGTACTACCCCTCAGATTTTCATCAAGTACACTTGTATTGCAGAAAGGATTTGCCTTTAATAAACCCCAAAATACCTAATAATTTGGGGTGTACACAACAAAGTGCTAGAGTGCAATTTGCATAATGGGGGCACTAGTTAGATTGACCTGTGTGTCCCCAAGGAAAAATATTAGGGTTTTACTCTCACTTCCTGTTTGGCTATGTGACAGGAAGTGAAGCCAATTTTAAGAAAAGGGACACAAAGCCCAACCTTTAAAAAAAATAAAAAATGAAAAAAAATAAAAATCTTGATTTCCCTCAAATGTCCACAATTAGAATAGGATTGTCTTCAGCTTAATTTTAGTTCAGTGCTCTAAATCAGCGCTTCTCAACCCTGTCCTCAAGTACCCCCCAACAGGCCATGTTTGCAGGTGCTTTAAATCAAAGTCAATGGCTTTGTATTTTGGACAGCTATTTTAGATAAGATAAAATTTCCTAAACATGTCCTGTCGGGGGGGGGGGGGGGGGAATTTTAAACAATTAAAGAATTTTAAACAATTTTATTGGTCCAAAAAAAAAAAAAAAACTGGACTTGGAAAAGAAGCAAGGAAAGCAAAATACACACATGTATGTTAATTTGAGACACTAACAGAATACGTTTGAGGTTTGACCCCTTTGCAGTGTAAATTAACAGGAGTTAAAAGGAGTGCACCCACAAATGGACATCTATTAGGGTTAAAACAAGATTCTTTCTTGAGAAAGAATTTTAAAAATAAGGCAGCACAGACAGTTAAGTCAAAGTGAACAATGTAAAAACAACAAAAATTGCCAACATAAAAAAGATTTCATGGTAAAATAACCACCACCCAAAAAAAAAACAGCAAACCAAAGTAACAAATAAATTGCATAAAAACACATCTGTTTTGCAACAATATAACACACAAAATACAAATAGAAAATACATGTGTTAGAAACTCAATAGGGACACCCAAATGTACTCTCCCAAATGCAAAGTAACTGGCTCTAAGGCTAAGGGCCAGATCACACCATAGAAACGCTGTCCGGATGCGTTCCAGGTGCTTTTCTGCATGTACGTTTATGCGTTCCAGTGCGTTTTTGGTGCATTTTTGATGCAGTCCAGTGCTTCCCCCCCTCTTTTTTCTTAACCTTAAATAAGGACAAGTGTGTTGCAGTGCGTTTTTGGTGCATTTAGGTGTGTTCCAGTGCGTTTTTGATGCATTTTACAGCGTTCCAGTACAGTCCAGTGCAAAAAAAAATGCAGAATGTTCTACTTTTTTTTGGGAACTGGAAACGCACTGGAACTGCAAGCACTGGTGTGAACTATGCCATTGAAAACCATATAACCTACTTTCTGTGCGTTTTTGATGCAGAAAAAAAACGCACTGGACTGCATGTGGTGTGAACTGGCCCTTAAGGAATAAAAGTTATTTAAAACTACTTGCGGCTATAATGAAATGCCGGTCCGGCAATACACATAAAGGTTCATTGATAAAAACAGCATTAAGAAAAAAAAAACAAAATTAAGAAAAAAAAATGTGTGGGGTTCCCCCGAAATTCCATACCAGGCCCTTCAGGTCTGGTATGGATATTAAGGGGAACCCCACGCCAAAATAAAAAAAATGGCGCGGGGGTCCCCCTCAAAATCAATACCAGGCCCTTCAGGTCTGGCATGAATTTTAAGGGGAACCCCGCGCCAAAAAAAAAATGGCATGGGGTTCCCCTAAAAATCCATACCAGACCCTTATCCGAGCACGCAACCTGGAAGGCCGCAGGAAAAGAGGGGGGACGAGAGAGCGGGTCCACCCCCCTCCTGAACCGTACCAGGCCACATGCCCTCAACATTGGAAGGGTGCTTTGGGGTAGCCCCCAAAACACCTTGTCCCCATGTTGATGAGGACAAGGGCCTCATCCCCACAACTCTTGGCCAGTTGTTGTGGGGGTCTGCGGGCGGGGGGTTTATAGGAATCTGGAAGCCCCCTTTAACAAGGGGACCCCCAAATCCCAGCCCCCCTGTGTGAAATGGTAAGGGGGTACAAAAGTACCCCTACCATTTCACAAAAAAACTGTCAAAATGTTAAAAATGTGTGTGTAACGAGAGAACTCAGAGGGGCAAAATGTATTTAGACTGAAGAGAGGTGTCCTCTATGTTATCTTATCAGTACATGTACACTGGGTCGTTTATAGGCAGTTGAGTTCAGAAGCATTTTTTAGAAAGGAAAAAATGCGTTCAGAACGGATGTTCAAAGGCATTTGAAACCCCAAATGCCTGTAACAGCTTGTAAAACGCATATAAACGTGGTAACTCACATTTAGCCACATTTCCTTTACAGGAGTTTTTCATTTTTGACTATTTGCAAGCAAAAAAAAAAAAAAAAACGCTTCTAAATGCAAATGCGGCTATGCGTGAAATGTAAACACAGCAAAACGGACCTTGGTTGGTTGGTATCTGTCAAGTTAAATCATTCAGGTGAGGTTTTAAAACGTCCCGTGTACATTACATCTAAAAATAAAAATTCCATAAAAATATCCCATAGATTGTAGACACTATAACTTTTGCGCAAACCAATCAATATACGCTTATTGGGATTTTTTTTTACGAAAGATATATGTAGCAAAATACGTATTGGCCAAAATTGATGAAGAAATTAGATTTTTAAAATGTTTTAATTCAATGTATTTTATAGCAAAAAGTAAAAAAGATTTTCTTTTTTTTTAATTGTCAGTCTTTTT
Source organism: Lithobates clamitans (assembly GCA_037952925.1). Taxonomy (NCBI): domain Eukaryota; kingdom Metazoa; phylum Chordata; class Amphibia; order Anura; family Ranidae; genus Lithobates; species Lithobates clamitans. The sequence continues at coordinate 3,951,941 of JBBGZY010000942.1, forward strand.
TTTTTGTTTATAGTGCAAAAAAATAAATAAATAAATAAATCGCAGAGATAATCAAACACCACCAAAAGAAGGCTCTATTTGTGGAGAAAAAAAAAAAAAAGACATCAATTTTATTTGAGTACAGTGTTGCACGACTGTGTAATTGTCAGTTAAAATAATGGTGCCGAATCGCAAAAAATGGCCTGGTCATGAAGGGGGTAAACCTTCCAGAGCTGAAGAGGATATACACATTGACAAACACAAAACACCTATCATGCAGTTAGAAAAGCAAGAACACATATCTCCCATATTTGTCTATTTCTGCCCGTTAGCAGGAGAAGTGGCCAACATTGTATACCAGAATAGATACACCTCTTGCATACGAAAAAAAGGTAGAATCATACGCCTTGTTTGGACCCCGGTGTTCCAAGAATCAAACTGTTTCTACAATGGCATGCGTCTCCTGCAAACCAACAAGACTAGATTTTAAGCTCAAACTAGCAGGGCCTTCTGATTCCTACTGTATTGAATTGTATTGTAACTGTACTGTCTGCCCTCATGTTGTAAAGTGCTGCGCAAACTGTTGGCGGCGCTATATAAATCCTGTATTATAATATTAATAATAAAGATCAGGCTTTAAATTCGTCAGGGTGTCAAAAATAGGCTGACACTTTAAGGAACTATTAATTCCCCTCACCTTCCAAGAAACAATCCTCATTCAATAGTCATAAATTAACATGGGTACAACAAGTACATAGTTACATAGTTACATAGTAGGTGAGGTTGAAAAAAGACACAAGTCCAACCTATGTGTGTGATTATATGTCAGTATTACATTGTATATCCCTGTATGTTGTGGTTGTTCAGGTGCTTATCCAATAGTTTTTTTAAACTATTAATGCTCTCCGCTGAAACTACCGGCTGTGGCGGTGGCCATCCTTGCCGCTCTTACAGTAATGAACCCTCTACGTAGTTTAAGGTTAAACCTCTGTTCTTCTAATTTTAATGAGTGGCCACGTGTCTTGTTAAACTCCCTTCTGCAAAAAAGTTTTATCCCTATTGTGGGGTCACCAGTATAGTATTTGGAAATTGAAATCATATCCCCTCTCAATTGTCTCTTCTCCAAAGAGAATAAGTTCAGTGCTCGCAACCTTACCTAAGTAACAAGGGTATGTGTTCATATGAATATACGGACACACACATCCATGTATATACCATGTACACAAACCATGTAAACATACACTATAATAACAAAAGTATTGGGATGCTTGCCTTCACAATGAGGGGAAAAAAGTATTTGATCCCCTGCTAATTTTGTACGTTTGCCCATGGACAAAGAAATGATCAGTCTATAATTTTAATGGTAGTTTTATTTTAAACAGTGAGAGATAGAAAAAAAAAAAAAAAAAATCCAGAAAATTGCATTTAAAAAAGATATACTGTATATACTCGAGTATAAGTCGTTCCGAGTATAAGTCGAGGCCCTAATTTACCACAAAAAAATGGGAAAAACTTATTGACCCATGTATAAGGCGAGGGTGAGAAATGCACAGCTACTGTAAGTGGAAAAGAGGGTCAACAATGCCCATTTGCATGCCTCACTGTGCCCATTTGCATGCCTCACTGTTCCCATTTGCAGCCTCACTGTGCCCATTTGCAGCCTCACTGTGCCCATTTGCAGCCATAGGTCCCCTGAACTTCAAAGGGTTTCTAGATGCCCCCTAGCTGCAGCCAAAATTTGGGGTCTCTGAACCCAAAGGGTCCCGAAATGACATTGCTGCAGATGGACACAGTTGACCGAATTTGGGGCCCTGTATCTCTGAGCCACTTAGTGCTAAGAACCCCAAATTTGGTGTGCAAACCCAGTGAAACTAGCACAATAACATTTCCAAAGCTGGGGTTTCTAGCACCAAGTGGCCCCGAGATACAGGGTCCCAAAAATCAGTTCAGAAAATGTCAAGCACTTTTCTGCAGCAGAGAATGACATTTTCCGAACCGGTTTTGGGGCCCCGTATCTCAGGACCACTTGGTGCTAGGAACCCCAAAGTCGGTTCAGAAAATGTCAAGCACTTTTCTGCAGCAGAGAATGACATTTTCTGAACCGATTTTGGGGCCCTGTATCTCGGGGCCACTTAGTGCTAGGAACTTCAGATTTGGATATGTTGTGGTACCAGTTCCACTGGGTTTGGGGTTCCTAGCACCAAGTGGCCCTGAGATACGGGGCCCCAAATTCGGTTCGGAAAATGACATTTTTTGCTGCAGAAAAGTGCTTGACTCGAGTATAAGTCGAGGGGGGCACTTTCAGCACAAAAAAAAAATGTGCTGAAAAATTCGACTTATACTCGAGTATATACGGTAATTTGATTTTCATTTTAATGAGTGAAATAAGTATTTGACCCCTTCGCAAAACATGACTTAGTACTTTGTGGCAAAACTCTGGTTGGCAATCACAGAGGCAAGACGTTTCTTGTAGTTGGCCACCAGGTTTGCACACATCTCAGGAGGGATTTTGTCCCACTCCTCTCCAAGTCATTAAAAGGAGAAGTCCAGCCTGAGCTCATTTGGCTGGGCTTCTCCTATGGGTCACAGAAGTGCAATTCGTTTTGCCCTCCTGTGACCTATTTTCAACAGAGGTCTGAAGTCTGTTCACTGCTGACATCAATGGAATCAATCAGGCCAGGCACCATGTCATCACGACAATAAAGTCTGGATCTGCCAGGTGCTTGGACTGATAGCCGCCTCAGCCTCCCAGCAAGCCGCTAATACGGGCGCTCCCCGCCCCTCCACAGCCCAGCGCTCCAGTGAGCGTGGAGGAGCAGAGCAGCAGCTCTTTGCACGGGGAGCCGAGAGAACCGAGCCTTCGAACATCACTGATGGCTTGATTCTCTCGGCTCAGTGCAGAGATGCTGGGGGACAGATGCAGCATTGGCCCGATGCTGCACCCACCTAGGTAAGTATGATTATGGGAAAAAACAGATTCCCATACTTCTCTTTTAAGGTTACATGGCTGATGTTTGGAAACTCAAACTTTCAGCTCCCTCCACACATGTGATTAAGGTCTGGAGACTGGCTAGGCCAATCCAGGACATTAATGCGCTTCTTCTTGAGCCACTCCCTTGTTGCCTTGGCTGTGTGTTTTGGGTCACTGTCATGCTGGATTACCCATCCACAACCCATTTTCAATGCCATGGCTGAGGGAAGGAGGTTCTCATCCAAGATTTGACAGTACATGGACCTGTCCATCATCCCTTTGATGCAGTGAAGCTGTTAGCAGAAAAACTGTTATCAGTCTGGGGCTCCATGAGGTGAGATCTTGCATGGAACCCCAGACTAAGGGAGATTGACAGTTATTTTGTGTTTCTTCCATTTGCAAATAATCGCACCAACTGCTGTCATCCTCTCACCAAGCTGCTTGGCAATGGTCTTGTAGCCCATTCCAGCCTTGTGTAGGTCTACAATCTTGTCCCTGACATCCTTGGACAGCTCTTTGGTCTTGGCCATGATGGAGAGATTGGAATCTGCTTGCTTCTGTGGACAGGTGTCTTTTATACAGGCAACAAGCTGAGATTAGGAGCACTCCCTTTAATCTCACCTCGTTACCTGTATAGAAGACACCTGGGAGCCAGAAATCTTGCTGATTGATAGGGAATTAAATACTTATTTCACTCATTAAAATGCAAATCAATTTATAACTTTTTTTAAATGTGTTTTTCTGGATAGTTTTGTTATTTTGTCTCTCACTGTTAAAATAAACCTACCATTAACGTTATAGACTGACCATTTCTTTGTCAGTGTGCAAACGTACAAAATCAGCAGGGGATCACATACTTTTTTTCCCTTACTGTACATGCACATGAATTTTAATGGCATCCCAGCCTTAGTCCGTAGGGTTCAATATTGCGTTGTCCCACCCATTGCAGCTACAGCTTCAACTCTTCTGGAAAGGCTGTTCACAAGGTTTAGGAGTATATCTATCAGAATGTTTGACCATTGTTCCAGAACTCGCTCACCCATGCCTTTATGGACCTTGCTTTGTGCACTGGTCCAAATCATTTGGTGGAGAGGGGATTATGGTGTTGGGTTGTTTTTCAGGGGTTGGGCTGGCCCCTTAGTTCCAGTGAAGGGAACTCTTAAGGAGTCAGAATACCAAGACATTTTGGACAATTTCATGCTCCCAACTTTGTGGGAACAGTTTGGAGATGGCCCCTTCCTGTTCCAACAAGACTGCGCACCAGTGCACAAACAAGGTTTATCAAGACATGGATGAGTGAGTTTGGGGTGGAGGAACTTGACTGGCCTGCACAGAGTCCTGACCTCAACCCAACAAAACACATTTGGGACGAATTAGAGCGGAGACTGCGAGCCAGACCTTCTCGTCCACATCGGTGTCTGACCTCACAAAAGCGCTTCCGGAAGAATGGTCAAACACTCCCATAAACACACTCCTAAACGTTGTGGACAGCCTTCCCAGAATAGTTGAAGCTGTTATAGCTGCAAAGGGTGGGCCAACTCAATATTGAACTCTACTGACTAAGACTGGGATGTCATTAAAGTTCATGTGCATGTAAAGGCAGGCATCTCAATACTTTTGGTAATATAGTGTATACAAGATGAAAAGAGAAGGGAAGACCCACCACATCTGCTCCACAGCATCTGAATCCACATCATATAAAAAAACGAATTTTGTATGCAAATACTTTTAGTACAGAGTTGTTTATCATTTGGGAAACAATTAGACCTAAAAAAAAAAAAAATAAATACCCATACCGGTAAACCAGCGTGTGGCAATAATCAAGCCAGCAGATATGAACATGCCAATGCCCTAACAACTTTACAAAAAAAAAGAAAAAAAAAAGAAAAGGCAAAAATAGACATTCCCTGTGGGGAGAAGATGAAAAGAGTTCATTCTATAACTAGCTGGATTTGCTCCTATGGCGGCTCCGTATTAAAAAAAAAAAGACAGATAAATCCCAATTATACAGGTAGGTATGCAGCCTGCATGAAAAGAGGAAGAAAAAAAAAAAACACCAGGAAAAAAACACCTCCCACCACCCTCATCGTGCTTAAAGAGGAAGTAAAGTCTTCCTTTTTCCTATAATAAGGTACTGTAGGTACTGTAAATATCTCCTAAACTTGCACAGTTTAGGAGTTATTTACTATATACGCCGCCGTCATTGGCACAAGCGCTCTGAAGGAACGGCCTAAAATTGTTACGTCGGAGACCATTTTCCAGATCTTCTACCTTGCGAATATTCCTATCAATCATTGCATCTTTAACATCTGTGCATATTGGCTGAAGAGTGTCCTCTATCTCTCCGACATGGCCTTCCAGGGCAGACGTGCGTTCCCATATTTTCTGTACATCTTGACGAAGAAAGGTAATTTCTTCTTAGAGTCCTTGCACTTGACCAGTTAAATTACAGAGAGAATTTTCGACATTGTTGTACTGCTCTAAGCACATCTAATAATGTTGGGTTTTGTGGGCACTGGTGATGTTGATGATGTATGTGGGACATTGGGCTGTTTATCGACAGGCTGTCCTGTACTTTTGCTTAGCGTTTCCTCCACGTTGCAGACCCCTTGGTCCAAATGCTTGTTTACGATGTGAATATCAATTCTGGCACAAGAACTTTCCAGTTCTTCACTGGCAGCATGCTGAGAGACTTAAAGAGGTTGTAATCCTATGCATTAAGGTGAAAAAACACCTGGCAGCGACCACCCCCGTATTTTACTTACCTGAGCCCCGTATTTCTGTCGGCAGAGACGCGCTCTCCCTCTCTCCACGGGTCCCAGCTCTTGATTGGATAGAATGATAGCAGCTACAACTAGAGAGGCTGCTCTGGGGGAGGATGTGACGTGTTAGAGCTGGGGGAGGGGCCTGACGGCGGCGCTATAGAGGAGAGCGGAGGAGGAAGTTAGGAAAGGGATGGGTTCGGCGCGGGGTGAGAGCCCGTGGATGACCCAGTGAACCCTCACTTCCGAGCGGCGGGAGGAGACGATTCGGAGAAGGCAGCCTGAGCTCATGTGTGGTGCTGCAACACCACCTGATCAGTGCGGAGGGGAAGCATTGGGATCGCTCTGAGAAGCGTCCAGCCCGCTGCTGCGCCTTCCCTGCATCCAGCTTCCGGGCTCTACTCTCGGCTCCAGATCTCCTCACTTCAGCCTCACTACTGCACTATTGCATCGGACAGGACCACAGAGACCCCTGAGTATCGGTCGGACCTGCGGTAATGAAACAAGTCACCCTGAGAACCGGGTGCTACGCTCTCCCCGGAAGTCGAAGAAGGGTCTGAATCAGCTCCAGGCATACAGCGGCGAGGTCAAGGTAGGATCAGTGATGGCTGAGACCCTGCTTTATGTTCTATAGTTTTTGCAAAAGGACTGTGTAAATAGAGTTACTGGGTTGTTGCCCTGAATGGCTACCTGTTAAAACTTGCTGAGTTGTGCTGGAAAGACCCGGTTGGCTGTTTCTGAAAACGCCTGGACCAAGGCACAGTGCCTAAGGTGAACTATGTGAGCAGGTGTGTGGCATTAAGCCTTGCTGGTGCCTAGGGACGAAAAGGGCACAGAAAGATTGAATTTTCTGAATATCCTGATACTGCTAGTCTATTCCTGGACTTTGCCTTGCCTCTTGATTAGCAGGCTATTAAAAACGCATAAAAGTGTAAAATTGCCTACATGCTAATAGAAGCTATTATTGCTTAAAAGGTCGCCAAAAGAGTGAAACTAGAAAGAAACTAGAAAGAAATTGCAGAAGCAGAAAAAAATTGACAGTTACTTACCGATAACTGTTTTTCTAGGATATCTTCCAGGACGGCATAACCTGAGAGATGACTGGTCCACCTGACAGGAAACACAATCAACATACAAGGTTAAAAGGCCCCTCCCTTCCCCCTGCACCTCAGTTCTCCCAAAGTAATAGGTTATCCGGGTGACAGAGAGAAACTCTTCCCGTAGTACTTATATTAAAACATGGGTGGGAAGTAGGCCTGCCGTCCTGGAAGATATCCTAGAAAAACAGTTATCGGTAAGTAACTGTCAATTTTCTCTAGTCATCTTCCAGGACGGCATAACCTGAGAGGATGGACAAGGAGTTCAAGGCCTACCTCAGGGCGGGACCACCGCTTGTAGCACCTTCCTTCCAAATGTCAGATCCTGGGGCGACAGCAGTTCCACTCTATAGTGTTTCAAAAAGGTATCCTGCTTCGCCCAAGTGGCTGTGCGACAGACCTGTTCTATCGAGGCCCCAGCTCTCTCTGCCCAAGAGGCCGCCAAGGATCTTGTTGAGTGGGCCTTAAGGTTCCCTGGTACCGGGGAACCGGTCTGCTCATAGGCCAATGTTATTGTCTGCCTAATCCACCTAGCCACAGTAGATTTAGACGCCTGCCCTCCCTTTCTAGGGCCGCTAAATAAAACTAAAAGATGATTCGACTTTCTGTAGTCCTTTACTCTATCTAGATATGTCAATAAACATTTCCTGACATCTAATAAATTAAATTTCCTCTCCTTCTCATTTTTAGGATTATCACAGAAGGAGGGTAAAGTGATCTCCTGAGATCTATTAAACTTAGATGCGACCTTGGGAAGATATAGTGGGTCCTGTCTAAGAACCACTCTATCCTCCAGAATCAACAGAAAAGGCTCCTTAACTGACAGGGCCTGTAGGTCGCTCACCCTTCTGGCCGTGGTTATGGCCAACAGAAACGCTAACTTAAGAGTCAAAAACTTAACTGAAATCTCTTGCGCTGGTTCGAAGGGTGCTTTCGTCAGCGCCTCCAAAACCAGAGATAAATTCCATGGAGGAAATACATTCATTCTGACAGGGGTTACCCTCTCCCTTGCCAGAAGAAATCTCTTAATCAGAGGTTCTAGTGCGAGCCTCTGATCCAAAAATACAGATAACGCTGCTATCTGTGTTCTCAAGGTGTTCGGGGAAATCCCCTGATCCACCCCTGCTTGCAAAAATTCCAGTACCACTGGTACTGAAGGGTAAGACACCTCCTTAGCACCACTGTGAGAAGCAATTCCACACCTTGGAGTAGATCCTCCTGGTGACCAGCTTCCTGCTGCCCAAGAGGGTCTCAATTACCCTATCAGAGCACCCCTTACCCCTAAGGATCTCCTCCTCAAGAACCATGCCGTCAGTTTGAGGAATCCCGGGTCGGGGTGGAGGACTGGCCCCTGTAGGAGAAGATCTCGTCTGATTGGAAGACGGAGCGGAGGAGAAATTGACCACTTTTTCAGAGTGGCAAACCAGGTCCTTTTTGGCCACCATGGGGCTATAAGGATCAGTCCGCAATCTGAGCGGGCCAATTTTTGTAAGACCCGTGGTATTAAGACTAGTGGGGGAAAAGCGTATGCTAGATGGAAGTCCCAGTCCTGAGACAGAGCGTCCACTCCCTGGGATCCCCCTTCTCTGTTGAGAGAGAAAAAACGATCCACTTTTTTGTTCCCTCTGTGGGCAAAAAGATCTATATCCGGAGTCCCGAACATCTGACTTATCTGGAGAAAAACCTCCTGATTTAACTCCCATTCCCCTTGAAGGATGGGTTGCCGGCTTAAGAAGTCTGCTACCACATTGGCGGTTCCTCTTATGTGAACCGCCGATATGGACTGAAGATTCTCTTCGGCCCAGTTTAGGATGTTCAGGACTAGACTCAGTAGTTTCCTGGATCTGGTGCCCCCCTGACGATTCAGGTAAGAGACCGTTGTCACATTGTCTGACAGGACTTGGATCTCTAAGCCCTGAATCCTGTCTCCAAAGGATACTAACGCCTGGCCCACCGCCAAGAGTTCTCTGTGGTTGGAGGATGCCCCTGCCTGAGAAGGCGTCCAGGCCCCCTGTGCCTGGACGTCCCCCAGGTGAGCGCCCCAACCCCAAGCGCTTGCATCGGTAGTGATTCTTGTGGGATTCCACTGGTCCCAGGGTAAGCCCACCCTGAGCTTGTCCTGATCCAGCCACCAATCTAGGGAGGTCCTTACTCTTGTTGGAATAGACAGCCTTGCATCCAATGACTCTCTCCTTTTGTCCCAGGAGGACAAAAGGAAGAACTGCAGCTCCCTGGAGTGGAGCTGAGCCCACGGAACCGCTGGAATACACGAGGTCATTAGACCTAGGACCCTCATGATATGCCTGCGAGAGCACTCCCTGGTTTCTTTTAAAGAGGATACTGCTGTAACCACCTTTAATCGTTTTTCCTCTGGAAGAAACAGTTTCTGAACCTCTGTATCCACCAGATATCCCAGGAACACTTTTATTTGGGACGGTGCCAGAGAAGATTTCTCTCCGTTTACTATCCAGCTCAAGGACTTCAGAGTGAAAATCACTCTGCCTACGTCTATCTCCACCTGCTCTAGGGATTGCCCGTATACCAAAAGGTCGTCTAGGTAGGGTATAAGGGACACCCCCTGTAGGTGTAGGTAAGCTACAACCTCTGCCAGGACCTTTGTGAAGATCCTTGGGCTTGCGGCTAATCCAAAGGGAAGAGCTTGGAATTGCCAATGCTGAATCCCTTCGCTCGTAAGGACTGCGAATCTCAGCAGGGACTGGTGTTCCCTGGTGATCGGGATATGAAGGTAAGCATCCCTTAGATCTATCGTGGCTAAGAACGCACCTCTTAATAGGTGCCTGCGCACCGTGTATATACTCTCCATCCGGAAGCTCTTTTGTCGCAAAAACCTGTTCAACTTCCTGAGATTTAATATCAGGCGAAATTTCCCTGACGGTTTTTGAACGACAAATACATGGGAATAAAACCCTTGGTAAAGCTCTTCCGGTGGAACAGGGATGATCACCTCCTGGAACACCAATCCCTGCAAGCTGTCCAACAGCCCTGCAGCTTTTGAAGTTTCCTTGGGGAGACGGGTCAGAAAAAAGTTTTGAGGGGGAGGGGACAGAAACTCCAAACGATATCCCTCTGTTACAATCTGCAAGATATAGGGGCTTTCGGAGATTCTCTTCCACTGAGGGACAAAGTGGGACAATCTCCCCCCTACCCTGATTCTGGCGTCACTTAGACTGCTTGGTGGCGTCTTTAGGTCCAGAAAAGAGCAGACTACCTTTTTGTGCGCTCTTTCCCTTTCCCCACCTCCTATTCGCATCCTTTTTTCCTTTGAATTGACCCTGGTTAACGGAGGGACGAAAAAACTTCCTGCCCCTTGCTCCTTTAGCTTTGACCGGGAACTTTTTTCCCTTTTCTGCTGACCTTGACAGCACCTGATCCAGGCCAGGTCCAAAGAGTTGTGAACCTTCAAAGGGCAAACCACATAGCCTTGATCTGGACATATGGTCCCTTTCCCATGATTTGACCCAGACTGCCCTTCTTGCGGAGTTAAGGAGGGCCGCAGATTTTGCTGTGTTCCTGACAGACTCCACAGCCGCATCTGCCAAATATGCCACAGCCTTACCTATTATTTCTAAGGAGTCTGTGATTTCTTTGGAATCACTGCCTTTAGAAACATGGTTAGAAAGTCTGCCTAACCATGCGTCCACGTTTCTTGCCACGCATGCTGATGCCAAAGCAGGAGCCATGGCAGCCGCATTGGAATCCCATGCTCTGCGCAGAAGCGCCTCCGCCCTTCTGTCCATTTGGTCTTTTAGGTTCCCTGAATCCTCAAAAGACAAGTCAGATTTTTTAGAAACCTGCGACAGGGCTGCGTCCAACTTAGGGGTTTTAAAGAATTTCTGCTCTTCTTCCTCCCCAAAAGGAAACCTTCTCTTCCAAGTTTTGAGTCTAAGAACCTTTCTTTCCGGGTCTTTCCACTCTCTCAAAATCACCTCCTTTAGAGCCTGATGAACTGGGAACACCCTGGACTGAGGCTTTCCCAAACCCCTGTACATCTTGTCCCGGGCCGACGCCTGAACCAGAGGTTCTGGGATATCCTCAGAGGCATAGATCGCCCTAAGTAACTGCCCCATGTCTTCCACGGGAAAGAGGTGGCTACTAACTCTAGGACTGTCACTATCCTGGCTGTCAGCGTCTGTGTCTACACCTTCCTCTAATGAGTCCTCCTCTGACTCCTCAAACTCCTCGACTCCTGAAGTGACAGAGGAAGGGGGTCCTTGCAAGGTTTTCTGACCCCTGTCTGAAAAACCTCCCTGAGAGGAAGTGCCTTCTCTAGAGGACAGGATTTCTCTATCCTCCGCTTTAGGTGCTATAGCAGTCTTAATAGACTGGAGGGTAGAAAGCATCTCCGACTGTACCGCAAGGAAGTCCCTCATAACCTGTGAGGTTTCCTTACTAGACAGTTTTTGTATGCACCTATAGCAAAAAGGTTTCCCATGGTCCTGTGGGAGCTTATCATTACAATTCCCACATCTTTTTGACCTGGGAGGGGGGGGGATTTTTGCCCTTCATCTTGTGAGCCCCTTGAGCAGAGCTGCCAGGATCTAGGGAGACAAAAAAGACAAAGTCCAAACTTTAACCAGTTTCCTAAGACTTTCTGTCTGTGTCTCTCTCTCTCACTCCTCCCCCCTATGGTGTAGGTAAGACCCCTCTTACTTCACCACAAAAAAACAGAAGAGGACTCACCACCACTGGCCTCTTCCTGGGCTAAGGTTGCAGCGGTTACCTCCTCTCCATCCATATCTGCTGCTTTGTGAGGTTTTCCGACCTCAAGAGAGGAGTATCGTGAGGCCTCCTGCTTTTCCCTGGAGCGCTGAGTGTCTTCTCCTATACACCGATGATCGGCGCCATTTTGTTGGAGAGCCACTGTCTGAGGGAGGATTTTGGCCTCTAGTGCCTGAATCCGCCATTTTGGCATAGACCGGAAGTCGGAAGTTACAGCGCCTGGAACCGGAAATGCCGCCATCTTACTCCACCCTGGGAAGCCTACTCCAAACACAGGAGCTTCAGCATTCCCTATGAAGTCCAGGACCTCAACCAGCCCTACGAGGCACCAAGGTACCGACCTGGCTGGCATCCTCTACCCCCTCTGTGGCCTAGACACCAGCCTGAGCTCCAGTTCCTTCATCACCTCCGTACCTGACTGGGTGGAAGGAAAAAGCATGAGGTATGTGCTCACAGGAGTTCCGGGCTACCCCTCTGTACCCGGGAGACTCCTTGCCGGGGAAGACTCTCTCCCCCGGCCCTTGGGGGGACCCCCTGAGAAGGACAGGGCCATGGCTGGACCCGCCACCCTCCCGGGCTTTGGCGTCCAGCCCTCAGGGGGGGGACCATCCGCTCCTAGCTTCAGGTCTGAGAAAAAACAACAAACGTTTCGCTGCCGGGAAACACAATCAAGAACTGAGGTGCAGGGGGAAGGGAGGGGCCTTTTAACCTTGTATGTTGATTGTGTTTCCTGTCAGGTGGACCAGTCATCTCTCAGGTTATGCCGTCCTGGAAGATGACTAGAGAAACTCTAGTGTGGAGGACGCAGCATATGAGGCTTGGGAGGCTTAAAGAGCTAATAAGAGAGATCCAGAAGTAAGGAAGAGAAAGTGAGCTGGGTGGAGTGGAACATGAGAGGTCGCTCTCAAAAAGCTGCAGAGACTAGAGGATGGGGAGGGGAGATACTACACTACACTACACACACTACACGACAGGCACTACAAGCGGAGCTTAATTAATATGGTTCCAGTGTTTGGAAAAAAGGCAAGCCCTTTAACTGTATATAAATGGAGAGAACCGCGCTTGACCAGAAAATACGAAACGGCAGCAGCATATAGTGCGATCACACCGAAATAATAGTCCTGTAAAAAGCTGCGCTCAGAAAAAAAGCAGTCTATGCAAATGACATCAAGGAGATTTTGAAATCCTTTCAAAGTAAAAACACCACCACCGTGTACTTCTAAGCAGTAGTGACAATCCACCGTAGTAGTTAAGCCTGCTTACCAGATGGCAAGCATAAAAGGGCAGGTGGCTATAGCCCAGCCAAGGCCTTTCAGCTTGCTGGAACTCCCGGTGTTCGTGTGGGGGGTAAATCTCCAGGCTCGCTTGCGTTGTCACGTATCACCATTCAACACGAAAACCACGGATAACCCAGAAGGAAGAAGAACTCACCATAGTATAAAATCCTTCAGATATTTATTAAAAATGTAGTCACTTACAGTTAGGTTAGCAGAATTGCATATACGAAAAGCCGGCCGGCATACAAACAAACGGAGCCCGTTCTCTCACTCCGAAAGCGTGGTGACGTCAGTGCGTACCAGGATTGTCACTACTGCTTAGAAGTACACGGTGGTGGTGTTTTTACTTTGAAAGGATTTAAAAATCTCCTTGATGTCATTTGCATAGACTGCTTTTTTTCTGAGCGCAGCTTTTTACAGGACTAAGCCCTTTAACTATTTGGTTTGATGGAAATTAATTGTCTGACATACAATGTAAAAGGACTTAATTCTCCTGGCAAGAGGCATACAGTGCTTAGAGAGTTACAGCATTATGGTGCAGATGTAGTTTTCCTGCAAGAGACCCATCTGGTGATGGATGTAGGAATTAAGCTGAACTCTAGAAATTTCCCAAATTGGATCTATTGCGATTCCCCCATTATACAGGCGAAGGGAGTAGCAATAGGATTCTCTAAAAGGACCAAATATGTTTTGATAGAAAGGAAAGTGGATCCTAAGGGCCGTTACCTCTTTCTGCCCTAATAAAAATCTGATAAAATTTCTCTCTCAGACCCTGGATAAACTGATGGATTTTAAGGTGGGGGAGGTGATACTAGCAGAAGATCTCAATTTGTCTAAATCCAGCCTTGGATAGTACGTCAAGTGCGCGGGGAGTAGATAAAAAGCTCCTAAACAATGTAGGACGTAAACTACATGATTGCCAAATCATAGATGTTTGGAGGATACAACATGCGAAATCTAGAGATTACACCTTTTTCTCTCCCGTGCACGGGACCTATTCAAGGCTGGATTATTTATTGGTGGATCACAGCTTGCTGGAGTCGGTGAAGGACACAAAGATAGAGATAATAACACTATCAGATCACGCCCCTGTTTTGATGAAAGTGAGTATAGAAGGGCTCCATAAGTATCTATATACCTGGCGCCTTAATGAAAATCTTATCAGGGATGAGAAGGTGGCTGAAAAAGTTCAGTAGGGAAACGACTCGTTCTTTTTGATCAATGATACGGGTGAGACCTCGGGAACAGTCTTGTGGGAGGCCTTTAAGGCGTATATTAGGGGGGTTTTGATAGCCATAGGGGCTGGAAGGAAAAAAGAAAGTCTGAAAAAGAAGGAGAATCTAATTGTAGAAATACATAAACTTGAACAAGCTCACAAAGCCTATAAGGGGAAATATAGGACTCTCTTACATCATTTAATAATAAAAAGAGAAGAACTTAAAGATGTATTGGAGTCTGAATCAAATAGGATCTTAAATAAACATGTAAAAGACAGTTACCAGTGGGGAAATAAAGTGGGGAAACATTTGGCAACAATCCTGAAGAAAAAAAAGGGATATAAATTTAATTGATAAAATCCAAAATAAAAAAAAGGAGAATTTAGGTATACATCTAAAGAGATAGGGGAAGTATTTCGGCAGTACTTTGCAGCCCTCTATTTTGTTAGACAGAGTGGAAGTAGTGGTGTGGACAGAGATGAGAGGGTGAGAGACTTTTTGAAAGGTGCTGGGCTTCCTTCTTTATCCGAAGTAGACACTTTGGAACTGGACAGGCCCATTACGGAAGAGGAAATTTGGCTTTGGACTCGTCTCCTCCGGGTAAAAGTCCCGGACCAGACGGGTTTACATCCTTGTTTTATAAAAAATTAAAAAACTCTTTGGTACCGAGGCTCTGCCAAGTGTGGAATGGGTTGGGGACGCATGGGGAATTTTGCGAGGGAGCATTAACAGCCTCAGTGACTTTAATCTTAAAAGATGGTAAAGACTGTTCGCTGTGTTCCAGTTATAGGCCGATCGCGCTTTTAAACGCAGACATTAAACTGTATGCCAAGGAACTGGCATTATGGCTGAAGGAAAAAATGCCCTTCTGGATCCATACGGTCCAAGTGGGCTTTATTGCAGGAAGAGAGGGGAGAGATAACGGGGTACGGTCTCTGCTTATTTCAGAAGCTATTAAAACAAGTGGGTCCCAGGTCCCCAGGTCTATTTCTGTCTATAGATGCTGAGAAAGCATTCGACAGAGTAGACTGGGGATTCATGATTAAAACGTTAGAAGTCATGGGAGTCAGGCCAAAAATGTTGAAGTGGATTAAAATTTTGTATAATCACCCCTCTGTATTTGTTAAAGTAAATAACACAGCCTCTGCGGAGTTCAGAAAGGAGAACGGGACTAGGCAGGGTTGCCCGCTGTCTCCGCTTCTGTTTGTCTTAACATTAGAGCCTTTACTGGTCTCGATCCGTAAAAGCCATGATATTAGCGGCTGTAAGGTGGGTGAAGAGCACAAATTGGCAGCGTTCGCCGACGACGTGTTATTCTTCATCACAAAGCCGAGGATATCGATCCCTATTCTACTATCTATACTGAAGAATTATGGAGAACATTCAAACTATAAAATTAATTTAGGTAAATCGGAAGCCCTAAACATCAACATAGACAGGAAGTAACTAGACTTAAGGTGTTCCACTTCCCTTGGAGGGAAAGCATTAAATACCTAGGAGTAAAACTAGCCAATTCACTTAGGAAGATCTATTTGTTAAACTATATTCCTTTGCTCGATGAAATTAAACAGGAAATAAAAAAAATGTCTTACCGCCCGATCTCTTGGATTGGGCGTGTGAATACAGTCAAAATGGTTTTAGCCCCAAAAATCCTGTATAAAATGTAGATGCTTCCAATTTCATTGGCTCAATCATTTTTTAGAATAGTAACTGGTTTAATAACTAGATTTGTATGGAATAACAAGAAACCACGGATATCATACACAGTTTTGTCTAGGGGGAAAGCACATGGGGGCTTGGCGCTTCCAGACTTTAAAAAATACCATAAGGTCATAGTCTTATCACGGGTGATGGAATGGGCAAAAGGAGGGGGGGGGGGGTTTAAATAAAAGATGGGTCAATTTGGAAATAGGTATTAGTAATGCACGTTTATATCATTTGATTTGGAATCCTCCTCACTATAGGAATTTAGGACCAGACACACAAGATATAACATTCTACACACTGAAAATTTGGGATCAGATTCATTTAAAAAAATAAATGGGAGTATAATTCATCTTTAATTTATTTAAAAGACAACAAGTTTTTTTCCCCCTGGGATGGAGGCAGTGGGTGGAAACTGGATTAAAAATAGGGAAACACAATTAAAAGATATCACTAAAAAAGGTAAAATCCTCACATTTCAGGAATTATCTACACACACAAGGTTTGTAAAAGTTAGTAAATGGCGGTATGGCCAGCTCTGTCATTTCGTCAGAAGTCTTCCTGGGCCTATAAGAGACGAAAGGGACTACAGGCTGATAGAGAAGCTCTTTTTGAGGGAAATACCAGAGAAGAATATTTCGGCATTATATAAAATTTTGGCCAGTGGAGAGGAGCGAGAAATACCGCCATTCAATAAAAAATGGCAAAAGCTCGTTGGGGAATATACTAGGGGCAACACATAGTTCAGCTGTTGATATGAAAATGATTGAAACAAATTAGAAGTGTCTGGCTAGGTGGTATGCGACTCCTGATAAATTAAGCAAATTCCGACTTGACAAATCCCCAAACTGTTGGAAAGGATGTAGTGTCGTGGGAACAATGGCTCATCTCTGGTGGGACTGCCCAGTCATTAAAAAATACTGGCAGGAAGTGATTCAACTCATCGAGGAGATTATGGGCATTGTTATCCCGGTAGAACCAAGGGCTTGTCTGTTCCATGGGTCAGAGGGATTAAATAGAAGGTACAAACTCTCCATAACCCCTGTCCTCTTGAATTCAGCGAAAAGCTTAATTCCAAAAAAATGGCAGGAGGCAGTGGGACCTAGTATTCGAGAGTGGATTGCAAGGGTTAATGAAACCTATATTTTAGAAAAAATTGAGGATGCGGACCCTTCGCCTGGGGAGGGGGTGGACATTGGAGCTAAGTGGGCCAAATGGGAAGCCTTTAAAAAAAATTCAAGAGATTTGCCGAAATAAACATGAGTTAATATATGTGAACCGCTGGGTGGTGCATTTAAGGGGTGGGGGGGTCTTGGTGGGAGGGGAATGTCAAGAAGGTATGTAAAATTGATGTTGGTAATTTTCGAATGTTTTTGTATTCTTTTTTATATATATGATTAAATAAAGAATTAAAAAAAAAAAAAAAGAATGATAGCAGAGCAGCCATTGGCTCCTGCTGCTGTCAATCAAATAAAATGACGCGAGGGCCGGGGGTTGGGCCGAGTCCTGCATTCGTAACTATGGATGCAAATGCTGGACTCGGGGGCGCGCCCGCAAGGTAACCCCCCGGGAGAGCGCTTCTCCTAGGGCAGTGATGGTGAACCTTGACACCCCAGAGGTTTTGGAACTAGATTTCCCATGATGCTCATGCACTCTGCAGTGTAGTTGAGCATCCTGGGAAATGTAATTCCAAAACATTGGGGTGCAAGGTTCGCCATAACTGTCCTAGGGGGTTATCTGATGTGGGGAGGAGCCGCCGGGGGACCCCAGAAGACGAGGTTCAGGGCCACTCTGTGCAAAACGAGCTGCACAGTGGAGGCAAGTATGTTTGTTATTTAAAAAAAAAACCCTTACAATCACTTTATTTTCATTGTCTTTAGGTGTCAAAGCAAACTTAGCAAGCTTAACAGCTGTGGCCTTTTTAGCCTTCTCTTTTGAATAGCGGTCTGCCGATGTAAACAAGGCAGATCGCTGTTCTGTCAGAGGGAAAGATGGAGATCTTGTGTTTTTGTAAAGCAGGAAGGGACATGGATCTCTGTCTTCCCACAGTTAAAGCAACCCCCACACAGATTGCAAGCATTCCCAGGGAACACATTTAATACTTTGATCGCCCCTGATGTTAACCCCTTCCCTGCTAGTGTCATTAGTACAGTGACAGTGCATTTTTGTAGCACTGTGTTTTATAGCAGAAAGTAAAAAATTGTTAAGGTAGAGCTAAGGTAGATTGCGGCGAGTGGTTTTCACTGATGGTTAGTTATCTTATATATTTCTATATACCTTACATGGACTTTAGAGGGCATCCAGTATTCCGTGCAGTCTTGAGACTCAATTTTTCTTTATGATTTTAGCAAAGTTTAACTTCGGTTTAGAGAGCTTCACCTTGTATCACCATTGAACAATAGACTACACGGCCCTGCTCTGCTAGGCTCCCAGGGAAGCCAAGCAGCCAGGTGTCCCCGCTCTGAACTCAGCCAAACCTCGAGCACCGTGGAGCCCAGCACCGACTCTGCCAACCTGCAGAGGGAGTTCCGGCGCACCGCTCCAAGCCTCGTCGATATTTCCCGAGGCTCCTTTAGATATCCACGAGCACCGCCGACACTGGCCAATCCCTAGCCAGACACTGCCAACATGCAGAGCCTATTACAATCCACGATCCAGATGCAGCCAGGGGGATGAAAGGGAGAGATGGAAGGCAAAAAAGGCAGCACAATAGAGGACAAGCCGGCAAGGGGCTCCACAGCCCTGACAACAACACGGAGGTAATGGGAGGTGGCAGGGCTACCATGCAGAGTTTTACATGGCAATGCAGAGAACAAGAAGAGGCCAAAAAAGGCACTAAAACAGGCTGCAGTAGATGCATATGAGCCCGGACACTCCGGGAAGTTTAAAACCAGTTTGTCTCATTTGTTGCGAAACCTTGGCGATAACAAAAAGTAGCAATGTGAAGCGCCACTACGAAACAAAACATGGTTTGTTTAAGCAAACATACGGGTGCATCTCCAAAAAATTTAATATCATCAAAAAGTTAAGTTATTTCAATAATACAATTCAAAAAGTGAAACTTGTATACTATCTATATAATATACGGGTTTCACTTTTTGAATGCATTTTTTTGCTCTGTGTGTAATGAATCTTCATTACACACAGAGTGATATATTTCAAGCGTTTCTTTCTTTTAATTTTGAGGATTATGGCTTACAGCTAGTGAAAACCCATAATTCTGTATCTCAGAAAATTAGATTAGATAAGACCAATAAAAAATTTAAATAAAATTTTTAATACAGAAATGTTGGCTTACTGAAAAGTATGTCTATGTACAACATAGTATGCACTCAATACTTGGTCGGGGCTCCTTTTGCATGAATTACTGCATCAATGCAGCGTGGCATGGAGGCGATCAGCCTGTGGCACTGCTGAGGTGTTATGGAAGCCCAGGTTGCTTTGATAGTGGCCTTCAGCTTGTCTGCATTGTTGGGTCTGGTTTCTGTCATCTTCCTCTTGACAATACCCCAGAGATTCTCTATGGGGTTTAAGTCAGGTGAGTTTGCTGCCCAATCAAGCACAGTGATACCATGATCATTAAACCAGGTATTGGTACTTTTGGGAGTGTGGGCGGGTGCCAATACTGCTGGAAAATGAAATCAGCATCTCCATAAAGCTGTTCAGCAGAGGGAAGCATGAAGTGCTCTAGAATTTCCTGGCAGAGGACTGAGCTAACTTTAGGCTTGATAAAATACAGTGGTCCAACACCAGTAGATGACATGGCTCCCCAAATCATCACTGACAGGGGAAACTTCACACTGGACCTCATGCAACATGGATTCTGTGCCTCCACACTCTTCCACCAGCTTCTGGGACCTTGATTTCCAAATTAAAAGGCAAAATTTACTTTCATCCGAAAAGAGGACTTTGGACCACTGAGAAACAGTCCAGTCCTTTTTCTCCTTAGCCCAGGTAAGATGTTTCTGACGTTATCTCTGGTTCAGGAGTGGCTTGAGACAAGGAATGCAACAGTTGTAGCCCATGTCCTGGATACATCAGTGTGTGGTGGCTCTTTAAGCACTGACACAAGCTATAGTCCACTCCTTGTGAATCACCCTTAAATTCTTGAATTACCTTTACCAATGGCCTTTTTTTCCTTGTTGCTTGTGCACCTTTTTCTACCACACTTTTTCCATTAATATGCTTGGATACAGCACTCTGAACAGCCAGCTTCTTTAGCAATGACCTTTTGTGACTTACCCACTTTTGGGAGGGTGTCAATGACTGTCTTCTGAATAACTGTTAAGTCAGCAGTCTTCCTCATGATTGTGTAACCTACTGAACCAGACTGAGAGACAATTTATATAGTCTCAAGGAAACCTTTACAGGTGTTTTGAGTTAATTAGCTGATTAGAGTGTGACACCACGAGTCTACAATATTGAACTTTTCCACAATATTCTCATTTTATGAGATACTGAATTTTGGGTTATCACTAGCTGTAATCCATAATCATCAAAATTAAAAGAAAGAAATGCTTGAAATGTATCACTCTGTGTGCAGTGAATCTTTATAATATAGGAGTTCCACTTTTTGAATTGAGCTACTGAAATAAATTAACTTTTTGATGATATTCTAATTTTTTAAGATGCACCTGTATCCACAGCATTCCAAGGTGAGGGCACGTAAAATAACTGAACTGAGAGCCCAGTATGACAGATCCACCAAAGTCCTCTCACATTCATTTCCAGCGCAGCAGCATGCAAATTAATGTTCACTTAAAGTAGCATGAATTTTGGGGCAACACATAAGACCATTTACCGATGGTACATTTGTAAAGGAGTGCTTGAATACTGATGCTGAAACTTCACCTGAGGGTAAACAAAGAACTGATAGGCCTTACCCCTTGAACCATCATTAGGTAAGCTTTCTTCTCGCATTCATCAGTACTTGCTATGAGAACTTTTTAATATGACTTCTGAATGACAAAGGGCTTATATTCTTCTGAAGATGAGGGGAGCCTGCGGGAGTGGCCTCGTGCTATAGCTCTCCCCCACCTAACCCACCCCGTCTCCCCACATTCCTTTTTTTTTTCTTTCCCTGGATATACCCACTATGCCGCCTTACATTCCCCCTTACTAAGAGTGCTTCATTGGCGATAGTCTTAAAATGTGTTTTTTAACACATGCTCTGTTCTCTCACTACACCCTCCACCCTTCCAGGCAGCTGCGCTCTTTTCCTTTAACCCTTTCTCTACTCCTTCCCCCCTCCCCCCCTTTTTTTTTCTTTTCTACTGGACCCTTCAAATATTGTTCCTGCTATGCCACTGGGTTACACCCAGCCGATAAATACTTGCATAAATAAACCACAGACAGCTACAATTACCATGTCTATTTGGCAGCAGTATTAATGATTCATGTTTCGTTATTCATGTAATATCTCCTATACTGATTCTTTATAGCATGTCTATAAAATGACTTTTGCTCTTGCAGTATTTGTAAACAAAAAATGTATTTTCAATAAAATTTAGGTTGGAAAAAAAAAAGGATGAGCTGTATGAAAAAAGCAACCAAATCCCACTGTCCGCATCAACAGCAACAAAAAAGAATGAAATATTAACAGAGGATGTATATTTGCACAACTTGATGCAGGTATTTAGAGTGCATTATGGATTTCTTTAGCCATTGATGAAACAGATGATCATGCCCAGCTTTTGGTGTAAGATTTATTCACAAAAAAACAAAAGAACTCTGAGAGGACCAGTTATGTGTAACACCACTTGAGACACATACAAGAGAACAAGACATACAGTCAGGTCCATAAATATTGGGACATCGACACAATTCTAAGCGTTTTGGCTCTATACACCACCACAATGGATTTGAAATGAAACAAACAAGATGTGCTTTAACTGCAGACTTTCAGCTTTGATTTAGATTTGAGGGTATTTACATCCAAATCAGGTGAATGGTGTAGGAATTACAACAGTTTGTATATGTGAATCCCACTATTTAAGGGACCAAAAGTAATGGGACAGATTAATAATCATCCATCAAACTTCCACTTTTTAATACTTGGTTGCAAATCCTTTGCAGTCAATTACAGCCTGAAGTCTGGAATGCATAGACATCACCAGACGCTGGGTTTCATCCCTGGTATTGCTCTGCCAGGCCTCTACTGCAACTTTCTTCAATTCCTGCTTGTTCTTGGGGCATTTTGCCTTCAGTTTTGTCTTCAGCAAGTGAAATGCATGCTCAATCGGATTCAGGTCAGGTGATTGACTTGGCCATTGCAAAACATTCGACTTCTTTCCCTTAAAAACCTCTTTGGTTGCTTTCGCAGTATGCTTCGGGTCATTGTCCATCTGCACTGTGAAGCACCGTCCAATGAGTTCTGAAGCATTTTGCTGAATATGAGCAGATAATATTGCCCAAAACAATTCAGAATTCATCCTGCTGCTTTTGTCAGCAGTCACATCTTCGATAAATACAAGAGAACCAGTTCCATTGGCAGCCATACATGCCCACGCCATGACACTACCACCACCATGCTTCACTGATGAGGTGGTATGCTTTGATCATGAGCAGTTCCTTTCTTACTCCATACTCTCCTCTTCCCATCACTCTGGTACAAGTTGATCTTGGTCTCATCTGTCCATAGGATGTTGTTTTAGAACTGCGAAGGCTTTTTTAGATGTTGTTTGGCAAACTCTAATCTGGCCTTCCTGTTTTTTAGGCTCACCAATGGTTTACATCTTGTGGTGAACCCCCTGTATTTACTCTGGTGAAGTCTTCTCTTGATTGTTGACTTTGACACACATACACCTACCTCCTGGAGAGTGTTCTTGATCTGGCCAACTGTTGTGAAGGGTGTTTTCTTTACCAGGGAAAGAATTCTTCGGTCACCCACCACAGTTGTTTTCCGTGGTCTTCCGGGTCTTTTTGGTGTTGCTGAGCTCACCGGTGTGTTCTTTCCTTTTAAGGATGTTCCAAACAGTTGATTTGGCCACATCTAATGTTTTTGCTATCTCTCTGATGGGTTTGCTTTGTTTTGTTTTTCAGCCTAATGATGACTTGCTTCACTGATAGCTCTTTGGATCTCATATTGAGAGTTGACAGCAACAGATTCCAAATGCAAATAGCACACTTGAAATGAACTCTGGACCTTTTATCTGCTCCTTGTAAATGGGATAATGAGGGAATAACACACCTGGCCATGGAACAGCTGAGCAGTCATTTGTCCCATTACTTTTGGTCCCTTAAAAAGTGGGAGGCACATATACAAACTGTTGTAATTCCTACACCGTTCACCTGATTTGGATGTAAATACCCTCAAATTAAAGCTGAAAGTCTGCAGTTAAAGCACATCTTGTTTGTTTCATTTTAAATCCACTGTGGTGGTGTATAGAGCCAAAAAGATTAGAATTGTGTCGATGTCCCAATATTTATGGACCTGACTGTATATGAGCTCATTAGGAAAGTTTCTGAGAAAGAGGAAGATAGATCTGATGGTGTCTTTACAATGGTAGAAAAGAAGAGAAGGAGCTGTGGCACAGCTGAAAGAAGACAACCCTGGCCTTATTGCTTAACACTGAATCATTCACCAGAATATCCTGTGTACCATTCTCTGGACACAATGATGAAACTTAACAACTTCCCTCAGGGTAGCCTCATCCCATGAACATTGTTTACTAAGACAGCGTCAGATTGTCCGCCATATATACATTATCATTTTTAACCCTTTGATTGCCAGCAACACTAATGCTGCGTACACACGAGCGGTTTTGCCGTCGGAATAAACTCTGAAGGTTTCTCCGACGGAATTCCACTCAAGCTGTCTTGCATACACACGGTCACACCAAAGTCCGACCGTCAAGAACGCGGTGACGTACAACACATACGATGGGACTAGAAAAAGGAAGTGCAATAGGCAGTGCACCACCCTTTGGGCTCCTTCTGCTAATCTCGTGTTTATCTCATGTTAGTAGAAGTTTGGTGAGAGACGATTCACGCTTTTCAGCTTTCGTGCTTTTCAGTCTGTTACTGCTCTTCAGTTTGCTTGTGGGTTTGTATCTGCTTTTCAGTGTGTGTAGTCAGTTCACATCTGTTTTTCAGTGTGTTTTTGTCCGCTCGTTTCTGATTTTCAGCTCGCTCTTCACAGGCCTGGCTGTTCTCCAGTGCATTTTGTTAGTTCGTTCTGACCAGCCGATCGTTTTGTAGCCATGTTGCATGGACGTACTCGTCGTAGAGTTCGTGCTGTGTGGGGGCTTGGTGTTGGGGTTTTTGCTTTACCCAAGCCCAGTCCATGAACAGGGTGGAGAGGAGTTCATGGACCAAGAATTGGTTGCTCCAGCGTGACCAATTCTCTCATATGCCTTTGCTTCGTGAGATCCAGGAGAATAATCCTGATGATTTCAGGAACTTTCTCCGGATGATGGACCCCGTTTTTCACCGTCTGTTGGCTTTCCTGACCCTTTATATTAGCAGGCAGGATACCTGCATGAGGAAAGCCATCACTCCAAAGCAGAGGTTAGTCGCCACGTTGCGGTTTTTAGCGACTGGGAGAAGTCTACAGGACCTCAAGTTCTCGACAGGCATCTCCCCCCAGGCTCTGGGGATCATTATCCCAGAGATCTGTTCCGCTATTATTCAGGTCCTCCAGAAGGACTATATTAGGGTAAGTTTTCTCCTTTAACATCACATTCTATGTATTTAAAGTTTGCTAATGTATTGTACGTCATTCCATAATTACCATGATTGTAATATGCTGTGAATGCCCCCTTTGTCCTCATGCATGTTGTGATCTTTTAATGCTCCTTTTTTGGCCTACATGCATATTTGCCTTTACTAACCTCCCCAGCATGCTATCCTGGGCCCATATACACCTAGTCTAGTCACTTAACAATGTATTTGGTCAGCTCCATTGTAGTGCTTTACCCAAAACACCCCCTAAAATGTGTACAAATGTTATTGTTGTCCTTAAATTCAGGTAGAGTGCCATAGGCTTTTTTTTTGGGCCCCAAACTCAGCTCGAACCCCCCCCCCTAAAATTTTTACAATGGGCTATCAGAGGGGGTGAGTAATCTGATAAGTGGATCTTAAATTTTTGTCTTTAAAATACTCCTTAAAATAAATGTTATACTGATGTTGGGCAAGAATGCTTGTGTCTAATCTGCTTGCAATGTTATGTGCAAAAGTACTATTTTTTTTTGGTTTTGACTCCAGTTTCCTTCAACACCACAGGAATGGCAGACTGTTGGGACTTTCCCAACTGTGGAGGGGCTATAGATAGGAAGCACGTCCACATCGTGCCACCACCCCATTCGGGGTCTTGCTATTATAACTATAAGGGGTTTAATAGTATAGTGTTGATGGTGGTGGTGTTGGCACAATATGAGTTCCTCTATGTGGACGTGGGGGGGAATGGCCGGATGGAGGATGGAGGAGTCTTCGCCCAGACCAAGTTCTACCAACGTCTCCATACTGGTGGCCTGGCATTGCCACCTGCTGCGGACAACGTTGAAGGACTACAGTTCGTCTTTATTGCTGATGAGGCATTCGTTCTGGGCGAGGACCTGATGAGGCCATTTCCCCAGAATATTTGATGCTTTCTTAAAATACAGGACGGGTGTATGGAGCTCTAAAAAAAAAAAAAAAAAAAGGGGGAAATTGTGTGCACACAATTTAACATTGTTTCTTCATGAATATATTGCTCTGTATTTTGTTGTGATCATATGCATATGTGAATATATACTTCGACATAAGGGAGTTGATTTACTATTTGGTTTGATCTTGATAAGTGATATACATAGAGTAATATCAGTGTTATTGTGTTTGTTGTATGTTAAACAAATGTCACAAAGGTGTTCTGAGTGTATTACCATCTTAAACTGGGAAAGGGACCTTTATTTAGAGAAGGTACCCCGAGGGTTCAAACTTTGAGATTCAATATACATAATTTTGTATTTGAAGAAGGTTTAACAGTAAAAGGAGTAATAAGTATTATTACTAAAAGGGGAGACTCCTATCAGGTCTGTCCCAGGTTTTTGATATATTGTGACATTAAGGATATTGTGAAATAATTATGGGAAGTAAGTTAGGGAAGGAAGGTCCTGAAGGTGAGCGGGACCAACCTTCCCCCTATGATTTTGTTAAAGGCACTTGTGGGGCAAATTGTGTCGATCCTTTTTGGGAAAATGAACAAACTCGTGCACATCAGTTGCATCTTTCAGGCTTGGGATCATCGGGACCATGTTCCGTGGAAGATTGGGAGGAGGTATTGGAAATTATTATTCAAGCAGTATACCCTGAAACCACGGTTGAATTTGATGCAGCGGCAGCTTTATCACGGCAGATCCCTATGACAAACCTGAAGGGTGGGATATTTTTTGGGTACAACTAGGACTAGCTTGGCAGAAAGCATACAAAGGGGACACAAGAGTGTGCACACTATGTTGTCTTGCAAACAAAATCCCAGGGCAGATTTTTACTCATTTTTGGTTCGTCTACATAAAACATATCACTCACTGATCATAGGTTTATTACTCCAGAATGTACAGAGGGTTGCTCAATGGGTATTAATGGAACTGACGTCCAACATAAAGTGACTCCTCCATTACAAGTTAGTACATTACAGGACGAACCTCTTACAACTATGTGTTTTGCTGTTTTGACTGACTAACCTTTCCCTAATGGGAAAAGACTTAATGTCTGCTTTAAGAATCAATATAAGATTTGACCAAGAAGGTGGATTGACAGCAAAGTCTCCACTATGTGACTTGACTAATCCTAACTATCAAGACTTCAGGGGACATTACATGCTTCTACCTGGACCGCTAGAAAATCACCCAATTTGGGCTAAGGACAAAATCTCTGTAGGACATCTTAATTGTACACCTTACTCTCCTACTTTCAAACCCAACACAATACCACACTTTCAAAAACAATATCCCCTTACAGAAGAAAAACTGCAGGGCATTTCACCATTGATTGAAGAATACAGAAAGGAAGGCATACTCAAGGAAATAGTTCGTCCATGGAACACATTTTTTTTGTGTACCGGTTGGGGAGGACGCACAAAGGATCTTTGGTTTTGTTTGGGGCCGGGTCAATTGACCTGAACACGGCTCCCACAAAAGATTTGTTGACAGCCCAGCAGCCTTCTCTATGGTATTGAAACGATCCCTTGGCGACTGGACACCTCCTCAGGGTTCCATACTGCTTCAATATGTAGATGACCTACTGCTGTGTAGTGAGAGCCAGGGACGCTGTGACTCTGAGCACCTTTTACATCACCTCGCCTCAGAAGGTCACTTGGCGTCTTGCAAAAAGATCCAGTGGTGCAGGTCGCAGGTTGAGTATTTGGGGTGTATAATCAAACAAAGGGTATCACCAGCGCGGGTCAAAGCACTTACATGCCTCAGTCCCCCGAAGGAGAAAGCCGTGTTTCTCTCCTTCCTTGGCTCGATTGTCTACTGCAGACAATGGATACCTGATTGCTCACACTGGGATTCGATCCTTAGAGCAGCTACGTTGTTGGGCTCTCCAAAAATGATTAATTGAACTGAGGAAATGCTACAAGCATTTGCCACCCTCACTGCGTCCCTCTCAAGGGCACCTGCATTGGGTCTACCTGACCATAATAAAACTATTCTGTTTATATTGTGTAGTCTCAGGTCCAGCGTTTGCAGGAATTCTAGCACAACGACATGGTGGGGTTTTGAGACCAGTTGCATATCTGTCAAAAAAATTACCCGTGCAGGTTCAGGGGAGGCCCTCTTGTCTCCAAGCTCTTGCGGCTTGTGCAATGGCTGTAAAGGAGGCATCCAAAATCACATTGGGAGGACATACAACATTATACACAACACATTCGGTAGTTCACCTTATGCAGAACATGAGTACTCAGCATATGACAGCAAAACATATAAGTGGCTATGAAGTTATACTCTAACACACAGAACCTTGAAATCAAATCATGCTCAGAGACAACACCACAAGTCAGGTTTCTACACTCTCTCTTAGAAACTGATCCTATTCCTCAACATGACTGTAATCAACAGCTTTTAGAATCTACTTCACCATGTTCTGATTTAAAAGACACGCCAAACAATGATTACTTACATGTGTTTGTAGATGGCAGCTGTACACGTCCCGACGATCACACATACAAGACTGGTTACTCAGTTGTCATGCTCCCAGACATTATCTTAGAAAGTAAACCACTGCAAGTAACTTCAGCGCAACAAGCAGAACTAATTGCTCTTACTAGAGCATGTCAGCTCTTTGAAGGACAGGATGTGAATGCATACACAGATAGCATGTGGAGGCTTTATTGAAAGCGCTCCTTTTTCCTCGCCACATTAATGTAATTAAGGTGATGAAGCAAAAACTAAAAAACTATGTCCCTTTTTTATACACGGGATGAGCTCAGCCAGGAGGAGAGTCTGGAAAGTGGCAGGCAGGAGGAGGCCGTGCCTAGTGTCAGCCAGGAGGTGCCTCACCCAATCCCAGGTGCCTCTTCTCCGCCTTACAACAAAAATGCCCAGGAAGGGGATGATCATGGAGGAGGCAGCACTGGGCCTCATTAGGGAAGCAACTGATATCCTCAGAAGCCCCCCGATGCTGAAGAGGCCTATGGCTGCTATCTAGCCACTAGATTGATGAAATTGGAGGGGGGGCAAGGCTTCTTCTGTGAGGGAATTTTTGCTGAGGCCCTTCAGAAGGGGTTGAGGGGCCAGCTGACTATGAACAGCCACGTATATGAGCTCGCCCATCCTCCTCCTCCTGCCACAAATCCACCACCAGAGCCACAGCCTCCAAGGAAGGCTGCAGGGGAGCGTGGAGAGAAGGCTGCAGTGAAGAGAAGAAAGTGATGGCCTGGGTTCAGCCTGGTCTGACAGAAGACGCAGGCTGGTGTAGTACCACAGCCTGAGGACATATATGTCATCTGCTGCTGGTCCTGATCTCTGGGAGTCCTGGACCAGATTGGGCTCCAAATTATATGGACTCCTCAAGATAATTTTTTTTCCCCACAAACTTGATGTCTGCCCTTGGGGGCCAAAAGGCTTCGCAAATTCCAAAAGTTTTTTCAGCGTTGCCTTCCTCTTTATTTTGTTACCCAGAATAAACAGAGATTTTATTTTCTGAAAATACTTGCCTATGTGTTTTTCTAAAAATAGGACAGTTTGTTTGTGAGTAGGCAGGTACATTTCAAAAATACAATGTCAAATTAACAAGGGACACCAACCAGCCTCCTTGAGGTTAAAAAATACAAGATAATAATGTTATTGTGGTAACTTGACACACAAACAAATTATGGAGATCACTAGAAAATAATTAATTTTTCAATAATCCAAAAAAAAGGAGACGTTGATGAAATAAAAAATAATAAAAAAAGATGGCTAGAAAAAAATACATTCTAAACATTAGTATGGAGATCTGGCTTTAAAAAAAATAAAATATTATTCATGAGATCACGAGAAGTAATAAAGAAATACGTTTGTGAGAACTCTGTGTGAATATCAGCAGCAAAAATAGGATTTTTAAAACAGCTTACCTGTAAAATCCTTTTCTTGGAGTACATCATAGGACACAGAGCCTCAAGTAATTACTTGGTGGTTATGGGCCTACCTTCAGGTGTTGACACTGGTATAACCAAGACAGGAAGTTGACTCCCCTATATAACCCCTCCTCCTTTCAGGAGTCCTCAGTTTTTGTAGCCAAGCAATATAAGCAATATACTCTCACCCCATAAAACAGAGGAGCGGGAGCTCTGTGTCCTATGATGTACTCCAAGAAAAGGATTTTACAGGTAAGCTGTTTTAAAAATCCTATTTTCTTTATTGTACATCATAGGACACAGAGCCTCAAGTAATTACTTGGTGGAATGTCCCATAGCAATGCTACTTGAGGGGAGGGAGACACAACCCGTAGGGTACCCCCAGACCTTAAAGGAATTATACTGCTGCCTGCAGCACACTGCGCCAGAAGGCGATATCCTCATAACATCTTACATCTACTTGATAAAATTTTGTAAATGTATGCACTGAAGACCAAGTCACGGCCTTGCAGATCTGAGACATGGAAGCCTGGTGACGCACTGCCCAAGAAGCACCAACCGCTCTGGCAGAGTGCGCCTTAACTTGAAAAGGGGGAATCTTTCCCTTTAAATCATAAGTTTGAATTATAACCTGCCGAATCCACTTAGCCACAGTGGATTTTGACGCTGCCTGTCCTTTTTTAGGACCCTCTGGCAGAATAAATAAGACATCAGTCTTACGAATCTGAGCAGTTTTCTTTAAATAGATCTTCACTGCTCTCACCACATCAAGACAATGTAGTGACTTTTCTTCTTTGGAACATGGTTTTGGAAAAAACAATGTCAGGACAATATCTTCATTCAAATGAAAGCCTGAAACCACTTTTGGCAAAAAGCCTGGACGAGGGCGTAACACCACTCTGTCCTCATGAATAACCAACATGGTTTTGGAAAAAACGACAGAACAATATCTTGTTCAGGTGGAAACCTGAGACCACTTTTGGTAAAAAACCTGGACGAGGGCCCAACACCACTCTGTCCTCATGAATAACCAGATATGGCTCTTTACAGGAAAGAGCAGCCAATTCTGAAACCCTCCTTGCTGAGGATATAGCAACCAAAAA
Organism: Lithobates clamitans; assembly: GCA_037952925.1. NCBI lineage: Eukaryota > Metazoa > Chordata > Amphibia > Anura > Ranidae > Lithobates > Lithobates clamitans. The sequence goes on from JBBGZY010000942.1 coordinate 3,982,328, forward strand.
TATCAGCTTCCTAGTCAGAAGAACTAAGGGAACATGCTGTAATGTTTCGAATGGAGGTTTTTGTAACTGACAAAACAAAATTCAAGTCCCAAGGGCGATTTAACTGGCGGATTAATTCGCATCACTCAGGGCCAACTTCATCTCTACGCCTACTTGTAGAAAGGCAAGAATTCTGCCTATAATATATATCTCCAAGGGTGCCAACCCTTGGATTCACACCAGGAAACATAAGCTTTCCAGACTCTATAATATATAGTTCTAGAAGCTGGCTTCCTAGCATTAAAGTAAAAATAACTGCCCTGGAAAGCCCACATTTCTTCAGAATGTGGGTCTCAATAGCCAGGCTGTTAAATTTAGCATTCGTAAAGTAGGATGGAATATCGGCCACTGTGAGAGCAGGTCTGGCCTTTGTGGAAGGGACCACAGATCCCCCACTCCCACTACCATCTTTACGACTTCTGCATACCATGACCTTCTGGGCCAAGCTGGTGCTGCCAGAATTACCGGTTTTCTTTCCAGCTTGATCCTGCAAAGAAGTCGAGGCAGCAACTGAATAGGGGGAAATGCATAGATCAGTAAAAGCTGATCCCACAGTATCACCAATGCATCTGTTCTGCATGCGAATGGATCCCTTGTTGTGGACACAAAGTTGACTAACTTTGTTGCACTGGATGCTAGAAGATCTACATACGGAGTCCCCCATCCTTGACAAACAGCCCGAAACATGTCGGGGTGAATAGACCATTCCCCTGGGAATAATCTGGTGGCGGCACAAGTAGTGCCCTTGCCAATTCTCCATTCCCGGAATGAAGACTACCGATGGGCACGGAATATTTATTTCTGCCCAAGTTAGAATATGGTTCACTTCTCTCTGCACTGAGAGATTCTTGGTGCCCCTTTTGGTGATTGATATAGGCCACAGCCGTGGCATTGACGGATTGGAACCTGTCGGGACAATCCCTTAACCTGGAAGTCCAGGCTTTTAGAGCCAGACGCACTGCCCGAATCTCTAGGATGTTGATGGGCAAGGCTCTTTCGGTTCTTGAACACTTGGACAGTTGTCTTCTCTATCATTACCACTTTCCAGAAAAGTGGTTTGAAGTATTAAATATAGATATGTGGTGCAGCGCTACTCCACACTATACAAACATGTGTAAAAAATTGTGCATGGCAGAAATCTCAGTGTCACATCATGAATTTTCAACAAAAACAAAAGTAAAGGTAAGGTCTTGATTTAAAGCGTGATACGTGACACTACTCAGCAAAAATTAACTGATGCCATAAATAATAAATAAATACGGCCGTGAAAATAAATATGGGTATAGCCACCTGCAATTTGATGAACCTTGCAATAAACAGCGTTAATCATAAGGTGCAATACATATAAATAAAAATAAAACAATGCGTGCAAACAATGCTCAGACAAAGTGACAAAGTGCAATGGAGTATTCAAATCAAATGGGTCTGTGCCCAGTATTCTATAAAAAGTGACAAATGTGCAAAAGCATCCAACAGAGTAAACCATAAATGTCCCAAAGAGTAAAGTGCAAAACAGTGCTAACACGGACAGTCCTTGATAAAACTGGAATATGTGACAGCAGCGGTTTAGCATGCGGCCGTTGCAGTTAAAGTGCTCAGCATAGATAACAACAGAAGTGTCTTTGTGTGCATACACACAGGTGAGCAATGGCCCCTTACCTTAAGGTAATAGGGCAAGCGCATGTGATCATTTAAGCCTTTGGGGTGTCCACCTAGGGGCTCCAGCGCGTCCCTCACCATCCTAGATCTGAGATGTAGTTCCCTCAGATATGGTACGGGGGGGGGGGGGGTGGAGAGTTGGTATATGAAAAGCAGGAAGGATCCCAATAGTGTAATATCGTTTAACCAGGTAAGTTTTATTTAGAAAGTAACAGGTACTCACATTAAAAATTGACAACAGCAATTTGCATCCGACGAGCGGCGAGCTCGTATGCCTCTATCAATATCTGCAGCCTGTCTCGTCCCTACGCATGACGTCACACCTCACGTGACTTCATCAGGGGATCCCCTGATGTGTATGCACACGAAGACACTTATGTTGTTATATATGCTGAGCACTTTAACTGCAACGGCCGCATGCTAAACCGCTGCTGTCACATATTCCAGTTTTATCAAGGACTGTCCGTGTTAGCACTGTTTTGCACTTTACTCTTTGGGACATTTATGGTTTACTCTGTTGGATGCTTTTGCACATTTGTCACTTTTTATAGAATACTGGGCACAGACCCATTTGATTTGAATACTCCATTGCACTTTGTCACTTTGTCTGAGCATTGTTTGCACGCATTGTTTGCACGCATTGTTTTATTTTTATTTATATGTATTGCACCTTATGATTAACGCTGTTTATTGCAAGGTTCATCAAATTGCAGGTGGCTATACCCATATTTATTTTCACGGCCGTATTTATTTATTATTTATGGCATCAGTTAATTTTTGCTGAGTAGTGTCACGTATCATGCTTTAAATCAAGACCTTACCTTTACTTTTGTTTTTGTTGAAAATTCATGATGTGACACTGAGATTTCTGCCATGCACAATTTTTTACACGTTTGTATAGTGCGGAGTAGCGCTGCACCACATAACTATATTTATTACTCTGAGGGTCAGGTGTGTACCCGAATCGGTGCTAGCAGCTGTTCCAGCTCCAGCCTTCTTCCATATTTTGATAGCGCGGGAATAACTTTATTATTTATGGTTTGAAGTATTTACCCTTTAGGACATTCTTTAGTAACCACCAATTGAGGCTTTGGGACACCCTTGGGGACAGCCGCATTGGCAAGTCCAAAGCTTGGATCGTTTTGTTCCAAGAAAATAGAATACTGTTTTGCAACAGTCTCGAATGCAACTGGGCAAAGGGAACTGCTTCGAATGAAGCCACCATGCTTTCTAACAACCTCATGCAAAGGTGAATGGAGGGACCTCCTTTTGACCTGACCATCCGTGCCAACTCTTTTATAGAGTGGTGTGTGTTTTTTGTTTTTTTTCTGGGCAAGAAGACCCTTTTTCTGGGCTGCATCTATGATCAGACCCAAAATACTGCAACCCTCTTTTAGCGATTTTAATGGAGACTTTACTAGGTTGAGAATGCAACCCAGACCTTTCCAGGTAACTGGTTGTAATGCGTACACCTTACTCCGAACAGCGATTGGTCTATTAGCAATAGATCGTCTAGGTATGCCAAGACTGTTTAAGCCCTGTGCCCTTGACCTGGCTACAGGTGGGGCTAGCACCTTTGTGAACACTCGAGGTGCTGTAGCTAGCCCGAAGAGCAAGGCTATAAACTGAAATGCTGCTGTTCTACTTCGAACCGCAGAAACCTTTGGTGAGCGGGAAATATATGCACATGAAGATATGCATCCCTGATGCCGATAGGCGACAGAAGTTTTCCTCCTTGCAGGATAGAAACTACTGACTTGATCGACTCCATAGAAAGGAGCGGATCTTCAGGAACTGATTTCGATTCTTTTAGATCTAGAATGGATCTGTTGAATTTCTGCGTGGCTCTGTACATGTACAGGAAACACATGAAAAAGGCAGTGAAGGTTCCAAGGAACCTAAGAAAAAACAGAACTATCAGCTGACTCTACTAGAGGTAGCTTGAAAGAGGCACAAACCATAGGGTCTTTTATGGCATCTATGGGGAAACATAGCGCCATTGGTAGGAGGATTTTAACAAAAAAATTCCAACTCCTTATCTGTTGGATGCTTAAGCAATTATGCATCTTGATGCTGGAAATCGCAGAGTCTACTGCTGGTACTTTCCAACCCTTGTGAATTTTTCCTCCACGATAGAGAACTGAGAAACTCTTTGGAGGGAAAAAATGCTCATCCAGATGATCCCATTCAGCATAAATAAGCGCTGTAAAAAGGTGTTTTTTTTTTGTTTTTTTTAAAACCAAAGAAGGGACCTGGACCTTCAGCTTACTCTGTTAGGAGTAGTATAAAAAGTGGAATGAACCATCTCTGTAAGAGTTTGTACCATCAATCTGTCAGATTGTGAGGTTGCATAAGGTTCATCAACTGTTGTCTCCTCCACAGAGGAAAATTTTGGCTTGTTTTCCCCCGTGATCACCTGAGGATAACACCTCATCCTGTGCCCGCTGTTCCCTTGGAAAAAGGGGGTTTGAGGTGGAGGAGGGGGATCTAGCATGCTTCCTATCCTCTTTGATGGAGAATGCGATTAAAGCCGCTAATCTTCCTTCTAAGCCCAACAGGGCAGAGGAGAATGCATCTTCAGTCACATCTGAAGTGTGAAGCAGTTGCACCAACAATTCCTTCCAATGACTCACCCTGGCGTGCCATGTCAGGTATCTCCGGAGAGGACGACAGTGTGGAGGCATAACTGGAGTTCCCAGCGCCTGGGGGTGGAATCCTTGGCACTTTTGTGGTACACTGGAAATCAAATGTGCTAAGCACAACAGCAGAGGCACTTTAACAAATAATGGTATTTGCCGAACAACAGTTTTAGCAAAAGAAAACAATGTCATCATAAGGAAAAACCTTTGATACTGAGTACCATAATATTTCCTGTGCTGGAAATGCCTGTTTACACACCTTTACATGCCCAGCGCTCCTGTGACCCTTAGTGTGACAGACCTCTGTCTTCAGCATATGAACTGAGAGCATCTGTGTTAAGCCTCAGGTGAGAACCTGATTACACATAAGTGTCAGCTGTTACCGCACCTCTCCAGGAGGAGGGGAGGGGAGGAGAGGGGAGGGGAGGAGAGGGGAGGGGAGGAGAGGGGAGGGGAGGAGAGGGGAGGGGAGGGGAGGGGAGGAGAGGGGAGGGGAGGAGAGGGGAGGGGAGGGGAGGGGAGGGGAGGAGAGGGGAGGGGAGGAGAGGGGAGGGGAGGGGAGGGGAGGGCAGGGGAGGAGAGGGGAATTTTTATCAGCAGTGTTTGTTAAGCTCCTAGTTTTAAAGGAAGACTTCACTTTATACAAAAAAAATGCAAATGGCTGGTTTTGTATGTTCATAAACTACTGCTGTAACCCCTTTAGATCCCCTCAGAAGAGGAACACCATCTGTTCAATTAAGAACTCCCCTCTGGCTGCAGGGACCACACCCGCTGCTATAGCCAGACTCAGAGCTGCTGAAAAAGGCATCTTACTAGGCAAGTGTAATATACTCCCTCGAGGAGACATTTTAAGGCATACAGTTATACATTTACGTTTTACAGTTCCTAAGCTTCTCCCCTTACCTTATCCTCGCAGGATACTGCTGATTTAACAGACAGATCCAAACTTCACCCATCACGGCGGGCAGCGTAGTTAAACCTTCAAAGACTGGGGCCCTTTTTAAAGGGGTTCCGCTCTTTTGGACCATGTATAGCACCCCTCAGGAACAACTTTAGGTAATATGAAAAACCAAAAAGCATCCTGGTTCCTAGGGTCCAGCTCTCAAAGAGAAGCTTACAGGCAAAACCTTGTTCTTCAATGCGAGGCCCGGGTACCATCCTATGGCCTCAGTGGCGAGGATGGATCCAGTTGTGGAGGTTTTTTAAATCCAACATGGATCCCTCCCTGGAGCTCCTCAGAGCACATCTTCACTCTATCCAACACCTTGGGCCCCTTTCACACTTATACGACTTCCAAGTCGCACGATTTTACCGCAATTTCGTGGCCGCGATTTTACCGCGATTTGGGAGCAGTACTACTTTGCCACAACTTTGGCATTAACAAATGAAAACATACAGTATTTGGTATGAATCATGAGGGGTAACTCCACGCCAAGTTTTAAATAAAAAACTGGCATGGGTTCCCCCCCAGGGGCATACCAGGCCCTTACGTCTGGTATGGATTGTAAGGGGAACCCCCTACGCCTAAAAATCGGCGTGGGGGTCCCCCCAAAATCCATACCAGACCCTTATCCGAGCACGCAGCCCAGCCGGTCAGGAAAGGAGGTGGGGACTAGCAAGCGCCCCCCTCCTGGACCGTACCAGGCCGCATGCCCTCAACATTGGGGGGTGGGTGCTTTGGGGCATGGGGGGCACCGTGCGGGCCCTCCCACCCCAAAGCACCTTGTCCGAGCCCCCTTTAATAAGGAGGCCCCCAGATTCCGGCCCCCCACTCTATGTGAATGAGTATGGGGTACATCGTACCCCTACCCATTCACATAGGGAAAAAAGTGTCAATAAAAAACACAGTTCTCAGGTTTTTAAAATAATTTATTAGGCAGCTCCGGGGTCTTCTTCCGACTTCGGGGGTCCTCTTCCGACTTTGGGGGTCTCTCTGGCGTCTTCTCCCGGTGTCCGCATCTTCTGCCGCTTTTTGCCAGCGGTGGCCCGGGCTTCTGGATCGTCTTCTTCCCCCTTCTCTTCCAGAGATGTTGACACGACGCTCTCTCCAGCTGGAAAGGTCTCTGAGCGCTCCACAACGGATTTATATAGGCGGTGACCCCGCCTCCTTATGCCGTCACAGTCCCTGGGCATGCTGGGACTGTGACGTTTTAGGGGGCGTGGTCACCGGGTGATGACCACGCCCCCTTATGACGGCACAGTCCCAGCATGCCCCGGGACAGTGACCTAAGGGGGCGGGGTCACCGCCTATATAAGTCCATTGCGGAGCGCTCAGAGACCATTTCAGCTGGAGAGAGCGTTGTGTCAACATTGGAAGAAAAGAAGAAGGCAGAAGGCAGAAGTCCGGGCCACCGTTAGCAATTGAGCTGCAGAAGATAGCGGAGGAGCCGGCAGAAGATCAGGACACTGGGAGGAGCTCCCGGAGAGACCCCCGAGGTCGGAAGAAGACCCCGGAGCTGCCTAATAAATTACTTTAAAAACCTGTGTACTGTGTTTTTTCATTGACACTTTTTTCCCTAGGTGAATGGGTAGGGGTATGATGTACCCCATACTCATTCACAAAGGGTGGGGGGCCGGGATCTGGGGGCCCCCTTATTAAAGGGGGCTCCCAGATTCCGATAAGCCCCCCCGCCCGCAGACCCCGACAACCAATGGCCAGGGTTGTCGGGAAGAGGCCCTTGTCCTCATCAACATGGGGACAAGGTGCTTTGGGGTGGGGGGGCTCGCAGGGCGCCCCCCATGCCCCAAAGCACCCATCCCCCCATGTTGAGGACATGTGGCCTGGTACGGTCCAGGAGGGGGGGGGGCGCTCGCTCGTCCCTACCCCCTTTCCTGACCGGCCGGGCTGCGTGCTCGGATAAGGGTCTGGTATGGATTTTGGGGGGGACCCCCACGCCGATTTTTCGGCATAGGGGGTTCCCCTTAAGATCCATACCAGACCTACGCGCCTGGTATGCCCCTGGGGGGGAACCCACGCCGTTTTTTTCATTTAAAACTTGGCGCGGAGTTCCCCCTCATGATTCATACCAGACAGCTGTGCTTACAAAGTCGTACTGAAATCTTGTCTATATTATTCAGGTATGATTTGCATACTACTTGAGGGTTTAACATTGAGGTCTATGGAGTACAACTCGCATAGAAGTTGGACCAAAGTAGTGCAGGGACTACTTTCAAGTCGGCACAACTTAAAGTCGTGCCAATATGAATGGTAGTTATTGAAAATCATGGAGAATGACTTGTCATACGATTTTGCAGTACAAAATCGTGGGACAAGTCGTATAAGTGTGAAAGGGGCCTTAGACACTGGCGAAAAAACTGAGGACTCCTGGAAGGAGGAGGGGTTATATAGGGGAGTCAACTTCCTGGTTATACCAGTGTCAACACCTGAAGGTAGGCCCATAACCACCAAGTAATTACTTGAGGCTCTGTGTCCTAGGATGTATGATAAAGAAACAAATTCATTATTCTAGCATTATAAAGCACAAAAGAATGTGCTGCATTAAAAGATCACAGAATTTGTAGCGTGAGGAATGTGCTATCTCCATTACGAACGCTAGTTTTACCAGACCGAGCGCTTCCGTCTCGTACTTGCTTCAGAGCATGCATCGTTTTTGGTGCATACAGACAAGCTTTTTTTTTTTTGTTCAGCCCACAGGCTGCATGAAAAATAACAACGTCACAATATATGACAAACACGAACCAGCAACATACTGAGTGGTTATACCAGGATGATGCCTGCAGGTGTAGGCATCATCTTGGTATAGTTTTTTTCAGCCAGCGGTCGGCTTTCATGTTAAAGCAATCCTAGTGGCTAATTAATCGCTAGATTGCTTTTACGAGCAGTGGGAGGGGATGCCCCCCCCTCCTGCTGCCTTCCACGGTTTTCTCTGGCTCTCCTGTCCCACCGGGAAGCCTAAGAATGCAGCCGGTGGTTCCGCCAGCTGACCATAGAGCAGATCGGACACCAGAACGGCTCCAATCATCTCTACGGCCTAAGAAACCGGAAGCTATGAGCATTTCATCACTTTGGTTTCGCCGAATATAAACAGAGCCATTGGAAAATTGAAAAGGCATTTTATCTCACCAATCTTGGTGTGGTCAGATGCTTTAAAGGAAGAGGAGAAATCTAGAGTCTAATAGACCCCACATTTTTCAAAAAAAGAGTATGTGTCACTACCTATTGCTATTATAGGGGACATTTGCATTCTCTGTGATAAAAAAAAGTAATAAAAAAAAACAAAACAGAAGGAAAAAATGATATATATATATATAGCACCCCTGTGCTTGGTGCTTGTGCACAAAGGCGAACGCAAGCATCGGTCTTGTGTCGTATGTAAACAGCAATTGCACCATGCATGTGAAGTATCACCATGAACATCAGATCAAGGGCAGTAATTCTAGCACTAGATAAACAAAAAAAAAAAAAAAAAAAAAAGACGCCTCTAAGTGCAAGAATAAAAAACTTTTAATATCCCAAAAGGGAATAAAAACACTTACAAGAATAGGGATAGGGAAGGTATCATGTGGTCCCAGTGTGTGTCAGGAGTTCCCAGAGATGTCACTGTGCAGCGGAAAAACATCCCAGCAGGGCCAGCAGGGGGAAGCCACAGCTCTGGAGGCCCCAATGGAGCAGCCACGCTGTCAGGATCAGCGTTGGATGTGAATCCCAGAAGTGACGTCAGCGAGAGGGGACCAACAACCAGCGTGGACCGCAAACCGGACGTGAGGTCATCAAAAAGTGACGTGTAATAGTTCCTATTGGCTTGAAGAAGGAACCAATCAGTAGTTCAGAAACGCATCCCTTTTTGATGATCTCACTTCCGGTTTGCGCTCCACGCTGGTTGTTGGTCCCCTTCCGTTGACGTCACTTCTGGGATTTGCATCCAACGCTGATCCTGACAGTGCGGCTGCTCCATTAGTGCTTCCAGAGCTGTGGCTTCCCCCTGCTGGCCCTGCTGGGATGTTTTTCTGTTGCACAGTGACATCTCTGGGAACTCCTGACACACACTGGGATCATATGATGCCAGATCACCTTCCCTATTATACATATGATGCATTCCTCTCATCATCCATCTTGTAAGTGTTTTTAATTCCTTTTGGGATATTAAATTGCACTTAGAGGCGCCTTTTTTCTGTTTATCTTGTTTCTAGAGTTTGTGATCTCTCGAGTGCTGCCCTAAGTGCATTCCTCATTATCTGAACCCCTTCACCTCCAATAAAGACAAATATCTGCTCAGTCCCATTACTCAGAGCACCCTTATACACAATTTATCTAATTCTAGCACTAGACCTGCTCTGTAAATCTAAAGTGGTAAACTGTAAAGGCTTTTAAAAATGTATGTAGTTTGTCGCCACTGCATGGACATGCGCAATTTTAAAGCATATTGTTTTATTCTGTAGGGCCCCTGCTTTAAATATATAATGCTTAGGGGTTCAAAGTAATTTTCTACCAAAATAAAACATTTGTTTTCATGCAAACAAAAAAAGTGTCAGAAAAGGCTTGGTCTTTAAGTGATTAGAAGAGTGGATGATGTGTGACATAAGGTTCTAATGTTGGGCATAAAATGCCAGGACAGTTCAAATACCCGCCAATTTACCCCTTTTTGGAAAGTAGACACCCCAAGGTATTTGCTGAGAGGTATGTTGAGTCCATCAAATTTATTTTTTGTCACGTTTCTGAAAAATGACAAAAAAAAAAAAGTGTCACTTAAATTATATATTGCTCACACATGCCATGGGTATATGTAAAATACACCCCAAAATACATTTTTCTGCTTCTCCTGAGTATGGGGACACCACACGTGAGACTTTTTGGCAGTCTAGCCTTATACAGGACCCTGAAAACCATTCACCCCCCTGAAATGCCAAGATAGCACAACCCGCCCCCCCCAAATGGCCCCTTTTTGGAACGTTGCTTCCCCTTCACGGGGCTAGACTGCCAAAAAGTTTTACACATGTGGTATCCTCATACTCAGAAGAAGCAGCAGAATGTATTCTGGTGTGTAATTCCACATATACCCATGGCCTGTGTGAGCAATATATGATTTAAGCGATAACTTTGTTTTAAAAAAAAAAAAAAAAGTCTGTTAATTTTCCAGAAACTTGTGGCAAAAAATATTTTTTTTAGTTTGGGGTGTCTACTTTCCAAAAAGGGGTCATTTGGAGGGGGGGTGGGGGGGTTGTGCTATCTTGCCTTTTTTGGGCCTTCGAAACTGTGATACGTAACAAGTGAAATGAGCAATTTACTCTTTGAAATCCTGAAGGCGGTGATTGGTTTTCGGCACCCGTAGCGGGTAGGCTCCCAAAATGTCCTCATACTCAGGAGAAGCAGCAGAAAGTATTTTGGGGTGTATTTCCACATATACCCATGGCATGTGTGAGCAATATATCATTTAAATGACTTTGTGTAAAATATATATATATTTATTTTTTTTGTCAATTTTTGAACACTCGTGACAAAAAAATGAAATATTCAATGGGCTCAACATGCTTCTCAAGCAAATTCCTTTGGGTGTCTCCTTTCCAAAAAGGGGTAATTTGGGTGGGGGGGAGGGTTGAACTGCCCTGCCATTTTAGCACCTCAAGAAAGGAGATAGGCAGTCAGAAAGTAAAAGCTGTGTAAATTCCAGTATATATACCATAGTTTGTAGATGCTATAACTTTTTTGCGAACCACATAAAGGACAGTGCAGTGCCAAATTGCAAAAAATGTTCTGGTCAGGAAGGGAGGTCAAGTCGTTAAACCAAAATACGCCCACCAATACGTTAATTCATTGAAATGGACCTTCAGTCATTTTCTTCAACTTTCCATCTAATAAATCTTCTGCCCTTGTTGTTTTAACTTTGGATAGTAAAATATTTTTTTTCTGCCAGTAAATGCCTTATACAGCCACTTCCTGTTTCTTGTCTGGTAAAAAGCCTAGGCTTATGACATCATGAACAGCTCTCTATCTCTCACTCTCCTGAGAGTTTGCCAGGGGGGGGGGGGGTTAGTTATAAGAGGACCAATGAAAGCTGCAGAGCTGGAGGTGTGTCTGTGTAAATCCAGGAAGTAAACAGGCAGCGGCTTCAGCTGCCCACAGTTAAAATGGTTGCAGCCAGACTCAGTGGAGGGAGATTTCTGCAATATATATATATATATATATATATATATATATATATATATATATATATATATATATATATATATATATATATATAGAATCACAGTATATAGAAAATAATATGCAAAGTGGTTGGAGGGAAGCTTCAGAATAGCAAAGATGTTTTTATTACAAATTATGTGAGCAGACTGCAGTTCCTCTTAACTTGTAATATTTACTGTATAAAAAAAGCAATCTGTCAATAAAAGTTTCAGTTCTGAAAACTTGACTCCTTGTGAGGTCTGAACTCTGACTTCATAACCTTTAAGCCATCAGACAATTTCCTTATCAGTGGCTCTAACGAACCAACTGGCAAAATATATGGATATTCTTGTGAAAATAGAGTTACATATGTTTATTATTAGTAGTAGTAATTTAATTGTAATGACTGTGGTAATTTTTTTTTTTTTTTTTTTAAAGCTTTGGAAGTGGTGCACTTGAGCCTGAGGCTTTACAATTTTTCTTTCAATTAGCCTCCTCCCTTCCGTTCCGTTTTACGCCCTTTATTTTACTGTGTCCCTACTATTATCACATGACAGGATAACACTTTGGTGCGTTTCACTTTCTTCCCATGGTCAGTGGCTCTCCTTGGCTCCATCTAGCACCCGGCGCATCTTGCATTACATCATCCCTGACTTTTGAGTTTTGGGCGCCAAGGCTCCAGTTAGCGGATACTAGCAGGTTCCTGCCGCAAATCCTCCTGTGGCTTTGAACACTTAATGTAAGCACCAACACTGTGACATTGTATTTTTATCAGGCTTGCCTTTTGTAATGAATGACTGACTCGAATTATACCACTGGTCAGTGGATGTTTTTTATAAACCAGACGTTTAAATAGGTCAAAATTTGTATTGTTATCTTTTGTGTTTTCTTATCCTCTCTGTGGCATTGAATACATTTTGTTTTTGTTTACCACCAATACCAAGTCTCCAGCGGACTAATATAATACCCTTATGGCTCCACAGTAGAGTATACTTCAAGAGCCAGTTCTGTGTCATATAACAAGTCCTAAGCGCTTCCATAGAAATGTTTTTTGTTTTTGCTTATGTATGTACCATGTGCTTTTTTGCTTTATAATATAAATATATAAACACATTTCTTAACCTGCCATACAATTTAACTTTTTGCCATGACATAGTACAAATTATTTGTATTAACCATACAAAGGATTATTTAAACATTCAATCTTTGCAGTAACATTCTCCTTACCCATCCAGGATGGACTCTCGGCAGCAGTATAAGTTGTCGAACTTCTGCTTCGTTACAGAGTCGTTTACATTCATGGCAGGAACACAAAGTTTACCAGCCTTGGATAATTGATACAGCCTGTAAAAGTGGCAGAAAACAAATACTTTCTGATTATGTATGTAGTTATAGCTGAAAGAAAATTCAACTTCGAACAACTCAACAACAGATTTTAAGTAAAGATGAACCATGAGTGAGAAGCCCTTTTAAAAAACAGAAAACTACACCAAATTGCAGATATATCAAGAGGATTTAATCTTGGATGTTGAAATTCATTTGAACGTCTCTGTAAATTCCTTATCTTGGGAGTACAGGACACGGGGCTTGTATTCATAGTCTAGGGGTTATATGCTGGCTACCTTCAGGTGATTAGACATGGGCCCATTACCGGTACGGTTATACAATGGCACTGGATATGCTGAAAGAGGAGCTCCAGTCTCCCTCTAAAAAAATACAAGTCAGCAGCTACAAATACTGTAGCTGCTCATCTTTAACATAAGGATACTTATATGTCCAGGCATCCAGCTATGTCGGCACCCAAGCCGATCAGCTTGGGGTGCAGGCGCCGTCATCTTAACTAAGGGAAACTAGCAGTAAAACCTTCAGGCTTCACTGCTGGTACAATACCTTTATGGCTCCATAGTAGATGTCCCAAGCGCTTCCATAGAAATTATTTTTGGTTTTGCTAATGTATATACCATGTGATTACCTTCAGGCTTCACAGGCGGTTTCCTACTGCGCATGCACGTGTCGCACTGCGCTTTCTGAATCGTCCTGCCATCTTCTGGGTCCTGTGCGTGTCCCAGAAAGCAGTGGGGGGGAAAGAGGGGCCGGACATACTCGAAGATCGTCGTGGCGATCTTAACCAAAAGTGTCAGAACCAGGTACCTGCAACCCACCAAAAAAAATGCCAAAGGTGGCAGTGGAGGGTGCAAACAAGCGGACCTTCCCCTTTTGGGTGGAGCTCTGATTTAAACACTGGCCCTTTATTAGGAAACATACCCACTCTGGCAAGCAATAAGGAGAGACCACAGGAGACAGAGGAAAGGGTCCTGTCTCCTATATTGTACTCCAAGATAAGAAATTTAAAGACGAGTCAAATTTCCCTTTACCCTAATTGTACAGTGCAGGAAACAGGACTTGTAATCATAGACCATAGGATGTCTCCAAACAAACTGAGGGGTTGGCAACAACATAGAAAACAGAACTGCCAATAGGTTCAATAATAAGTAAAGTGATTGTTAAGGTTTGCTTTTTTTTAATAAAAATAATAAACATGTTATACTTACCTGCTCTGTGCAAGGGTTTTGAACAAAGCAGCCCCGTTCCTCCTCTTCTGGGGTGCCCCGCCGCCACTCGAGGCCCCTCCTCTTCATCGGGTGCCCCCTCGGAAAGCCACTTTCCCTGGGGGCACCCGAGCGGGCGCACTCCCGAGACCCACTGCTGCATCCATTGACACAGACAGCAGGACTTTTTTTTTTGGTTTTTTTTTGTTTTTTGTTTTTTTGGGGGGGGGGGGTTTCTGCTCTGGTATTTTGAAAGAAAATAAGGGAAACATTGTTTTCTAATATTTCAGTCTTTCTTCCTTTTAGTATTATATAGCAAACATTTTAAATAAATATAATAAATAGAAATGTTTTTTAAATACCCCCAGCTGAAAGCTCTATTGGTCTCAAAAATTATATAAAATTCATTTGGGTGCAGTGATGCACGACCAAGTGATTGTCAGTCAAGCTATCACAGCACTGACAACTAAAGAATTACCGGGTAATGAAAGGGTATGTACAGTCTGGCTCTTAAGTAGCCAAAACATTACTGGCAGAATAAGAAGGTGAAAATAATGAAAAAGACCTGGTTCATATTAGTGTGACGTCAGGGTGCAGACTCCAAATCTAGCTCACCTGTGCACTCCAGTCACACTTTCCTCCACAATGCCCCGAATCTTTTTATAAACATTTAGATATTTCTTGTAAACCCAGTGAGTCAAATCGCCTCCATCATCAAGGATCTAGGATATAAAAAAGGTATTAAGAAAAATACTATCGACTAGGACTTTATTTTCATAGCAGCATTGAAAGTACACTCATGCAAAAAGCAAAAACAAAAAAAATAATAATAAAGATCACATCTTGATGCATTAACATCTGAAACCTCTGTCAGTACATTACCAACACAGCCCCCATGACCATTTGCATCATTAGTTATAATTCTCCAGCTGCCAACAGTGTAAAACTTTCCATTTTCAAATCGGACAGTATGTAAAGAAGCTAGTTGCAGTTACATCTTCTGCAAACTAATCTTTGAGGCACAAAAATTCAAGCATAATGAAAATTGCAATAATTTAACAGCCACAGCCAGCCAGACTGAAAAACTCTTCCAGAGAATTCATCAATTTGCTCCATGATTTTATATGCGAATAATAGCATGCAACCAATCTACCATAATTTTTTTCTCTGTGCAGGGGGAGTATTTTATCACATGGTTAACTAATGCCGGAATGGCTTTTGCAATACAAAATGTATGCAACGCCGTAATTTTTGCTGTCTTAGTTATCGTGTCCTTGAGGACACACTATGGAGTATATATTTTTTTTGGCACCTTACTCAAACAATCTAAGAACTTTTAAATGTTTTTTTAATACTCCCGCATGTTAAAAGCTTCTTTCTTCTTTTAGATTTTCTCCTCTAATCTGTAAGGTATTTTGGACACATACTATTTCTAAGTATCTTAGGTGATTGTGTATAATCATTTTGATGAAACAGCCAGCAATATCAAAAATAAGTGTGACTTTATTTGATCACACAGGAGGTATCAACAGTACAGCAAAGATACAAAAATCAATACAAAAATGCATAAAAAATACAGTAAAATAAAAATAAATAACAGAAGATGTTTAATTGTGATAATGTATGAAAAATATGTGTGTGTGTGTGTGTGTGTGTGCGTAAATGTATGCTTTTGTCTAAAAGCGTGTCTGCAGCTAAAGGAGAATGAGAGAAAACTAAGCGTGTTTCCTGTGTCTTGAAATTCAAATATAGTATCTTTGTTCAACTATTAACCAGTTGCCGACCGCCTAACGCAGATATACTGCGGCAGAAAGGCACGGGCAGGCAAAATCACGTACCTGGCGGTCGGCTTCGTTGGGGAAGCGATACAGGCTGAGGGGGAGGCCACTCATTCGTGGTCACCCCCTCACAATCGCTCCCCACGAATGAAAATCTTCCTCTGCTGCTGTAATGTAAACAGCAGCAGAGGAAGTGATGTCATCTCTCCTCGAGCCGGTCTTTTCGTTCCGGCGCAGAGGAGAGAAGACATCAATGTGAGTTGCACCAACACTACACTTTCAGTAATGCACACTAGGCACACTTTTCACCCCCCATCACCCCCCTGTACCCCCTGTCACAGTGACACCAATAGCAGTTTTTTTTTTTTGCATTGGTGTCAGTTTGTGTCAGTTATAAGTGGTAGGGCAGTTAGGGTTAGCCCCCTTTAGGTCTAGGGTACCCCCCTAACCCCCCCTAATAAAGTTTTAACCCCTTGATCACCCCCCCGTCGCCAGTGTCACAAAGCAATCGTTTTTCTGATCGCTGTATTAGTGACACAGGTGACGCTAGTTAGGGAGGTAAGTATATAGGTTCGCCGTCAGCGTTTTATAGCAACAGGGACCCCCATATACTACCTAATAAAGGTTTTAACCCCCTGATTGCCCCATAGTTAACCCTTTCACCAGTGATCACCGTATAACTGTTACGGGTGACGCTGGTTAGTTAGTTTGTTTACTATAGTTTCAGGGCACCCGCCGTTTATTACCTTATAAAGGTTTAACCCCCTAACCGCCCGGCGGTGGTATAAGTTAAGTTTTTAGGGTCAGATAAGGTCTGCGTCGCCCCAGGTAGCGTTAGGTTAGTGCCAGTACCGCTAACACCCACGCACACAGCATACACCTCCCTTAGTGGTATAGTATCTGAACGGATCAATATCTGATCCGATCAGATCTATACTAGCGTCCCCAGCAGTTTAGGGTTCCAAAAACGCAGTGTTGGCGGGATCAGCCCAGATACCTGCTAGCACCTGCGTTTTGCCCCTCGGCCCAGCCCAGCCCACCCAAGTGTAGTATCGATCGATCACTGTCACTTACAAAACACTAAACACACATAACTGCAGCGTTCGCAGAGTCAGGCCTGATCCCTGCGATCACTAACAGTTTTTGTTGGTAGCGTTTTGATACAATCGCTAACAGTCAGGAGCTTTTTTGCCTGTGAGTCTCACTAGTGTACCCCTAAATTTAGAGCCCAAAATGGCAAATCGAAGGTACACTAGTGAAGAGGCCTACACGTTTCTGAGCATGACAGATAGTGAAGAGGAAGTCACTCATCTGTCAGATTCAGACTCAGAATACAATCCTGTAGACGACAGCGGCTCCATGACAGATAGCTCTGACAACGGAGTTGTGGTCCCTGCCAAGGTCAGGAGTACCAGACCCCGAACTTCTTCTTCTGTCCTTGAAATGGAAAAACCGCAGGTCCCTCGTATGGAGCAGAGAAGTACTAGCACCACAATTCCTTCTGGTGAACTGGCAAGCACCAACGGCCTAGTACACCCTGGTCATACATCCAGCACTGCAGAAACACTTGGTGACGTGGCGAGTCCCATATGTGCAGTTCAAGCTGGCGAGGTGGCAAGCACAAGTAGTGTCCCGCTGCCACCAAGAAGACGAACACAGGCCCGTCGTGCCCATAGTGCCCTTCCTGTTGCATTCGCCAATCCAAATTGGGAACCCACCACTTCTGCAGCACCCATACTTCCCCCATTCACTGGCCAACCCGGCATTCAGGTGGAAACAGTTGATTTTACGTCTGGATTTTTATTCGCTGTTTTTTACCAAAGATCTCTAGAGATCTATTGTGGACCAAAGCAATTTGTACGCTGGTCAACACATCGCCACTAATTCCCAGTCCTCCCTTGCCAGAAATCGGAAACCAATTGCAGTTTCCGAATTTAAGATCTTTCTGGGCCTTTCCCTCAACATGGGCATAACTAAAAAGAGTGAGTTGCGGTCATATTTGTCCACTGACCCAATTTACCATATGCCCGTGTTCTCTGCCTCCATGGCCAGGGCACGATACGAGCAGATTTTGCGGTTCATGCACTTCAACAACAATGAACTCTGTCGTCCTCGTGGAGATCCTGAAAACGATCGGCTCTACAAAATTCGGCCCCTCGTAAACCACTTCAACCAACGTTTTGCAGACTTGTTTACTCCCCATCAAGTTGTCTGCATTGATGAGTCCCTAATTAAGTTTTCTGGCCACTTGTCATTCAAACAGTACCTTCCCAGCAAGCGTGCCAGATACGGGGTCAAGATGTATAAGCTCTGTGACAGGGCCACAGGCTATACATGTAGTTTTATGGTTTATGAGGGCAAAGATAGTCACGTAGAGCCGACAAACTGCCCTGACTACATAGGAAGCGCTGGCAAGATTGTGTGGGACTTCATGTCATCCTTATTCGGAAAGGGGTACCACTTGTACGTGGACAATTATTACACAAGCGCGCCACTTTTTAGTCACCTTTTTGATCATCAGATTGGAGCATGTGGCACCGTGCGACCTAATCGCCTGGGCTTTCCCTAGCGGCTTGTAGATTCCCGTCTTAGGCTGGGGGAGAGAGCCTGCTTGCAGTGTAATAATTTGCTCGCTATGAAGTGGAGGGATAATAAGAATGTTTTCGTTCTCACCTCCCTTCATGCAGACACGACAGTTCAAATTACTACGGGGACTGGTGTTGTAGAGAAACCCCTTTGTGTCCACGATTATAACCAAAATATGGGAGGGGTGGACCTCAACGACCAGTTGCTGGCGCCGTACCTAGTTGCCCATAAGGCCAGACGCTGGTACAAAAAAGTGTCTATTTATTTCAATGGGCTTTGCTGAATGCTTATGTGCTATACAGAGCTTCAGGTCGGACTGGATCCTTCCTTAAATTCCAGGAAGAGATCGTCAGAGCCCTTCTGTTTCCAGACGGTGCTCCACCTCACCTTTCCCAACCAAATGCAGTAAGCCGGCTGCATGAGAGGCATTTTCTTTATGTCCTCCCGAGTACC
Source organism: Lithobates clamitans (assembly GCA_037952925.1). NCBI lineage: Eukaryota > Metazoa > Chordata > Amphibia > Anura > Ranidae > Lithobates > Lithobates clamitans. Next base: position 4,001,154 of record JBBGZY010000942.1, read on the forward strand.
CAACGAGCTCCCCAAAAAAGATGTTGTGTCTGCAGCAAGCGTGGATTTAGGTGCGACACCCGCTATTATTGTCCCTCCTGTCCTGACAATCCTGGTCTTTGCATTGGTGAATGTTTTGAACGCTACCATACACTAGTTGAGTATTAGCGTAGGGTACAGCACTGCACAGACTAGGACACACTTTCACAGGGTCTTCCAAGATGTCATCGCATTTTGAGAGACCCAAACCTGGTACCAGTTACAAAAGTTAAAGTTACAAAAAAAAGTGTAAAAAAAAAATAAAAAAAAATATATAAAATAAAACAAAAATAGTTGTCGTTTTATTGTTCTCTCTCTATTGTTCTGCTCTTTTTTACTGTATTCTATTCTGCAATGTTTTATTGTTACATTTTTATCATGTTTGCTTTATAGGTATGCAATTTTTTTATACTTTACTGTTTACTGTGTTTTATTGGTAACCATTTTTTTGTTTTCAGGTACGCCATTCATCTGCAGAGCGGATTTATTTATCTTGACAGCAAAAGCGTTTGCTCCCACGATACATAAAGCCGTGACTCCAGCGCTGTCGGAGGTAATTTCACCACCACAGTTACATACTTCAGCATATATGCCGAAGCGTGGGGGCAGCAGTGGGTGGAGGAGCGATTTGCTCCTGCCTTTTGTGGGAGGATGCCCCCATGCTTCGGCATATATATATTTTAGGCACAGGTTGCGTTTAAAGGTTTTATTTTTTACTATTTTTGTATTTACTTTGCAGGCATGGTAAGTCTTCTGCCCCGTACACACGGTCGGACATTGATCGGACATTCCGACAACAAAATCCTAGGATTTTTTCCGACGGATGTTGGCTCAAACTTGTCTTGCATACACACGGTTACACAAAGTTGTCGGAAAATCCGATCATTCTGAACGCGGTGACGTAAAACACGTACGTCGGGACTATAAACAAGGCAGTAGCCAATAGCTTTCATCTCTTTATTTATTCTAAACATGCGTGGCACTTTGTGCATCGGATTTGTGTACACACGATCGGAAATTCTGACAACGGATTTTGTTGTCGGAAAATTTTATAGCCTGCTTTCAAACTTTGTGTGCTGGAAAATCCGATGGAAAATGTGTGATGGAGCCTACACACGGTCGGAATTTCCGACAACAAGGTCCTATCACACATTTTCCGTCGGAAAATCCGACCGTGTGTACGGGGCATTACTGTTCTACTGTAATGTTACTTTGTTTTATTGTTAACCATCATTTGCTTAGCAGGTATGCCATTCAGTTGCAGCGCGGATTTTTTTTATCTTGACAGCAACAGCGTTTGCTCCCACGATACATAAAGCCGTGACTCCAGCGCTGTCGGAGGTGATTTCACCACCAGTTACATACTTCAGCATATATGCCGAAGCGTGGGGGCAGCAGTGGGTGGAGGAGCGATTTGCTCCTACCTTTTGCAGGAGGATGCCCCCATGATCCGGCATATATAAACGGTGCATGTATGCCCATCATTAGAAGTGGGTGGATGAAGGGAGGTATTCTAAATGGTGGGCATACCCACCGATCAATATTTTTTTTTCGTTCAGCCCACAGGCTGCATGAAAAAAAAGTTTACAATATATGCCCAACAAGGACCAGCAACGTACTGGTATGTTGCTGGACTTTGAGTGGTTATACCAGAATGATGCCTGCAGGTTTAGGTATCATCTTGGTATCGTTCTTTTCAGCCAGCGGTCGGCTTTCATGTAAAAGCAATCCTAGCGGCTAATTAGCCTCTAGACTGCTTTTACAAGCAGTGGGAGGGAATACCCCCCACCGTCTTCCATGTTTTTCTCTGGCTCTTTTCCCAACAGGGAACCTGAGAATGCAGCCGGTGATTCAGCCAGCTGACCATAGAGCTGATCAGAGACCAGAATGGCTCCAATCATCTCTATGGCCTAAGAAACTGGAAGCTACGAGCATTTCATGACTTAGATTTCGCGGGATGTAAACAGCGCCATTGGGAAAGCATTTTATCACACCGATCTTGGTGTGGTCAGATGCTTTGAGGGCAGAGGAGAGATCTAGGTTCTAATAGACCCCAATTTTTTCAAAAAAAGAGTACCTGTCACTACCTATTGCTATCATAGGGGATATTTACATTCCATGAGATAACAATAAAAATGATTAAAAAAATAAAAAAAAATGAAAGAAACAGTTTAAAAATAAGATAAAAAAGCAAAAAAAAAAATAAGAAAAAAAAAAAGCACCCCTGTTCCCCCCTGCTTTCACGCAAAGGCAAACACAAGCGTTGGTCTGGCGTCAAATGTAAACAGCAATTGCACCATGCATGTGAGGTATCACCGCGAAGGTAAGATCGAGGGCAGTAATTTTAGCAGTAGACCTCTGTAAATCTAAAAAGTGGTAACCTGTAAAGGCTTTTAAAAATGTAGTTTAGTTTGTCGCCACTGCACGTTTGTGCGCAATTTTAAAGCATGTCATGTTTGGTATCCATGTACTCGGCCTAAGATCATCTTTTTTACTTCATCAAACATTTGGGCAATATAGTGTGTTTTAGTAAATTAAAATTTAAAAAAAGTGTGTTTTTTCCCCAAAAAATGCGTTTGAAAAATCGCTGCACAAATACTGTGTGGAAAAAAAAATGAAACACACACCATTTTAATCTGTAGGGCATTTGCTTTAAAAAATATATAATGTTTGGGGGTTCAAAGTAATTTTCTTGCAAAAAAAAAAATATTTTTTTCATGTAAACAAAAAGTGTCAGAAAGGGCTTTGTCTTCAAGTGGTTAGAAGAGTGGGTGATGTGTGACATAAGCTTCTAAATGTTGTGCATAAAATGCCAGGACAGTTCAACCCCCCGCCAAATGACCCCATTTTGGAAAGCAGACACCCCAAGCTATTTGCTAAGAGGCATGTCGAGTCCATGTAATATTTTATATTGTGACACAAGTTGCGGGAAAAAGACACTTTTTTTTGCACTGTTGTCACTAAATGATATATTGGTCAAACATGCCATGGGAATATGTGAAATTACACCCCAAAATACATTCTGTTGCTTCTCCTGAGTATGGGGATACCACATGTGTGAGACTTTTTGGGAGCCTAGCCGCGTACGGGACCCCGAAAACCAAGCACCGCCTTCAGGCTATCTAAGGGCGTAAATTTTTGATTTCACTCTTCACAGTTTCAGAGGCCATGGAATGCCCAGGTGGCACAAAACCCCCCCAAATGACCTATTTTAGAAAGTAGACCCCCAAAGCTATTTGCTGAGAGGCATAGTGACTATTTTGCAGACCTCACTTTTTTTCACAAAGTTTTCACAAAGTTGAAAATTGTAAAAAGAAAAAAAATTTTTTTTTTTCTTGTCTTTCTTCATTTTCAAAAACAAATGAGAGCTGCATAATACTCACCATGCCTCTCAGCAAATAGCTTGGGGTGTCTACTTTCCAAAATGGGGTCATTTGGGGGGTTTTGTGCCATCTGGGCATTTTATGGCCTTCAAAACTGTGATAGGTAGTGAGGAATGAAATCAAAACTTTATGCCCTTAGAAATCCTGAAGGCAGTGCTTGGTTTCGGGGCCCAGTACGCGGCTAGGCTCCCAAAAAGTCCCACACATGTGGTATCCCCATACTCAGGAGAAGCAGCAGAATGTATTTTGGGGTGCAATTCCACATATGTTCATGGCCTGTGTGAGCAATATATCATTTAGTGACAACTTTTTGTAAATTTTTTTTTTGTCATTATTCAATGACTTGGGACAAAAAAAATGAATATTCAATGGGCTCAACATGCCTCTCAGCAATTTCCTTGGGGTGTCTACTTTCCAAAATGGGGTCATTGGGGGGGGGTTTGTACTGCCCTGACATTTTATCACCTCAAGAAATGACATAGGCAGTCATAAACTAAAAGCTGTGTAAATTCCAGAAAATGTACCCTAGTTTGTAGACGCTATAACTTTTGCGCAAACCAATAAATATACGCTTATTGACATTTTTTTTACCAAAGACATGTGGCCGAATACATTTTGGCCTAAATGTATGACTAAAATTGAGTTTATTGGATTGTTTTTTATAACAAAAAGTAGAAAATATCATTTTTTTTTCAAAATTTTCGGTCTTTTTCCATTTATAGCGCAAAAAATAAAAACTGCAGAGGTGATGAAATACCATCAAAAGAAAGCTCTATTTGTGGGAACAAAAGGATGCAAATTTTGTTTGGGTACAGCAATGCATGACCGCGCAATTAGCAGTTAAAGCGCCGCAGTGCCAAATTGTAAAAAGTGCTCTGGTCAAGAAGGGGGTAAATCCTTCCGGGGCTGAAGTGGTTAACCAATCTTAATTAAAAAAAGGAGTGGGTAGGAGGAAGACATTCATCAGCCCTCTGCTTGCTAGAAATGTTCATTGATGGATACACAATACATCACATCATATTTACATATAATTATACCACATAACAAGATGAGGTATACATTACGTGCAAATTATAAGAAAATATATGCTTATAATAATATATATGTATAACTTAAAGTGATTGTAAAGTCTTGTTTAAAAAAAAAAAAAAAAAAAAAAAAACAACAAATATGTTATACTTACCTGCTCTGTGCAGTGGATTTGCACAGGGCAGCCTGAAGCCTCTTCTTCTCGGGTCCCTCTTTGTTGCTCCTGGCCCCTCCCTCCTGTTGAGTGCCCCCACAGCAAGCAGCTTGCTATGGAGGCACTTAAGCCGAGTGACAGCTCCCTTTGTCCGTTCAGACACAGAGCTGTGGTTCAGCCCCGCTCCCTCTTTCTTCTGATTGGCTAACTGACTTTGATTGACAGCAGCAGGAGCCAATAGTGCTGCTGCTGTGTCTCAGCCAATCAGGAGGGAGAGTTCCGGATGGCCGAGGGACAGGTGGACATCGCAGGATAGAACCCCCTCTCCCCGAATCCTGTGCAAAAAATGTGGAAAGAGAGGGTATCATGAAAAAAGAAGAGAAGGGGGGGGGGGGGGGGAATATAGGGATCCCCCCTCCCTCCTCAGTTGGAATGGGACTTTGAAGGAAAATACTGAGTTTAGTAGGTGAACATCAAACAAGTTTGATAAAAAGTTAACAATATTTATTGAAGTATGATTAAAATAGCATTTGTCAAATACATGTACAGACATATGACCATCCAGTACATTACATAGAAAGTATGTTTGTAGTATATATAGTATAGTGTTTAAAAGACATCTATGCCAAAGTGGGGGAGAAGAGGGAGGGGACAGATGGGAAGGAAAGGGAGGGAAGGAAGAAGAGGGGAAAAGGGAGGGGAAAAGAGAGAAAGAATAAGGGAAGGGGGGGAGAAAGAAGAGGGGGAAGAAGGAAAAGAGGGGGAGGAAAGGAAAAAGGAAAGGGGGAGAGGGGGGAGGAGGAGAGAAAAAAAGAGAGAGAGGGACTTGCTTGACATACTTTCTATGTAATGTACTGATTTGGGCGTCATATTAAAACTTCATTAACATACAATGCATTAGACCTATTTGACCGTAATGGTCATTGTTAGTATTATGTATGATTTATTCTGAATCAGAGGAGCTTATGGGTTTCCCGTCTTTGATTCAGTACGGGACACCAGCCTATATTGCCCTTAGTGTGTGGTCCAGTCCTCCTACTGGTATTGTCCTTCTGAGATCTGGCACCCAGGGACAATCCGGTGGGTTAAGCGGTCGATATCCGGTGAATGGTGGGAATAGCCTTATTCCTTTGACATTTTAATAGTAGGTGAGCAATAATTCTATGTAATTGATGTTTTTCTATTGTTATGATTTGATTTCATGTATGACCATTACGTAACTTGTGATTGTTCATTGTTTATGCAGTTTAAATGAATCGATGACATTGTGTCTAGCCCTGATGAAGCGAAAATACTTTTGCAAAACATGTTGGCTTTAGTCACGTATGAATTCTGAAATTTACTACTGGATGGTCATATGTCTGTACATGTATTTGACAAATGCTATTTTAATCATACTTCAATAAATATTGTTAACTTTTTATCAAACTTGTTTGATGTTCACCTACTAAACTCAGTATTTTCCTTCAAAGTCCCATTCCAACTGAGGAGGGAGGGGGATCCCTATATTCCCCCCCCCCCCTTCTCTTCTTTTTTCATGATATACTTTAACTAGGGATTGGAAAAATTGTCTGAGATGTCCTTGATATAGTCCAACCATCTTCTGCATACTGTGGAAAGAGAGGGATCGGGGGAAAGCATAAACCAGGGAGTACTGGATCTATGGAACTAACAGTGCATCTGCTTCGATTGCCAGGGAATCTCTTATTCGGGACACAAACTGATGTAGCTTGTTGTTGAACCTGCATGCCAATAGATCAACATCTGGCCACCCCCAACGCTGGCAAATTCCCCCGGGCAGATCTGCTGGCGGCTGAGATAATCTGTCTTCCAGTTCTCTACCCCAGGATATGAACCGCTTTATAGAACCGACACATGTACCATATAGTACCATATCTGTACCATTTACCCAAAATTCATAAAGATACCAATAATCTGCCAGGTCGTCCAATAGCTGCTTCAATGGATAGCAAAACAACTAGCTATTCTTTGTATATAGACTACTTTCTCGAGCCGCTAGCACAGGCACTCCCTTCATATATCCGAGATGGCACCCACTTGATAGAACAGTTATGCCCGTACACCTGGGAACCAACTTATTTGTGGGCATCTTTGGACGTGTGTTCCTTATACACCTCGATACCACAGAAAGTTGGCCTGCAGGCTGTAGCACACTTTCTTAATTACGACTCTACTCTTAATACACAGCAAATCGATTTTATCCTCATAGCCACCCAGTTCTGTTTGGAGCATAATCATTTTTCTTTTGATGGTGACTTCTACCTACAAAAACAGGGTACAGCTATGGGGGCCAATTTTGCCCCAAGCTACGCCAACTTAACTATGGGGCTGTGGGAGTCCAGGTATGTTGGGACTGACAAGCCCTTCTCTGCACACCTGGTCTTCTACGGCCGATATATTGATGATATTATTATAATCTGGGATGGTCCAGCGAGCTCTGTCAATGACTGTCGCATACTGTAACACCAATACTTTTGGCCTAACATTTACCTCAGTTATGGACCCTGACTCAATATGTTTCCTATACCTCTTCCATTCTGATAGTACTATTACAGCCAAGAATTATACTAAACCGACAGCTGGAAACTCATTTTTACATTATTCCAGCTGCCATTACCCTAGGTGGGTAAGTAATGTGCACAAAAGCCAATTCCATTGCTTAAGACGTAACTGTATGAGGTTGGATGATTACACATCCCAGAGTATTGCACTTAAGAAAAAGTTCCTTGACAAAGGCTATCCTAACAACCTCATTGAAGAGGCTTGTTCCTCGTATCAAACCGAAAGCCTGCCCATCTCCAAAAAACATACTTCTGAACCAGTGACTCGATACATTACACTGTATCATGCTAGTCACAAAAAAATGGAGAGCATCTTTAGGAAACACTGGTCAATTTTGACTCAGGATCCATATCTACCTATGTCCTTACCCGATAAACCCAAATTTGCTTACCGAAGGGCACCTAACATCAAGAGTAAAATTGCTCCTAGCAAAACCAAATCCCAGGGTAATAACCACAATAAATGACATAAAACAAATGAAATAGTGAATGCATATTGACAAATATCTATTTCTATGCGTGAATTATAGCAGTGATGACTTGACCCACACAGTGATAACCAAAAACTTAATAAGCAACATAAAGTCCAATCTGCAAAGTGCACAAAAGTATATATATATATATATATTTTCGGGAGATCAAGCAGGCGTATGGCTGTATAACCCCAGCTGATCCCGGAAGACACGGGCAGCAGTGTGCAGCCGGCCGGCAATTTTATATGCGATTACTATTTCTACTACCATGTGAGTGTGATTCTTTTATTTAATTTTAAATAAAGTGTTAAACTTGTTACGCTATGGGAGCCTTTGTCACTTATTTTTCATGACAATCGAGTGACCATTCGCCACACAGAGGACTCCCATCCTAAAGGTTTATGAGTGTCACCTTCCGGGTCCATACCCGAGGCTGGGGTTATACAGCCATACGCCTGCTTGATCTCCCGAAAAGAGATCTTTGGAGTCGGTAAGGGGACATCTTTCTACATAGGTGGAGGAGTTTTTTTCTATCATCACTGAACCCTGGGTGTCGAATCATACGCTATACACCATTCGGATGTTCACCACTCTCTTCCTGGCATTAATCCTGCTTCTATAAGAACTATATACTTTTGTGCACTTTGCAGATTGGACTTTATGTTGCTTATTAAGTTTTTGGTTATCACTGTGTGGGTCAAGTCATCACTGCTATAATTCACGCATAGAAATAGATATTTGTCAATATGCATTCACTATTTCATTTGTTTTATGTCATTTATTGTAGCGCAGCCTTTAAATTTTGATTTGTATAACAGATGGATGTGTCTCACATTGTATGGTTGCAGCTTGTTCACATATAATAATTTTCACTTGGGGATAGCGCAGTAATTTTTTTCATTTTACAAATAATAACCACAATAAGATTCAGACAACCAACACTAATCCCACTCATAGGGATGTTTCGCTGCAAAAAAGCTTTATGCCTCACGAGTTCACGTTACACATGGCAAAAAATCTTTCATGATCAATGGGAAGACTTTTACTTTAAGTTCTTTCTATAACTGTTCCACTACACATGTAATTTACTGTATATCTTGTCCTTGTGGACTCATATTGGTAGGACTATAAGGGCCCTACGTGCCAGATTTGGAGAGCACTGTCAAGCTATCCAGGCTGGTAACCCCACATACCAGTGTTGCGCGCCATTTTGCTGCTCATCATCAAAAAGAGATTGCTGATCTCCAAGTATGGGTCATTGAATTTATATCTGACAAATATGCCCCAGCCGAGAGATTTTCATGTTTATGTAAACAAGAGACTTATTGGATTTATTCTTTAAATAGCATGTCGCCTAATGGCCTGAAGGAGAAAATCAAAATGAACACAACACAATATAAATAGATTGAGTATTGTTTACACTTTCTATACTTTTAATTCGCCATTCTTCACTTGCATCATGTGTGTGTGTGTGTGTGTGTATATTAGTATATTATATATACACACACACAACTGGATCTTTTCCATTCTCGTTTCCTCCCGCCCTACTAATTTTTTTTTAAATGTTTTTTTTTATAATTTACAGTTATGTGGTATACCGATCAACATTTTCATTATATACCAATATAAATATGGCTGTACTTTGTTTCCATATATATTTCCAATAAGTGCAATATTAGGCCGAATATACATATCTTAATGTCCACTATATGACATATGCATGTATTGATCATTATATTTATATGCATGTACATATCATATCCCATTTTATAACATACATGGCCCAGACTTTGAATGCATATACAACCCCTGGCAAAAATTATGGAATCACCAGTCCCTGAGGATGTTCCTTCAGTTGTTTATTGTTGTAGAAAAAAAAGCAGATCACAGACATGGCCAAAAACTAAAGGCATTTCAAATGGCAACTTTCTGGCTTTAAGAAACACTAAAAGAAATCAAGAAAAATAATTGTGGTGACCAGTAACAGTTAGATTTATAGAACAAGCACAGGGAATAAATTATGGAATCACTCAATTCTGAGGAAAAAATTATGGAATCACCCTGTAAATTTTCATTACAAACACTAACACCTGCATCAGATTAAATCTGCTTGCTAGTATGTAGGTAAAGAGGGTAAATCATCACGCAGTGTTGTACAAGATGTTGGTTGTTCACAGTCGGCTGTGTCTAAAACATGGACCAAATACAAACAACATGGGAAGGTGGTTAAAGGCAAGCATACTGGTAGACCAAGGAAGACATCAAAGCGTCAAGACAGAAAACTTAAAGCAATATGCCTTGAAAACAGAAAATGTTGAACAGAACAAATGAGGAACAAATGGGAGGAAACTGGAGTCAACATCTGTGACCGAACTGTAAGAAACCGCCTAAAGGAAATGGGATTTACATACAGAAAAGCTAAAAGAAAGCATCTCTAACATCTAAACACAAGAAAAACAAGGTTACAATGGGCTAAGGAAAGGCAATCATGGACTGTGGATGATTGGATGAAAGTCATATTCAGTGATGAATGTCGAATCTGCATTGGGCAAGGCGATGATGCTGGAACTTTTGTTTGGTGCCTTTCCAATGAGATTTATGCAGACGACTGTCTGAAGAAAACATGCAAATTTCCACAGTCAATTATGATATGTGGCTGCATGTCAGGTAAAGGCACTGGGGCGAGGGCTGTCATTAAATCTTCAATAAATGCACAGGTTTACATTGAAATTTTGGACACTTTTCTTATCCCATCTATTGAAAGGATGTTTGGGGATGATGAAATCATTTATCAAGATGATAATGCATCTTGCCATAGAGCAAAAACTGTGAAAAAATTCCTTGAAGAAAGACACATAAGGTCAATGTCATGGCCTGCAAACAGTCCGGATCTCAATCCAATCGAAAATCTGTGGTGGAAGTTAAAGAAAATGGTCCATGACAAGGCTCCAACCTGCAAAGATGAATTGGCAGAGAAGGCTGGAGCCAGATTGATGAAGAGTACTGTTTATCACTGATTAAGTCAATGCCTCAGAGACTGCAAGCAGTTATAAAAGCCAGAGGTGGTGCAACAAAGTACTAGTGATGTGTTGGAGTGTTATTTTGTTTGTTTTTCATGATTCCATAAATTTTTCCTCAGAATTGAGTGATTCCATAATTTATTCCCTGTGCTTGTTCTATAAATCTAACTGTTACTGGCCACCACAATTATTTTTCTTGATTTCTTTTAGTGTTTCTTAAAGCCAGAAAGTTGCCATTTGAAATGCCTTTAGTTTTTGGCCATGTCTGTGATCTGCTTTTTTTCTACAACAATAAACAACTGAAGGAACATCCTCAGTGACTGGTGATTCCATAATTTTTGCCAGGGGTTGTATGTTGGCCTCTTATCCAAGTTAATACACTGGGTGTGTTATTTAACTTTTTTTTGCCCAGATTTAGCAGCTCAATTTATTTGACGTTGGACTAATTTTTTGATGGGACACACATCTTTTTAGGATTTTTGTAGGTATTTTTTTAAGCAATTTTTTTATGATATATTAAAAGGAATTTTTCATGATTAACTAATTTAATGTCCATTTTAGATATAGAAAATATATATTTTATAATATTTTCTATATTACTCTTATATTTCCTATGATGATCTTTAGGGTTATTTATTAATTTTTCCTATTACATTGTCACTTTTTATGGTACATTAATAAGAATGTTGGTTCTGTTTATACTTTTTTTGAAAACAATGTGATACACTGACTCTACCAAGAATGTATTTATATCTTTATAGTTTTCATCTTTTGTTACTCTACCTTATCTGTCTTGTTATTATGTATGGCGATCTCTGGCCTAAGTAACAAGTATAGTCTGATGCCTACGTATTAATACAGTGTCACGTTCGTCATGGACGTTGCCCTGTTCCCTCCCCCTTGCTCTTTATATACACACACAACACACTTTCTGGTTAGTTAGCTAGATCTGAAGAAGCAGTGGATACTGTGAAACGCGTCATCTGATTGGTTGCCCAAAAATGTAACTTCCGGTCCTCGTAGCCTGCTTTCCATGCTGTGACATGCACTTCCGGTTCCAGGCTCCGGCTGCCGTTTTCCATAGAGAACTTCAGCGTGACCGGTTTGCAAGCCTCCCGGACATCCACAGGGGCCCCACTGCTGCTCCATTCTCCAGCGGCATTATCATCCACAAATATTTTGTCCAAGCCAGCCATTTACCACACGACAGCGGCTCGGACCACAGAGTGACCCCGACCCCCGGACCCTTGGTCAGGAGCGGTTTAGGAGCGGTACACCGCTCCTTCCCCGCTCCAAAGAAGCGGCTCGCAGGACTTTTTTTACGTCCTGCGAGCGCACCGCTTCATTGTGAAAGCCCTCGGGCTTTCACACTGAACAAACAGCGGAGGCTGTTTAGGGGCGGTTTTCAGGCGGCATTTTTAGCGCAATACCGCCTGAAAACCGCCCAATGTGAAAGGGGTCTTAGTACAAATAGCTTATTTTTTCTTTTTTATACCAGTTGTCAATAATTGTAATGTAAATCATCATCAACTTACGTGTTAAAAGGAAAACAAAGAACAAAACCTTGGAGGTTGATACCGCTTTAACCAATTGCGTTGTGAACCCCAAAACTATGCTCTCCCACTTTCTTCTTACATTATATATAACTCTACTGTTGTATACAGTAATTCTATCTTAGATATCCATGGTATAGTTTCTTTGGAGTTTATCCATCTTCCCCACACTTTATTGAATTTTTTTTAATTCCCCTGGTTTCATAAGTCATTTTATACAGGGTGATATTGCCATTAACTAGTCCTTTCCAAGCAGATAATGTAAGATGATTCCTTTTTATCCAGTTAAGGACATATAGCTTCCTAACATAAAAAAATTAAAAAATTAATAGTCTCAGGAAAGTTCTCATATTGTTACTCATGACTTCATCTTCTATAATACCTAAGAGACCCAACAATGGGCTACATATGTTCAGGAGATCAAATGTATCTGCAAGAAATTGGGTTACCTGCGACCATAAGGGCCGTATCCTATTGCAGTCCCACACCATGTGCATTAAAAGTGCCATCTGCTGCTAAACACTTATGACATGTGGGGTTGTCTCTTCTACCTATCCCATATAATCTGTGTGGGGTATAATATATTTGATGCAGGTACCTCAGTTATATCAGTTTGTCCCTGGAAGAAATAACTGTGGGCATATAGGAGGTCAGAACTTCCTCCCATTGATTCAATTAGTTCTGGAATTATCGGTCTCTTATTTTCTCTTCCCTCGGGTGTTTTTTTCCATGAGTACAGTATAATAAGTAGATATTTGTTTGGTATGGTCAGGTGCAGCAAGGAGTGTTTCTAGTTTAGTGTTTTCTAAAAGTATTGGCCCCGTCCCAAATTGAGCATGAGCTGCATGTCTCATCCTGGTGAATTGAAATGACCAGGAATCGGGGACACCCAGCTCACTCTTCAGCTACGCAAATGTCTTAAGTTTGCCATTGTCATACAATTGGTGCAGGTATGCAAGGCCAAATTTGGCCCATCTATGTTCGTCCTCTAGATGAAGAAATTCCCTCAAACATGGGTTAAACCATAATGGGGCATTGGGTGACAGGTGTAGAGGTCCGCCATTTATATATGTTTTATACAAATCCCTAGTACCCGCTTAGCTGATCTGAGCATAGTCATACCTCCTGCCGTAGGGACTTCCCCTCAAAAGAAAAAGTTCAATTGCGCCTCATAGGAGGTTGCCACAGCTGCCTCCACTGCAATTGCAGCGTTGTTCTGCTGTGGAAACATACGCCAATGAATCTGCGCCAGCTGCGATGCTAGGTAATAGTGGCGAAGGTCAGGTATTGCCAGACCTCCCCTCCAGTAACTGCAAGATGGCCAGCGATACTCTAGCTGCCTTGTCTCCCCATAAAAAGGAGGTCAACAGAGAATCAATGTATCTGAATGTCTTCTTTGGAATGTATACTGGGGCATTAGAGAGTACATATAAAAATTTCGGGGGGAATGAACAGATTAGCTCTGCCTAACAATGTGAGCGGGAGGTCTTTCCATTTCTGTACTCTGTCTCTGAAGGTTCTAATTACGGTCATAGGTTCACCTCTGTAAATGAATCCACTGGCAATTGAATATTTATTCCTAAATATTTAAATTGGGTCGTCACAGCTAGAGGACATTGAACGGGAGGCACTAAGTTTGGCTGCGGGTCTAGAGGAAATAGCGTTGATTTAGACCAATTCATTCTAAAGCCGGAGAAATCTCCAAATTCTTGGATTAAGGTGAATGCAGCAGTCAGCGACCGTTCCGGATCTCCAAAATATAGTAGCACATCGTCCGCATATAAGGACACTCGTTCCTCCAGACCCATAACCAACAGCCCTTTGATGGTATCCTGAGTCCTAATTTTAGCTGCAAGGGGTTCTATGGCTAGAGCAAATAGGAGAGGAGACAGTGGACATCCCTGTCTCGTCCCTCGACCGATCTTAAAAGTATTCGATATGAGCCCATTCACTCTAATACTTGTTCGGGGATCTTTGTAAAGTAGCTTAACTCAGGTTACAAATCTTGGTCCAAAGCCCAGTTTAACAAGTAGGGAGAAGAGATAGTCCCATTTGACCAAATCAAACACTTTTTTAGTATCTAGTGATGCTTTCACTCTTTTGCCTGTATTCATATGTGGGATTTGTAAGTTTACATAGAGCCTTCCAAGGTTCATTTGGGTACAATGGATCGGTATAAATCCCGTCTGATCCGAATTGATCAATTTAAGGATTACCGATTGCAACCTATTGGCCAAAATTTTGGCCAATATTTTTACATCGGAATTGATCAAGGAGATCGGTCTATATGATTCACATTCCTGTGGATCTTTCCCAGGCTTTGGAATCACTACAATCAGAGCTTCACGCATGGATTCTGGTAATATTCCTTCTTTTTCTGCTGCTATAAAAACTTTTGGTAGATGTGGCACTAGGCTCTCTCTATGTAGTTGGTACCATTTTGCCGGGAAACCGTCCAATCCAGGCGATTTACCCGGTAAAATTCAAAAAGGGATCTGGTGTGCAGTAGTTGTTTCTTTGTATTTTGTTCAGTTAGAAGTATCCTAAATTGTCTCGTCAGGTCCTGCCAAGATTGATAGGTATTGAGGGATGGGTCTTGTATATATTTCTGTTCAGCAGCAGCGTCAAGTTCTACATGTTTCATGTCAGATTTTAAGGCCTTGGAGAAATCCCTAGTCTCTTTAGTGAACATTCCCCTCATGGTGGCTTCAAAGGCCTCCTATTGATTAAAAAAAAATGTGTGAAAACCTCTGCGCTACTATAATGTGTATATAGTGTAATGCTGCAAACTCTAATGGTGTACACAATAAGCCACAAAATAATAACAAAATTATTTTGCACAGCACTCTTATGCCCCGTACACACGGTCGGATTTTCCAACGAAAAATGTGTGATAGGACCTTGTTGTCGTAAATTGCGACCGTGTGTGGGCTCTATCACACATTTTCCATCGGAATTTCCGACACACAAAGTTTGAGAGCGGGATATAAAATTTTCCGACAACAAAATCCGTTGTCGGAAATTCCGATCGTGTGTACACAAATCCGACCGACAAAGTGCCACGCATGCTCAGAATAAATAAAGAGATGAAAGCTACTGGCCACTTCCCCATTTATAGTCCCGACGTACGTGTTTTACGTCAACACGTTCAGAACGATCGGATTTTCCGAAAACTTTGTGTGACCGTGTGTATGCAAGACAAGTTTGAGCCAACATCCGTCGGAAAAAATCCTAGGATTTTGTTGTCGGAATGTCCGAACAAAGTCCGACCGTGTGTACGGGGCATTAAGATAATGTCCCGTCACAGTAAGTAATCAAAAATACATGCGTGAACATATAATAACAAATGTGCAACTATCCGTGAGGACTCCCAGTGAACCCAAAATGGTCATAAAAATGAGACCATGGCAACAATAAATAATAATAATAATGATAGTGACGTGTAAAATAAACCGCAAAAGTGGAAATGACAATGAAAGTTCATGCAGAAGATGGAGTAAATGCATCAATGGGTTCGCTCCAAAGGTGAATAAAGTTCATGGGTAAGCTGGATAGGTAAAGTAAATAGTGTGGGAAAAAGTAGATAGTGTCTGTGTAGACATGTGCTCCCAGTGCCCTTACCTCGAAGGACCTAGATAAAGGCCTTAGTAGTACAAGATGTTGGATGGCAGTGGGGATCATAGATCGCCTCAGGTGGATGGATATCCGTCATAGGGCCGCGTCAGGCTGCTAAAATGTAATCCAGCAATTACAGTCCTTCAGAGGCACAGACCAGTGCTGGTGTCTTTAGAGCGAACTCAAAGTTCAGATAGCTCTACATCTGGATGGTGGTGAATAGCATCCTTCTCCCTTCTCTTGGTTTCTCTACAGGGGACTTTTGGGGAAGCACTCCCGTGCCGGACCACTGTCTCAATTTATATGTCACATAATAAGTGGGCCTGACCCAGGGAAGAACCTGTTTCTATGTTTGCACTTCCTTGTTGCCAAGGGTTATGTTTCAGTGTTTTGGACAGATAGAGAGTGGTAATTTGTTGGTTCAGCCAGCAAGGGATCCAATTCTTCTTGAGCCAATCCTTTATTGCCTTGGCTGTGTGTTTTGGGTCATTGTCATGCTGGAATACCCATCCAAGACCCATTTTCAATGCCCTGGCAAGGAAGTGCTCAAAGATTTAACGGTACATGGCCCCGTCCATCATCCGTTTGATGCAGTTAAGTTCTTCTGTCCCCTTAGCAGAAAAATACCCCCAAAGCATAATGTTTCCATCTCCATGTTTGACGGTGGGGATGGAGTTCTAGGGGTCATAGGCAGCATTCCTCCTACTCCAAACATGGCGAGTTGAGTTGATGCCAAAGAGCTTGATTTTGGTCTCATCTGACCACAACACTTTCACCCACTTCTCCTCTGAATCATTCAGATGTTCGTTAGCAAACTTCAGATGGGCCTGTACATATGCCTTCTTGAGCAGGGGGAACTTGCGGATGCTGCAGGCTTTCAGTCCTTCACAGCGTAGCGTGTTACCAATTGTTTTTTGGCGACTATGGTCCCAGCTGCCTTGAGATCATTGACAACAACATTCTCCCATATATTTCTGGGCTGATTCCTCACCGTTCTCATGAACAATGAAACTCTACGAGGTGAGATCTTGCATGGGGTCCGAGACCGAGGGAAATTTACAATTATTTTGGGTTTCTTCTATTCACGAATAATCGCATCAACTGTTGTCACCCTCTCTTATAGCCCATTCCAGCCTTGTGTAGGTCTACACTCTTGTCCCCGACATCCTTGGACAGCTCTTTGGTCTTGGCCATGGTGGAGAGATTGGATACTGATTGATGGACAGGTGTTATTTATACAGGTAACAAGCTGAGATTAGGATCACTCCCTGTAAGAGAGTGCTCCTAACATCAGCTTGTTACTTGTTTAGAAGACACCTGGGAGCTAGAAATCTTGCTGATTGATAGGGGATCAAATATTTGTTTTACTGGGGGGCGTGGCTTGGCGAGCGACCAAGATGGACGTGTGCTAGAGGAGCTCCCAGAACGACACAGCCTAAAGCCGGACAACCCGAGAGCACAGACCGGGAGATGGGCAAGCGGAATCAGCAGACACCGCACTCCAGACCACGCCGCAATTCTGCAGCTGTCGCCGCTGCTAGAAGCATAGCAGAACTTCTACAGGCTCAGCCGTCTCCACGAGGCAGCAGTACAGGCCCCAACATGGCGCGGGCTCCAAACGATGAGGAGGACTTCAGTGAGGACTCCCAATCCACACAGGAGGACTCAGGTAGGGGACGTAATCGCTCCAACAAGCCCCTCACATATGCAGACATGACTGGGTTTGCCACAGATATAAAATCCACATTTTCTGCCGCCATCACAGACCTGAAGTCCAACCTCCTCTCATTGTCTGATAAGATGGAGCATGTGGAGGCCGCAGGCAAACGCAGGGATAAGGCCATACATAGGTTGGAAAAGGTGGTGGACTCTCATGCAGAACAGTTCATTGAAATGAACAGACATTTAGAGGACCTTGATAACCGCGGAAGGAGGAATAACATAAGGGCGAGGGGGATCCCTGAGACGGTAATCCCAGACCAGATAGTACCGGCCCTACAGCGTGTATTCAATTCTCTTTTAGAGAGACAGGAAGACATGGAGATAGAGTTTGTGAGAGCACACAGAGCTCTTAGAGCAAGGGGCCCAGATACAGCCCCTCCAAGAGACATTATTTGCTGCCTCCAGAGCTATCCACTGAAAGAAGAAATCATGAGAAAGGCCCGCAGAAACGACCAAACTGTATTTAATGGTGAACACATTATGCTGTTCCAAGACCTTTCCAAATCACCCTGCGTAACCGCAGAGCATTGCGACCCCTGCTGGACAAACTTAGGGAACTAGATCTACGCTACACATGGCGCTTCCCTTTTGCACTAGTGGTGACACTGGACGGAAAGCAACATACTTTACGCTCACCAGCTGATCTACCGGATTTTTGTACAGGTCTGGGCTTAGACGGAGTGGAACTACCGGACTGGTACCAGGAGTTTGCTCTCCCACCGACCACGAGAAGTCCCCACTCCTCACCATCTTCCACCCCCGAGAAGCAGTTTCCTAAGCGAATGAGACATGGACGTGGAGGCAGCCACCATTCAGGGACTCCTAATAGGAGACAAATGCCTCACGGCTCTCAAGTGATGGAGTGACGCAGTTGGATTTCAACCCTGGAGGATGGTATCTTTTTTTTTTTTCTTTTTGTTTTCTTTTTTCTGCCTCTATCCCACACCACAGTTTTGCTGCCAGTTGACCACAGACCACTTCTTACTTGAACTCCTCTCAACCACATCAAGGTAGCAGAAGGACTTTCTTCACATAAGCACCAGAGTTGCTGCGGAGGCAGGTGGGAGGGAGGAAAGGAGGAAGAAGGGAAGGCCCTCTCACATTGCTAATACTCGGCTGGACGATGTTTTAAAATGCGGATTTGACCCAAGAGGACTGACAACAGCAGAAGTCCGCTAATTTGGGCCTCAGCAAACGAGAGACTTTCATACGGTAACGAAGCGAGAGATGGCGAGGAACCCGAAACAAGATACCACATACAGACTCCAGGGAAGATGTCCCGGTTCTATAAAAGAGTTTATTATTTTATCAAATTAGGGTTGTTCCTACAAGACATTAGTTTCTTTTGTCTTCACTTTTTACTTGCCTATTTTTTTTTACAGGCTGTGTCGTTCTATTTTATTTAGTTCCGAATTGTGTGGTTTACATTATCTAAGTCACAAAAAACAAAAAAATTTTTTTTTTGCACTGCACTGATTACTAGAGTCTAGTAAGCGGGACTTGCTCCTCTACACGATACTACTAGGTGTGACTCCACCACTCTGGTGGCGAACCACCCACGAACCCACAAAGTACACGTGGGTCAGAGATTTCTCGACCCAGGTGTACTACCTAATTGCTTTAGAACAGTTGTTATACGTCTAAAGTATATTTACTTGAAAATTTCTCCATTGAAATAGGATTCACCATCTTCTTCCTCTTGAATCCACTACTTTCAATTCTCTCAACTATACTCTACTTTTCTCTAAACTTCGGATCTTTCTATACCCCGACCCCTTGGTCTCCTGACCAGTTGCGTATACAGTATATAACTTTTATTTGTCTCCGCAGAATAAGCCTGACAAGCCCCCACACCTACTTTACAATAATGGCGTACTCATCATTGGGAGAAGGGCCTATGGTGATTTCCCATAATATTAAGGGTTTGAACATCCCGGAGAAAAGGGTTTCACTACTCATGGAGCTGAAAAAAGGTAGGCCTCAGTTTGTTTTTTTACAGGAAACCCACTTCCGCACCAATCAAATTCCCAGACTCACCAATGCATATTTTAATAGGGCATACCATGCAACTAATGACCTAGCAAAAACTAAAGGGGTGACCATCCTACTTAGGAAAGACAATCCCTTTATCCTTACTGACCGACTGACAGACCCGGAGGACCGATATATTTTTCTTAAAGGCACATTTGGAAATAAGATTGTGACGCTGGCCAATGTGTACTTCCCGAATGCGTCCCAGGTCACCTTCTGCCAGAAGATCACACATGAACTAAAGGGCTTTGCAGAAGGAACTTTAATCATGGGAGGAGACTTTAATGTCCCTTTAAACCCAATTATAGACTCTTCCACTGGAAAGTCTTGCATAAGGTACAGGGCCCTCAAAACAATCAAAAAACACCTAAACTCTCTACAATTGGTAGACACGTGGAGATTCCTCCACCCAAACACTCGAGACTTTACGTTTCACTCGATCCCTCATGATCGATACTCCCGCATTGACCACATATTCATATCCCAGAGGGACCTGCGGATGGTGAAGGCGGCCCACATTGGCATTCAGACAATTTCTGACCATGCGCCTATCTCCCTGGAAGTTGACCTTACGCACACTCCGCCCAAGGCTAACACTTGGAGATTGAACTCCTCTTTGCTAACAGATCCTGACTTACTCCCCCGTATACGTGAAGCAATAACTGACTTTTTTACCCATAACAACACACCAGATATGGATCCGTTGATGATTTGGGAGGCACATAAATGCACGATTAGGGGAGAACTAATTAGGTTTGGGGCACAACGCAAGAAACAACAGGAAAAAGAACTGAGGGACTTAACCAAAAGAATACACTCCCTAGAAGCCCTACACAAACAATCTCTAGCTATACAGACAGCCGCAGAACTGCTGGATGCCAGGAAAAAGTTACAGGAATTATTTCACACCAAAACGCAGAGATCCCTATTTTTTTAAAAAAGGATATACTATGAGTCGGGGGATAAGACTGGCCGGTTTCTGGCCAGAGCCCTGAGAGAGGCATACGCTGCCAATGTGATAGCGGGAATTAGGTCACCAGAGGGGACCATGGAGGTAACTCCTGAAGCTATAGCGTCTCAGTCTCATAGCTACTACTCAAAACTCTACAATCTACCGAGACAAAAAAGACCTCCTGCAATACTGACCGATAGAATACGGGCCATACAAGACTACCTGAGTGAGAGTGGTTTGCCACAACTAGAGACCGCAGAGACAACCCCTCTGGAAGAACAGATAACACTGACTGAAATACAGGGAGCCATTAAGGGACTTAAACCTGGAAAGAGCCCGGGGCCTGATGGCTATACATCAATCTATTATAAAACCTTTAGTGATATCTTGTCTAACCCATTGGCAAGAGCCCTAAATTCCCTCTCCTCACCCAGACAAGTACCCACTGACTTTTTGACAGCTCACATAACAGTAATACATAAAGCTGGGAAAGACCCCACAGAGTGCCCAAGTTATCGGCCTATTTCGTTACTGAATTTAGACCTCAAAATATTAACTAAGATACTTGCCAATAGACTAATACCGCGCCTTACATCACTGATTGGACAGGATCAGGTTGGCTTCATGCCTGGTAGAGAGGCAAGGGACAACATTATAAAGGCTTTACTTTTGACACATGCGGCACATACACAGGACATCGAGGGCCTTCTCCTGTCCACAGATGCGGAAAAGGCCTTCGATCGGGTCTCCTGGGACTACATGCTAGAGGTATGTCGCCATATAGGTCTGAGAACGCACATGATGACGTGGATTGCAGCCCTCTACCAGAACCCTTGTGCTAGGATAAAAGTCAATGGCATTTTATCGGACAAGGTTAAAATCTCAAATGGGACGAGACAAGGCTGTCCCTTGTCGCCGTTGCTGTTTATCCTCTCACTGGAGCCGTTTATTAGAAAAGTTAACAGGAATGAATCCATCTCGGGATTTGAAGTGGCCAACAAAACCTACAAGACAGCCGCCTACGCGGATGATCTTTTGTTTTTTTTAACTAAACCGCACATTACAATCCCAAATTTGATAGCGGAATTCACGCACTATGGCTACATATCGAACCTCAAAATCAACTACTCTAAGTCTGAGGCAATGAATTTATCGCTATCAGAAGATCTGCTAGCTAAAACACAGGGGAACTGTTCGTTCCGCTGGGTAACCAGTGAACTCAAATATTTAGGGGTATGGATACCCTCGAGACTGTCAAAAACTTTCGAGAAGAACTTTCCACCAATGCTAACAGACATTGCCTCGGACTTACTTAGTTGGAACTCCAAATTTTTCTCCTGGTTCGGAAGGGCAGCTATCCTTAAAATGGCTATCCTCCCGAGACTATTATATCTGCTGAGATCATTGCCAGTTGGGATACCACTACATTTTTTCAAGCAATTACAATCTATTCTCACACGCTTCCTTTGGGGTCATAGACGGCCTAGAGTTGGATTTTCCTTGCTAGCCAGGCCCAAGGAGCGAGGGGGCATGGGTCTACCCCACTTCCACAACTACTATCTAGCCTCTCACCTTACCAGGGTGATTGATTGGCACTGTCATGGAAAGTCAAAAGACTGGGTCCAATTGGAGGAGTCAGTGACCTCGGGCAGACTCAGGTTCTCTCCATGGATTCCCTGGGGTAAGCTCCATGAGTCCACACAACAACACCCTCTGACAGGGGCTACCATGAAGGCCTTCCAGACGGTGGTTAAAAAATGATTTAACAACACAGCTGAGCCCACTGACTCCGATCCA
The DNA here is from genome assembly GCA_037952925.1 of Lithobates clamitans. Taxonomy (NCBI): domain Eukaryota; kingdom Metazoa; phylum Chordata; class Amphibia; order Anura; family Ranidae; genus Lithobates; species Lithobates clamitans. Next base: position 4,023,483 of record JBBGZY010000942.1, read on the forward strand.
GAATAATCCAGATTTTGCTCCGGGTATGGCGGGCGGGAACTTCCAGGCTCTGGACATAACAAACTTAGAGACTGCAGGAGATTGCATTAGGAATGGCAAAATCAAAGACTATTCAGTGATGAAGGAAGAGGCTGATATCCCTCATCTGTCCAGGTGGTCATACTTCCAGATACATAGCTTCGTTATGGATAGGAACAAACTACCTTACTTCCGGAGACCTATGACTCAATTAGAGACAGTTTGTCACAGAGGAGATGACTTTTACAAGACAACCTCTGTTGTTTACTCCTGGCTTCAAAACCCTATATCAAATACGGATGACAGATTTAGAGTAGAATGGTCTAGTGCCTTGCAAAGAGATATAACAGATAACCAATGGCTGACGGCTTGTACGTTGGCTCATAAATGCTCCATTAGCACCAAAACACAGGAGACAGCATATAAACTCCTAACTCACTGGTACGCCACTCCACATAAAATCAAGAAATGGTTTCCTGAAGCCTCAGATAGATGCTGGCGATGTAATAGAGAGTCAGGCACCCTCTTACATATTTGGTGGCAGTGCCCAATTCTTGAGACTTTTTGGACGAAAGTAAGGGATATCATACGGCAGATAACGGAGACTAATATTAATCTGGATGCAGCATGCTGCCTACTCCACATCTCGAATTTCCCCTACAAGAGATATAAAAAATCTCTAACGAAGCACCTCCTGAATGCCGCGAAGGCTCTGATTCCACTACGGTGGAAAAGCACACAGGCTCCTCTGGTTAAGGAGTGGCTTTGGAAAATCTCCGATATCTGTCATATGGAAGACCTGCTAGCCCAATCCACGGATAGCATAGAAAGATATCACAAAACATGGACCCCATGGCTAATCTTCAGGTATTCCGCGGCTTATGAACAAATTATGAATGCTTAATACATCTCTGGATGTGGGAACTCTTCGTAGTTCCGCATACGACAAATATACGCACAGGGGACCGAGGGGGTGGGGACGCCATCTCTTTACGGGAGGGCCTCATTCTATTAACTCCCTTTTCTCTTTACCTATCTCTTTATTCGCCACTTCTTCTTTTGTTCACTGTCTCTACTCTTTGTCCTGTCGAATAATAAAATTATGTTATTTCCATTAAATCCAAAGCTAACAGTTGGCTATGTATGCCGCTTGAAATGTTCTGATTGATCCAAATTCCAATTCTATAATAGTGACAGAAAGGTTCAATTCTCAGGATCTTTGTTTGCATCTCTAGTACAAAAGTAGGCGGTTATAACTTAAACTCTGCTTAATATCCTCATAAAGTTGGTAGCCGCTGTACACATTGTTTATTGGATGTACTGAACATGTATTGCAGATTTCTATTGCTAAATGGCTTTGTTTGTTAAGCTTCATTAACCTTCTAATAAAACTCTTTGATGAAAAAAAAAATATTTGTTTTACTAATTGAAATGAAAATCAATTTATAACTTTTTTGAAAAGCATTTTACTGGATATTTTTGTTATTTTGTCTCTTACTGTTAAAATAAACCTACCATTAAAATAATAGACTGACCATTTCTTTGGGCAAACATACAAAATCAGCAGGGGATCAAATACTTTTTCCCCCTCACTGTAAAATGTAAATGTATATATATATATATATATATATATATATATATATATATATATATATATATATATATATATATATATATATATACACACACATATACATATATATATATATACACACACACACACACAGTGGATATAGAAAGTGTACACACCCGTTAAAATGTCATGTTTCTGTGATGTAATGTGATATGATGAGACAAAGATAAATAATTTCAGAACTTTTTACAGCTTTTATGTGACCTATAAACTGTATAACTCAGTTAAACAACAAACTGAAATATTTTAGGTGGAGGGAAGTAAAAATAAAATAATATGGTTGCATAAGGCCCCTTTCACACTGGGGCGGTTTGCAGGCGTTATTGCGCTAAAAATACCGCCTGCAAACCGCCCCTAAACAGCCTCCGCTGTTTGTTCAGTGTGAAAGCCCGAGGGCTTTCACACTGAAGCGGTGCGCTGGCAGGACGGTAAAAAAAGTCCTGCGAGACGCATCTTTGGAGCGGTGAAGGAGCGGTGTATTCACCGCTCCTTCACCGCTCCTGCCCATTGAAGTCAATGGGACAGCGCGGCTATACCGCGGCTATAGCCGCGCTGTACGAGTGGTTTTAACCCTTTTTCGGCCGCCAGCGGGGGGTTAAAACCAAACCGCTAGCGGCCTGAAAAAATAGCGCTGTTTTACTGCCGACGCCCCCTACCGCCCCAGTGTGAAAGGGGCCTAAGTGTGCACACCCTTAAACTAATACTTTGCTGAAGCACCTTTTGATTTTATTACAGCGCTCAGTCTTTTTAAGTATGAGTCTATCAGCATGGCTTGACTTGGCAAGATTTGCCCACTCTTCTTTGCAAAAACTCTCCAAATCTGTCAGATTGCGAGGGCATCTCCTGTGCACAGCCTTCTTCAGATCACCCCACAGAGTTTCAATCGGATTCAGGTCTGGGCCATTCCAAAACTTTAATCTTCCTTAGCTGAAGCAATTCCTTTGTTGATTTGGATGTATGCTTTGGGTCGTTGTCATGCTGAAAGATGAAGTTCAGCTTTCTAGCAGAAGCCTGAAGCTTTTGTGCCAATCTTGACTGGTATTTCGAACTGTTCATAATTCTGAAGAAAAACAGGCCCAAAAGATGATGCTGCCACCACCATGCTTCACTGTGGGTACGGTGTTCTTTTGGTGATGTGCAGTGTTGTTTTTGCGCCAAACATATCTTTTTGGTCTATGGCCAAAAAGTTCAACCTTGGTTTCCTCAGACCACAACACATTTTCCCACATGCTTTTGGGAGACTATAGATGTGTTTTTGCAAAATTTAGCCGGACTTGGATGTTTTCCTTCTTAAGAAAAGGCTTCCATCTTGCCACTCTACCCCATAGCCCAGACATATTAAGAAATACGGGAGATTTTTGTCACATGTACCACACAGCCAGTACTTGCCAGATATTCCTGCAGCTCCTTTAACCACTTACGCCTGCCACAGTTTTACGTCGGTACTTTGGAGGATGACGTTATGGCAGCAGCTAGCTGCCATAACCCCGGTATCCTCTTCTTCATCGGGCTATCCGCTACAAGATAAAAGTGGTCTCTGCGGCGAATTCACCGCAAGATCACTTTTATCGGTGCTCCGGTGCCCTGTGCCGCTTACCAGAGCTGTTGGCAGCGGCGCCTTCTGTCGTGTTATGCATGGAGATGAGTGAGGGGAAGATGGCCCCACCCGTCTCCATGATACTGCAGGGCGGAAACAACGTTAAAACGTCACTTCCGCCCATAGCTCTTAAAGGGCCATTTTTTTTAAATAATTTTTTTAGATGACAAATTTTTTATTTTTATTTTTTATTATTGCATTTTAGTGTAAATATGAGATCTGAGGTCTTTTTCACCCCAGATCTCATATTTAAGAGGTCCTGTCATGTTTTTTTCTATTACAAGGTATGTTTACATTCCTTGTAATAGGAATAAAAGTGACTTTTTTTATTTTTTTAATAAGTGTACAAATAAAAAAGGTAAAATAAATCATAAAAAAAAAAAAATTTAAACGTGCCCCGTCCCGACGAGCTCGCGTGCAGAAGCGAACGCATACGTGAGTAGCGCCCGCATATGAAAACTGTGTTCAAGCCACACGTGAGGTATCGCCGCGATCGGTAGAGCGGGAGCAATAATTCTAGCCCTAGACCTTTTCTACGTCAAAACATGCAACCTGTAAAAAAATTTAAACGTCGCCTATGGAGATTTTTAAGGGTAAAAGTTTGTCGCCATTCCACAAGCGGGCACAATTTTGAAGCTTGACATGATGGGTATCAATTTACTCGGCGAAACATTATCTTTCACAATATAAAAAATTGGGCTAACTTTACTGTTGTCTTATTTTTTTATTCAAAAAAGTATTTTTTCCAAAAAAAAGTGCACTTGTAAGACTGCTGCGCAAATACGGTGTGACAAAGTATTGCAACGACCACCTCAGAAAGAGGCTGGGTGCTTAAGTGGTTAATGTTGCTGTAGGCCTTTTGGCAGCCTCCCTGACCAGTTTTCTTCTCGTCTTTACATCAATTCTTGGTAAAAGTTCTAGGTGGGAAAAGTTCTGAAATGATTTCAGAACTGTAATCAAGAAGTGGAAAATTAGGGGTTCTGTTGAAACCAAACCACGGTCAGGTAGACCAACTAAAATTTCAGCCACAACTGCCAGGAAAATTGTTCGGGATGCAAAGAAAAACCCACAAATAACTTCAGGTGAAATACAGGACTCTCTGAAAACATGTGGTGTGGCTGTTTCAAGATGCACAATAAGGAAGCACTTGAAGAAAGATGGGCTGCATGGTCGAGTCGCCAGAAGAAAGCCATTACTACGCAAATGCCACAAAGTATCCCACTAACAATACACCAAACAGCACAGAAACAAGCCTCAAACCAAATCCAAAAGTCATTTGGAGTAATGAGACCAAAATTGAGCTTTTTGGCCACAACCATAAACGCTTTATTTGGAGAGATGACAAGGCCTATGATGAAAGGTACACCATTCCTTTGGAGGTGGATCGCTAATGTTTTGGGGATGTGTGAGCAACAAAGGCACAGGAAATTTGGTCAAAATTGATGGCAAGATGAATGCAGTATGTTATCATAAAATACTGGAGGAACATTTGCATTCATCAGCCAGGAAGCTGCACATGGGACATACTTGGACATTCCAACATGACAATGATCCAAAACACAAGGCCAAGTCGACCCGTCATTGGCTACAGCAGGAAAAAAAAAATGAAGGTTCTGGAGCGGCGATCTCAGTCTCCTGACCTCAATATCATTGAGCCACTCTGGGGAGATCTCAAAACATGCAGTTCATGCAAGACAGCCCAAGAACCTTCAGGAACTGGAGGCTTTTTGCCAAGCGGAATGGGCAGCTTTACCATCTGAGAAGATAAAGAGCCTCATCCACAAATGCCACAAAAGACTTCAAGCTGTCATTGATGTTAAAGAGGGCAATACATGGCATTAAGAACTGGGGAATGTAAACTTTTGATCAGGGTTATTTGGGTAGTTTCTGTTTAAAAAGAGTAAACACAGTTTGATTGATAATAAAATGGCTTCAGCCAAACACTAACCATGAGTGAAAGAAAAGTTTTTGTGTTATCATTCATATTCTCTGAAAAATGGCCAAGAAATCAAATTCTGCCAGGGTATGTAAACCTATGAGCACAACTGTATATTTATATACATGATTCTGCACTTCCGCCTAGGCACGCCCATGTACCGCTTCGGCTGTAATAGGCTGGACGGAGCTCTGACTATGTAAACAAGGCAGAGCTCCGTTCAGACAGCGGGATGTAATGGATTTTCTTTCACTGCAAAACAGGGAAAGAAAATCCATCACATGCCTTACTAAAAGCACCACACAAAAGTACACAAAAACACTGGCTAGGCACACACTTAACCCTTGGATCACCCTAGAAGTTAATTTGCTTCCCAGACAGTGTCATTCGTATATGACAGCATGTTGATAGCACTGATCACTGTATTAGTGTCACTGGTTCCAAAAGAAAGTGTCAGTGTCCGATTTGCCAGCCACTATAAGCCGCTGATCGCCCCCATTACTAGTATAAAAAAAAAAATAAAAAAAAATTTCATTAAAATATCTCATAGTTTGTAGGCGCTAAAACTTTTGTGTAAACCAATCAATATACGCTTATTGGGATTTCTTTTTACCAAAACTATGTAGCAGGATACATACTGGCCTAAACTAATAAGGAAATTTGATTTTTTTTTTTTTCATTGGATAGGTTTTATAGCAAAAAGTAAAAAATAGTTTTTGTTTAGTTTTTTTCAAAATGGTCTTTTTTTTTTGTTTACAGAGCAAAAAATAAAAACTGCAGAGGTGATCAAATACCACCAAAAGAAAGCTGTATTTGTGGGGGAAAAAAGGACATAGATTTTATTTGGGTACAGTGTCGCATGACTGCGCAATTGTCAGTTAAAGGAATGGAGTGCCATATCGCAAAAAATGGCCTGGTCATGAAGGGGGATAAATCTTCCAGAGCTGAAGTGGTTAAAGTGGAAAGAAGACACGAGTGGACTTGTGTTTATAAAATTTCTTCAAAGTTTCTTGGGATTGACTGCATTGGACTCTGTTTAAAAACAAATGCTTTGTTTAAAAACATTTTTTTCACTTTTTTTCAAGCCCTTTAAGAGTGTCCGGGCGCCGGACACACAGCAGTTTCTGGGAAGCTTCCCAGCTTGCAATCAGCTGACTGCAAGCTGGGAAGCTGAGAGCTGGGAAGGGAGGGTCCGGGGCGTAAGCACTGCGCCCGCAAACACTCCCACTCCTCACTGATTGGTATGTGGCCTCCTTTCCGATTTTTCAATGGCAGGAATGGAGGAAGACTGTGCGGTGCTTTTTGCAGCCACTGCCGCGTCACTTCCGGTTTCCCGTCTCACTGTTGTGTGGAGAGCAGTGGGTCACTCGCTATGGCGGTACGGAGCAGCTCTTCCTCCTCCCTGTCTTCCAGCTCCTACAGGCATGCTCCAGGTGGACGTCTCTCGCGCTGTGACTGCCCCCAGGTAAGAATCAGACCTCTCTCTGGGAAGCCTGCAGTACTCTGGCTACAGTGACTTTTCTCCGCTCTGCCGTCCTTGCCGTCTGTGTACTCCGGGGAACTGACAGGTCGGAAAATTAGAAATCTCAAGAATGCGAGTCAGCGACAGCACCAGCTTTAACCCCTGCCAGGCTGAGCAACATCTCAGCCATATGTGGACAAGTGCAAGAAGGCAATGTGTAGGGGGATGGGGGCCAATGTGTACATGGATAATGCAATACATTGGGGGGGGGGGATGTGTAAAAGGAAGGGGGTAAATGTGGGCAAGAGGGGGTATTGTGTACAGGGGGGTTAAAATGTACAGGGGAGGGGGGGTTAATATGTACAGGGGAGGGGGGTTAATATGTACAGGGGAGGGGGGTTAATATGTACGAGGGGGGGGTAATATGTACAGGAGGGTGTAATATATCTGACTATGGCTGCACTATATACCCTGATCTGTGATGCTGCAGCTGTATACTCCTGATGCTATGGGTGGAAGCAAGTGGAATACAGGGGACGGAGTAAGTAGATTCTATAAGGGGTGGGGCTTATGAGAAGTGAGAGGGGTCAAAAAGGAAGGACAGGGTCTGACCCCCCCCTATCCTAGAACTTAACCAGCCGCCACTGATGTCTAATGGCATATGCCTGAGTTAAAATGTAACAAATCCACTGGGAGATGGTAGCAGGAGATTTAGAAAGTCTTTTACAAGGACCATAAACCACAACAAACAAGGAATCTGTCCATCAGAAGGAAGAATGAAGTAGCCTGAAGGTAAAGCACAATATCGTACATTATGGGTGAAAAGTTGAAATCACCTTAGGTAAAAAAGGAAGGGCAAAGTTTCAAAACCACAGTGTTCTAGTTTTAAAATCAAAAAGGATGATTCACAGGACAAGGCCCCCAACTCAGACACGGGTTATGGCCACCAAAAAGGACACCTTTTGAGATAATGTCTGCAAAGAGATCGCTTGAATGTTCTCAAAAGGAGGTCTTTGTAAGACTGAAATAATTTAATTAGATCCCATGAAGGAAGCAGAGGTCTGACAGAAGCAACATGAATAAAAGTACAAATGAAATCATAATTTACCGAAGTGTATCAAAACAAAACAGCCAAGGCCAAAGCTGAACCTTTAATGGTACTGAAAACCATACATCGATCCACAACTCGTAAAAAAAAAAAAAGAAAAAAAAAGAAAAAGGATACTAATCACTGAAAAATACTGAGGAACACCCAATGACTTACACTTAGAGCAGGGTTCCCCTGGGCCACGGACCGGTCTGTGCTCTACTTGCAGCCAGGCTGTGAAGGCTGCACTGATTCGAGGTGCGGCGGGCAAGCAGAGTGATGACATCTGTCACTACCCACCCCTCTCACTCTAGAATAGGACGGAACACAGTAGCAACTGCGCATGTGTTGGTTTCCCTGCTCTGTCGGACGCCGTATTGCTGGGGAGAGGCTGCAAGAAGAGGGTGTGAGTAAGACAAGTTATTTCACTGCATAATAAAGTTTTTTTGCACACCGGATGTTATAAAAAAGCCAGCAGCTGTCAATGTAGAGTTTTTCAGCGTTTTTGCAGTAGCGTTTTTTAGCTGTAGTGTTTAACAAAATTATACTCCCACAAAAGCTTATGGCTCAACAACGCTGATAAACTCAGAATACTTGCGTTTTTCAGCGTTTTTCAGAGTTAGACCAGTTTTACAGCTGAAAAACTCCTCTCAAAACCCGTTAGTTCGAGGCTTTTTTCAGCCAGAAAACGCCCCTGCCAAAACCTGCTAATAACAGCCTATGTGTGCATGGACACAAAAACTTCTGGAGCCCAAAACAGCAGCTGTAAAAATGTCCAGTGTGCATGAGGCCTAAAACTGGCATTCAATTCTTAAAGTGAAGAGCTGCATCTGGTATTTTTTGGTGGCAGGCTACAGTGACATTCTACATCTGGTGACAGGATAGTAGGAAACTGCATCTGGTGACATGCAACGGTGGCAAGTAACAAGGTGCATCTGGTGGTAGGTGATGTGGCAAGTGACATGCTGCATCTGGTGGCAGGCAACGGTGCCAAGTGACAAGCTGCATCTGGTGGCAGGCGACGGTGGCAAGTGACAAGCTGCATCTGGTGGCAGGCGACGGTGGCAAGTGACAAGCTGCATCTGGTGGCAGGTGACGGTGGCAAGTGACACACTCAGAGCTCCCACTGATTCTGCATTAAGGTGAATTGAGCTATTTCATGTTATATTACAATGTTATAATAGAAATAATGCGCTTCAATCATCCTGACATTATATGAACCATAGTGTGGTGATGATTGAAGCACTAACGCCAGCCATTGCTCCAAGAAATAGAAATGAGCCACGGTCAAGGCCACGCACGCCACCACACCCACCCCCAATCACCAGGAAAATTTGTTTCCACAACACCAGTCCTCGGTGCCAAAAAAGAAAGTTGGGGACCGCTAACTTGGAGCATCTGTCTCTTCAGACTGGGGATCTCTCAGCTTTGCAATCACCTTCTCCAGTTTGGCATTAGGAGGAGAGGCTAGTGAATCCACATTTGGAGTTTCCCACCTGGCGAATATCTGCTAAAACACCTCTGGATAAAAGGGACTATTCTCCCGGATCCAAACTCTGATGGCTGAGTTTGGATCCGCCCAAAGTAGAAAGTGGTGAACCTCCTGCACTGCTGTTGAACTCTTTGTGTATACTTAGTGATTTACCAGGGCCATGGCTTGTCTAACCGTATCCTCAAGGAATGTCCTTGCAGAAGATCTGTGGCGTGCACAAGAGACAACCTAATGGCTCAGAGTTCCAGAATATTAAAAAGGAAGGCAAGCATCCTCCTTGGGCCATTACCGGTGAAGGCAAACCTTCATGACAAGCTTGTCAGTGACCACAGAGAACTTGTTCTGCCAAGGTAATTTGGAGCTTGCAGAAGTGGAGGCTTTAACATGCCTGGAACCTTTCTCAGTGTCCCCATGGGAATAAAAGGAAAGTCTGTGAGCCGTGAAAGAGGGCCCCGGTTTACACTGTGTATAATGTACTCCTACTGCCCTCTAAGTATTTTAATGATATCATCCATCAAAGGTAGTTGTCCACAAAAGGATAATCAGTCAAGCCTTTTTTTTTTAGTCTAATTTGAAGACCAACATCTGAGCCCTAATATGCTGCACAATACCACAGCAGACGCAAGCGAGACACCAAGATGCTGCAGTCTAACAAAGCCTCACAGAAAAATTGCAGTGCCTGAACCATTTGGTTAAGGCCAACAAAGCAGGTCCTGATTCAAAGTTCTTGACCACTCAGTTATGGTATAAAAGACCAGAGCAGACACTATAAGACGTCTCATCAAAGTTTCAGCAACTGTATACATAGATCGAACAAACGATTTGATTTCTACTGCTCCATTGGATCTTTAAAAGATAGAGATTCTTCACAGGGGGGCTGCTGCTGGAGAGCCAAAACAGCCAGGTTATGGTCCCATGGACACATAGGGGAGCATACAGGTGAGAGATGCATGCAATACTCTGCACAAAAGGAAAAAGAGGCCAGCTGTCACTAAAATGGCCTAAAGATTTGCCTTTTGAGAGTACTTTAAGTGAATTGCTGATGCAGACTAGACTGCAGAAAGGAAAGGACAGTGAACTTCCTAGGATGAAATCGCATTGCCATGCATAAGTAATAGATGTACACAGACGACAGGGCTCTCCTTCTTAGGACATGTGCTTTAAATGGCCATGCAATGAAAGCCAACGGCTGAGAATGGTGTACTGGTCCTCAAGGCAGAAGATCCCGATGGTCCAGGCAGGCCCAGGGACAGTCTGCCAGGTGTCCGAGCACGTTCTCCAGGGCCAATTGATTGTGTGATGAGATTTAACAGAACATCCTACTTTTGTCATACAGATGAGGCAGGCTCCAGAGGAGAGGAAAGGCTTAGATCAGATCCAGGGAAATCCTGAACAGTGCTGTGCAACATCAGGCTCAGGTATTCTAATCGGTATGATGATTCCACAAATTACTTCTGCAGGTCAAAGATCCAAATTAAGTTCTGCAAGATCTGCATTCACCTGCAGTGAGCCTGGAGCAGAGCCAAGACCAAGGCAAGCACCTTGGAGAAAATCCAGGGGCAAGCAAAAGGCAGGGTTGAAAAACTGCAGACAGATCACTCACAGCAAAACTCACATGGCATTGACAGGGAGTAAAAATGTGTAAGTAAGAATCCCAAATGTCTACTGAAGTCAGAAAGTTCCCCCTGGAAGCAGGGAGGCAATGACCAAACTGGCAGTTTCCATTCAAAACTTTTTAACCTGCAGGAACAAGTTGAGAGTTTTTAAATATAGAATAGGCTAGAACCCTCCACTTGGTTTGGGAACCATGAAGATGTTTCAGTAGAAGCCCTGAATGGTACAGGCATAATGCCCGTCTGAGACAAAGCTACTGAATGACAGCAGTAAGATCTGCTTCCTATTGTTGGGGAGCGATGCGTTTTAAAGCATGAAGCATGGTGGAGGCAGAGTTCAAAACTCCAGTTTTCAGCTCCAGAAAAAGACACTCTAGACCCGACCGTCTGAAAATTTCTGGGACCAGAAGGTGGACAGATGTCCCCCCTACTCCTCACCCCAAAACTGGGAAGAGGTCTTGAAACCAAACTTAGCTGGTTTGTAGGGCCTTGTCTTTCTATGAACGAATATGTCTGGCTTAGAGATGGAACTGGATATCTGGGAGGGGTGAACCTCAGGAACTATTAACCTTAGGTGTATTTTTGACCCTGAGATCTCTTTGACACGGAGATCTCGTTAATGTACTTATCCAAAGAGGGGCTGAACAGGCATTCACCTTCAAAGGGTAGTCGCACAAGGTGCTTCTTAAATGGGAGTCCCATTGACCAGCATTTAAGCCAAAGGATCCTGCACATGTGGATGAAGAGAAAACTCATCCTGGAGATCTGGTGAAGTGTATCCACCAAGCTGTAAGGCCACTGTTAAAAATATCTAGACGATTGTGGACTGAAGCAACTGTTAGGATTGAGCTAGGATCTCAGGTCAAAGGGGGGCCTGCTAAGGAGAAAGATGATTATGGATGGCCTCTTACCAATTATCCACCGGGTCCCTGAACACAGAATTATCCTCTACGGGGCAATGACGTTTTTTAAAGGCAAGAGATGGCAGGGTCTACTAGAGAAACTGTACACGTTTGCAGGAAATATTCCTCAAAAGGATATTTCTGTGCAAAGAGTTATGGAGGAGTAAAAATCCATAAGCAAGTGGACTAGGACAGTCTTAACAGGGTTAGGTCATTTCAGAGACCCCAGACCAGAGACCTTGGAGTGAGCAGACTCAGGCTGCTCTAATGCCAAGCAGGAGCTTATAGCATCAATACATGTAGCAATGGTATCCCTAATCTTGGATCAAATTTCAGTCAAAGCATTCTATCCTGATCCGATTCCTCAGAAGAGGAGGGGGGATTCATCTTCTACCACCTCCTTTGTTAGTGTATCTGCCTTAAGGGCTACGTTAAAAACAGATTCCGAAATGGAAACAAAATGGACACACTTGCAGACCTTGGTATCATCAGTCGCTACAAGGACTGAAATTCTGCCATGAAACGTTCTCTTTAGATAAAAAAGGTGGAAGGTTGTGCAGCGAAATGGCTAGCAGAGTTCCCAGAGAAAGGCAGAGAGTCACACTTCGAAAGAGAGGTTACTAGGGCCCTATGGAGATAAACTACCGCCCTGGGCTGAGTCTAGGCTAGCAAGGCCTCCTAACCTTTCTCTTGCGTTTGTGATATGCCACAAGTGGTGCCAATTATCCCCAGAGGGGTACCCATGACTTCTGCTGCTGTTGAGGGGGAAAAGAAGACCTCTTGTGCCAGTAACTATAGACTGCTGATCACCTTGGACTGGGAAGTGTGGCTAAGTTGGAGGAATTCCCCCAAAAGAAGAGGAGGCAGCATGCACAGTATAAGTACTCTGAGAATGAGACTGCACAGACACAATAAGTACCTGCTCCAACAGCGGTAAAAATGACTCAGAATCTGTGCAGGTGCAGTAGCACCACAGGGAGTCAGCGTTGCAGCGCTAGTAGACCTGGGCCTAGAGAATGAAAGGTGCCGCTGAATTCCACATTTTTCATGTGTTCCTGTTCCCCTGGCCATGACCAATATGTAGTCAAAGCAAGCACCTACAGTGATTGAAAACTTTTGCATATAAACCATTGAAGTAACTAGTCTCATGTGAAAGACAGATGAAACAAATCCATCTATATAGTACAGTACCTGTTTAATCGAAAGCCATCTGTCCTGTACAGCCTTCCACAGAATTCACACAAAATCTGTCAGGATCACTCAGCAGCACAAAGCAGGGGGTGTGGATCTGAACACATAGCATATAAGGTCTTAGTGGTCTCTATAGAAGCTGGGTGGAGCATCTGTGAATTTCCAAAGTCAATTAAAATCCACCTGGAGACTGGATGATGATGCTCCAACTATATGAGCCATGCATATAAACCACGTATCTAAGCCATGCACATAAGGTCTCAGTGGGTCCAGTAGAAGTCTGCAAAATGTTTTGATATTATTCATCACTTGAAGCAATAGCATTAAAAAATGTCCATTGAAGAATTTCCAATTTGTGATCCAATAGTGCGAGCGATATCCACACAAGATAGTGACTGTAGTGAAATACACCTCCACCAACGATAACACTAGCCGCTCACCTCAGCTGGTGGACCCCTGAATGAATCAGTCAGGTCAGAAACCGCATTTCCCTCACTGAGAAGTAAACAGGAGTAGGTACACTTGTGGCCGGTCAGATATCAAACTTTGTAGAGCTTGCAGTGATCACATGTAATAAAATAAAGAACATCTAGTGCTCTCTGTATGTAGCTTAAAAAGTTTTAATGTAATAATCATAGGAAAACTTACAAACAAAGCACTGTACCCCAGTGCGGAGGATAGAACGCCTAATAGGATTATCCACGGAGATCAGCGAGCGAGACGCGGGTGACGTCACGATCCAAGTCACGTGATGTGTTCCGTACGCATTACGTCCCTTGTAGTGGGCGGGACTTCAGCGGCGACGGCATGACGTGATCCACCCGCTATAAATATAACTCAGCTGATCGGAACAGCCAATGGGCCTTAGTGTGTATTAAACACCATGGTAACCCAATTGCAGAAACAAAGGTAATAGTTCTTATAAAAGAACAGCAAGGGGGTCAGCATTAGCGATAATGTAAACAGACACATCTAAACCCATAGTAACTCTGTAAGTATAATGTCACTATAAATGGCCAATATATATATATAAAAATATAAAAATATAAAAACACCATCCATATAGGATGTATAATTTTGTGAAACGATCCGCGTACTAGCTCGATTCCCTGGAGCATCCTAGTGCATTACATAATAATACTGGATTCAAATTCAAAACATAATTATATTCAAACATAAAACTCAAATGGATTATTGGTCAGAGATAAAGCAGTTGGCGTCAAACTCGGCGTTCAAGCCTCTAGGTAGAAGAACCTTGGTCTCGTGAATCCAATAGGATTCCCTGCGACTAAGTTGACGAAGAAAATTTCCTCCCCTCCAGTGTTTGACTTTTTCGATGCCCCAGAATTTTAATCCTCTGGGGTTTTGACCATGTACTATTTTGAAATGTTTGTAAACATTATGAGTTTTTAATCCTTTTTTAATGTTATTGACGTATTCACCTAGACGAACATGGAGGGGCCTGGAGGTCCTTCCGATGTATTGGAGGCCACATCCACACTCCAACATGTAGACAACTCCAACTGTCGTACAGGCTATCAATTGATCAATTCTATATTCCTTGCCAGTGGAAGTGGTAGTAAACTGTTTCCGTTTTTTATTGTTACATTTGGAATGTCTGCAGGCTGTGCAACGCCCACAAGCATAGAAACCTGAAAGGAAAGAACAGTCTATTATCTGTTTGTATGGGGGATCTACCACTCCAGGTGCTAGACGGTCCCTTAAGGACGGAGCTTTTTTATGATGATACTTAATTACAATGTCCAACACAAACAGTTTGAGAAGTTGGTTGCGAAGAATTGGTCGATCCTGAAGCAAGATCGTGTGCTGGGTCCCCTGTTGCCACCACGCCCGTCTTTCATTTATAAAAAAGCTCCGTCCTTAAGGGACCGTCTAGCACCTGGAGTGGTAGATCCCCCCATACAAAAACAGATAATAGACTGTTCTTTCCTTTCAGGTTTCTATGCTTGTGGGCGTTGCACAGCCTGCAGACATTCCAAATGTAACAATAAAAAACGGAAACAGTTTACTGCCACTTCCACTGGCAAGGAATATAAAATTGATCAATTGATAGCCTGTACGACAGTTGGAGTTGTCTACATGTTGGAGTGTGGATGTGGCCTCCAATACATCGGAAGGACCTCCAGGCCCCTCCATGTTCGTCTAGGTGAACACGTCAATAACATTAAAAAAGGATTAAAAACTCATAATGTTTCCAAACATTTCAAAATAGTACATGGTCAAAACCCCAGAGGATTAAAATTCTGGGGCATCGAAAAAGTCAATAAACACTGGAGGGGAGGACATTTTCTTCGTCAACTTAGTCGCAGGGAATCCCATTGGATTCACGAGACCAAGGTTCTTCTACCTAGAGGCTTGAACGTCGAGTTTGACGTCAACTGCTTTATCTCTGACCGATAATCCATTTGAGTTTTATGTTTGAATATAATTATGTTTTGAATTTTAATCCAGTATTATTATGTAATGCACTAGGATGCTCCATGGAATCGAGCTAGTACGCGGGTCGTTTCACAAAATTATACATCCTATATGGATGGTGTTTTTATATTTTTATATATATATATTGGCCATTTATAGTGACATTATACTTACAGAGTTACTATGGGTTTAGATGTGTCTGTTTACATTATCGCTAATGCTGACCCCCTTGCTGTTCTTTTATAAGAACTATTACCTTTGTTTCCGCAATTGGGTTACCATGGTGTTTAATACACACTAAGGCCCATTGGCTGTTCCGATCAGCTGAGTTATATTTATAGCGGGTGGATCACGTCATGCCGTCACCGCTGAAGAAGTCCCACCCACTACAAGGGACGTAACGTGTACGGAACACATCACGTGACTTGGATCGTGACGTCACCCGCGTCTCGCTCGCTGATCTCCATGGATAATCCTATTAGGCGTTCTATCCCCCGCACTGGGGTACAGTGCTTCGTTTGTAAGTTTTCCTATGATTATTACATTAAAACGTTTTAAGCTACATACAGAGAGCACTAGATGTTCTTTATTTTATTGCATGTGATCACATCAAGCTCAACAAAGTTTGATATCTGACCGGACACAAGTGTACCTGCTCCTGTTTACTTCCCAGTGAGGGAAATGCGGTTTCTGACCTGACTGATTCATTCAGGGGTCCACCAGCTGAGGTGAGCGGCTAGTGTTATCGTTGGTGGAGGTGTATTTCACTACAGTCACTATCTTGCGTGGATATCGCTCGCACTATTGGATCACAAATTGGAAATTCTTTGATGGACAATTTTTAATGCTATTGCTTCAAGTGATACATTTTTTTATGCACTGTACTGCTTTTTATGAATTGTATATTTGGGATTTGATAAGTTTTATCCTCAGTACCATAGCTGCTTTAGTTTTACTTTATGTGATTAGCGCTGGTTGATTATTTTTTACATTGTTGATTTTATTCATACCTAGGACAAGGCTGGATTTTCAATTACATTTCTCTCATTTTATCATGAAGTGGCAGTAACCTAAAATTCACTTTTATGTCATTAAAAGAATCGAAAGGGCACAGTATGGCTGATTTAATAAAACTGCAGCAAATGTCCAACACGTTGAGGTTTCATCACTGCCACAAATATTGTCACATATTCTAAATGATTTGCTATGGGCAACAACTAGGTTTGTTCCAGTTGTTGGTGATCCTTTTCTGTAAATCAGTTCCAAACTACGCTCACACTTTTACAAAAGCTTATGAATAAACCCGCCTAGGAAAAAAAAAAAGGCCAATTTCATAATGATACAAAGAAATCTGAATATAGAAGACAACAGCACTGTACAGACAGAATAGTAAATGTATTTACTACTTATTTATATAAAAAGGTTTATTATTTTGTTACATAGTAGGTGAGGCTGAAAAAAAAGGACACAAGTCCATCAAGTCCTACCTATGTGTGCGATTACAAGTCAGTATTACCTTGTATATCCCTGTATGTTGTGGTTGTTCAGGTGCTTATCTAATAGTTTTTTAAACTATCGATGCCCCCCGCTGAGACCACCGCCTGTGGAAGGGAATTCCACATCCCGGCCGCTCTTATGCCCTGTAAACACAATTGGATTTTCCAATGGAAAATGTGTGATAGGACCTTGTTGTCGGAAATTCCGACTGTGTGTAGGCTCCATCACACATTTTCCATAGGAATTTCCGACACACAGTTTGAGAGCTTGCTATAAAATTTTCCGACAACAAAATCTGTTGTCGGAAATTCCGATCGTGTGTACACAAATCCAACGCATAAAGTGCAATGCATGCTCAGAATAAATTAAAAAACAAAAGCTATTGGCTACTGCCCCGTTTATAGTCCCGACGTACGTGTTTTACGTCACCACGTTCAGAATGATCGGATTTTCAGACAACTTTGTGTGACCGTGTATATGCAAGACAAGTTCGAGCCAACATCTGTCGGAAAAAATCCATGGATTTTGTTGTCGGAATGTCCGATCAATGTCAGACCGTGTGTACAGGGCATTACAGTAAAGAACCCTCTACGTAGTTTATGGTTAAACCTCTTTTCTTCTAATTTTTAATGAGTGGCCATGTGTCTTGTTAACAACTTCAAGACTGCCGCACGACTATATACGTCCAAACTTTGAACGGGGATATCGTTATGGCAGCAGCTAGCTGCCATAACCCCGGTATCCCCGTTTTCGTGCGGCGGCCGGCTTTCAGATAAAAGTGGTCCCTGCGGCGGATTCGCCGCGAGATCACTTTGATCGGTGGCGGGAGAGGGGCCCCCCCCTCCCGCCGCGATCCGGTGCCCTCCGCCGCTTACCGGAGCCGTCGGTAGCGGCGGAGGCGATCGCGCACTTCTTTGTGGTGTGTCTGGAGACGAGTGAGGCTAAGATGGCGCTCACTCGTCTCCATGACACTGCTGGGCGGAAGCGACGTCAAAACGTCACTTCCGTCCACGCCTCTTAAAGGCACATTTTTTCAAATGTCATTTTTCTAAATGACTTTTTTTTTTTTTATTGCATTTTAGTGTAAATATGAGATCTGAGGTCTTTTTGACCCCAGATCTCATATTTAAGAGGTCCTGCCATGCTTTTTTCTATTACAAGGGATGTTTACACCATAGGAATAAAAGTGACACCATTTTTTTTTTTTTTTTTAAACAGTGTAAAAATAAATAAAATATTGTAAAATAAATAATAAAAAAAATTTTTTTTTAAACCAACCCCCCTGTCCCGACGAGCTCGCGAACGCATACGCGAGTAGCGCCCGCATATGAAAACGGTGGTCAAACCACACGTGAGGTATCGCAGCGACCGGTAGACCGAGAGCAATAATTCTAGCCCTAGACCTCCTCTGTACCGCAAAATATGCAACCTGTAGAATTTTTTAAACGTCGCCTATGGAGATTTTTGAGGGTAAAAGTTTGACGCCATTCCACGAGCGGGCACAATTTTCAAGCGTGACATGTTGGGTATCAATTTACTTGGCGTAACATTATATTTCACAATATATAAAAAAAATTGGGCTAACTTTACTGTTGTCTTATTTTTTTATTCAAAAAAGTGAATTTTTTCAAAAAAAAGTGCGCTTTTAAGACCGCTGCACAAATACGGTGCAAAAAAAAGTATTGCAATGACCTCCATTTTATTCTCTAGGGTGTTAGAAGAAAAACCATATATAATGTTTGGCGGTTCTAAGTAATTTTCTAGCAGAAAAACCTCTTTTAAACATGTAAACAACCTAAAATCCAAAACGAGGCTAGTCCTTAAGTGGTTAAACTCCCTTCCGCAAAAAAGTTTTATCCCCATTGTGGGGTCACCAGTACGGTATTTGTAAATTAAAAATCATATCCCCTCTTAAGTGTCTATTCACCAGAGAGAATAAGTTCAGTGCTCGCAACCTTTCTTCATAACTAATATCCTCCAGATCCTTTATTAGCTTTGTTGCCCTTCTTTGTACTCGCTCCATTTCCAGTACATCCTTCTCGAGGACTTGTGCTCAGAACTGAACAGCATATTCTAGGTGTGACCGGACCAGAGTCTTGTAGAGTGTGAGAATTATCGTTTTATCTCTGGAGTTAATCCCTTTTTTAATGCATTCCAATATTCTGTTTGCTTTGTTAGCAGCAGCTTGGCATTGCATGCCATTGCTGAGCCTATCATCTACTAGGACACCCAGGTTCTTTTCCACCCTAGATTCCCCCAGAGGTTCTCCCCCTAGTGTATAGATTGCATTCATATTTTCGCTACCCAAATGCATTATTTTACATTTTTCTACATTAAACCTCATTTGCCATGTAGTTGCCCACCTCATTAATTTGTTCAAATCTTCCTGCAAGGTTTCCACATCCTGCAGAGAAGTTATTGCCCTGCTTAGCATCGTCTGCAAATACAGAGATTGAACCGTTTACCCCATCCTCCAGGTCGTTTATGAATAAATTAAATATGATTGGTCCCAGCACAGAATCCTTGTTGTGGTTAAGAGACAAAATAAACAAGCTTAGAGCATAATCGAACATTTGGAATGTAAACACTAACTTGGACATACCATGTTTGGCTGCCAATCACTATTTCCATTCACAGATCGATCAATGCACCACCAGAAATCGTCTTCCGATTCCCCTTTCCATGCGAAGACCGCAACACCTACCAAGATGAAGAGAAAGGGATACAAATTATCACTGTAAAAATTGTTTGCTCAAACAAGTAGCATTCATATCAACTGTTAAAGTGATTGTAAGGGTTCGTTTTTTGTTTTTTTTAACATAACAAACATATCATACTTACCTCCACTGTGCAGCTCGTTTTGCCCAGAGTAGCCCTGAACCTCGCCTTCTGGGGTCCCCTGGCGGCTCCTCCCCACATCAGATAATCCCCTAGAAGAAGCGCTCTCCCGGGGGGTTACCTTGCGGGCGCGCTCCCGAGTCAATCGTTCGGCGTCCATAGCCACCGAATGTATGACTCAGCCCTGCCCCCCTCGTCATTGTATTTGTTTGACAGCAGTGGGAGCCAATGGTTGAATTACAACCCCTTTAAACATCGGCTCCTTTACAATACAGTTCACAAAGGTTTGATAAATCTTTGATATAATGAACAAAAAAACTAGACGACATTGGACTTTGGTTTGGCCAAAGTTCTTCCTGCTCTGAATCAGTTGAACACATTGTCAGCTAATCAGTGTAAGTTTATTTTTACAGACCCTTAAAACTGAGAAAGGATTATAGGGCCCCGGGAAGCAGCATCTGCCCGGTGGGAAATACTGCTTACATAAGTTAATGCTCAGTAGTACTTGTATTTTTGTTTCTCCTTCCCTGCTTGAACCAAGCTCACTACTCAACTACCTCCCAAGATACTACTGAAGAGAAAGGTATATGGCTCATTTTGATCTTTGTGGTAGTGCAGTTATTTCGCAGTTATGGCGACACTGCAAAAGGCTCAGTTCCCAGAGAAGATCTGAGAAGCATTTCCATTGTCTTCTATTACAGGTGTTACAAAAAAAGTGTCCATTATCTTTAGCACCTTCCAAATATAGCATGCAGTACCTGAATCAATGTACAGGCACACACGTCTGAAAACGCTTGTGCAGTAACATTCACCTACTTTTTAAAAAATTATGCAAAGCACTTCTCAAATGCTTGTGCCAAGAGTCTTGAATATGGCCTAGGATGTGGCCAAGAATTAAAAGAATGCCTGTAGAACAAGGAAACCTATTTTAAGCTACTTTTTATTTGCTAAACATAATATTCAATATATTGTTGTACAGTTAGAGATAATGATCTGTTAAAGAGTATGTAAACCCAACATTGCATATTCCTGATATGTCCCTGCTGTACCATGTACTTCTATGAAACGGTATCCTGTTCTCTTTGTATTGCTTTCTTTGTGTAAAATCCCTGGTGTTCCTCCCAGTTCCTCAGCTTTCATATTAAAAACTGACCACACTAAACAGAACACACTATGGTCAGTTATCTTGCTATGCTGGTAACTCTCCTTCATTGATCAGACTTGTCCTGACACACCTCCCCTGCACAGCCATTCACTGGGAAGAAGATCAGTGCACTGTTGCTTCTCCTCCTTTAGCTCTGAGCTGAGACAGAGGGAATGTGATCACTTATAAAACGGGGAGAAATATATATATATATATATATATATATATATATATATATATATATATATATATATATATATATATATATATATATATATATATATATTTTTTTTTTTTTTTTTTTTTTTTTATACATATACACAACTATTTTGCTTTTCATTTCTATTTTAAACTGAAAACTGAATAGGTTGTTTTACAAGGTGATTGATGGTTTACAATCACTTCAATCACTTTAATGCGGTTCTCAAATGATCAAGGCCATAATGCTTCCAAGGTGTTTATGTTGATATACTTATTCTGTGGCAGTGTTTTAGTGAAGAGAGGCATGAAACTATGGGAAAGAAAATGCATTGCTTAAAGCCACAAATTTTTTCTTTCTTAACCTGCACTGGAAAAACAACCTGGAATATTGCTGTATGTACATTGTTCATGTTATTAAAAAATGTCCTGAAATGCCCTTTTATTTTCAAAAGCATAAGTAATGTAGTGCATTTTTTGTTTTAACATCTCAATTAGCTGCTGTATATTTTGAAGGAAACTTTCGGCACCAAACCGTTTAAAATTACAAAAACCCTCTAATTACATAAAAAAATTAAAAAAAAGGATTTTGACATACTTAAATGTGTTATGTGGTACAGTACAGGACTATATGAATATAAAATTACTGAGTTAGAAGCTTTGGTGCATGTAGAGAACTACGATTTAATTTGTATTGCTGAATCTTTGCTTCATTCTTCACGATTGGACTATTAATATTTCTGGCTATGTTTTTTTTGGAGAGACAGGGTAAAATGTAAAAGGTGGTGGTGTCGGTCTTTATGTGGGAAGTGATCTCAAACCAAGTGTGAAAGAGAACCTAGTTGATAGAGAGAGTGTGATGAGGCTGAAGCATTATGGGTGGAACTGTATATGGGTGTAAGTACTACAAAATTAATCATTGAGAGTTTGTTACAGGCTACCCAGTGTTAATGTAAAAGATAGGTTTCTCAGGTTGGGACTTTAAATGGGCCACAAACAGTTTTGTAGAAAAAGTAAATAAATTGATGCCAATCACAACATAGATTGGGAATAAAAGCAACATTTTATACCCATTTCTATGTTGTGATTGGCATCAATTTGTAATAAATGTGTATACTTTTTCTACAAAACTGTTTGTGGCCCGTTTAAAGTCCCAACCTGAGGAACCTATCTTTTACTCTATGTATCAGGGATGTGGCCACAATCAGTTCAGTTAAGTAGTTGCGGAAAAGGGCTTCTTATATTACCCAGTGTTAATGAGGAGGCAGAGACTCAGCTCCTTGCACAGATAGAAAGGGCTGCAAGGGCTGGGACGGTGATAATAATGGGGGATTTAACTACCCTGCAATTGACTGGAGTAATGGCACTGCGGGACCAGTTAAAAGGGCAACAATTTATAAACCTATTACAGGATAATATGTGTGCGGTGCCTATATTTAAAAAGCGATCAAAGCCTTTAACAAGTAACTACAGATCTGTTAGTTTAACTCCTATAGTTGGGAAAATATTGGAGAGTTTAATAAAAGACCACATAGATGAGGGTTTGGTAGAAGAAAAAAAAAAAAAAAATATTTAAGCAATAGACAACATAGATTCATAAAACACAGAAGTTGTCAAAACAAATCTGATTTTATTTTATGAGGAGGTAGGCAAAACCTTAGACAAAGGAGTGAGCGTGGATATAGTACACTTGGCTTTTGAAAGAATGCTTGACTTTGTTCTCCACACACACAGCTAATGTGCAAGGTAAGGTCTACAGGCTTGGAAAAAAAAATCAGTTTGTAAATGGATAGAAAACTGGCTAAAAGACTGTATTCAGAGGTTAATGATTCACACTCTGAATGGTCTAGGGTTGTTAGTGGAGTACCATGAGGTTCAGTTTTGGGACACGAACGTTTTAATACACTTATAAATGATATAGGGTCTGGGATTAAAAATAGGATTTTTAAGACAGCTTACCTGTAAAATCCTTTTCTTTCGATGGACATCACGGAACACAGAGCCACAGTAATTACTGATGGGTTATATAGGGTATCACTAGTGATTGGACACTGGCACACCCTATCAGAAAGTTCAACCCCCTATATAATCCCTCCCCTTGCAGGGATACCTCAGTTTTGTAGCCAAGCAATATAGTGTACTAGAAGAGGGGCGGGACCTCTGTGTCCCATGATGTCCATCGAAAGAAAAGGATTTTACAGGTAAGCTGTCTAAAAAAATCCTATTTTCTTTCTCGAACATCACGGGACACAGAGTCACAGTAATTACTGATGGGATGTCCCAGAGCAATGCTATCTGAGGGGGGGGGGGAACCACAACCAAGTAGGGTGCAATCAGACCTGAGGACCCTGTACCGCTGCCTGCAGCACACTACTCCCAAAGGCGATATCCTCATGCCTTCTCACATCCACCTAATAGAATCTGGTGAATGTATGGACTGAAGACCAGGTTGCAGCCTTACAGATTTGAGCCAGAGGCCTGGTGATGCACTGCCCAAGAAGCACCAATAGCCCTTGTGGAATGTGCCCTGACCTGAAACGGAGGAATCTTCTGTTTCAAACCGTAAGCCTGAATAATCAACTGACGAATTCATTTAGAAATGGTAGCCTTTGATGCTGCCTGTCCTCTATTGGGACCGTCTGGCAGCACAAACAAAACATCCGTCTTGCGAATCTGAGCAGTTGCCTCGAGATAGGCCTTGACTGCTCTTACTACATCCAACGAATGTAGTGATCTCTCTTTTCTGGAGAACAGGGATCTGGAAAAAAGGAAGGCAGAACAATGTCTTGGTTTAAATGAAAATCAGAAACCACCTTCAGTAAAAAACTAGGATGAGGGCGCAGTACCACTCTATCCTTGTGTATAATCAAAAAAGGCTCCTTACAGGAAAGGGCTGCTAATTCTGAAACTCTTCTAGCAGAAGAGATGGCCACCAGAAAAATTAACTTCCTTGTCAAGAAGACCAAAGGAATCTGACTTATTGGTTCAAAAGGCTGTTTCTGTAACACAGCCAGGACCAAGTTCAAGCCCCAGGGGTTTAGGGGCGCTTTAACCGGAGGATTAAGACGCATCACCCCCTGCATAAAGTTTCAGACCAAAGAATGCGAAGCAAGTGGCCGCTGAAATAATACTGATAAAGCCGAGACCTGGCCCTTGATGGTACTCAAGGCCAGCTTCATCTCTAATCCTAATTGTAGAAAATCAAGAATTCTACCTATGACATATTTTCTGGGATGCCAACCCCTGGATTCACACCAGGAAACATAAGCTTTCCAGACTCTATGATATATCATTCTGGAAGCTGGCTTCCTTGCATTGATCAAGGTAGATATGACAGGACCTGAAAGCCCACGACTCTTCAGAACGTGGGTCTCAATAGCCAAACCATCCAATTTAGCGTTTGTAAGGCAGGATGGAACACTGGACCCTGGAGATAACAGGTCTGGGCGTACCGGTAGGGTCCACGGGGAACCCACCGTCATCCTTACTATTTCTGCATACCAAGTTCTTCTAGGCCAAGCGGGGGCCACTAGAAGTACCGACTTCCTTCCCTGCCTGATCCTGCGAAGGAGTCGTGGCAGTAGCAGAATAGGCGGAAATGCATAAATCAGTGAGAACCGATGCCACGGAATCACCAACGCATCCATCCCACATGCAAGAGGATCCCTCGTCCTTGCCACAAATCTGTCTATCTTTTTGTTGAAATCGGGATGCAAAGAGATCTACATCTGGGACCCCCCATCTTTGGCATATATTCCAAAAGACGTCGGGATGTAGAGACCATTCCCCTGGAAGTAGCTGCTGGCGACTTAGATAGTCCGCCTGCCAGTTCTCTATCCCTGGAAAGAAAACTGCCGATATGCATGGCACATGCGTCTCTGCCCAGACTAAGATCTGGTTCACCTCCTTTTGAGCAGCTCGGCTCCGGGTGCCTCCCTGATGATTGACATAAGCCACTGCTGTGGCATTGTTGGACTGGATCCTGACCGGGCAACCCTGTAGCCTGATAGTCCAGGCTTTTAGGGCCAGGTATACCGCCCGGATCTCCAGAATGTTGATGGGTAAGGTCCTTTCGGTCTTGGACCATAGCCCCTGAATCGCAGACTGTTCCAGAACTGCTCCCCAACCTGACAGACTGGCGTGTGTTGTTACCACCGTCCAGGTAACCGGTAGAAAGGATTTCCCCCTCTGCAGGTTTTCGGGTATGAGCCACCAATTGAGGCTCTGACGCACCGCATGTGACAGGTGCATCGGAAAGTCTAATGCCTGAACCTTCTTGTTCCAGGCCGACAGAATACTGAGTTGCAGCATTCTTGAATGGAACTGAGCATAGGGAACTGCTTCGAATGAAGACACCATCTTTCCCAGCAGCCTCATACAAAGGCAGACAGAAGGATCTTTCTTGGTCCTGACTGCCAGAATCAGCTCTCCTAAAGCAGTGATCTTTGCCTGTGGTAGAAATATTTTCTCCTGGCTTGTATCTACGATCAGACCTAAATACTCCAGTCTTCTTACTGGTTTTAGGAAAGATTTTTCTAGGTTGAGGATCCAACCCAGGTGTTCCAGATACCTGACTGTGGTCCTCAAATTTCCGTTCAAGGAAGCTACCGACTGGTCTATTAGTAGCAGGTCGTCTAGGTATGCTATGACAGCTATACCCTGGGCCCTTAATCTGTCCAGAGGAGGGGCCAAGACCTTTGTGAACACCCGAGGTGCAGTGGCTATCCCAAAATGTAGAGCCATAAACTGGAAATGACGCCCTCCTATATTGAAGCGCAGAAACTTCTGATGAGCAGGAAAAATGGGCACATGCAGATATGCATCTCTGATGTTTATCGATGCCAGAAATTCTCCTCCCTGCAGGGTGGAGACTACTGTCCGAATTGATTCCATGCGGAAGGACTGAATCCTTAGGAATCGGTTCAGATCCCTTAAATCCAGAATGGGTCCGACATCCCCATTTGGCTTTTGGACTGTTAACAGGTTGGAATAGAAACCCAATCCCTGGTCCTTTGCGGGAACCATCATAATGACCTCCTGCGACAAAAGTCGTTCTAACGCTAGAAGGAGCAACTGCTTCTTCTCTGGGTCTCTGGGGACACTTGATCTGAGGAACCGAGGAGAGGAAAATTCCTGAAACTCCAGCTTGTACCCTAAGGTTACTGTGGAGATTACCCATCTGTCCGGGAAGTCCTCCTGCCAGAGTTCTGAGAACTGTCGCAGTCTTCCCCCCCACTCGAGCGAGCGGGGGCGCCCCTTCATGAAGTGGTCTTAGTGCTTTGCCTAGTAGGCTTCTTCCCCCAGGACTTCTTTTTTTCCTCGGGTTGACTCTTGCTTCTGAACCCAGACGGAGGAGGCCGTCGAGACTGCCTGGAGGCTGAAGCCCCTGGCGCTGGGGAAAGTCAGTTTGAAAGAGGGACGCTTACTCTTCTTCTTGACAGGTAAGAGTACTTTTCCACCAGAGATTTTCTTGATATAGTCATCCAAGTCATCTCCAAACAATCTTGCACCACGAAATGGAAACCCAGCCAGCAGCTTCTTACATGGTGCTTCGGCTGACCAATTTTTCAACCATAGGATTCTACGTATATGCACCAACCCCAGTGAAAGATGAGAGGTTTGCACGATAGAATCTCTGATGGCGTCCACAACATAACATAAGGCCGCAGGAAGGTTAGCCAACCCCTGGGCCTGCTGTTCAGGTAAAACCTTGATGACCTATTTAACATGGTCTCTTAGGTATTGACAGACTCCAGTCGCTGCTACTGCAGGTTGAGCCACTGAACCTGCTAAGGAGAAAACATCCTTCAATAGGGATTCCATCTTTTTATCTACAGGATCCCTGAGCATCTGAGCATTGTCTACAGGACAAGTCAGACAATTATTTACGGAGGAAATGGCGGCATCGATGGCCGGTATTCCCCACATCTTAACAAACTTTTCTTCTATCGGATAAAGTGTTGAAAACTTTCTCGGCGGAAAAAAATGTTTGCCTGGGTGATCCCACTCAGAATAAATGAGCTTTTCAAGTAAATTATGAACAGGAAAAGCATGTGCTGTATGAGGAGGCTTCAGTGACCCCAAAGAAGAAGAGGGTTCTTTAACTGATTCAGATACGGGCAACTTAAATGTGGAGCGGACCAATCCAGTAAGGCTCTGCACTAAGACTCTCTCCTCTTGGGAAGTCGCAGAGGGTCCCTCTCCACCCGATTCCTCCGAAGAGGAATCGTCCGTCCCATCCTGATCCTCTGAAAGGGATTCGGCTCCTTTATGCCAGAGCTCCTCTTCCTGAGGGTCTTGGGAAACAGAGGAAAGCCTAGTGTTTTTTCTTCCACTGAGTGAAGATGTAATCACGGCCATTAATCTTTCCTCTAAGCCATTAATGGCTGAGGAAAAAACCTCCTGTGTATTGTATACAGGGGCTGAAGTGCCGGAATCAGGTATAGCCCCTGACCCCAATGGCTCTCCCTGGCTAGCCGTCCCTGGCCCCTCAGGGGGGGAGGATGCTGTTGACAGGGGGCCCTCAGAACCTGACCGAGATCCCCTAGTGTCTCTGGTTCTTGGGGTGTTTGAACCTCTTCTACCCATAGTGCAAAGCAACAAGGTGGAGGTATCACAAAATGAACACTGACTGCTGAGTGATGTAGTCCGGCTAAAAGCCCTGCTACCCAATGCTCAGTCTGGTGTTACCCTAGTAAATGCTGCCTAGGAGAATGCCTGTGTCCCACCTTACATGCGACCGTCAGCTCTGTGTCCCTCCAAAGGCTGTGTGCACCTGTACAGAGTGCTTTAATAGCTTGCAGCTGGCCTGAGTGGGAGTCTAAGCACCTGTGCTCCTGTGTTGACGTCCCGCCCCCCCTCTAACGCCCCCCCCCCCCTCGAGGTTCAAAAAACAAGCGCTTCCCGCGCTGGCCGACCCTCTGGAAATAACAGAGGAAGGCTGGGGGAGGGGGAGGCAGGAGAGAGGCCGGTAGTGATGGGCCTGCCTGAAAAACGGCAATGGCGGAGGTGCCCGAGCGGTATAACCGCTGTATAGACCCCTGTGGCCTCCCCCTAGCCTGGGGGGAACATTCAAACAGGAGAAATCCCCCCATCCATCCTACCTTGAGCCGGCCGGAGACGCTGTGCAGCGATGAACACCGAGACTGACATCAGCATGACAAGGTTTGTGCTCTTGGCAGCCCCCGGTGCTCACAATAGGCATAGCATGCATTTACCTTAAAGGAGAAAACCTACTAGAATTAAAAAATTCTGTGGAATCTCCTCTTACCTTATCCAGCCGCAGGGTTCCGTTAATACAGACCCAATCTTCACCTCTCACGGTGGGCTCCGTTTGAAAAAACCGTCAGAGACTGGGGCCCCCTATGAATAGGAGGATCCTGCAGTTCTGGGCCTGTAAAGCACCCGGCTAGAAATTAGGCTAGAAAACCATTTTCTAATATGCAGGGTCCAGCTCTCTAAAAAGAGAAGCGTTACAGGTAAAACCTCGCTTCTTCGGACACGAGGCCCGGGTACCATCCAATTCGGCTACGAAAGGACACTTTGAATGGATCCGGTCTGCCTGGCTTGCTCTAGTATAGGATATAGGATATTCCCTTTTGGAGCTCAGCGCAGGACATCTTTTACGCGTCCATCACCTAACACAGTGGCGTAAAAACTGAGGTATCCCTGCAAGGGGAGGGATTATATAGGGGGTTGAACTTTCTGATAGGGTGTGCCAGTGTCCAATAACCAGTGATACCCTATATAACCCATCAGTAATTACTGTGGCTCTGTGTCCCGTGATGTTCGAGAAAGAAAGTACCATTTCAGTCTTTGCAGATGACACTAAGTATGTAGAGGAATACATCCTTACAGGATGTCTCCAACTTACAAGCTGACCTCAATACACCATTGAATTGGGTGACTATGTGGCAAATGTGGCTAAGGCTTGGTTCAAATATATGCAGTGCAGGAAAAGCAGCGCATCCCGAGCGTTTCCCCCACTGCACTGAAATCGCACTCCATTCATGCAATCTGCCACTAGTGTCAATGTTAATTTAATGACACCCCAAAACAGATCACAAAATACAGTGCCATTGCAAGAAATAGTTTGCATGGGTGCGGTGCAAATTGAGCCCATACAAAATAAGAGGGTTTAAAAATCGCACTGCATCGAATCACATGTGATTTGAATAGGAAAGCGGTGCAATCGGAATCACAGGTGGCGTCCGGCACCGCATATATGTGAACCCAGCCTTAATGTTGACAAATGAAAAGTTATGTACTTGTGGGCTAAATATATGCATGCATCATATATACTGGGGCAATCCATGGTGGAGAAGGATCTGGGTGCTCTGGTGGATCATAAGCTTAATAAATAGGGTTGCATCAATACCGTTTATTTATCATCCAATGAGTATGAGTAGCAATACTTGTGCTCAAGCACTCACAGATACCGGAGTAGCAATACCTTTGCAGTGTGATTTGAGCCTATACAAAATGGATGCGCTCAAATCACACTACAAAGAATCACATGCATTTTAAAGGGAATGTGGTGCAAATCCTGTTCGAAATCACAAGCGGGACTGCTCCTGTGTGAATCCAGGCTGCAATCACTATGACAAGCCTGAGTTCACAAAAGCAGTGGGGAAATCGCATTCAATTCAGACAGGTATCGCATCATATTCCTGTTCAAATCGCATGCAATTCTTTGCAGTGTGATTTGAGCCCATTAATTTCATTGGTTGACGTATCGGAGAAGTACTCATGCAAGTGCTCGGTATCAGTGCAACCCTTTTAATAATGCCATGCAATGCAAAGCGAGCAAAATCCTTTCTTGTATTAAAAGAGGTATGGACTGCAGAGAGAGAGAGAGAGACATAATTGTGCCCCTGTACAAATCATTAGTAAGACCTCATTTAGAATATGCAGTTCAGTTTTGGGCACCAGTTCACAAAAAGGATATCAGAGAACTGGAGTAGGTGCAGAGCAGAGCAACCACATTGATAAGAGGCATAGAGGAGCTCAGTTTTGAGGAAAGATTAGCTGAACTAAATTTATTCTCAAGAAGATTAAGGGTGGATATGAACAATATGTATAAAAACAGAAGTGAACCATATAGTGAACTTGGTGTTCAGTTATTCCCTTTAAGGTCATCACAGAGAACAAGGGGGTACTCTTAACGTCTGGAGGAAAAAATATTTAACCTCCAAATAGGGAAAGGCTTCTTCACAGTAAGAGCTGTGAAAATGTGGAATAGACTCTTGAGGGATCAGGAAGAAATACCACCGCCCGCTCATTTTGAGAATGACACAAATATTAACTTTCACAAAGTCTGCTGCCTCAGTTTTGATGGCAATTTGCCTATACTCCAGAATGTTATGAAGAGTGATCAGATGAATTGAAATTAATTGAAAAGTCCCCCCTTTGCCATGAAAATGAACTTAATCCCCCCAAAAAATAAATAAAAAAAAACATTTCCACTGCATTTCAGCCCTCCCACAAAAGGACCAGCTGACATGGCAGTGATTCATTCGTTAACGCAGGTGTCAGTGTTGACTAGGACAAGGCTGGAAATCACTCTACAATGCTGATTGAGTTAGAATAACAGACTGGAAGCCTTAAAAGGAGGGTGGTGCTTGAAAATCATTGTTCTTCCTTTGTTGAACATGGTTACCTACAAGGAAACACGTCCAGTCATCATTGCTTTCCACAAAAAAAGGATTCACAGGCAAGGATATTGCTGCTACTAATATTGCACCTAAATCAACCATTTATCGGATCATCAAGAACTTCAAGGAGAGAGGTTCAATTTTTGCAAGAAAGGCTTCAGAGCACCCAAAAAAGTCCAGCAAGCGCCAGGACCATCTTCTACAGGTGTTTCAGCTGCGGGATCGGGGCACCACCAGTGCAGAGCTTGCTCAGGAATGGCAGTAGGCAGGTGTGCATCTGCACGCACAGTGAGGTAAAGACTTTTGGAGGATGGCCTGCTGTCAAAAAAGGCAGCAAAAAAAACACTTTTCTCCAGGAAAAACATCAGGGAAAAACTGATATTCTGCAAAAGCTACAGGGACTGAAATGCTGAATCCCCTTTCCGCATCTGAAAAAAACATGTCCAGAGAAGAAAAGGCAAGTGTTACCATAAGTCCTATGTCATGTCAACAGTAAAGCATCCATGTGTGGGGGTTGCATCTCAGCCAAGGGAGTGGGCTCATTCACAATTTTGCCCAAGAACACAGCCATGAATAAAGAATGGTACAAAAACATCCTCAGAGAGCAACTTCTCCCAACCCATCCATGACGAACAAGGCCTTCTCCAGCATGGAGCACCTTGCCATAAAGCAAGTGGCCTGGGGAACATAACATCGAAATTTTGGGTTCATGGCCAGGTAACTCCCCAGACCTAACCCCATTGAGGATTGACCACAAGTTCACAAGAGGCAGTGAAAAAAATAATGGGTTGCCATCAGTCAGGATGTGGCCCAGAAGTTGATTGACAGCATGCCAGGGCAAATTGCAGAGGTCTTGAAAAAGAAGGATCAACACTGCAAATATTGACTCATAAACAAACTTAATGTAACTGTCAATAAAAGTGTTTGACGCTGATGAAATGCTTGTAATTATAATTCAGTATACCATAGTAACATTTGACAAAAAGATTGGCCATGGCTGTATATGGAGGTTTTTTTCAATTTGTGTGTGTTTTGTTTTTCTTTTGCCTTGGGGGTTTAACTGGATGGACTTTTTTTCAACCAGACTATGTAGCACTTTTATATGTGAAAGGATTAACATGCCAAACACTGCATTATCACATCAATAATTTAAGGTGTGCATTACCACAGCAAAAAATAAAACCAGAATAAACCAAGAAACAAATCAGGGACAAAATGCAAGGCTAGTACATGTTTTGCAAACAACTTAAAACTGTCAAGCTAATTCTTCAGTTTTAAATAGACTTACAGAGCCTTGAAAAAAATATTCATACCCCCTTGAAATTTTCCACATTTTGTCATGTTAGAACCAAAAACGTAAATGTATTTTATTGAGAGTTTATGTAATAGACCAACACAAAATGGAACAGAATTGTGAAGTGGAAGCAAAATGATAAATGGTTTTACAAATAAATATCTGAAAAGTATGGCTTGCATTTGTATTCAGCCCCTTTACTCTGATACCCTTAACTAAAATCTAGTGGAACCAATTGCCTTCAGAAGTAACCTTATAAGTAAAAAGAGTCCACCTGTGTGTCATTTAGTCTCAGTATAAATACAGCTGTTCTGTGAAGCCCTGAGAGATTTGTTAGGGAGCCTTAGTGAACAAACAGCATCATGAAGGCCAAGGAACACACCAGACAGGTTAGGGATAAAGTTGTGGAAAAGTTTAAAGCAGGTTAGTCTATAAAAAAAATACCCCAAGCTTTGAACATCTCACGGAGCACTGTCCAATCCATCATCTGAAAATGGAAAGAGTATGGCACAACTGCAAAGCTACCAAGACATGGCCGTCCACCTAAACTGACAGGCCGGGCATGGAGAGTATTAATCAGAGAAGCTGCCAAGAGGCTCATGGTTACTCTGGAGGAGCTGCAGAGATCCACAGCTCAGGTGGGAGAATCTGTCCACAGGACAACTATTGGTCGTGCACTCCACAAATCTGGCTTTTATGGAAGAGTGGCAAGAAGAAAGCCATTGTTGAAAGAAAGCCATAAGATGTCTTTTTCTCACCGTTTTCAAGTCATGTGGAGGACACAGCAAACGTGAAAGAAGGTGCTCTGGTCAGATGAGACCAAAATTTAACTTTTTGGCCTAAAAGCAAAATGCTATGTGTGGCGGAAAACTAACACTACACATTACCCTGAACACACAATCCCCACTGTGAAATATGGTGGTGGCAGCATCATGTGGGGATGCTTTTCTTCAGCAGGGACAGGTGAGGTGGTCAGAGTTATTAGGAAGATGGATGAAGCCAAATACAGGGCAATCTTAGAAGAAAACCAGTTAGAGTCTGCAAAAGACTTGAGACTGGGGCGGAGGTAGACCTTCCAGCAGGACAACGACCCTAAACATACAGCCAGAGCTACAATGGAATGGTTTACATTAAACCACATTCATGTGTTAGAATGGTCCAGTCAAAGTCCAGACCTAAACCCAAATGAGAATCTGTGGCAAGACTTGAAAATTGCTGATTACAGATGCTCTCCATCCAATCTGACAGAGCTTGAGCTATTTTGTAAAGAAGAATGGGCAAAAATTTTACTCTAGATGTGCAAACCTGGTAGAGACATACCCAAAAAGACTTGCAGCTGTAATTGCAGTGAAAGGTGGTTCTACAAAGTATTGACTCTGGGGGCTGATTACAAATGCACGCCAGTGCCTTTCAGATATTTGTAACAAATCTTGAAAACCATTTATCATTTTCCTTCCACTTCCCAATTATGTGCCACTTTTTGTTGGCCTATCACATAAAATCCCAATAAAATGCATTTACGTTTTTGGTTACAACATGACAAAATGTAAAACATTTCAAGGGGTATAAATACTTTTTCAAGGCACTGTATATACAGGACCAAATCTCTCACCTGATTCAGCTAAGGCAGCTGCAACTTCATTCTGGGTGGAGTAGATGTTGCAAGCTGACCAACGACATTGAGCTCCAAGGGCACACAAAGTCTCAATAAGCACCTGTAAATATGTTAATGTTAATAAAATTGAACCTCAGGGGACAATGTATTATTTACAATCTTAAAACAACATTACATAATAAAGTAGCACATATCAATATGGAAAATAATGAAATTTAAATAGTGCAGGGGCTGTGCCCGCACTGCATGGATTAACTGCTCATTTTTGTCTAGGGCAGGCATGTCCAAAGTCCGGCCCGCGGGCCAATTGCCTGCCTGATAATTTGGATATGTATATCTTTTGAAGCCTCCAATAAATCCCCGAGCCGGGGGCCAAAAAAAGATATATTTGCTGGCTGCCTTGGAGGGGACAGAGAGGGGGCGGGGACGAGTGCCGTACACAAATGAGTATTTCCTGTTTTCCTCTGTAATAGGTCCCGTCTCCTGCGCTGCCACTGGACGACTGTTCTGTCCATCATAGGAGGCAGGACTTTGTATTAAAGAGGCTGCCTTGTAAACAGAAAATACTCCTGAGTGTACGGCACTCGTCTCGCCCCCTCCCTCTCCCCTCCAAGGCTGCAGATGGGCATGGCTAAGGATGCACTGATGGCAATGGTGAGTCTGCATTAATGGCAATGGGGGGTACTGCAATGGTAAATCTACATTAATGGCAATGGGGGTGCTGCAATCGTGGTGTTGCATTCATGGAAATGGGGGTGCTGCATTCATGGCAAAGGTGGGGCTGCATTCATGGCAGCGGTGGGGCTGCAGATGGGCACTGACCCCTATTTTGCTTCACATTTCTTTATTTAAAATTTACATTTGTTTCCTGAAACTTCCCTTAAAGTGAAGGTGCGCGTTATACTCCGATACATACGGTATATCAAAATAACACTCCCAAGCTCATCTCTTCACCACACAGCCACAAAGGCAAGAGAATTCTTGTTGGGCAGTGTATTAGTGCTTAGACAAACACACTTAGACCGAATTTTAATGGTCGGCCCTCACCCATGTTCACTTCATCAAATCTGGCCCTCTTTGAAAAAAGTTTGGACACCCATGGTCTAGGGGATTTCAGAGCGGAGATATTGTCATGCCTTCTGTAATAAGGCTTGTGATTTTCCTATTGACTTTTTGATTTAATTAGATTGCTCTATGCTGCCATCTAGTGACCATTTTGCATAACTGCGCTATATCTATTTCATGTAGTCATTTAGTATAGCAGGTTAGATTTGGTACATGAAAGCCTCCGTACTTTCAATCCCATCAGGCCTTGCATCAGCTTCCTCCACCATTTTCATCTTTTCCTACCATGGAAGCATACACATCTGCTGCTAAGCTCTACGTTAGCCATCTGGATCCATCTTCGGTATGTTTACTAATTGTATCTTCAGCTAGATAGATAGATAGGTAGGCACTAATTGTATGATCTTTATTAATTGCATTTTGTCTGTATCTGTTACAGTTTTACTCTATCTTGTATCAATAAAAGTTCAAAAGGATTCTGCGCCTACTGGAATGCATTGGTATGAGAGGAGTTAACAGTGTGCCCGAATACACCTCAGTCACGTGTAGTGAGGGGCATAACAGTAAAACGAAGGCTTCCAAGCACGGCTGGCATACAGAACAGCAGTAAAACGAAGGCTTCTAAGCACGGCTGGCATACAGAACAGCAGCAAAGCCTTCTAAGCACAGCTATCATACAGAACGCCAGTAATACAGCAGTGCTATCATCTTCCATATAGCCGGACAACATGTCACAGACAAAGTCAGAGCACTTCACAACAAGGCCAGAAGTTTACTCCATGAGCACAAGGAGGTCAGTGAAAAGCGAAACAATTGCCATTGCCCGCGCAAAGGCGGAATCTGCAAAAGTAAAAGCTGACTTTGCGGCAAAGGAGGCCAAAATAAAAGCTGCATTCGCCGAAAAAGAAATAAAAGCTGCGGCCGAGATGCAACTTAAATTAGAAAAGTTACGTATGGAAACTGCATTGGAGGAACTAGCTGCAGAGAAGGAGTCAGCGGCTGCTGCGGCCGAGGCAGACATCTTAGAAGAACTTGCAAAGCCCACCAGTGAGCGGCTCAGCAACGTACTTGAAAGAAAATCCATTCCTGACGACGGTACAGAGCGTACCTCAGAATATGTGCGGCGACACGCCGAACCAGACAACTGCCCACTTACAGCACCGAGAGCGGAATCAACCCCTGCCATTCACAGGCCTTACGTCAAGCAAGAAAGTAAACCCGCACTCAGTCAGTTTTCAGCACATTCTGCAGCCAGGCTATCAAAACACTACGTCACAGTTGACCAAATCGAAAATGAAGAACGACGGGTTAAAAGACACAGCGACTGTATCTCTGATGACCGCAAATACCCACCAAGTTCCTGGCACAACAGAGCGCCCCCTGGCTACTCACACAACAATCAAGGTATGTCAGATTTCTTCAAGTTCTTAGCACGGCGTGAACTGTTAGCAAAGGGACTTGCAAAGTTTAACGATCGCCCTGAAAGTTATAGAGTATGGCGTTCATCCTTCAGAAATGCAACTAGAGACCTTGAGCTAAATGCAAGTGAAGAAGCCAATCTCTTAGTCAATTGGCTGGGGAATGAGTCGTCAGAGCATGCAAGGAGAATCAGAGACATTAACA
This sequence comes from Lithobates clamitans, assembly GCA_037952925.1. Lineage (NCBI taxonomy): Eukaryota > Metazoa > Chordata > Amphibia > Anura > Ranidae > Lithobates > Lithobates clamitans. The sequence continues at coordinate 4,059,780 of JBBGZY010000942.1, forward strand.
TTAATTACCCAACCAGAGGGCTGAGCATGATATGGGAAAGGGTTGATGAATGTTACGGTTCCCCAGAAGTTATAGAAAACTCTCTTTTTAAGAGAATAGAGGACTTTCCCAGGATTCCTAACAAAGGCTACCAGAAGCTGAGAGAATTGAGTGACCTAGTGACAGAACTCCAAATAGCCAAAGCAGAAGGAGACTTGCCAGGCCTTGCCTTTCTGGACACAGCCCGTGGCGTTAACTCTATAGTGCAAAAGCTACCTTACAGCCTTCAAGAAACCTGGATTTCACGAGGCTCCAAATACAAGCAAAAGCACAACGTCCCCTTCCCACCATTCTCTTATTTTGTGGACTTTATTCGCTATCAAGCAAAGGTTAAAAATGATCCTAGTTTTGACATCTCATTATCTGACTCTGCTCACCCTAAGTCAAGTAAGCCTGCTCTAACCCGCAACTTCAAAGACGCACCTGTTGCAGTACGCAAAACAACTGTATCTCCAACACAGGATCCAAGCAGAGAGTGTCCTCTTCACAAGAAGCCTCATTCGTTGTCAAAGTGCAGAGGTTTTAGAGAAAAGACTCTCCAAGATCGCAGAACCTTCCTCAAGGAAAACAGACTTTGTTACAGGTGCTGCGCATCAACTTCTCACCTTGGGAAAGACTGTAAGGTGAGCATCAACTGCTCTGAGTGCAACAGCTCAGAGCACAACACAGCTCTACATCCAGGGCCAGCGCCATGGACTCTTACCCCCTCACCCACAGTGGAAGAGCACGGCGGGGAGCAACAAGACACAGTACCTCCTGTAGTTACACCATGGTGCACCCAAGTCTGTGGAGAAGGTCTGTCTAACAAATGATGCTCTAAGATTTGTCTTGTCACAGTTTACCCCACGGGTCGCAGAGAAAAAGCAGTGAAGCTATACGTGATCCTGGACGATCAAAGCAACAGATCACTCGCCAGCTCAGCCTTCTTTGACACTTTCAAAATCAAGGAAGCCGGCTCTTCATACTTACTTAAGACTTGTACAGGGGTAAGTGAAGAAACTGGGATTCATTGGTTACCAAATCGAATCCTTTGATGGTCAGACAACCCTGCCTCTGCCAACTCTAATCGAGTGCAATCAGTTCCCAACTGATAGAGAGGAGATCCCTACACCAGAGGTGGCACTTCATCACGGACATCTGAAGGGCATAGCACATCTCATCCCTGAACTGGATCCCCAGGCCGAGATAGCACTTCTCCTTGGGAGGGACATCATCAGAGTTCACAAGGTGAGAAAACAAATCAACGGTCCCCACAACTCCCCCTAGGCCCAGAAGCTAGACCTAGGATGGGTCATCATAGGCAACATATGCCTAGGGAGTGTTCACAAACCAACCAGCGTGAACTCTCTCTTTACAAAGACACTAGAAGGTGGGCGTCCATCCCTATTTCAGCCTTGCACCAACAGATTCCTTGTAAGAGAGAAGCCTGCCAGTGTAATTCATTCCAACCCTTACACCGCTAATCTTCTTTGTCATGAAGACAGAGATCATTTAGGGTGCTCAGTTTTCCAAAGGACTAAAGAAGATCACAAAATGGCCCATCTATTGAAGATCATATCTTCTTGAGATAATGAGACAGGGATTCTACAAAACCAAAGAAAACAGCTGGGTGGCACCCCTGCCTTTCAAAGCGCAGAGACCCCGTCTTGCTAACAACAGAGAACAAGCTTTGAAACGCTTTTCTTCCCTTAGATCCAATTTTCAAAGAAAAACAGAAATGAAAGGGCATTACTTCTCATTCATGAGTAAGATGTTTGAGGATGACCATGCTGAGATAGCCCCACCTCTAAAAGACAATGAAGAGTGCCGGTACCTACCAATCTTCAGTGTCTACCACCCCAAGAAGCCAGGTAAAATCCGGGTAGTGTTTGACTCCAGCTCACGGCATCAAGGGGTCTCATTAAATGATGTCCTCCTAAAGGGACCAGATCTCAACAACACACTTCTTGGTGTTCTCATCAGATTCCACAAAGAAGCAGTTGCCATAGTTGCAGACATTCAGCAAATGTTCCACAGCTTCCAAGTCAAGGAAGAACACAGGAACTTCTTGAGATTCCTATGGTTCAAAGACAATGACCCTACTAAAAACATTACAGAATACCGCATGAAAGTGCACGTTTTTGGTAACAGTCCATCTCCTGCTGTTGCCATCTATGGACTTAAGCTATCTGCCCAAGAAGGTGAGAAAGACGTTACACAGTTTATTGAAAGAGACTTTTATGTAGATGATGGTGTGAAATCACTTTCTTCACCTGAAGCTGCAATAAGTCTACTCAAGAGGACTCAAAGCCCGCTTGCCTCTTCAAATCTCAGACTGCATAAGATAGCATCAAACAGCAAGGTCGTCATGGAGGCCTTCCCTTCCCAAGATTATGCCAGTGACTTCAAAGATCTGGACTTAGCTACAGACTCCCTTCCTATGCAACGCAGCCTAGGACTCAACTGGGACCTCAAGTCTGACACCCTTACCTTTCAGGTTGACCAAGAGACAAAGCCCTTCACACGGCGAGGTGTCTTATCCACCATCAACAGCCTGTATGATCCACTCGGGTTTGCAGAACCAATTACCATCCAAGGTAAGATTCAGCTTAGAGAGCTTACTGCAGACACATGTGATTGGGATTCTCCACTACCTCCTGAGAAAGACATTTTGGGTAACATGGAGAGACTCTTTAAAGACTTTATCCAACCTACACGTACATAGACCATACACCCACTTTCCTCCCACAAGGGTTCAGTCTACAAAGTTATGTGTATTCTGCAATGCTTCAGTTAAAGAAATAGGAGCAGTAACCTACCTCAAGTCAGTAGACATCGAGGGCAAAGTTCATATTGGGTTTGTTATGGGCAAAGCCAAGCTAGCACCATGTCCTGAAACCACCATTAAAAGATTGGAACTGTGTGCTGCTGTACTAGCAGTAGAACTAGCGGAACTTATTACATCTGAGATGGATCTAGAACTTGAGGACACAGAGTTTTACACAGACAGCAAGGTAGTGTTGGGTTACATTTACAACGAAAGTAGGAGATTCTATGTCTATGTACAAAACAGAGTCCTAAGAATCAGGAAGTCGACACAGCCCACCCAGTGGCATTATGTCTCAACTGATCAGAACCCAGCAGATCATGCTACAAGGTCTGTACCAGCATCCCGTCTCAAAGACACTACATGGCTCACAGGACCACCCTTCCTGTACAAGTCAGCGCCTACCACTCCAGTAAGGGAGACATATGTACTGCTAGAACCTGAATCTGACTCAGATATCCGTCCTCAGGTTTCCACACTACATACAACAATTTCTAACCAACTGTTGGGATCCAAGCGCTTCCTCAAATTCTCCACTTGGAAGTCCTTACAAAGAGCTACTGCTTGCTTGGTTCACGTAGCCAGATCCTTTAAACTTACCCCTACAAGACCAAGTTGTTTCAAAGGTTGGCATTACTGCCACAAACCATATACAGTAGATGAACTCACAGAAGCAAAAAATGTAATCATCCGCTGTGTCCAACAAGAGACTTATGCAGTAACACTAGAATGTCTTCAAAATCGCAAGAACATTCCAAAGAACTGTCCTCTAAGGAAACTCAACACCTTTATAGACAATGAAGGACTGTTAAGAGTTGGAGGACGTATTTCAAATGCAGGACTTGATAATGGTGAAAGTAATCCTATCATAATACCAAACAACCATGTTGCGTCTTTACTTGTGGAATTCTACCACACACAGATAAAACACCAAGGACGTTTGTTCACCGATGGAGCCTTGCGTGCAGCTGGACTCTGGATAGTGGGAGCCAAGAGACTTGTGAGTAAAACCATTTTCAAATGTATCACCTGTCGTAAGCTTCGTGGTATGTTTCAAACCCAGAAAATGGCCAACCTTCCTGCAGACCGACTCAGTACAGAACCCCCTTTCACATACGTCGGCCTTGATGTGTTTGGGCCTTGGGCTGTCATCACACGACAAACCAGAGGAGGCAGTGCCAACAGCAAACGTTGGGCTGTCATGTTTACTTGTATGTGCATTAGAGCTGTACACATAGAAGTAATTGAGTCCTTAGACACATCCAGCTTTATCAATGCCCTGAGACGTTTCATCTCTATTAGAGGCCCTGTCAAACACATACACTCTGATAGAGGAACCAACTTTGTTGGAGCTTGCAAAGAATTGAATATCTCTTCAAACCTAGACACAGATTGTGTAGAGAGATACCTTTCAGAACAGGGTTGTACATGGAATTTAACCCCCCACACTCTTCTCACATGGGAGGTGCCTGGGAGCGTATGATTGGTATTGCTCGAAGAATCCTAGATTCAATGTTTCTACATTTGGGAACTTCAAAACTCACACATGAGACTCTGACAACCTTCATGGCTGAAGTATCAGCTGTAATGAATGCCAGACCTTTGACATCTATACCTAATGATCCTGAAGATCCTTTCTTGCTTACACCTTCCACTTTGCTCACTCAGAAAGTTGAGGTGATCACAGCTCCTCCAGTCAATCTAGACACAAAGGACTTATACAGATGTCAATGGAAAAGAGTACAAGTGTTAGCTGACACCTTTTGGAACAAGTGGAAGAAACAATACTTGTCTAATCTACAGACCAGGAACAAGTGGCAAGACAGCAAACCCAACTTACAGCCTGGTGCCATCGTTCTCATGAAAGACTCTCAATCGAGGAGAAACGAGTGGCCTTTGGGTCTGATAACCCAAGTTGAGTTCAAAGTTATTAGGCAAGGCCAGCCTAAACTTTTCCTCAGACCTGTTTCTGAACTTATTTTGTTACTCTCCTCCGGAGTGCCATGATGTGTGGTATCCGTGGGAAACCAAGCGGGGAGTCTGTAATAAGGCTTGTGATTTTCCTATTGACTTTTTGATTTAATTAGATTGCTCTATGCTGCCATCTAGTGACCATTTTGCATAACTGCGCTATATCTATTTCATGTAGTCATTTAGTATAGCAGGTTAGATTTGGTACATGAAAGCCTCCGTACTTTCAATCCCATCAGGCCTTGCATCAGCTTCCTTCACCATTTTCATCTTTTCCTACCATGGAAGCATACACATCTGCTGCTAAGCTCTACGTTAGCCATCCGGATCCATCTTCGGTATGTTTACTAATTGTATCCTAAGCTAGATAGATAGATAGGTAGGCACTAATTGTATATTTATTCATTTCATTTTGTCTGTATCTGTTACAGTTTTACTCTATTTTGTATCAATAAAAGTTCAAAAGGATTCTGCGCCTACTGGAATGCATTGGTATGAGAGGAGTTAACAGTGTGCCCGAATACACCTCAGTCACGTGTAGTGAGGGGCATAACAGATATACTAACCTAATCCGCCAATCCTCCAAGCGCAAGACTGGTCCCCCACATGCTAGCGGTCTTGTGAATGGACTGTTCCTGAGGTCATCGCAACCACTGACCATCTCTGGACTTGAGAACGGCAGTACCAGTCCACCGCTGGACATGGGGGAGCACGCTTTTTTGAGGCTTGGGTAAGTATAGCCTTTCAGTGTGCCCCTAAAAAAAACAAGCAGTTAACCCAGTGCGGGCAGAGCGGGAGAAAAAAAAAAAATTTATAGAAAGCCATGCGTTAAGTAAAATGGGCATTTTCTCTTTTTCTTTCATACCAGCAGTTAGTTAGAGGGGGTGGGATGGACTTTAACATAAGTAATTTACATAAGTGACTGAAAGTCATTGAAAAGTAAACAATAGAAACGTAGTGGTTTTGTAACATTTTATGTAAAAATCGAACATTAGAAGCTGCTATCAACAATATCCTGTGCCCTTAACACTGGTGACAATTATTCAGCCATGTAACCCCAAACACCCTTGCATATCAAAGAAAGGGATTAGAATTAAGCATCTCAAGTCCAGGCAATCTAATAGCATTAAGGCATTGTATCCAATGAGTCTCCATCTGGAGTACAATTTTTTTATAATTGCACGCATGAGGGGCAATCATGATAAAATTGTACTCCAAATAGAGACCCATTGCATACAAAGCCTTAATGCTATTAGATTGCCAGGACTAAATGAGATACTTACATTTAAGCCCTTTCTTTAACATGCAAATGCTTGGGGTTACGTACGTTGGCCTTAGGTCAATAAATAAATTAGATTGGTTGTTTCCTTGCCAAACTCAGTGACATGATAGGCGTATACATGTCCCCGGATTTGCTGTGACATACAATGTGTATACATATGTAGGACTTTGGATATGCATGTTATATGCAGTACATGTGGCTGGTTTATGCGAGATGCTGTATTGATAATCATATTAAATATGCCTGTACCACTTTTTTGCGTTTACATTTTTTCTTTTGTTTCTGTGTTATTTTGAATGTTGCATTGTACATGTACATACATTTTGACTCATCCAATGGGTTGTTGTTGGTTGCCCACACTGTGCCCTTATGGGGGCTGATGGGGTCAGGACCCAGATGGTGTGCTCCACGTAATTCTTGGTTGGCAGGCGTTCATGGACCCTTCGGGACTGGGGGTTACGTCAGGACTGCGGGGGCTTTTTCTCTCCTCAGGCCCAGCAGTGGCTTCTCTGCTCTTGTCCTTGCTTGTACAGTTACCATCGGGGACCGGAAAGCTCCTGATGCATACTTGCGATCGGGAGCTTTCCGATCGTGTAACTGCCAATCACAGTGATCGCATGATCAGAATAACCGCCTCCTGGCGCTAAGAACCTCCTAAAGGGCTGGGAGGCAGTGGCGGGAAAGGGTTAAACAATTAATTTGTTTGCTTTTCTGTAGCAATCTGTTACATGTTGGTGCTGCTATGGATGGTAATTTAAATACATGTTGGGTTTAGATTTTATTCCTTAGATCTGTGACCCATTGTCGATACTGATGGTGCTTAGTTGGAATTTATGGGACAGGATCCACGAGGAAGTTGAAATCTTTGTATGATAAAGGAACCCCGGGGATCATTAACACATTTAAGGTGTGTGGGGTTTAAAAATGTATCTTTCTACCCCCTGATGTTGCAACCACTGTTCACGTTCTGAACGAACATGCCTTGCTCGAATTGATGTTTGCCAAAGAACATCTTGACAAATTCATTTCCTCATGGTCTCCTTGGATTTCCCATCCTTCTTGCACCTTTTCTCTACCCTAGTTCTATGGGCCGTTGCAAGAAAGACCCTTGATGCTTCACCACGTAAAGCCAAGTAACACCCACCCCTTCGCATTCTACATCTGCATTCATTATTAAAGTCTAATGTTGCTACCCTTTTCTCCTAGGACCTTGATCTAACCTCGGTACAAATGTTACAAATCTATGTCCATTCATTTGCTCAAAATAACGGAGTCATCTCCACCAACCTCTTGCACCCCCTAAAGGCCGGATCGGTTTTAAAAACTTCTCGATCCAGAAAAATCTGAAAAAAAGGTGCCCTAATCGAGAGGGCTTACAGCTCACTAACCCTCCTTGCGGTAGTGATCGCTACAAAAAAAAAAAAAAACAGTCTTGAGAGTTAGCCATTTCACTGCACAAGACTTTATAGGCTCAAAGGGAACCCCTATAAGAGCTTGCAACACCTGGGAAAGATCCCACATTGGAAAAGGGTGGCAGCTAACTGGTCTCTGTCTCCCTAATGCTTTAAAAGAACCTAGATATCCAGTGGTTCACTGCTAGCTGTTCCAAAAAAATGCTTAGAGCAGAAACCTGGCCTTTAAGTGTACTAAGGGCCAGTACTGCTATTGGGCTGTGTATGTTAACCACTTGACAACTTGGCACTTAAACCCCCTTCCTAACCAGACCAATTTTCAGCTTTCGGTGCTCTCACATTTTGAATGACAATTACTCAGTCATGCAGCACTGTACCTATATGAAATTTATGTCCTTTTTTTCACACAAATAGAGCTTTCTTTTGGTGGTATTTAATCACCGCTGGGTTTTTATTTTTTGCACTATAAATCAAGAAAGACTGAAAATTCGATAACAAAAAAAAATTCTTCGTTTCTGTTAAAATTTATTGCAGAGTATTGGCTAGTATTGGCTAGTATTGGCAGAGTATTGGCTAGTATTGGCAGAGTTTTGCAGTGTTGCAGAGTATTGCACAGTGTTGCAGAGTATTACAGTGTGTTGCACAGTGTTGCAGAGTATTGCCATTTTTTATATTGAGCAGCGCTGTGGGCACTAAACATCCAGCCCACAGCGCTGCCATCTCTCCCCCTCTCTGTACCGATCGGTACAGAGAGGGGAGGGAGGAAACGGCGTCATGACGTGACGCCGGTTTGTTTACATATGACATATTTACCGTGATCCGTGATGGTCATGGATGTTCCCAAGTGCGCGTCCCAGGGGGCGCACGGGAGCAACATTCTGGAATTAAGTCCATAGACGTCCACCCAGAACTAGCCGACGGCACTGTTGCCGTCTTTCGGCAATGGCCCGGTCGAAAAGTGGTTAAAGGAGCTCTCTGCACAACAAGCATTAAACTTTTTATAGACTTTTAAATAAATGGTGCACTTCTCCTTTTTCCTGCAATTTAGAAGGGTCGCCACTAATTGGTCCGAGAAACCCTTACCCCTCAGTATTTCCTCCTCAGTAGCCAGGCTGCTGGATTCCACCTGGGGACAACAGATCAGATCTTGAGAGAGCAGGTCTTCCCAGACCAGTAATACCCAGGGGTGCTTCACCGCCATATCCTGTAGGATGGAAAACCACAGCCTCCTGGGCCAGTGTGGTGCTATTAGGATCAGGGTCGTGTCCTCTGTCTGGAATTTTCTCAGGACTACGGGCAACAGTGCAGGAGGAGGGGGGGGCAGCATAACACTTTGTAAAATGCCATCTCAGAGAGTGCGTCTACCCCTATTGCCCCCTCCCACTTGTTAAGTGAGAACAACTTGGGGGGTAGTGGGGTCCCCCAGGGTTCTGCGCTGGGACCAATCCTGTTGATAAACGACCTGCAGGATCAGGTAAACAGTTAAATCTCTGTATTTGCGGATGATACTAAGCTAAGCAGGGCAATAACTTCTCCCCGGGATGTGGAAACCTTGCAAAAAGATCAGAACAAATTAATGGGGTGGGCAACTACATGTCAAATGAGGTTTAATGTAGAAAAATGTAAAATAATGTATTTGGGTGGCAAAAATATGCGTGCAATCTATACACTGGGGGAGAACCTCTGGGGGAATCTAGGATGGAAAAGGACCTGGGGGTCCTAGTAGATGATAGGCTCAATGGCATGCAATGCCAAGCTGCTGCTAAAAAAGCAAACAGAATATTGGCATGCATTAAAAAGGGGATCAACTCCAGAGATAAAACGATAATTCTCCCGCTCTACAAGACTCTGGTCCGGCCGCACCTAGAGTATGCTGTCCAGTTATGGGCAACAGTCCTCAGGAAGGATGTACTGGAAATGGAGTACAAAGAAGGGCAACAAAGCTAATAAAGGGTCTGGAGGATATTAGTTATGAGGTAAGGTTGCGAGCACTGAACTTATTCTCTCTAGAGAAGAGACGCTTGAGAGGGGATATGATTTCAATTTATAAATACCGTACTGGTGACACCACAATAGGGATAAAACTTTTTTGTGGAAGGGAGTTTAACAAGACACGTGGCCATTCATTTAGAAGAAAAGAGGTTTAACCTTAAACTACGTAGAAGGTTCTTTACTGTAAGAGTGGCAAGGATGTGGAATTCCCTTCCACAGGCGGTGGTCTCAGCGGGGAGCATCGATAGTTTCAAAAAACTACTAGATAAGCACCTGGACGACCGCAACATATACAGGGATATACAATGTAATACAAACATATCACACACATAGGTTGGACTTGATGGACTGTCTTTCTTCAACCTCACCTACTATGCAACTATAACTAAGAAGCGGGCATTTTCGCATTTTCCCTTGAAGCGAAGAGGTCAACACATGGGACCCCCACTTTTGAGTGATCAAATTGTAGGTGTCCTGACTCAAGACCCAGTCGCCCTCCCTTAGCATCCTCCTGCCAAGGAAGTCTGCCAGCTGGTTTAACTCTCCCTTTAGATGTCTTGCTGGGAGGGAAAGCACTGTGACTTCGGCTCACTTGAAAATTGCTTCCGTCAGGACCCACAAGGAAATGCTCCTGGTGCCCCCCTGATGGTTGATGTAGGCAACTGCTGAAGAGTTGTCTGAGCGAACCTGCACATGTTGTCCCTGAAGCTCACATAGCCCTCAACTTCCTCTAATTCGAGGACCTCCTTGCGTCCTTGACTCTCAAGGAACCCTGCAACAGTCTTGAGCCTAGGTATGCTCCTCAACCAGTGCTGCTTTCGTCTGTTGTAACAATTTTGGAAACTTGCAACACCCATTCCAGGCCGTGGGATGTTTTCTCCATCACCATAGGGATCTCTTTAGCTGCACTGGTACTAGAACCGCTGAGTCCAGAGAACTCTTACTGTGGTCCCAAGTCCTTAGAATGAACCACTGTAAAGGGCGAAAGTGTAGGCTTGCCCACCGTCTGGCTGGAAGGGCAGCCATCAGCAGGTCTAAGGCTGTCAGAGCCTCTCTTATTGAGATCTGGCGATTGCCCTGCAGAGCTGCCATTGCCTTGTTTATTTTTTTAACTTTTTTCTCGAGGGAGAAAAACCCTCTGCTGGATTGAATCCAAGATGTAGCCTAGGAAGGTGACCCTCTGGGATGGAACTAGGTTGGATTTTTCTAGATTCAGGAGCCAACCTAGGATTTTCCAGTACTCTTCTTGCCTCCTGCAGGTCCTGGACCAACTGCTCCGGGAAAGGAGCAAAGAGGAGCAGATCGTCCAGGTATGCAATTCTTCAGAGTTGCAGAAAAACCAGGATCTCCACCATGACTTCTATGAATATGCAGGGGGAAAGAGTATAGGCCAAAGGGAAGAGCTCAGAATTGCAGATGGACCGTCTTCTCCCTGGAACTCACTGCTAACCTGAGAAACCTCTGACTGCCTTCTGCGATGGAAATGTGCAGGTAAGAGTCTCTTAAGTCTATGGGCACCATGTAGCAGTCCGGAGGGAGCAGCGCCTTCACGGAGAAGATAGAGTCCATACGGAGTCTTCTGTAGATGATCAAACGATTGAGTGGTTTCTGGTTTATAAAGGAGCCTGAACTTCCCTGAGGATTTCCATACCACAAAGACGTGGGAATAGAACCCTCTGCCTATCTGTCTTTTTTCAACCTGACTAACTATGTAACTATCTCCCCTGCCTTAACCCGCGTCACTACTTCCTGCTGTTCCATTTCCTCCAGGGAAGAAAAAAGCCGCCGCCTTCTCTGAACATCTTGAGGTCTGTGACTAAAAGCCTGTGTGGGGGAAGACATGAAAATTCCAGCCGTACCCCCTCCTTACAATTCCTAGGATTAATTGATTGGAGGTGACAGATTCCCACTGTGGGAGAAAAGCCCCCAGTCTTCCTCCCACCGTGATCGACCGTTATTGGGTCTTTCGGGGCTGTTCAGGAGGGTGAAAAATCACCCCCCCACGCCCCCTGCCCTTGTGGCCCCAAGCTTTTTTCTGAGTCTCTGCCCTTGGGACCCCAAAATTATTTTGTGGGCTAGCTTTCTTCTTAGGCTGTACCCCAAGCTTCCTTTTAATGGGAAAGGCCTTCTTTTTGTCGGCTGTCCGATCAAGAACGGCCTTCAAATCTGAACCGAAAAGTAAATCACCTGTGAAGGGTACTCCACAAAGTTTTACCTTGGATGCATGGTCTCCCTGCCAGGTTTTCACCCAGAGCGCTCTTCTGGCCGAGTTGGCCATGGCGGAAGACCTTGCGAACATGCAAGCAGACTCCGCTGAGGCATCTGTGATGTACGCTACCCCCTTTAAGAGCAAAGGAAAAGGAAAAGAAGACAGTATTGTTTCTTTTGAAGTTCCATATTAAATATGCGCCTTTATGTGCGTCAGCCAGTGCTCCATGTTGCGAGCCACCACTGTGACTGCCATGGCAGGCTTCAGAGAAAGCTGCGTCCAACCTAGGTAATTTGTTCCAGACTGCAGCTTCGTCCTCCACAAAAGGGAAATCTGTGTTATAGGGTCCTATAAAATAAAGGCTTCCTTTCTGGATCTTGCCATTCATTTTTAATGGCTTCCACCAGGACTTCATGAACTGGAAAGACCTTCTTCCTCTGTTCTCCCAGACCCTTCGACATTTGGTTGTGGAGCGACAGCGATTTTTTACTACGGTACTTACAGTACTTTCTTGATCAAATATGTGCAAGTAAAAACCTTTTCCTTGATCTTGGGCCAGAACGGGTATAAACACATTCTGATCCACCAATTCTCAGATTAAGAGGGGTAAGGTCGGAGCCTCTGCCTTGTCTTTTGGAAGTCTAGTGACTAGGACCCCGGAAGGAGACTTGCTGTTGAATTCTAGGGCATAGCCATCCCTGTTATTGCCCTGAACAAAATTTGTCGGAGGTGACTTTTTCCCCATTATGGGAGAAACCTCCCCAATCTTCCTCCCAATGGGAATATGGCGTCAGCGGGACTTGGCCTTCTGGCTGGGAGGGTTAAACAGAATACCTCCTTTGGTTTCCCCTTATGGCCTGTCCAATGCTTCCTGGGTCTGGCCTCCCTGTTTTCCATAGTCTGTTCCCTATGAGGCTGAAAAAGCTTTTTAGGGAAGGTCTTTTTCTTAATACAAAAGGACTTTTTTCCTTCCACAGTCCTTTCTAAAGCCAGGTCTGGGCCAAAAAGTAGATCTACCGAAAAAGTAACACTGCATAAACACAGTTTTGAGGTCTCCCCTGACCAGGTCTTCAGCCATATAGATCTAGCAGCCACAAACAATACTACTGTCCTAGGAGACTATTAAAACCTACTGCCTTGAAAAGAGCTGGAAAGAATTCTAACAACTCCTCCCTCAATGTACCTGCCACATGATGCTCCTGAAGCTGAGATTCAATATTTGACATTTCTGGCAACACAAGTTGTTGAAAGTGCAGGTCCTAAAATTTGCCATGGAAACATCACAGGACCTCTTTAGAATAATATCCTCTTCTGTCCATGGCATCGCTGAGATACCCCATGTCTTTGAAGGCCAGATCAGAATGCTTCAAAACTCTAGACAATGGGGCGCCCAGCTTCTGGCACTTATTCAAGACCGTATCAGGACCCTCATCAAAATGGAACCTGTTTTCAATTATTTGAGAAGGGCTTCTTACCCAGCTCAGACCATTCTTTTTGGATCATATCAGAAATCCCCTGATGTACCAGAAACACCTTCGACTTTTTTGCATAAACTCCGATACATTATATTATGATGTGAGAGTTGTGTTTCTTCCTCCTGGATCTCTAAGGCGTCATAAATTGCCCCAAGCAGACCCTCAACCTCTTTAATTGACAACTTAAATTTTGTGTTCCTACTGGATTCAGGTTGGACCGCCTCTGTCTCTGACTCAGAGTCTGAGGGGTCTGGAACCGGCAAAGCAGGACTCTCTACTGGCCAAAACCTCGCTAATACCTGAAGCTGCAGGGACAGGAGATAAAGGCACCTGATCTGAATTATTGGTGGAAGTGGCTGGTCTCTTTGCGTCTGAAATGAGCTTGCAGAAAAAGCCTTGAAGGTAGAAGCCACCTCCTCCTCAATATGAGATAGGAGACAAAGTTGGATGGTATTCAGAAGTACATGCTCTATTAAGATGGAGGGAGAAGAAGAGCCAAATAGGGGCTCCCTATGATGAGATCTGGGAGGACATATGAACATTGATATCAGTCAAATTTATACATAAGTGGAATGTATGGAGACTGAGGGAGAAGAGATGGTGGAGGTGTTGTGGATGGACGGGAGGAAAGGGGGGGGGGGGGGATTAGCAGAGGATAAGGGTATTGTCATTGGGGGGGGTTGAGTGGATAATAGTGGTAGGTCATAGGGAACGAATGGAGGAGGTGAAAGGGAGAGATAGAGAGTGTGATAGTGTAAGTGAGAGGTGAGAAAGGTGAGATAGAATTAGATTTAGTGGTTAAGACTGTGGGAATGGAGGGGGATGGAGGGTAGGGTACAGATAGATGACACTTTGACCACATTAAGATAAATATTTCTTAAAAACTTTAATAATGAGATGGATACATGGTCTTGGTTTCCATCATTTACACATTTTTTACTTTAAGTTAAACCACCCTTTTTTTTGGAAAAGGATTAATAAGATGAGGGGGGTGGAGGGAGAGGAAGGAGGAGAAAAGAAAGATAAAGAGAAAATATTTGATCACCAATTTCCCATGAGACATGAAATACAAGAGGGGGGGGGGGGTATGCATAAGATACGGAAGATGTCACTTAAATCCCTATTAAAAGGAAAACATAATTTGCAGAATACACAAATATATATATATATATATATATATATATATATATATATATATATATATATATATATATATATATATATATATATATATATATATATATATATATATATATATTTTTTTTTTTTTTTTTTTTTTATTTTATATAGTGCCCTAAAAAGGGAAACGCATCTAGATGGAGCTTATCACAGGGTTTTTTTTTCCTTTTTTTGTGGAGAATTGGTTTGAGGGGATTGTTTTTTTTTCATAATTCCCAAGAGGGGAAAAGTTTTTTCACAAAAGTTTACACAAAACTCTTTTGTTTCTTTTTTTCCTACGAGTCTCTACCCCTCTTTTTTCTCTTTTTTTTCCTTCCTACCAATGATAACCCCATCAATGTACTTTCCCTTGTATTATCGGGCCAAGGCTCTGTTTAAGAACTAGGGAAATTCAAGCCCACAAAGGGTTAATATGGACCTCCCAGATGGGGGGTAAATTTCAACAATATAATAGAAGCGAAAGGAAGGGATGGAAGAGGAGATATTAGGGGATATGGAGAATGGCTTTGCCAATTAATTGTAATATCGATGCATCGGGATTCAGCCGTCCACGATGCGGCAGATGCTACAGCTTTAAGACTTTAAGAAATCAATTAATGATTACGTCATCCACGCGCCGTGCCCCATCTCCGAGTGGAGCCGTAAATGGCCAAAGTTTTCACGATGTTTTTCCCCGCCTCCTGCTGACGTCATCCCCAGCCGCCCTGTGGCGTGTGTCGCGAGTCCGACTTGAGACTAGGAGAGGAGAAGTTCAGGAGAAGACATGCGTTCCCCGACTCCAGTCCCCAGAGCTCAGGCTCATCTTTCCTCCTCGGCCAGTGCCAGTCTCAGAGTCACCATACTGGCACTGGCAGTCACTGCTGTACACAGGCCAGGGGAGACCGTCCGCCGCCTGTCACCCGACTCAAGTCATCATCACAAGTCACACGCAGCAGCTGCAGGAGTCAGGACTGGGAGAGAGACCCGAGCAAGCCAGGCTTGCTTGCAGTGTCCTCATCACACAGGCAGCAGGAGAGGAGACAGTCGTCGTCATCATCATCATCAGGACAGGTACACATACAAGAGAAGAGACACTGACTGTCTGTCACAGACAACATAGTACTGTAAGCTGAGGATCATAGCTATGATTAAGCACTGACTACAGTGTGAAACGCATCAGCTTTCCTGCTTTGTGATGCTGTGGCATGTATTTTTATGATCATATTTAAATAAAGATCGAAGATTACTTTTGAGTGCAGCTGTCCAGGATTTCTCGTTTACCTTTCAAAAACTCAAGTGCGTTTCTTTAGTGCTACGTTTGTGCTGTTTTGTTCCGTAAAAAATTACATTTGTGCTGCTTTTATTTTTAAGATATTAGCAATTGTTTTTTCCAGACTATGACATCACCTAGCCCCCCTACAACAGCTAAATGGCACAAAACTGGTCTCGTTGGTTAGTGCTACGTTTGTGCTGTTTTGTACTGCTAAAATTTCCGTTCTATCTTTTTTTTTTCGTTGAACAAAGTTTTTTATTTAAATACAGAAGATGTGTATATGATTAACGTAACAATTGTATACACAAAGCGCATATTAAGGTCCGTGAAATGAATGTTACATTCGATACAGGTATAACAATTATTATGGAATGGTATATGCTGGTTTACATTTTGATATGTGCACTCACTAGATACAGCTGGAATAAAGACTAATTGTAAGCATCTAAATTTTATATTACTGATCAGATTCATAATCAACTGCAAGTTTCTGGTTCCTGTAACCAACGATCCCAAATCGTATTGTATTTGGCCGAGCAGCCTCTATTAATATATACATATTTTTTGTATGGCAAGGTTGTGTTAACTTCTGTCTTCCACTCCGCAAAACTAGGGGGAGATAGTCTCATCCACTTTCTTGCAATTATTTTCCTGACAGAGAATAAAGTTTCGTGAAGGAATACTTTAGTGAATTTGTCTACAGTATCCGGGAATATCCCTAGAAGACATTGTTTTGGTTCTAGCGCTATGGGAGAACCCATGGTGTCATGCAAAAAGGTTACGACTTGTTTCCAAAGCTGTTGAATTTTTGTGCAGGTCCATATTAAATGGTAAAACATGCCCGTTTCTTGCCCACATAGTAGACAAAGGGTGGACTGATTGCGTTTATATCTGGCTACCCGAAGAGGGGTGAGGTATGTCCTATGTGTTATATAAATCTGGGACAATCTGAAAGTCTTGGGGATACCGCTTTACATGTCTCCAGAGCCTCCTCCCACTCTTCATTCTCCATGGGGCCCACCTCTCTTTCCCAGCGAGGCTTCAAGTCAAATGCTATTTTAGAAGAAGTGGGAACCAAAAGCATGTTATAAAATGTGGATATCAATTCACGTGAATCTGTGTTCTTAACTATGGCCATGATAGGATGAAGCAGGGGTGGGGTGTGAGCATGTGGAAATTGCACTTGGGCCGCATGTCTTACCTGTAAAAACCTAAAGAACTTGCAATTTTGGAGTGAGAATTCCTCTTTTAGCATGTTGTAAGTTTTAAGAGTTCCATCGGAAAACAAATGGTGTAGATAGTATACACCCCATTTCCCACAACTCGGGATCTGGGATATGTAAAAATTCTGTCAGATCTCTGTTGTGCCATATTGGCATGTAGTCATTGTATCGGGGTATTCCTAATTTAGTCGAGGCGAGGTCCCAGATGCGTCTGTAATGATATACCAGGGACTTTGGATCCCCTCTTAATTCAGTAGCCCTGAAGCCCGCCGATATTGCATACAGCGAGTCCCCGGTGAGCTGCGCTCCTCTGGAACGAAGTACGACCTGAAAACGTATGTTATCTGTCTTGTCTAAGTGAAATAATTGGATAATACAGTGACAGTGTAGCGCTACTAAAAAGTGTAAATAGAGGGAAAAAAAAACCTAAAATATAAAAACAAAACATATTGGCTAGGCTGGATATAGCCCAGTAGGTATGTGAAAAAAGTATCTACAAAAGTGTTGAATGGTATATCCCTCTGACGGAGGTAGTCCTAATCTTAGGAAAATGGTGTAAGGCTTGTCTGTAGTCAATAACAACAAAACTCAAGAGGTAAATGGGTACTATTACCAGCTGTGATGGACTCCAAATGTCATACGACAGAGGGGTCAAACAGGCTTAGGGTCTTCTGCTGTATTCATCGGAGATTGCTCGGGTACTGGACACAGATAAATGGGACCTGGTTCAAGGTAATATCCTCAGCTCCTGGTCCGTGCAGACTCCAAGTGCTCACCAGCCAGATAGCCGTCTCCAAAGTTGTTCCGTGAAGGCTCCAGGAAATAATCATATAACAGCAGGAGAAAGGAGAAGGACTCCAATGGTGCAGGTCAAAAACCAATTAGGTTTATTATTAATAAAAAGTCAAATGGTAGACTCCAAGGTAATCAAAGTGATCACAAAACAGGAAATAAAATAAGATAAAAGCAATGTGGGATACAAGAGAATAAGTCGATCCGAGTATAAGTCGAGGCCCTAATTTACCACAAAAAAAAAAATGGGAAAAACTTATTGACTCGAGTATAAAACTAGGGTGGGAAATGCAGCAGCTACTGGTAAATTTCCGACAGCGTGTCCCTTAACATAAAATTTGCCTATGGACACATTTTATATTAAGGGACACTCATGGGCAAATTGTATGTTAAGGGGCACCCTGATGGGCACATTTTATATTAGGGGCACTCTGATGGGCACAACAAAACGTGCCCCCTAATGTAAAAACTGCCTATCAGTGTTGCTCTTAAAATAAAATATGCCCATCAGAGTGCCTCTTAACATAAAATAAGGGTCACGCTGATGGGCACCTTTTATGTTTATGTACTCTGATGGGCACATTTTAAGGGGCACGCTGATGGGTATATTTTTAATGTGCATGCTGATGGGTACATTTTATGTTAAAGGGCACTCTGATGGGCACAACAAAACGTGTCCATCAGTGTGCCCCTTAAGAAAATATGCCCATCAGTGTGCACATTAAAAATATACCCATCAACGTTCCCCTTAAAATAAAATTTGTCCATCAGAGTGCCACCCTTAACATAAAAAAGGTGCCCATCAGCGTGACCTTTAATAGAATAAAATATGCCCAGCCATTAGTGATTACTAGTTGGCCCACATACCTTGAATGCAGGAGGGGCGGATTGCGGAAGCTGCACGAGCCTAAGCCGGGACCCGGGAACCACGAGTAGCAGGGAGGCGGGGCGCGCACGGGACGTCACGCCCCTACTCGCGGCCAGTGAGTGCGAGCCGAGTGCGAGTTCATCTGCGGTGAGGAGCAGGGGGCGGGCGCACGCATGCACGCAGCGTCACTGGTTGCTGGGGAAACCCGCGGTCCCAGCAAACTAGTGACGGCGTCGGCGAACCCAGCGGCCCGCCCCCGCCCCCTTTTCTCCTCTATTACTTGGAATTTTAGTTAAATGACTCAAGTGGCTTTTTTCAGCCCAAAAAATGGGCTGAAAAATTTGACTTATACTCGAGTATATACGGTACTTCCTGGAGCTTTCACGGAACAACTTTGGAGACGGCTATCTGGCTGCTGAGCACTTGGAGTCTGCACGGACCAGGAGCTGAGGATATTACCTTGAACCAGGTCCCATTCATCTGTGTCCAGTACCCGAGCAATCTCTGATGAATACAGCATAAGACCCTAAGTTTGTTTGACCCCTCTGTCGTATGACATTTTGGGGTCCATCACAGCTGGTAAGAGTACCCATTTACCTCTTGAGTTTCGTTGTTATTGACTACAGACAAGCCTTACACCATTTTCCTAAGATTGGGACTACCTCCGTCAGAGGGATATACCATTCAACACTTTTTTCACATACCTACTGGTCTATATGCAGCCTAGCCAATATGTTTTTGTTTTATATTTAGTTTTTTTTTTTCCTCTATTTACACTTTTTAGTAGCGCTACACTGTCACTGTATTATCCAATTTGAACTTTGTATGTTTGAGTGTTAGCAGCTTTTTCCCACCTACTTAATTATAGCGCAGTCTTTTTCTCCACTATGTGAAATAATTGTGAGAGTTGAGATGCAATATAATAAAGATTCAAATCTGGTAGGGCCGTTCCCCCCCCCCCCCCCATATCTGTTGGGTTTTTTAGCGCTTGCCAGGCAAGTTTATGCCTGCTGGTCCCCCAGACGAAGGGTTTAAGGAGGGCTTCAAGTGATTTAAAGTATTTTAATGGAAGATAAATTGGGGTGTGCCATAATACATACAGGATTTTGGGAAGAAGGACCATTTTTATCAAATTTATACGACCGCATATCCCTAAAGGTAGGCGGGCCCATATGCATATTTTGGCTCTTGACTAGTGAAAAGAGTGGTTCTATATTGAGGGAGATGTAATCGGCTGGGTTCCTAGATATGTGAATTCCTAGGTACTTGATGGTGTTTACTCTTTGGGGCGGGATTTCTATCTGGGACTCTGATGGTGGAAAACTATCTAATGGAAGAATTTGGGACTTTCCCCAATTGATCTTCAATCCGGAGAATGTTCCGAAACGTTCAATCAACTGGAGTGCAAGCCTGGAGGGAAGGGCCTGAGTCAGCAAGATACAATAATGTATTGCTGCGTATAAACAAATTTTTTAGATTAGGGGTCCCATCTGTAGACCCACAATCTCAGGATTTGTACGGATGGACACAGCTAAAGGTTCTGCGGCTAGGGCATAAAGAAGTGGGGAGAGAGAACAGCCTTGTCTCGTGCCTCTTCTGAGGTCAAACACTGGGGACGGCCATCCATTCGCCACCACTTTAGCTGTAGGAGCTTGGTAGAGTAACTGAACCCACTTGAGGAACCTGGGGCCAAAACCATAGCTTTCCAGACACCTCCACAGGTACCGCCACTCCACAGAATCAAGTGCCTTTGCCGTGTCCAGCGTCACAATCACCCAGGATCCTACGTTTTCATGTGTGGCCTATAGATTAATAAATAATTTCCGCAGATTGAATGAGGTATTGCGACCTGGCATAAACCCTGCCTGGTCTGTATGAATCAATGAGAGTATAACTTGACTGAGTCGGAGAGAGAGAACTTTGGCTAATATTTTAATGTCCACCTGTAGTAGGAAGATGTGGCGATAGGATTTGGGATATCCAGGATCTTTTCCCGGTTTGGGTATGAGGACTATTGTAGCCTCTCTCATAGAGGTGGGAAGTGTGAATGTCTCGAATAGCTGGTTATATAAGGCTAACAGTTTAGGAATCAGAATTTCACTGTATTGGGAGTAGAATTCTATAGGTAGGCCGTCCGAGCCTGGGGACTTGGATCTGGCAAATCCGGCAATAGCTTCCGCTATTTCCTTCTCGGTGAGAGGTGCCTCGAGGGGGTTGACCTGGTCTTCAGTCAATTGAGGGAGTACTGTCTCCTCTAAAAAGGAATTCATCGGGCCCATGTCCTCAGGACCTTTAGATGTATAGAGGTCAGTGAAGAAGTCTCTAAAAACATAGAGGTCACTGTACGGGGGTCAGTGATATATTGTCCATCAGGGCCATGTAGGGAAATTACCACTGGGGGTCTATTCTCACAATGGACCAGGTATGCCAGGAGTTTGCCAGCCTTCTCCCCATGCTCAAACAGCTTCTGTTTGTCGAAAAACATTTTTTGCCTTGCTTTCTCATATTGAAGTTGATTCACTACTCTAGTCTGGAGCTTAAGTGTGCTCGCGTTTATAGGAGAGGGATCATTCACATAATTCTGTTCTGTGAGGGACAGTTCTGCCGCTGCTCTGTCAAACTCTCCAGCAGAGCCTAACTTAATTCTGTTGATGCGAGATGCGAGTGTCATGCGAACATGCGATTTAAAAGACTCCCAGATTGTCGCCGTGGGGGCAGAATGGTTATTGTCTCTGAAGTATAACTTCCACTCATTAGTAAGTTCATCGTCCTCGGGGAGCAGCGAGAGCCAAAATGGATTCAATCGCCAGGTCCACATTGGTTTGTCTGTGGGTACACTTATTGTGATCCAGTATGGACTATGGTCAGATAGCAACCTTGGAGTAAATACTGTCTCCAGCAGTCGTGGTGTAAGGCTTTGTGATATCAGTATGAGATCAATTCTAGACATAGAATTGTGAGCAGAGGAGAAACAAGAGTATGCTCGCTTGTGGGGGAAGTTATGCCTCCAAGAATCCACAAGGTGGAAGGGGGAAATCAGTTTGGAGAATTTGGTGTCCCTGTCAGTTCCCAAATTTGGATTCGAGAGTTGAAGCCTATCTAGCGAGGGGTTTAGCGTGGTATTAAAATCCCCCAGCCAAACTGCTTGGACTGTGGGATATCTTGCCATAAATGTGAATCGCTCTAGAATTATAGGTATGGAGACCTCACACATTCCAGGTGAGGAATTTCAAGGACACCATGGGTTTTCCCTTATACAATAACCTGCTCTGGCTATCAATAACGTGCTCTGGCTATCTTAGGCCTGTCAGCTCCCTTGGTTAAGGCTCGTAAGAACCCATATAACATGATCAGCATACACAATGTTAAGTGAAGCGTGGTATTTAATACCTGAACCAGCATTAATTTACGTTGCTTTGTATGTAATCGGAATACATCATATACAAATCTATTCAATGAATAAACTACCCCTCCCGTCACCCCCCACCCCGCCCTGCAACCCCCCCAACTGTTGCAGGCATCATCCCCAAACCATTTGAAAACCCCTAACCAGAGAAAAAAAAGACGTTACATGGTAAGCCCAATAAAGAGTGAATATTTGGAGCCACTGCACTGCAGAGAAATGTTGGAGCAAGCTCCGCAATAAGTGGCACATGTTTGTGCATTGCAGTGGCACCCATCCTCATAACAGTGTTCTCTGGTATTAGGTGGGGGAAAGTCTCGCTGCACTTTGCATTTAAGGAGTAGGATCGTATCAGTCCCGAGGCTCCGTCCTCCAAGAGAGCATAGTGGGCCACTTAGGATCCCAGGAGAAAGCAAAAAAAAAAAAAGAAAGAAATATAATAGAAACCCCCCTCCCCCCAATCGGTTAACATTAAAGTCCTAACTGGACTCTCGTAGCAGATTAATTGTGTCTGAGACCCTTATCCGCTCCATCTTCAGGCATGTTCTACAACACAGTGGGCTAGTATAAAGGGCACTTGAATAGAAGGTTTGGTTATGTGTGTGCCCAATACAATGCTCAAGATACGGCGTATAGGCCCTAAACGGGCATATAACAGGCAGTAAATGGTGCACGCTGTAGTGTTCATGGTAAGTTGTATCAATAAATGTACTTACAGCGGCGTCAGTCAGCTCTCTCTGGGGCTGCTCGGCGTTCCATCCAGGTTATCACCTCTTCAGGGTCCTCAAAGAAAAAGACTCGGCCATCTTGTTCCACTCTGAGATGGGCCGGGAACAGCATGGCATATTTGATGTGGTGTATTCTCAGCGTGTGTTTAGCCTCCGTGAACCCTTGTCTGCGGTGTTGGACTTCTGCCGAGAAATCCGGGAAGATGGCAATTTTGTTGTTTCCCAGCTGGATATTGCCCTCTTCTCTGGCCATTCTCAGGGCTGCATCCCGATCCTTGTAATTGAGGAGCTTGGATATGAAGGTGCGTGGGGGGGCTGGTCTAACAGGCATGCGGTGGGCCCTTTCCACGGTCAGCATGGGGGAGAAGGTCTCCCTGCCATAGGTTGTAATGAGCAAATGCTCCAGGAATGTGGTAGGGTCCTTGCCCTCTGCACCCTCAGGGAGGCCAATGAGTCGCAGGTTGCATCTCCTCAGCCTGTTCTCCATGTCGTCCTGTTTGGAGAACAGTTGCTGGATCTGGCGCTGCATGCGGTCTGTTCCCTCTTGCAGGGGTGGGATGGCGTCCTCCACGTTGCTGAGTCTGGTCTCTGCTGTTTTACCCAGTCCCGGAGTTTGTGCATATCCTGCCTAATGAGGGATATATCTACCTTAACCTCCTCTATTTGAGCCGTGAGTGAGGTCCGGCAGAAGGTAATTGCCTCAAGGAGCCGCTCTGTGTCTCCCGCCGCTCGTTCCCCTTCGGGCTTCTCCGCGGGGCCATCTTCCTCCGTCTCCTCTCCCTCCTGCCGGCGGTACTGGGCTAGCTTCGCTGCCGTCGCGGATTTCTGCGCCTTTGAAGGAGACATTGTGATCGGGTCCTCAGAGTGTACGAGAGGGAAGCCGGCAGACGTGATTAGAGTCGTCTGTGGGCACAGGATAGCTTTGGAACAGGAGTAATGGACGGAGCTCCTCGTGAAAGCGTCCTACTCCATTCGCTGTCAGGCCACGCCCCCCTCCGTTCTATCTTTTATCGTTTTTGCGTTATTAATGATTTATTAAAGGTCACCAAAGGTCACTCAGCCCCCCTACAACACCCAAATGACACAAAACTGGTCTCGTTGGTTAGTGCTACATTTGTGCTGGTTTGTGCTGCTAAAATGTTCATTTGTGCTGTTGTGGTTTTTAAGTTATAACAGTTTTTTTTTTTTTTTTTCAAACCCCACTCACTTTGCCCCCTCTACAATCAGCACAAATAAAAACTCAAGTGTGTTTCTTTAGTGCTACATTTGTGCTGTTTTGTGTCGAAAAGTGAGTGTTTTGTGCCGGTTCAGTTTCTGAGATATTAGATATTCAATTTAATGTAACCCCCACCAACTTTGAACCCCATGCTGCTGAATTTTAAAAACAAACACGCCATTCATTTGTGCCGCAAAAATAAACGTTTGTGCCGCTTTGGTTTCGGAGATATTGTGCATTTTAGTTGCTTAACCACTTGACGACCGCCTCACGCCGATGTACGTCGGCAAAGTGGCACGGACAGGCAAAATCACGTACAGGGTACGTGATTTGCCTTCCGCGGGTGGGGGGTCCGATCGGACCCCCCCCCGGTGCCCGAGGCGGTCGTCCTATGTCCAGCGGCGATCGGTGATGAGGGGGAGACCATCCGTTCGTGGCCCCCCCCTCGCGATCGCCGCCGGCCAATGAAAACGCTCCTTTGCTGCTGTATGCTAAACAGCAGCAAAGGAAGTGATGTCATCTCCCCTCGGGTCGGTATTTTCCGTTCCGGCCCGAGGAGAGACGACAAGTATGTGAGTGCACAACACTACACACACACAGTAGAACATGCCAGGCACACAAATCACCCCGATCCCCCCCCCGATCGCCCCCCGATCCCCCCCCAATCACCCCCCCCCCCCCCCTGTCACAAACTGACACCAGCAGTTTTTTTTTTTTTTTTTTTCCTGATTACTGCTAGCTGTCAGTTTGTGACAGTTACTGTGTTAGCACAGTTACTGTTACCCCCCTTTAGGTCTAGGGTACCCCCCTAACCCCCCCTAATAAAGTTTTAACCCCTTGATCACCCCCTGTCACCAGTGTCGCTAAGCGATCATTTTTCTGATCGCTGTATTAGTGTCGCTGGTGACGCTAGTTAGTGAGGTAAATATTTAGGTTCGCCGTCAGCGTTTTATAGCGTCAGGGACCCCCATATACTACCTAATAAATGTTTTAACCCCTTGATTGCCCCCTAGTTAACCCTTTCACCACTGATCACCGTATAACCGTTACGGGTGACGCTGGTTAGTTCGTTTATTTTTTATAGTGTCAGGGCACCCGCCGTTTATTACCGAATAAAGGTTTAGCCCCCCGATCGCCCGGCGGTGATATGCGTCGCCCCAGGCAGCGTCAGATTAGCGCCAGTACCGCGAACACCCACGCACGCAGCATATGCCTCCCTTAGTGGTATAGTATCTGATCGGATCAATATCTGATCCGATCAGATCTATACTAGCGTCCCCAGCAGTTTAGGGTTCCCAAAAACGCAGTGTTAGCGGGATCAGCCCAGATACCTGCTAGCACCTGCGTTTTGTGCCTCCGCCCAGCCCACCCAAGTGCAGTATCGATCGATCACTGTCACTTACAAGGCACTAAACGCATAACTGCAGCGTTCGCAGAGTCAGGCCTGATCCCTGCGATTGCTAACAGTTTTTTTGGTAGCATTTTGGTGAACTGGCAAGCACCAGCCCCAGGCGTCAGGTTAGCGCCAGTACCGCTAACACCCACGCACGCACCATACGCCTCCCTTAGTGGTATAGTATCTGTACGGATCAATATCTGATCCGATCAGATCTATACTAGCGTCACCAGCAGTTTAGGGTTCCCAAAAACGCAGTGTTAGCGGAATCAGCCCAGATACCTGCTAGCACCTGCGTTTTGCCCCTCCGCCCGGCCCAGCCCAGCCCACCCAAGTGCAGTATCGATCGATCACTGTCACTTACAAAACACTAAACGCATAACTGCAGCGTTCACAGAGTCAGGCCTGATCCCTGCGATCGCTAACAGTTTTTTTTGTAGCATTTTGGTGAACTGGCAAGCACCAGCCCCAGGCAGCGTCAGATTAGCGCCAGTACCGCTAACACCCACGCACGCACCATACACCTCCCTTAGTGGTATAGTATCTGAACGGATCAATATCTGATCCGATCAGATCTATACTAGCGTCACCAGCAGTTTAGGGTTCCCAAAAATGCAGTGTTAGCGGGATCAGCCCAGATACCTGCTAGCACCTGCGTTTTGCCCCTCCGCCCGGCCCGGCCCAGCCCACCCAAGTGCAGTATCAATCGATCACTGTCACTTACAAGGCACTAAACGCATAACTGCAGCGTTCGCAGAGTCAGGCCTGATCCCTGCGATCGCTAACAGTTTTTTTGTAGCGTTTTGGTGAACTGGCAAGCACCAGCGGCGTAGTACACCCCGGTCGTGGTCAAACCAGCACTGCAGTAACACTTGGTGACGTGGCGAGTCCCATAAGTGCAGTTCAAGCTGGTGAGGTGGCAAGCACAAGTAGTGTCCCGCTGCCACCAAAAAGACAAACACAGGCCCGTCGTGCCCATAATGCCCTTCCTGCTGCATTCGCCAATCCTAATTGGGAACCCACCGCTTCTGCAGCGCCCGTACTTCCCCCATTCACATCCCCAACCAAATGCAGTCGGCTGCATGAGAGGCATTTTTATGTCCTCCCGAGTACCCCTACCCAGCGAACCCCCCAAAAAAGATGTCGTGTCTGCAGCAAGCGCGGATATAGGCGTGACACCCGCTATTATTGTCCCTCCTGTCCTGACAATCCTGGTCTTTGCATTGGTGAATGTTTTGAACGCTACCATTCACTAGTTGAGTATTAGCGTAGGGTACAGCATTGCACAGACTAGGCACACTTTCACAGGGTCTCCCAAGATGCCATCGCATTTTGAGAGACCCGAACCTGGAACCGGTTACCGTTATAAAAGTTAGTTACAAAAAAAGTGTAAAAAAAAAAAAAAAATATGAAATAAAAAAAATAGTTGTTGTTTTATTGTTCTCTCTCTCTCTATTCTCTCTCTCTATTGTTCTGCTCTTTTTTACTGTATTCTATTCTGCAATGTTTTATTGTTATTGTTATTGTTATTGTTATTGTTATTATGTTTTATCATGTTTGTTTTTCAGGTGTGTAATTATTTACACTTTACTGTGCTTTATTGTTAACCATTGTTAACCATTTTTTTGTCTTCAGGTACGCCATTCACGACTTTGAGTGGTTATACCAGAATGATGCCTGCAGGTTTAGGTATCATCTTGGTATCATTCTTTTCAGCCAGCGGTCGGCTTTCATGTAAAAGCAATCCTAGCGGCTAATTAGCCTCTAGACTGCTTTTACAAGCCGTGGGAGGGAATGCCCCCCCCCCCCCCACCGTCTTCCGTGTTTTTCTCTGGATCTCCTGTCTCAACAGGGAACCTGAGAATGCAGCCGGTGATTCAGCCAGCTGACCATAGAGCTGATCAGAGACCAGAGTGGCTCCAAACATCTCTATGGCCTAAGAAACCGGAAGCTACGAGTATTTCATTACTTAGATTTCGCCGGATGTAAATAGCGCCATTGGGAAATTGGGGAAGCATTTTATCACACCGATCTTGGTGTGGTCAGATGCTTTGAGGGCAGAGGAGAGATCTAGGGTCTAATAGACCACAATTTTTTCAAAAAAGAGTACCTGTCACTACCTATTGCTATCATAGGGGATATTTACATTCCCCGAGATAACAATAAAAATGATTAAAAAAAAAAATATGAAAGGAACAGTTTAAAAGTAAGATTAAAAAAGCAAAAAAATAATAAAGAAAAAAAAAAAAAAAAAAACACCCCTGTCGCCCCCTGCTCTCGCGCTAAGGCGAACGCAAGCGGCGGTCTGTCGTCAAACGTAAACAGCAATTGCACCATGCATGTGAGGTATCACCGCGAAGGCCAGATCGAGTGCAGTAATTTTTCCAGTAGACCTCCTCTGTAAATCTAAAGTGGTAACCTGTAAAGGCTTTTGAAGGCTTTTAAACATGTATTTATTTTGTTGCCACTGCACGTTTGTGCGCAATTTTAAAGCATGTCATGTTTGGTATCCATGTACTCGGCCTAAGATCATCTTTTTTATTTCATCAAACATTTGGGCAATATAGCGTGTTTTAGTGCATTAAAATTAAAAAAAGTGTGTTTTTTCCCCAAAAAATGCGTTTGAAAAATCGCTGCGCAATTACTGTGTGAAAAAAAAAAATGAAACACCCACCATTTTAATCTGTAGGGCATTTGCTTTAAAAAAATATATAATGTTTGGGGGTTCAAAGTAATTTTTTTGCAAAAAAAAAAAAACTTTTTCATGTAAACAATAAGTGTCAGAAAGGGCTTTGTCTTCAAGTGGTTAGAAGAGTGGGTGATGTGTGACATAAGCTTCTAAATGTTGTGCATAAAATGCCAGGACAGTTCAAAACCCCCCCAAATGACCCCATTTTGGAAAGTAGACACCCCAAGCTATTTGCTGAGAGGCATGTCGAGTCCATGGAATATTTTATATTGCGACACAAGTTGCGGGAAAGAGACAAATTTTTTTTTTTTTTTTTTTTTTTTTTGCACAAAGTTGTCACTAAATGATATATTGCTCAAACATGCCATGGAAATATGTGAAATTACACCCCAAAATACATTCTGCTGCTTCTCCTGAGTACGGGGATACCACATGTGTGAGACTTTTTGGGAGCCTAGCCGCGTACGGGACCCCGAAAACCAAGCACCGCCTTCAGGCTTTCTAAGGGCGTGAATTTTTGATTTCACTCTTCACTGCCTATCACAGTTTCGGAGGCCATGGAATGCCCAGGTGGCACAAAACCCCCCCAAATGACCCCATTTTGGAAAGTAGACACCCCAAGCTATTTGCTGAGAGGTATAGTGAGTATTTTGCAGACCTCACTTTTTGTCACAAAGTTTTGAAAATTGAAAAAAGAAAAAAAAAAATTTTTTTTCTTGTCTTTCTTCATTTTCAAAAACAAATGAGAGCTGCAAAATACTCACCATGCCTCTCAGCAAATAGCTTGGGGTGTCTACTTTCCAAAATGGGGTCATTTGGGGGGGTTTTGTGCCACCTGGGCATTCCATGGCCTCCGAAACTGTGATAGGCAGTAAAGAGTGAAATCAAAAATTTTCACCCTTAGAAATCCTGAAGGCAGTGATTGGTTTTCGGGGTCCCGTACGCAGCTAGGCTCCCAAAAAGTCCCACACATGTGGTATCCCCATACTCAGGAGAAGCAGCTAAATGTATTTTGGGGTGCAATTCCACATATGCCCATGGCCTGTGTGAGCAATATATCATTTAGTGACAACTTTATGAAAAAAAAAAAATAAAAAAATAAAAAGTGTCACTTTCCCGCAACTTGTGTCAAAATATAAAATATTCCATGGACTCAATATGCCTCTCAGCAAATAGCTTGGGGTGTCTACTTTCCAAAATGGGGTCATTTTGGGGGGTTTTGTGCCACCTGGGCATTCCATGGCCTCCGAAACTGTGATAGGCAGTGAAGAGTGAAAGCAAAAATTTACACCCTTAGAAATCCTGAAGGCGGTGCTTGGTTTTCGGGGCCCCGTACGCGGCTAGGCTCCCAAAAAGTCCCACACATGTGGTATCCCCGTACTCAGGAGAAGCAGCTAAATGTATTTTGGGGTGCAATTCCACATAGGCCCATGGCCTGTGTGAGCAATATATCATTTAGTGACGACTTTTTGTAAATATTTTTTTTTTTTTTTTTTTTTGTCATTTTTCAATCACTTGGGACAAAAAAAATAAATATTCAATGGGTTCAACATGCCTCTCAGCAATTTCCTTGGGGTGTCTACTTTCCAAAATGGGGTCATTTGGGGGGGTTTTGTACTGCCCTGCCATTTTAGCACCTCAAGAAATGACATAGGCAGTCATAAACTAAAAGCTGTGTAAATTCCAGAAAATGTACCCTAGTTTGTAGACGCTATAACTTTTGCGCAAACCAATAAATATACGCTTATTGACATTTTTTTTACCAAAGACATGTGGCCGAATACATTTTGGCCTAAATGTATGACTAAAATTTAGTTTATTGGATTTTTTTTATAACAAAAAGTAGAAAATATCATTTTTTTTCAAAATTTTCGGTCTTTTTCCGTTTATAGCGCAAAAAATAAAAACCGCAGAGGTGATCAAATACCATCAAAAGAAAGCTCTATTTGTGGGAAGAAAAGGACGCAAATTTCGTTTGGGTACAGCATTGCATGACCGCGCAATTAGCAGTTAAAGCGACGCAGTGCCAAATTGGAAAAAGACCTCTGGTCCTTAGGCAGCATAATGGTCCGGGGCTCAAGTGGTTAAACCTCGCCCACTTTGCAACCCATTTTGTTGAATTTTAAAATCAAACACGCCATCCGTTTTTGACGCGTTTGTGCCGCAAAAATACATTTTTGTGCCACTTTGGTTTTGGAGATATTGTGCGTTATAGTTGCTTAAACCCCGCCCACTTTGCAACCCATGTTGTTGATTTTTAAAAGCAAACATGCCATTCGTTTGTGCTGCATTTGTGCTGGTCTGTGCCGCAAAAATAAACTTTTGTGCCGCTTTGGTTTTGGAGATATTGTGCATTATATGTTGACAAACCACACTGTCTTTACACCTTGTTATTAAATCTTACATACAGAGCTTACAGAACCTATACTCAGCTTGGGTTTCCTAATGTAATGCTCCTCCCACTGTAACGGGCACTGCACTTCACACTGTACCCTGGAAAAGGCATGACCATTGTAAAACAGATGTTCCATCCTTAGCCAATAACTGCCAGACCAACCCCATACTCCATCCCACCCGTACTATTAAATCCCATTAATGGAGACCACACCATAAATGGAGTAAAAAATTGGCTGTAGGAGCCTCTTTATTAACACATAAACTTAAATGAACATAAACCGTAAAAAACATTTATTAAACCAAAAACCCATCAGTCACTAATCGCGTTGGTCTTTGCAGGAACCCCAGACTATCGTATGTTCAAGAATGCACTGCAGTACCTTTTACTATACTAGGCCTCCAGCCGACATACTGGCTCGGAGATAACCCACTAACCGCAGTGCACCCATTAACCAATTCCAGCTAAACCACGTTACCTGGAATACCACGATGGGTCCCAAATCCTTCGTTACCCTCGCCACAGCGCACAAGGGGAAGACCTTACCCTTGAGTGCCCCTCCACACCCTCAAAGCTCTCTGAATACCATCCTGCAACCCCAGGGCCCACAAATCAATTACCACCACATTGAGGTGTACCCCACCACCACATTGAGGTGTACCCCGTCACCCCAAAGGTATCCCCAAGTATCTGTTTCCAGTTCCAAATGCCAGATAACCAGGCCCCCATTCCCAACTACAAATCTGCCTGCCTACCTCCCTGTTGACCTTCCTGCGGGCCTTATTGAGCTGCTCCACCGACCTAGCCAA
Organism: Lithobates clamitans; assembly: GCA_037952925.1. NCBI lineage: Eukaryota > Metazoa > Chordata > Amphibia > Anura > Ranidae > Lithobates > Lithobates clamitans. The sequence goes on from JBBGZY010000942.1 coordinate 4,090,916, forward strand.
ATGCCAAGTCGTCTGAGCAAGGATGTCGGACCACACGACGAGCATATCTGGAAAGGCCATGTGGTGCCACAGGAAATCAAACTTGACATCACAAATGATGTCCAACAAGGACCTCAGTCCTAAATCATTGCCGCCGACGCGTAGCACCAGAACTTTCGGCGGTCTATCCAGTAGTGCAAAGCGATGCACTTCCGGCACCATTCTGCTCCACAGCATGCCCAGTAACCCCAACCAGCGTAAAAAAGCATCCTGCCTAGAAATGCCAAGTTGCCTACCATTGGGCCTAACGTCTGCTCGCCTGGCCCCCCAAAACACATAGGAGTGGCCCAGTATCCAGACAAGGCCCATCACACCACCTAAAAGAGAAGAAACAACACCACAAATAACACCAAACAAGCACGCTAACACAGGCTTGCCAACACAGAACACTCACAAAATGACCTACCCCCCCTAATCAGACAACAGATGAAGATGAACATATAGCTGGATCCTTTTCGATTCCCACCTACCAATACGCTTGGCCGCTTCATCATCCAACCCACACCTGGCAGCTTCCGTGGCCGCCCCAATTCAGAATGAGTGCAAGATGAATTCTTTCTCCTCCAAACCCAATGCCCTTAAACATTTACGGAAAATGGATATTAATTGAAATCCGGACAAGGGAGACCCATCTGCATGTAACAAAAAGGACCCAGCCAAATCCGGGTGCACTGTGAGAAACTCTCTGACAGCACCCACCGGACACAAGGGCAAAGCCGGCACAGCAAAAATCTGAATCCTTTTGCCCCTGCCAGCCTGATCCGTTTTGGACCATCGCAACATCCCCCTGATAAAAACACGTGACCCTGTGTCGAACAAGCATAGGGGAAGGGCCAGGACGGAGCACAGAGCCTTTCAATCCACTGAGATGCGATGCACAGCTTATCGCTCCTGACAGGCAAATTTTGAGGCAAAATTTGGAGACTGTTATCAGATTGGTGCACTCACGCACCTTGCAAATGTGAGTACCCTAATGTAGGGAGCTTTTAACCTAATATATATTATATATATATATATATATATATACACACGATATCACACTATCCAGTTTTTCTTTTCCTTTATTCCTAACTGTGTAGTTACTGCTGAAAACTGTATCTGGATTCCATCACTGAGCCGTGGGATGGCTCATAAGCGTGTTTAGACCCAGTCTCAGAGCTGGGGACAGATGCTCTGAGGTAAGCGGCTGTCCCCGGGGGGTCACTGGATGGCACTTGAGCATGGAATTCTGAGCAGTAAGCACGAAGATTAATGCACGCACGTTGGATTTTTTATGAACTGTTTTTATGGACTTTATGTGCATTTCTTTCATATATTGGACGTTAATAATCACGTACCACATCTTGGATTTGATATTCACACTCATTGTGTGGCACTTGGTTGTATTTTGCACTTATCACTCTGATATATTTATTTATATATATTTTTTTTCCACTGTAAATTTCAGACTATATAAATGATTTTTTCATCCATTATATATACAGGTAGTAGTTCAGTAATCGCTACTCTCATTCTAATGGTATACATCTAGTATATTATTTACACATTGCACTTTAAAATCACTTGTTATATATATATATATCTATATATATATATATATATATATATATATATATATATATCTATATATATATATCTATATCTATATCTATATCTATATATCTATATCTATATATCTATATCTATATCTATATATATATATATATATATACCCATATCCTTTGTGCCTTGCTGTGGCTGGATAAGCCGCTTATGCGGTATTTTCAGTATACCTCATATGCATTAATAATCTCCAGATTGATATTTTCACCTTAGCGCAGCGTATCTTTTGTATACATTGTATTGCACGGCATATGAAACGTGTTCTGCGCAAGCAGCTAGGCGATTTCCACATTTGAGGCAATATACCATTGTGGCTCGCAAAATCCCCTTTTATCTATCTGTAACAAAAAGGACCCAGCCAAATCTAAGCGCTGCGTAAACTGTCGGCGCTATATAAATCCTGTATAATAATAATAATAATAATAATAATAATAATAATAAATCCGGGCGCACTGTGAGAAACTCTTCGACAGCACCCACCGGACACAAGGGCAAAGCCGGCACAGCAAAAATTTGAATCCTTCTGCTCCTGCCAGCCCGATCCAACATACCCCCATGGACCCTCTTGGAAGGGCTGACTAGTTCCCTAATCCGAAAAGCTACAAAAAAAAGCCAGAGAAGGCCGTTTTAAACAAAGAGACCTCGTAGGCTGAGGAACACAGGGAAACCAACTGGGCTAAAACATTTTGCAGAATAGCAAAAGAAACAGGGTGCCTGGAATCCCTCCGCTTCTGAGACCTACGATACCCCTTCAGAGCCCGTAAGACCCAAAAATCTTTTGTGAAATCACGACAGCCCTGCAATTTGAAGAAAAATGCTAATCCTGCCAATTTGCGCTCCACGACTGACACCAACACCCCCCCTCATTTTCTGTGAGACAAAGTAAAGGACCAGCAACCTCACCTTCGGGCCCTCTTGCTCCACCACAGCCTGCTGCAGCAAAGACAACCACTATTGCCATAATTTATTATAGGCTGCTCACGTCATGTCACGCGCTGACCATTTGATCCATCCAGAGACGACCCCAAGGCAATCCTCCACAGCCATTCGGGACAAGGGACCCTGCGTTGCTCCACTGCCGGAACCTGCCCCACTGAAAGCGAGACTATGTATCAGCTAAGCTGTTCTTAACTCCCAGGAGGTGAACAGCATAAAGAAAAACATTTAACTGTAGACAACGTAACACTAGGTGCTGAAGAAGTCGGACCACGGCTGGCGACGAGGTTGTGACATGGTTGATGACCTGTACCAACCCCAAGATTGTCACCGTGAAAATGCACTTTAAGGTCCTTTTTAGGCACAACCCCCAGAGGCAAGATCACCAAATCCACTAAAGGCTGCGAGGGGAAAGGGCCACCCATTGCGACTTAACGCAATATCCTTCCGCAATTTCTCAGAAACCACTGCAGGATGTTGCAAGGCCGAACGCAAGTTCTGGGACACTGTTGGAACAGAGGCCAGGGAACAAGGTATGCGAAAGCCTTCGGAGAAACCCACCCTTAAAAACCAAGCAGCCTCCCGATCCAGATATCGATCGAGGAAAGGCCGCATCCTTTCCACTCTCACTAATGACATCCCTTTTGTTAGCAGACTCGCCAGCACGGCCCTTCACCTGTTTGAAGCAGCAGGACAAGGGATCGCTTCTCAGCCTTTTGGCTAAGATCAAGTGTAGTATCGACTTTAGCCCTTAGGGGTGTCTCTGCTTCACAGCTAGGACGTTGAGAACCACTTGCATCTATCCAAGCCAATTGGTCCTTGTGGGGTACCCTCTGCTCAGCCTGGTAGGATCGTTGATTAAATTCAGCTTCACCTACTTGCTGCTATTGGGTTAGAGGCTTAGCCCCCACAGGGAAACAGATTGCGGTATTCCCTCCTCCCCCACTCCGGATTACTACCTCCGGGCAGTAGATGCTAGAGCCTTTGTAAAGGCTACGAAAAAAAGCGAAGACGTCGAGGAACCAGAAGGAAGCCGCCTAGGAACACCTGAAGCGACATCCAACTCCTCGACGATGAGGAAGAGCGATAAGAAGACCAGCAAGGAGAAGAAGAACCCCATTCCAGCCACTTCCTCCAAGCCCGGGAATGCCGCTGCCTCAACCCCCGCCTCTACCCCGGCCGGCACCAGCTGACCAGGACAAGCCAAGCCAGACCAGCCTGCAGACGGGCTCCCAGCACTGGATCCTTGGATAAAGCAGACGGTCGTGCTACAGCTGAAGGAGGTGGACAGAAGAGTCCCTGACATGACCCCTTAGATCTTCGGAAAAAGGATGATTCTGGAACAGGGGTTCAGCAAAGCGGAGACGCTTTCTGTGCAGGCCTTCACAAGAGGTATATTCTTTATAACTTTTGTGTCATTTCAGGTCTGCAGAAGATACTGGGAGATGGTGAAGACCAGTGGCCCTGAATCCCCTTTCCGGAAGTTCACTGCGAACTGCCCCATAACACGGGACGAAAAGCGGGTGATAGTGGCCATGAGGAACCCCCATATCAGCGGAAAGGACATAGCCATCTACCTCCAGAGGTTCTGCACCGTGGTGAAGGACCCGATCCAAATCTTCGATGCCAACAGCTTCTGGAAAGGTAAGTGGTCTGTGCTCTGCAAACTGAGGAAAGACCCTTCGGGGGACATCCAGCACCTGCAGCCTTTCTTCTCCCTGGGATCATCCGCAGGAATCCTTTTCTACCCCGGCATACCCTACAACTGTAACAAGTGTGGGCAGCCGGGACACATAGGTAAGTATTGTACAGAGCTTGCTTGCAAGTTCTGTAGGGTAACAGGTCACGAGACCAAGGACTGTCCGAGGTCCAAAGCCTGCAACCTTTGCGGATTGGCAGAGCATGTCTTCAGACACTGCCCCCAGAGGACCCGGACCTATGCTGGAGCCGTAAACCAGGGTAAGCCATCCGGGAGGAAGCTGCCAGAAAAATCAAAGAAACCAAAGGAACCTCGAAAGGCCACAGGTAAGTCCACTCCCGCCCCCCCTGCCCCACCTTGTGCCCCTGCCCCACCCCCTGCCTACAGCACACCCCCACCCACCCCACCTGTGCCGGAGGAACACCTCCCCCCTCTCCCCCCCTGAACCTGTCCTCCCTGGAGGACTTCCCCACCCTCCCACCTCCCTCCACCCCCACCAGTAGCCCAAGCAGGAAGCCGGAAGCCGGAAATGGAAGCCAGAGAGCCCAACAGCTGAGGAACCTGCCACCTCCACCAAACGGCCCAACGGGGTCCAACGCGACAGCGATGGACCAGAGCAAGTAGTGGAGGACCTAGAGTCTGCAGGAGAGGAGGAGGAGATCGTGGTCGACCCCGAGCATGACCTCCCCCCCAACGTCCACATCAGCCAGCAGATGATGGAGTCTGTCCTTGAGGAGCTGGGCCTGGCCCAGAACACAGGACAGGCAGAAGACGCACTGGAAGAGCCACCCCCCCTCCAGGGAAGTAAGTTCGGGCCCTTGTTAACTAGACCCTCATACCCTTATTCATTATGGCTGAGATCTCAATCTTTTCCATTAATGTGAGGAGTATCAAGGATACATCTAGAAGGCAAGCGGTCCTGACCTTTCTTTCAAGTCAGCAGAGTGATGTCTACATGCTTCAGGAGTGCGCCCTTCCTCCCTTGAGGAGGTACACTCATCTGTTCTCCCAGTGGACCCTTGGTCGCTCCTACTGGTCCGGGGGTGGCGATTGCAAGTCTGCAGGAGTAGCCATTCTGGTCAGGGGTGGGCGCTTCACGGTTGACTCTATCCATGAGCTAGTCTGTGGCCATCTCTTGGTCATAGACGGCTCGTGGGTGGAAGAGCCAGTTAGACTCATCAGCGTGTGCGCCCCCCAGACATGAATGCGCGGCTGGAACTTTTCCAGACCCTGCGGACCCAACTCGTCACCACCAGAACAGTAGTGATCGGCGGTGATTTTAACTGTCCGATCGAGGAGGATGGGCACAGCTCCAGCATATACGCAAAACTTGATGCTACTTCTAGGCTGCTCAAGGAGATGATTTTGGAGGCCTCCTTGCAGGACGCCGTGGGATCCATAGGGAAAGGGACCGTGAACTATTCATGGTGCCGACCCGATGGATCTGTGCGTTTCAGGATTGACTTCGTGCTCACTTCAAGGACAGTCAAGCATCGTGAGTTCTCTATGGTCCCCTGCTTTTTCTCTGACCACAGGGCTATTCACTTTTAGGGTGACCTGGGCGAGGGCTTCGCTGCTGGGAAACGAGGAATTGATGGGGGAACCCCGGGAGACCTATGCCACCTGGACGGAGGAAAAGAGATTCTTCGGAAGGGTAAGCGATTGGTGGGAGTTTGTGGAGGTTAAGCTGCGTAGCTTCTTTCAGGCAAGGGGACGCCAGCGTGTGTGTGCCAGGAGGAGGGAACTCAGGAGACTGCAGCGTCAGTTGCAGTCCCTGCAGGACCTTCAGCACTGCGGCTGGGATGTTAGGCAGGACCTGGAGGACACTAAGAAGAGCCTGAAAGGACACTTCGAGGAAGAATCCAGGCACATTGTCTTCCGTGCCAAGGTGGAGAATCTTGAGAAAGGTGAGAAGTGTAATTCTTTCTTTTTCAGGAAACTTCACTCAGGACACACACCCTTGTCAGAGCTGCGTGACGAGACCGGAACACTCCAGAAGAGGAAGAAGGCTGTGATGCAAGTGGTCAGCGACTACTACACCAACCTCTACTCCCAGAAAAAAAACGAACACACAGACGGCCGACAGGTTCCTGTCAGGTATCTCTAACCATATTGATCCTGCAGGTTCATCAACCCTCAATGCCCCCTTGGTGTTGGAGGAGCTGCACTCTGCCGCTAAATCCTTTAGGCGAGACAGGACCCCGGGCTGCGATGGTCTCCCAGTTGATGTAGCACTGTGGGATCTCATGGGCCCGGACCTGCTCGAGCTGTACGAGGAGATGGTGGTGGAGGGCAGAATGCCTCCGTCACTGAGGGAGGGGATGATCACGATTTTGTATAAGCGGAAGGGGGAGAGATCGGATCTTAAAAATTGGCGTCCGATCTCTCTTCTGAATGTGGACTACAAAATCCTCGCCAAGGTCCTGGCCAACAGGCTGAAGTCTGTCATCAGACAGAACATCCACCCGGATCAGACTTGCGGCATTCCTGGTCGCAGGATTGCGGACAGCCTAGCGCTTGTCCGGGACACAGTCCAGCACATCCATGGTCGCCGTGTGCACGCGGCCCTGGTCAGTCTTGACCAGGAGAAGGCCTTTGACCGTGTCTCCCACGAGTTTATGTGCAGAGCTCTGCGCAGATTTGGTCTTGGGGAAATGTTTTGTTCATATGTGAATGTAATGTACACTGACATTTCTAGTTTGGTGCTGGTAAATGGCTGGAAAATTGACCCCTTTCCAATTTTGTCTGGGGTCAGACAAGGCTGCCCTCTCACCTCTGCTTTTTGTTTGTTGTATAGAGCTCTTTGCCCGAAGCATCAGATGGAACCCAGAGATCAGAGGGATCACCGCACCAGGACCGGACAGACGGGAGGTCAAGTGCTCACTCTACATGGACGACGTGACGGTGTTCTGTGCTGATCGGCACTCCATCGACACACTCGCCCAGACCCTGTGAGGACTTCGGCCAAGCTTCAGGGGCAAAGGTCAACTGCGGGAAGTCAGAAGTCATGCTCTTCGGAAAGTGGTTCCTGCCTTCTTCTGCACCCATTCCTTTCAGCATCAATTCAGCATTGTGAGTGAACTATACGAGATGCGGAAGGGGCGATGTGGATCCCGCCCCCCTTCCCACAGCTTGGAACACAAGCACACTGGCGTGCGTTCCACCCAGATGCAGCCACGCTGTCACCGGCCCGCTGTGCACCTGATACAGAGGTGCTCCACTTGTGCTGACCCCCCGAGATGGCACTGCAGGTACTCGTTCCATCCGGATGCAGTCACGCTGTCACCGACCCGCTGTGCACCTGATACAGAGGTTCTCTACTTGCGCTGACCCCCTGAGATAGCACTGCAGGTACTCATTCTTCCTTATCTATGATTCAACATATTTAGTTATGTATGTACTCATTCATCTTTCACAGCTCTGTATTGTGCACATTGGTTTGATAGGACTTGTGGTTCAGTGGAGTGGGAGGTTCCCACCTACCATGTCTACTATTGCTCATCATGATCTTTATCCGGTACACCTTATGCTTTGTCATCTGGTACATTCTGTATGCACAGCACGCCATGTCTTATCACCAATGGTTCAGCTTGCTGCTTGTAGATCATCATTGTCAATTTAATTTATTTCACGTATATGCTTATTATATTTCATCACATGTATATGTGTGTGTATATATATATATATATATATACACACATATATACATATATATACATATATATATATACATACATATACATATATATATATATATATATATATATATATATACATACATATACATATATATATATATATATATATATATATATATATATATATATATATATATATATATACATATACACACTATTATTATTATCTATACCGTACAAACTATTTACTGTTACTAATTGGAGTGTCGCCCGTATGATTGGAGGGCAAAAGAGGGAGGGATCCCCAGAGGGGGAGGAGCCCCATATCCCACCCCACCCAACCCACTCATTTGACACTCAGTCACTTATAAGAAGGGACTGCTGAAGGAGGGATCACTGCACAGCTCTGATGAAGAGGGGATGTTCCCTTCGAAACGCGTAAGCTGATTGTGATAGCTGATTGTGATGTTTGTGCGTCTCTCCGCGACTTTGGAAGGCATCGCTCATCTTAAGCCTCCTCCATCCATTGCTTGTGAGTTGTTTCATTTTACCTTTTTATATTAAACATTTTTTAAAAAGTTAATGCACAAGGCTGGTGCGCCCTTGTTTTTCTTTTATTTCGGTTTGCACTAGGATCCCCCATCCCTGAGGGCAGCAAGGCCTGTGTTGACGCATCTTTTATATGGTGATCCACCCGTGCGCAGGAGTCGTTGTGTTTTTTGTTTGCTAATGCCTTTCAGCATCAAGACTGACTTCATCAAAATTCTTGGGGTCTGGTTTGGAGCTGAGGGCGCAGCCCTGAAATCCTGGGAGAAAAGACTGTGAAAGATGCGACAGAAGTTTGGACTTTGGAGCCTCAGAGAACTCGCCATCGAAGGCAAAAACACTGGTACTCCACAGCGAGATCCTCCCTCTGTTGCAGTACCTCGCCCAGGCCTGGCCCCCCCGGGTTTACACCTGTAAGGCCATCACCAGGGCGGTGTTTCACTTTATCTGGAGCTCCAAAATGGACAGAGTGAAGCGGGCGGTTATGTTCAAGGAACCCCTCAAAGGCGGTAAGGGAGTGCCCGACATCGCTACCCTACTGAGGGTGTGCTTTGCTTGTAACTGCATCCACAGGACATTGGTTGACAGAACTGTGGACTCTGGTGGTAACTCCATGTCCCGTTTTTTGCTCCTGCCTCTTTGGAGGACCCTTGGATGGGACAAATGGGACAGCTCCATCCCCTACAACTGGGACACCCCTTGGTACTACTTGGACACCTTCAAGTTTATTAAGGAGCTGGGGCTACATGGAGTGAAGCCCGACTTGTGGAAGCCAAAAACTATCCACAAGTTGGTTAGAGCATTGGACATTGTTGAGACTGTTCAAAGCCTCCCTTCAGCCACTTGTAAAGTGGTCTGGAGAAATGTTTCTTCAAAGAGACTCACCAACAGGCACAAAGATCTGGCATGGATGGCAATCCAAGGGGGTTGCCACTCAGGACATTCATGCATGCCAGAAACATGTGCAGATACAGGCACTGCCCCTTTTGCATCATCCAGGAGGAAACTGCTCTGCATGTTTTCTGGGAGTGCCCCTTTGCACAGGACCTGTTGAGGGCCTTGGAACCTGAACTCAAAGACTTTGTGCCACAGACTGCTATCACACACTTTGGTGTGTTGAACGGACTCTTCTGTGGAACTCATTCACAGGAGGACATTGAAGGTGCCTGGCGGGTGCTGTGTTGCTTTAAGGACGCTTTGTGGTGCACCAGAAAGTGCCTCATCCACCAGCGGGAGAGGATGTCCATCGAGGACTGTCGCAGACTGGTTCACAGTCTGCTCAGAGACTATCACTTGATGGACTTCAAGGAGGAAGAGGAGGTCTGAAGATTCCCCCCCGTCCCCCGTGTATCCTTTGGCAGTTCAAATAAAGCTTCGGGCCTGTGAACTCTTTTCTCCCTACCCCACCTTCTCCACCACCCCCAACACACCCGTTGCCCATTTGAATGTTATTAGACTGTATGACCTGACTTTTGTGACATGTTTTTAAAGTAATGCTTTCAGGGTAATGCGGGTATTATTACTCTGCACAGCACATTAGGCATCATACCGCAGGATGATTGTAATTTATTTGTATGCTTGGCGATGTATTGTTATGTAGTGTATTTATGCGCTGCGTCGCAGTACAGATTGGAATGTACCCTGTTTAAGTATTTGTTTTTTGTATATTTTCTTGCAAAATAAAGTATACATTTTTCAATCAAAAAAACTCGTCTGGTAATGGCAAGCCCCCCCCAAACTTGCAGGAGCCCTCATTATACTGCCAGCAGACCTCTCTTTTCTTTGTGGCCGGTTGTCCGGGAGTAGATGTGCCACCGGCCCCTCTGGAAAAAACTGATTAGGGGCCCGTGCCGAGGTCATAAGTCGCATCCACAAACCAATGTCCTTGTGGTCCCACCGCAAGGATGGGTGGATAGATCTCTGCTGCCGGAACTGCTCGTCATACCTCAACCATGCAGATTCCCGTAGACAATGTAGGCCTTCCTGATGATGTCAAGATAACAGAAGAGCGCTGAACAGTGTTCTGGATTCTTCTCCCCAACTACACTTGCCATAATGGCAAAAGCCTGCAGCCAATTAGGGAAAGTCCGCGGGATAAGCCTGTACTCAGCCTTGTCAATTAACGCCAACTTGTGCCCCGCCGCAGACTGGCTCGGCTCCACAATTGCCACTGTGGCAGGCACCACCGCCGCAGGGGTATCAACCCTGGGCACAGAAGCCAGCCTCGTAGCCTCTGACCCACCCACCGGCGGGATCCACTCATTTCTGGTTCAAATAGCTGGACCAGCTCCCTCAAACACAAAAGGAACCCCTGCAACCACTCATCTGATCTAGATGTGGCGTGACCACGGCCCGCACTTGAAGGTGCAGAAAGCGTGGGCAAATCAGACCGCAGAGCCGCCAAATCCATGCGGGAGAGCGCCCTCCCCCCTAGACACACATTATCATCAAGAGCAGAAAACACAGACATGTTAGAAGAAGAAGTAGACTTACCAGGCTGCCTAGAAAGGATCCCACCAGCCGCAGGTCCCGACTCCATTGATGCAGGGCGTCCATGCGACTCCTCCCCATCTGAAATGGACAACTTGCCCTCCGATCTCTCATCTATCTCCACGTCTCCTCTCTCCCTGGCAGCACCCCAGGAGAAGTGGCCCTGGATGCCGAGGATCCATGCGGCTGCTTGCCCCGCCTGCTTGCACCGGCTCCACCCACCGATTTCTGGGTCACCTTACCGGAGTGCCCAGAGCCCTGGGCGCTCACCGCTGGTCTTACACCGCCACTCCTCCACACCTCCTACATTACCTGGTGCTGGCTGGTCCTGGGAGAGCCACCAGCCATGGAGGTAAAGGGCCTGGGGGCCGTAGAAGCACGAATCCCCTGCCGAGGCTCTGCCCCCGCTGAATCATCGCCGGGGGAGGAGCCCGCCTGTTTCTGGTCCTGATGCCGGGCAGGCCGGGGAGAGACACAGACACCCCCGGAAGCCCTGCCCCCTGACAATTTAGGGGATTGCTACCAGGAGCACCACCCGTGGGAGGAGCCAATCGCTTTGCAGGTAGTCCTGAAGGGGCCCGCATGAGACTCCCAATGTAACACCGAGCTCTTGGGAAGGAGGCTGGAGAGAAGCGCTCCAGGGGCCGAGACCTCCGAGCTCGTACAGACTCTTGTCCCCCTGTCCTTGACCCAGAGGCCCGATCTCGCAGGACAGATGAGAGTTGCTCCTGCAGCCACTCTGCTCCTCTGGATGCCGCCTCCGCCCTGAGCTGGGAAAGCAGCCTGTCCACATCTGCCATCTCGTCCAGCAACCGTAGGGGATCCAAGTTGCTACCCACGCTGTGAGATCCTCTGGACGCGGGGCTTCAGCAACTATAACGCACAATATCTCCGAAACCAAAGCGGCACAAAAGTTTATTTTTGCGGCACAAACCAGCAGAAACGCGGCACAAACAAATGGCGTGTTTGTTTTTCAAATTCAGCAACATGGGGTGCAAAGTGGGTGGGGTTTCAACAACTATAACGCACAATATCTCTGAAACCAAAGCGGTACAAACGTATATTTTTGCAGCACAAATGCGGCACAAACGAATGGCGTGTCTGTTTTAAAAATCCAGCAACATGGGGTGCAAAGTGGGCGGAGCTTACATTAAATTGAATGTTTAATATCTCAGAAACCGAACCGGCACAAACGCTCATTTTTGCGGCACAAATCAGCAAAAACGCGGCACAAATGAATGGTATATTATTATTCAGGTTTTACAAACATGGCAACTTCACACAGATATAAACACACAATATCTCCGAAACCAAAGCAGCACAAACGTTTTTTTGTGGCACAAACCAGCAGAAACACGGCACAAACGAATGGCGTGTTTGTTTTTAAAATTCAACAACATGGGGTGCAAAGTGAGCGGGGTTTCAGCAACTATTAAGCACAATATCTCCACAACCAAAGCGGCCCAAACGCTCATTTTTGCGGCACAAATCAGCACAAATAGTATATTTTTATTCAGGTTTTACAAACGTGGAGTGCCAACTTCACACAGCTAGGGCCAGCTCATCTGCCACCAGCCGGTTCTGCTGCCACATCCACCTGCTGACTGCTGCCACTACGCAGTCTACTGGACTGATCACAGGCACTCATACCTCGCTGTGCTCCCATGGTTGCTTTCTAACCAGGAGCTCACTAACCAGGTACGTGACAGGAGCGGGGTGATGTTATCGTCTGGAAAAAACAAATTGCTATTATCTTAAAAATAAAAGCAGCACAAATTTTTATTTTTATGACACAAAAAAGCACAAAGGTAGCACTAACAAATAGTATGTTTGTTTTTAAGATTTAATAACATGGGGTGCAAAGTGGGTGGGGTGTTATCAAATATAAACAAGCTGTTATAACTAAAAAACCATAACAGCACAAATACAAATTTTAGCAGCACAAACCAGCACAAATGAGGCACTAACCAACCATCCCAATTTTGTGTCTTTTGCGTGTTGTAGGGGGGCTCAGTGACCTTTGGTGCCCTTCAATAATTAATAACGCAAAAACGATAAAAGATAGAACGAAAATGTAAACAGCACAAACGTAGCACTAAAGAAACACACTTGAGTTTTCATTTGTGCGGATTGTAGGGGCGGAGCAAAGTGGGTGGGGTTTAAAAAAACAGTTATAACTTAAAAACCATAACCGCACAAATAAAAATTTTAGCAGCACAAACCAGCACAAACTTAGCACTAACCAACGAGACTAGTTTTGTGTCATTTGGGCATTGTAGGGGGGCTAAGTGACCTTTGGTGACCTTTAATAAATCATTAATAATGCAAAAACGATAAAAGATAGAACGGAAATTTTAGCAGCACAAACGTAGCACTAACCAACGAGACCAGTTTCGTGTCATTTGGGCGTTGTAGGGGGGGCTAGGCGATGTCATGGTCTGGAAAAACCCATTGTTAATATTTTAAAAATAAAAGCAGCACAAATGTAAATTTTTACGGCACAAAACAGCACAAACGTAGCACTAAAGAAATACACTTGAGTTTTTATTTGTGCTGAGTGTAGGGGGGCCAGCTTTGCTGAGCTCACAAGATCTCTTGGATCATGATCAACGAAAAGGTCACCAGCATTATTAATGATAAACAAAATTTATTTGAATAGACTTGGGAACAGTGGGCGGCTTACATACATGTGCCCCTCTCCTTAACACAGGCGTCAAACCAGATCGATCTCTCCCTCTCTAAGTAACGGTTAATACAATTTACTGTTGCACTGTAGTTTCTGGGCGCTTGCTCTCTCCCTAGTTTAGACATGGCGTCGACAGACTAGTGGGCACTTTTCTTTGGTTCTGGTGTTTCATATGTCCCTTTTTTTCCCTTTTAACTTTTTTAAATACAATTACATTGTATTTGGATCATCAGTCTTGTGCCATTGTATAATTTATTATACGTTCCTACTCTGTTTTAGATCCATGTATCTTGTTTAGATGGCTGACCTTCTGTCATGTTGATACTCTTAATACTGAAAATAAAAATATTTGAACGTAAAAAGAATTAAGGAATTTTGCAAATAGAGAATCTGACTTTTGTTTTTAAAAGATTGGAGATACACTGCCGGTACAACAGCTTGCTATAGCTAGAAGAGAGCCTACTGCCACAATTAGCGCATTTCTTGTGAGAAGACTTCTTTTCCTTAGGTGTATCCTTGCTCTGCAGACACAAAAAACAAGAGGTGAGGAGATGAAGTAACAAAGTACCAGAATCCATCATCCCCATATAGCCACCAGCACACAATAAAAATACCACCAAGTGCCCCTAAAGAGCTTCTTGAGATACAACATTAAGGTATCTCCCTGCACTACTAATAAAAAAGCCGACCACCTCCAGTGATAAGCACAGCCTTCCAGCCTGCCCACAGCTTACCTGTGCGCTGCTGGTGCCCGACTTTCCCAGAGTGCTCCAGAGTGCTCTGGGAGGATGCCTCCATGGTGCCCCCCTCTATTCCAGTTCCCGCAGCTTGACCGCCCAAGCTGTATGCTGGTCGGAAGGAAATACACCAGCTGTGCCCTCCTCTTCCTCCCTGAACCTCAGAGACCAGAACTACGGGTTTCGGCGCTCCAGAATGACATATCCCCCTGAACTAGCGATGCCCGGCGTCCAGCTCGATCAAGCCCAAAAGGCAGCTCGAGCCTTCCGCCACCAAGGACGTCCATCATTTCGTCCCTGACCCACGCCGGGCACTGGAGGGAGGAGGGAGCGGGTCGGCTTCAGCAGCCCCAAGCCAAAATGCAGGTAAGAGATTGAGCCAGCCTGCACAGCAACCACAACAGCCTTCAGAGCTCCAGCCATTCAAGTAAACCACCTCCTTCAAGGCAGCCCTTTAGAGACAGCGCACGCGTGCCCCTCCCCCCCATTTTAAAAAGACGGTTCTTCAGGCAAAATGCTTCCTCCAGACGGAGAAACACAAAATGACTGGCCTTGTTCCTAAGGGACCGCCTTTTAAAAGATCAAATGCATTTCCTGTCCCAGTGGGAGGAGCTCCATCCCTCAAGGCTTGTCCTGGAGGATGATGGGGGAAAAGTGGAGTAAAACTTTAACAGGAGGGTCTCCTACCTGAACAGTCTAATTTTTAGTTATTTATTTTTGCACTGGATACAGCTTGGCAATAATTTTCAGAGGTAAAAATAAACCTTTTCAGGAAGAACCCAATCATCACAGATTGCCCATTCTATTTGTTGATTAATGGGGAACATCTTTTCAGACTTTGAAGGTTTCTCACTACTCATAGGGGTCTTGCGAGACTGAGTAGAAGTGCAACTATACTGAGGCTTTTGTGTACAGTAATGCCCCGTACACACGGTCGGATTTTCCGATGGACAATGTCCGATCGGAGCGTGTTGTCGGAAATTCCGACCGTGTGTGGGCGCCATCGGACATTTTCCATCGGATTTTCCGACACACAAAGTTGGACAGCAGGAGATAAAATTTTCCGACAACAAAATCCGATTGCGTCATTTCCGACCGTGTGTGGCCTGTTCCGACGCACAAAGTGCCACGCATGCTCAGAAGAAATTCCGACACGGGACAGCTCGTTCTGGTAAACTTAGCGTTCGTAATGGATACAGCACTTTCGTCACGCTGCAATGTAAGAAATGGTTTAATACAGCGCACTCTCTTCTTCTTTATAATGTGACAAGAATTAAGTCGTTTTGCTGCTCATATTCACACACACTTCTCACAAAGTTTTATTTGTGTTTTTTTAGTGGGATTCCCTCAATATATTGTTATTAGTTGTCACATCTGACAGTTTTATATTTTTTTTATATTTTTTTTTTGGTTTTTAAGCCTTTTTTTTTTCTTTAATGTTTGGATTTTTTCCAAGGCTGATCTTTGTTCAATGTTATTTTTATTTTTACTCCAGAATATTTTTGTGTGTGTTTTGTGTGGCAAGTTACCCCAACACCATTGATATCTTTTATTATTTAATCTCCAGGAGATTGTTTGTTGTTGGTGTCCCTTGTTCATTTCACATTGTATATTAGAAATGTACCTGAATCCTCACAAACAAACCATCATTTTTGAAGTAAAACACATAGGAGAGTATAATTCAAAACAAAAATCCTTTATTAAGGGCTCAGAACCAAACAAAGAGGAAGGCAACACTGGATCAACAGGAGAAATTAGTGAAGCCTGGGACCCCCACGGCAGACATCAATTCTTAAACCTCAAAATTGGTGGCCTGAGGAGTCCATATATAAGGGAGGGCAGTCTGGTCCGGGATTCACAGAGACTTGGATAGCAGCAGATGACATCTGTGTCCCCAGGCTGTGGTACCACAAGAGGCTGCATCTTTTGGCCGACCAGACTGGATCCAGGGCAATCACTCTCTGGTCTTCCTTTCACACTTCCTTCCCGGCTGTGGCTGTGCAGTAGGAGATGTGGCAGGAGGAGGAGTAGGACCTGGAGGAGGAGGAGGACTGGGAGGACCTGGAGGAGGACCTGGGAGGACCTGGAGGAGGACCATCCCAAAGCTGTGTGTGAGGTGTAAGTTGGCCCCTCACACCTTTCTCCAGAGCCTCTGATATGAGGGCCTGACACCTGGCTTGTTGGCCCTCCTCCATCCTCTGCATTCTATAGGCAATGAATGCCGCAAGGTTCTCCTGCATGGTGTGTGGTGCTCCCAGGACCTCTGTAGCCCTCCAAAAAAATCTGATAGCCGCCTCCTCTAGGCTACTCCTCCTGCTGCCACTTTCTGTTTTCAGGGTGGGTGGAGGGACCTGCAGATCAGCCACCTCCTGGCTGAGACTTCCCTGTGTATGAAAAAGGGACATGGTTTTAGTTTTTGCATCATCAATCACAATCATAAATTAGTACTCCCAACTAACATCTAGGTAACATCATTGATTGGACAAGCAGAAATATTTAGAGGAATGCTATACCTGGCTCAATCTGGGCTCCTCCACATATGGCCTGGAAGGCCCAGGTTGGGCATCAGAAGCCTCAGCCGGGGGGGAAGGAAGCGTGGAAGGAAGACTTGAGAGGGATGGCCTGGGTTCAGTCTGGCCTGCCAGAAAGTGCAGCCTGTCATAGTACAACATCCTGGGGACATAGATGTCATCTGCTGCTCCGGATCTCTGTGAATCCAGGACTTTCTTGCGCTCCCTCAGATATGTGCTCCTCAGGCAACCAATTAAGATCTTTAAATAAGTGATGTCTGCCGTGGGGATCACCTGCTTCACAATTTCACACAATTGCTCCAGTGCTGCCTTCCTCTTTGCTTGGTTTTTGAAATGGGGGTGGGTAATCTCCCACAGACAGGGCAGCTCCCTTAGCATATCAATGAATAGTGACATGAAGTCAGTATCTCTCATTAAGATATCCATGTTCACTGCAAGACACAACACAAGACAAAGCCTAATGTCACACCAAACTCTCCTAATCTTGTTACAATATAGTCCTCAATCTAGAAGCAGTATAGGCCCAAGTTTGTCTCTTACCTTCGTTCTTACGATCGGCGCGTCCAATGCTCCTTCCTCCGCTCACAGATCGTACGTAATACGCACGCGTGTTACGCTTTATAGACACTGTGCATGTGTGTAACTGCGCCCGCCCCTGACGTTCTTTCTATTCTATTCCCCGCCCCTTTTCGTTCGGCGCAGTGGGGGAAGAGCATGATGGCGGAGTCACACCAGGTGCGTGCTAATTGTAGCAACGAGGAGGAGGAGGAAAGCCCGGATCCAGGCACGTCCCGATCCAGAAGGCGACGTTTTAAGGCCACAAATATGTAGTTTGGGGAGATGTTGGAGATGGTCGACATCATGAAGAAGTCCGACTATGATAGCAAATATGGGCCTTACCCCAACCCGAACATCCGAAAGGCCAAGATCATGGCGAAAGTGGTCAGGAGTCTCGAGCGGAATTTCGGGGTCCGAAGATCAAAAGATCAGCTCAGGAAGCGGTGGTCGGACCTGAAGTTGAGAGAGCTGGAGCAGTACCGAAAGATCCGGAGAGTGCTGCAAAAAAGTAGGTAGTTGTGCTGTGTTTCTATTCTTTCTGTCTTTATTACGTTCGTTCTGCTCCATATGCTTTTATTAATTGTAACGTTTAAAAAGGTCAACTTTAATGTTCATGGGCCCATTATTCGTTCGTATCAAACATTTTTCGTTCGGCCTCTAGAACACCATTGTTTAGGCCATATGCATTTTCCCACATTTTTTTGGGGCCTACTTGGATGCCAAATATTTGTTTAGGTAGATGGGTTTGTTACTAGAATGAAATGCAAACTAGATTGTGTGTAAGGAGAGGACACTGAGCAGCTGTTTTCACATCTGGACACTGGAGCACTAGTGTGGGACACAAGAACACCATTTTTATTAGGGGGCCACACAGGTGCTCCAGTGTATATTATAGGGGGGGTTACATCTGTGAAGCTTGTACCAAACAGGTAAAGTATTGCAGCTTGACAAAGGGCAATAAAAAAAAGACATCTTTGAACTTGGCTAAAATAGACAATTGTACCCCACTTCCAAGCAATGTTTCCTATTTCTATAGTTCTGCCATCAAATATCTGTGTGCTAAGTATACCATTTTTGTTTTACATAGGGGAGAAAAGACTCGGACACTCCTCATCCCAGGAGAACACAGACCCCCCCCCCCTCTGGAAGAAGGGGAACTACCCCAAACCCAAGATGCTGAGCAGGAGGAAGAAGAAGATGTAGTGGAGATTGGCACCACAAGAGGTTAGTGTCTGTGACCACAGGCTCAGGTAAAAGATGGCTGGTAGCAGATTTTTGAGACTTTTTTTTTGTTCTTTATCTCTTTTTAGGTGATCGTGATGTTGTGGATCCCCAACGCTTTACTTCTGAAAGTGCCCAGATACTGATAGGGGAGATCATGGGATGCAATCTCCAATTGCAAAACATCCAGCAACAAATACGTGATGTTATTACAAAAAATAATAACATCATTGATGTTTTGGGGCGAATTTAAACCCCACAAAATGACCAGTTTTCAGTAATTTCAATTTTTACAATGTTTTGAAAAGCCAAATTTGGAGGATGCACACAGTGTGCCAACATGTGCTATCTGCCATCACGGGAGATCAATGGACGCGTTTTGGGGGGCAACCCCTTCCTCAATTATAAAGTAGCGTTGAGGAAGGGCTTGCTCCCCCAAAACACGTCCCTTGATCCCCCCTGATGGCAGATAGCACATGTTGACATTCGTAAATTGGTGTGCATCTTCCAAATTTGGCTTTTCCAGGGGTGAGTTCCCCCCATCTGAACGCTATATCAAACCCAGTTCCTAAATACTGATGTCTGATATAGCCTTCAGGTTTTACCTAATGTGAACTTTGTAAGTTCTAGTTTTTTGGCTTTCTTGTTGGTTTTACACAGGCCTGTTTTATCTGAAATGGATATTTTGATTATTCATAATGCTACTGCAAACATTTTATACTACAAACATGTTGGTTTGTTTTAAAAACCTTGGGTAAATGCACATTTTGATTGTGCAGGTATAAAAAAGTGCCTTACTCAAGAATGTGTGGATTATTGTCTCAACACTACAACAACACTTTTGGGGTGATGTAATTGTTGTTTTATGCACAAATGGGGGTTATTTCCTAAGGGCAAATACACTTTGCACTACAAGTGCAGGTTCAGTGCAGTTGCAAGTGCACTTGTAGTGAAAAGTGTCTTTGCATTTAGGAAGTACCAGCCAACACTGTTTTTTTATAAGGTTACCCAATCACGACATTTTCTGCACTCAACACATTTCTGTCAGGGTCAGCTAAAACAAACAAGCAGTAAATGTCCACCAAGAATTGCTTTTGGTTGTTTTTTATTTGAAAAAGGTGTCACATATTGTCTGGCATATTGATAGCCCCCCTACCCGCAAAGAACTCCAGGTATCGTAACCGGACATCACAGGCATTCAGGGAGGGCAAGCCAGGACGGCCGCTTTCAAGTGCCGTCATTGTGGAAGTATTTGGGATTCCGGCCTCAGGCCCAACTGAGCCAGCATAGTTGGCTGAATGTTTTCTTAAAAAATTATGGAGAACACAGCACGCCAGTATAATATGGTTCAGTTTATACTCCGCCATATGGATGGGTGTCAGAAATAGTCGGAACCGGCTGGCCAGGATTCCAAATGTGTTCTCCACCACTCTTCGGGCTCTGGCCAGCCGGTAATTAAAAACCCTCTGTTCCGGGGTGAGGGTCCTCATCGGGAATGGCCGCATCAGGTGGTCCCCCAGCGCAAATGCTTCATCAGCAATGAACACAAATGGGAGACCTTCAACATTGTCCTCTGGAGGTGGCAAGTCCAAGCTGCCATTCTGGAGACGCCTGTAGAACTCAGTCTGGGCGATCACTCCACCATCGGACATCCGGCCATTCTTCCCCACGTCCACATACAAGAACTCGTAATTAGCCGACACCACCGCCAACATCACTATACTATTAAACCCCTTGTAGTTATAATAGTACAACCCCGAGTTGGGTGGTGGGACGATGTGGACGTGTTTCCCATCAATTGCCCCTCCGCAGTTAGGAAAGTCCCACCGCTGGGCAAAGTGGGAGGCCACAGTCTGCCATTCCTGTGGCGTGGAAGGAAACTGTTGAGGAAAAAACAATAAACATTACTATTTTTTCACAGAAACCTGGCAAGCAGATTAGACACAAACATTATGGGTCAACCTCCAGATAGCATTTATTAAGGGGAATTTAACAACAACAAAGTATAAAGGCACACCTATCATATTCCCCCTCCCCCCCTCTCATGGGCCATTTCTAACATTATAGGGGGGGGGGGGACTCTTGGACAGGTAACCCTCTTCACTTCATTTAGAGATGAATGCCTAAATACAGGGTATTACTTGGAACAGCCCCTCCTTTGTTACACTATTGGCAGCCCACTGGACAGGTAAGAAGTGTCATAATACAAAGATATAAATACACACTGTACACATTTGAGCACATTTGGACATTCTATTACCTATCAAGATAATAATAGGATACAAAAACTTTAAACAGTACCATTGGAAAGTATACAGGCAGGCCCTTGCACTACATGCTTTGGGGAATTCATCCATAAATCTGACCAGTAAAGAGATGGGTATAGTGTGTATGGGTTTGGCAAAGTCAGCAGATAGATGATTGAGGATAGAGAATTGGGATCAGCTGACTTAGCAGTTGGGGGGAGGGAGGTTTACCAAAAATTTGGGGACACCACAAAAAAAAGCCTCTGGCCCTCTGCCTGAATTTAAATCCAAAATAACATTTCCAAACATTTTAGGGGGTGTTTGGGGTAAAGCACTACTATGGAGCTGATAAAATACATTGTTAAGTGACTACATGAGGTGAATATAGGGCAGGGGACACCATGCTGGGGAGGTTATTGAAGGGCAAATATGTATGAAGGACATCAAATAATAATTACATAAAAATCCAGCATGCATGAGGACAAAGGGGACATTCACAGCATATTACAATCATGGTAATTAGGGAATGAGGAAAGAAATACAAGATATTAGCAAACATTCAATACAATAAAATGTGATATAAATGGATAAAAATCTTACCTTCATATACTCCTTCTGCAGGACCTGGATGATGGCAGAACAGGTCTCTGGGATAATGATCCCCAGAGCCTGGGGGGAGATGCCTGTCGAGAACTTGAGGTCCTGCAGGCTTCTCCCTGTGGCCAAATACCGCAAGGTAGCGACCAACCTCTGCTCCGCAGTGATGGCTTGCCTCATGCAGGTATCCTGCCTGCTGATATAGGGGGTCAGCGAAGCCAACAAACGGTGGAACACGGGGTCCGTCATCCTGAGAAAGTTCCTGAAATCATCAGGATTATTCTCACGGATCTCACGGAGCAAAGGCATATGACAGAACTGGTCACGCTGAAGCAACCAATTCTTGGTCCATGAACTCCTCCCCACCCTGTTCATGGACTGGACTTGTGTCAAGGTCAGGACCCCAACACCAAGCCCCCGCACAGCACGAACTCTACGAGGAGTACGCATACGAAACATGGCTAGAAAACGGTCGGCTGCTCAGAACGAAGTAACAGAACGCACTGAAGAACAGCAAGGCCTGTGAAGAGCGACCTGAAAACCAGTAACGAACGAACAAGAATACAGTGACTAAAGTCACGCGGAACTTGCTTGCACGCACTGAAGAGCAGATACAAACCCACAAGCACAAACTGAACGGCAGAAAACGATCTGAAAGCCACGAGTCTGAAAAAGCGCGAATCGTCTCTCACCAAACTTTTACTAACACGAGCAAAAGGAGCCCAAAGGGTGCTGCGCTTGGTTCTGAACCGGCCTTTTCTAGTCTCGTCGTACGTGCTTGACGTCACCGCGTTCATGGCGATCGGAAATTCCGACAACTTTGTGCGACCGTGTGTAGGCAAAACAAGTTTGAGCCAACATCCGTAGGAAAAAATCAGAGGATTTTGTTGTCGGAATGTCCGATCAATGTCCGACCGTGTGTACGGGGCATAATAGTGAACATATCTACATAGGCAAGCATTTTGTGTGAATCCATAGAAGGTCAGGAGGTGAAAAATCTTTTGTGGCCTCTAACACCGCCCCTGAGTTTTCTTCAAGCTTTTCCATGTCTACCTCTTCTAAGGGAGGTAGTTTTACTTTTAACTAATCTAGAGAAAGTGGAGATGAATTTGGGCTCTGGACATTGACGGCTGAATTAAAAAATAAGTTTACCATTGATCAAGTTTTACACTATCTAATGTACAACATGTAACACGTTACCAAATAGAACCTGCCCGCATTCCCCCGATCCCTCATTGTGACAATGGGCAAGGGATCCTCTCCCCACAGCCGCTGTCACAATTCAAAAACAGCTTGGCAATGTGGGGCTCCACCCACAAGTATTGTCTGCTATTGCAATCGCTTCTCATCAGGGGCACAATGCTTTAGAGGCTGCAGGGTAAAAAAAAAAAAAAAAATAGGATTTTTATAACAGCTTACCTGTAAAATCCTTTTCTTTTGAGGCACATCACGGGACACAGAGCCTCAGTAATTACTGATGGGTTATAGGGTATCACTAGGTGATTGGACACTGGCACACCCTAGACAAGAAGTTCAACCCCCTATATAACCCCTCCCTTACCGGGAGTGCCTCAGTTTTTTTTTCGCCAGTGTCTTAGGTGTTGGTCACGAGTAAAGATGTGCTGAGCTCCACTGGAATATCCTATACTGGGGCAAGCCATGCAACCGGCCCCATTCAAAGTGTCTTTTCCAGGCCGAATTGGATGGTACCCGGGCCTCGTGTCCGAAGAAACAAGGTTTTACCTGTAACACTTCTCTTTTTAGAGAGCTGGACCTCGGGATCAAGTATTTGGTTTTTTCAGCCATATCCCTGGTGGGGTGCTTTACAGGCCCAGAACTGCGGATCCCCCTATACATAGGGGGCCCCAGTCTCTGAAGGTTTTTTCTAAACGGAGCCCACCGTGAGAGGTGGAGATTGGGTCTGTTACACAGAACTCTGCAGATGGATAAGGTAAGGGAGACTCCTTAATAATTTTTCTAGTTCTAATAGGTTTCTCCTTTAAGTAAATGTATGCTATGCCTATAGTCGCCACCGGGGGCTGTCAAAAGCACATAACTTTTCATGCCTGATCTGTCTTGTCTCGGTGTCCACGCTGAACGCTCCTCGAAGACATGCTCCAGCTAGGATGTGGGTAGAGGGGTTTTCTCATGCAGGGATTCTCCCCCAACGGCTTAGGTAAGGCACAAAGAAGCGGTAATATACCGCACCGCCCGCCACCGCCACTACAGCGGCTTCCCATCCACTGGCCCCCTTCTCTCCTCCCCCCCAGCCTCCCCTCCATGCTGGTTCCAAGGATCGGAGCCTCGGCTCCTGCGGGAAAGCGGTCTTTTTTGAAAGAACGGGGGAGGGGCAGAGCGTTAACGCGACGTCGGCGTGGTGCACACAGGCTATACTGTGCACTCTTTTTCAGATGCACACGGCCTATGGAGGGACACAGAGCAGACGGGCGCATGTGAGGTGGGAGACACAGGCATTCCCAGGCTGCAGGGTAAAAAAAATTAGGATTTTTATAACAGCTTACCTGTAAATCCTTTTCTTTTGAGGTACATCACAGGACACAGAGCCTCAGTAATTACTGATGGGTTATAGGGTATCACTAGGTGATTGGACACTGGCACATCCTAGACAGGAAGTTCAACCCCCTATATAACCCCTCCCTTACTGGGAGTGCCTCAGTTTTGTAGCAAAGCAATATAAATGTTATTAGAAGAGGGGAGGGACCTCTGTGTCCCGTGATGTACCTCAAAAGAAAAGGATTTTACAGGTAAGCTGTTATAAAAATCCTATTTTCTTTCTCGCACATCACGGGACACAGAGCCTCAGTAATTACTGATGGGATGTTCAAGAGCAATGCTATCGGAGGGGAGGGGAACAACAACAAAGTAGGGTGTAATCAGACCTAAGGACCACGTACCACTGCCTGCAGCACACTACGCCCAAAGGCGATATCCTCATGCTTTCTTACATCCACCTGATAAAATCTGGTGAATGTATGGACTGAAGACCAGGTTGCGGCCTAATAGGTCGTACACACGGTCGGACTTTGTTCGGACATTCCGACAACAAAATCCTAGGATTTTTTCCGGCGGATGTTGGCTCAAACTTTTTTTGTCTACACACGGTCGCACAAAGTTGTCGGAATTTCCGATCGCCAACCACGCAGTCACGTACACCACGTACGACGAGACTAGAAAAGGCCGGTTCAGAACCAAGCGCGGCACCCTTTGGGCTCCTTTTGCTAATCTCGTGTTAGTAAAAGTTTGGTGAGAGACGATTCGCGCTTTTTTAGACTCGTGGCTTTCAGATCGTTTTCTGCCGTTCAGTTTGTGCTTGTGGGTTTGTATCTGCTCTTCAGTGCGTGCAAGCAAGTTCCGCGTGACTTTAGGTAGTCATTGTATTCTTGTTCGTTCGTTGCTTTTTTCAGGTCGCTCTTCACAGGCCTTGCTGTTCTTCAGTGCGTTCTGTTACTTCGTTCTGAGCAGCCGACCGTTTTCTAGCCATGTTTCGTATGCGTACTCCTCGTAGAGTTCATGCTGTGCGGGGGCTTGGTGTTGGGGTCCTGACCTTGACACAAGTCCACTCCATGAACAGGGTGGGGAGGAGTTCATGGACCAAGAATTGGTTGCTTCAGCATGACCAGTTCTCTCATATGCCTTTGCTCCGTGAGATCCGTGAGAATAATCCTGATGATTTCAGGAACTTTCTCAGGATGACAGACCCCGTGTTTCACCGTTTGTTGGCTTCGCTGACCCCCTATATCAGCAGGCAGGATACCTGCATGAGGCAAGCCATCACTCCGGAGCAGAGGTTGGTTGCTACCCTGCGGTATTTGGCCACAGGAAGAAGTCTGCAGGACTTGAAGTTCTCGACAGGCATCTCCCCCCAGGCTCTGGGGATCATTATCCCAGAGACCTGTTCTGCCATCATACAGGTCCTGCAGAAGGAGTATATGAAGTTAAGATTTTTATCCTTTAATATCACATTTTATTGTATTGAATGTTTGCTAATATATTGTATTTCTTTCCTCATTCCCTAATTACCATGATTGTAATATGCTGTGAATGTCCCCTTTGTCCTCATGCATGCTGGATTTTTATGTAATTATTATTTTAGGTCCTTCATACATATTTGCCCTTCACTAACCTCCCCAGCATGGTGTCTCCTGCCCTATATTCACCTCATGTAGTCACTTAACAATGTATTTTTTTTTATATATCTTTATTTATCCCAAACATTTTACATTTTATGACATAACATATAAACACATTCACATCAAAAGTATTTATCTTCAGTGCGCTTCAAATCTACATCCACTCTCATACTAACTAACTATTTTAAATTAAACACATAAAAAACTCCTATACCGTCCCCCATCCAACCATTCATTCTGACCATCCATTCATACAGAGGGGAGGGGAGAAAGAAGAAAGAGAAGAGAGAAAAAAAAAAAAGAAGAGATCATCCGGAAATATACTGTTTCCTGACCCCGAGGGTCTACATATATTTATCCATTACATAACAGTTGTGAGGAGGCACTATAGTCTATCCATCTAGCCCATATGGCTTGTATCTGTTTTATCTGTTTATTTGAGCCCTCTTCTAACACTTTTCTCTCCTCTAGAGCCCGCATTTCCGCCATCTCACATTCCCATTCCATCATGGAGGGCGTAATACCACTTTTCCATTTTCTCGCTATGCAAGTACGTGCAGCAGTTAAGAAATATTTTAACGAGTCTCTTTTTATATTTTTAATTGAACCAGGTATCATAGATAATACTGTTATTAGTATATCTGGGTATATTTCATTTCCTGTCATAGCCCTATAGATTTCAAAAATCTTTTGCCAGAATGGTAGGATTTTGGGACAATAATACCATATATGGGACATAGTCCCTGATGAAGCTTGACATCTCCAACATTCTTCTTCATTTGTTGGGTTCATCCTATGTAAATCTTTCGGGCACCTATACCATCTGGCTAAAATTTTATAATTTCTTTCCTGATGCTTAATGGATACGGATAGTTTATGGGTTACTGCAATAGCTTTTTCCCATTTTTTCCTATGGATCTCTATCCCCAGTTCCTCCTCCCATTTCTTAATATATGATACTGCCTGGTCTTGGCTTTCGTCATTCAAGATTTTATATACCTTAGATAGTACATGTACGGGTCTCTCTTCTTGAGTAAAAATTTTTTCTAGGGCTGTTAAGGGCCTATCCATTGCTGTTTCTTTTACCAGGGATGATATATATCTTTGGAGTAGACCATGTTGCATCCAATAATTTTTGTGGTCCTCTCATCATCCCCAACGGGAGCACCTTGTTCCCCACCATGGTTTCTATTATCCTTGTATCTTCATGTCTTTTCCATTTGAGAAAGGTTTTTGCTTTTAGTGCCAATGGAAATTCGGGGTTATCAAATAATGGGGTCATAGGCCCTTTAAACATAGAACCTACTCCCTTTTTAATCATATTATCCCAAGTTTTCATTGTTGAAACTACCAACAAGGGTATGGCGCCCTCTACCGATCTTTGTTCTCTTTGGATCCATGGTAGGGATTTCAATTTTAATCCTGTGATCTCCTCTTCCAATTTTACCCACTGTTTATTATTCCTGTTTTGGAACCAATCTACGATTCTGGTGATCATTATTGCTCTTAAATAACTTGCTATGTCCGGGAGGGCAAGGCCACCGTTTTTTTTAGACTTTTTTTTAGTAACTTTCTATTTATTCTAGGTGTCTTGCCCGCCCAATCAAATTGTCCAATTGCTCTGGTCAGTTTTTTCATAATGCCCGTAGCTGGATATATAGGAATCGCTTGTAGGATGTATAATACTTTAGGCAATATATCCATTTTTACAATATTTATCCTGCCTATCCAGGAGAAAGTGCCTTTTTCATATTGCTGGAGTGCTTTCGTTATTGTTTGTACCATCGGAACATAATTACATTCCTCCAGTTTTTTCAGATCTGTGGGGATATATGTACCAAGATATTTGATAGAATTTTCTTGCTATCTAAAAGGAAAAATCCTTTTTAAGCAATTCTATCATAGTTCTTGACATATTTATGTTTAATGCCTCGGATTTATTAAAGTTCACTTTGAAGTTACTTAAGATCCCAAATCGGTCAAACTCAGCTATCAGGTTTGGTAATGTTATTAGTGGGTTTGTAACATAAAGCAAAATATCATCTGCGTATACAGACATCTTGTATTCCGTATCTCCTACTTTTACCCCTAGTATATCTTTACTCGCCCGAATCGCATTTAATAAGTGCTCCATGACCAGTATGTACAGTATTGAGGATAGTGGGCAGCCTTGTCTGGTACCATTTGCTATATGTATTTCTCCCGACAATCCACTATTCGCCCGAATCTTAGCCGTAGGGTGTTGGTATAGTGCCATTATTTTATTTAACAATATGGGTCCTATTCCCCACTGTATAAGTGTCTCTTTAAGGAAGCTCCATCCCACCCTGTCAAACGCTTTTTCAGCATCTATTGAGAGTAGACAGGATGGGACGGAGCCCCCCTGTGCATATTCCATTAATGTAAGAGTTTTCAGGGTATTATCTCTAGCCTCTCTACCTTTTACAAAGCCCACCTGGTCCAGGTGTATATGGTCAGGTATTATAGGGGTGAGCCTATTGGCTATAACTTTTGAGTATATTCTGAGATCGATATTTATTAACGATATTGGCCTATAGTTTCCACACAAGGTATGGTCCTTGTCTGGTTTAGGTACTAACGTAATGTAGGCCTGCATACCTTGTGATCCGAAAGGTGTTGTTATAGATACTACATTAAAAGTTCGTTCCATTATAGGCATAAGCTCTGTTTTAAATGTTTTGTAAAAACGTGGTGTATACCCGTCTGGGCCTGGACTTTTCCCGAGTATTAACGAATCAATCACTCTTTGTATTTCTGTTATAGAGAAATCTTGTTCTAACTGCGTTGTCTCAAAAGAGCTTATAGCCGGTATTGCAGTTTCCTTTATATATTGCCGTATCTCTTGTTGAAATTTGTCGGGGTTTCTATCAGCCCCATGATTAGGTATATTATATAATTTAGTGTAGAATCTCTGAAACTCATTTAAAATCCCTTTTGGGTCATATTTTGTCTCGCCCGACTCTGTTTTTATCTTTATAATAGGTGTTGTTTTACCTCTATTTTTAAGGGTTCTGGCCAACAATTTGCCTGGCTTGTTCCCTTGTTGGTAATATAGGGAACGATTGTTATCCCTAATTTTAAGTGTTTTTTCATTTAGTAGTGTTTGTAATTCTGCTTTTAATTTCGTTACTTCTTTTAGTGTTTCTCGTGTAAGATATCTCTTATATTGGTCTTCCCCAAGGGATATTTCCTTGAATAGTTGAGTTATTCTATTATTTTTCAACTTTTTCAGCCTAGCCCCGTGTTTTATAAATAGGCCTCGAATCACACATTTCAGTGCCTCCCACTGTATTGGCAGGGATGTATTGTCTCCCGTATGATCATTTACAAAGTCCGTTATTGCTTTTCTTACTTCTTTTACACATATCTCATCATATAATAAATTATCATTAAGTCTCCAATTTCCCCTACCATTCTCGCTTATATATGTATCTACTTTCACAAAAACAGGTGTATGATCGGACCATATTGTACTACCGATCTCTGCAGCCAATATGGCGTTTACCCCTCTCTGATTAAAAAGTCTAATCGATGATATGAACCATGAACCTTAGAATAAAAGGTAAAATTTCTCTCTGATGGATGTAAAAGACGCCATATGTCCACCAATTGGCATTTCTGCATCATTTCTTTAAATTTCCTCTTATCCTTACTACCCTGTATTGTCTTTGGCGCTGTAGTATCTATATTTTTATCCATAACAAAATTGAAGTCCCCCCCGATTATGATTATACCTTCCGCTTTTTCCATCAGTTGGCTAATCAGTTGTAGTCCTATTTTAATCTGATTTTGATTGGGTAAATATAGATTTATAAGCGTGTACTTTTTACCATATATATTAAGCTTCAGTAGAATTGCTCTGCCATCCCGGTTTCGCCATTCTTCCAGTACTTGATAAGGGATTGTTCTATGGATTGCAATAGATACCCCTCTCACCTTCGAATATCCATAGGAATCATGGAACCATGTAGTATAGTATTTATTACGCAGGTTAGGTATGTGATCTGTCCGGAAATGCGTCTCCTGAAAGAGGGCTATGCCAACCTTTTGTTTGTGGAGAGAATATAGAACCTGGGATCTTTTCGATGCCGAGTTAAGACCCCTGATATTATATGAGCATATATTCATTATATTTCCAGGGTGACCGAACAAAGAGAGAGAAAAAAAAAAAAGGAAGAGAAGAAAAGAAAAAGGAAAAAACGAGGAAGAAAACAAAGGAAATCAATACAATCCACTCACACAAACACACCCCAATTCGTACTCTAATGACTAAAAAAACTGTCCATCTTACTTTATGTAAGCTCCCTCAACTTAGGGAGATTGGAGCCTAACGTCCAGTTACTGCCACTCAGTCGGTGGCAACACGCCGACCTTTTATATTACATTCTTATATATTGCTTTATATTATACATCTTCCCTCTGAGTGTTGGAATCTGGGGGGAATCCTTCCATTTACGGGAGCTTCTGTCTCATAGCCCCCCTCTCCCCCCCCCCGGCCCTACGGCAGGGGGGAGGGAGAGGGAAGGAGAGGGGGAGAAAGGAAACCCCGAGGCAGGGGGGGCAGTGGAGGACAAAAAAAAAAAAAATTTTTAAATTTATCCCTCCATCCCACCCCCGCCTCCCATATCCTTAAGGTATGTGACATACCCTACCAAAGTAATGATGTTAACTTCATGGTCTATAAAAGACTTATCAAAAAAATAAAAATAAAAAAAAAAGGGGAAAAAACACCCTTTCCCATCCCCATCTCAAAATAAGTGCGTGAGATCCAAGTGCAAAACTGATAAATATACAAACTATTATCATAAGTTACATCTATTTCCCTCCCCCCCCCAACCCCCCGCATCCCCGTCACTTTACACAAAACTGGAAGTGCATTACCTATTAACACATTTCTATATGCTCATAATCTGCCACAATACAAGAAGTTCTACAATAAAAAATCCAAAAAAAAAAAATTCCACTTAGTGTCCACCATACCAGAAATATTATAAGAAGATCCAAAGGAAGTTCCACTTCATGTCCAATATATTAGTGAAGTACCTTTGACAGTGGAGGGGGAAGAAAAAAAAAAAAATGTATAGAAAAATTGAACCCAAACCCCCTCACTCCACCAAACCCCATATCTATAGGGGATCTGGGAGAGGAGTAGTATCCCATATACAATAATTGGTGCATTGAGAATGTGCGCAGTGGTTGTAAATTTAGTGTTTAAAACCTACTCAAGTGAAAAAAAGGGGAAAAAGTGTACTATCTTGAACCAGATATCCTATTTACATCTAGTGTATTTGTGTTTACAGATTTCTTGTAAGAGAGAAGGAAAAAAAAAATAAAAAAAAAATGGGGGGGGGGGGAGAAACTCCGCCCCCTATCTATCACTATATTATAGCTATGTGTTTTAAAGTGTATCTATTTACCATCTGTTTTCAGTGTGTTTACATGTTCCATTATTATCAATACCCCTCTACATCCCTCCTCCCCTCTATATCTCATCTATTGAGTGTGCACATATTGCCACACATAAAAAAATAAAAATAAAAAAAGGGGGGGGCCACCACCCCCCACCCTCCTCCCCGTCATACCCAGAGCTCCCCACTCTCAATTCCCCTTTATTATGTATATCCTATTAGAATTATCTGAACATCTGCATAAATGAAACGGGCCAGTTCGGTAGTTCTATTTCCGGTAGAATAAGAGTTGACACAAACTGGTAAATCTTCCAGGTCCCTGAAAACTATATTGAGTCCCTCTTTTTGTGTCTGTAGTTGGAATGGAAACATCCATCTATACTGTAGATTATTTTTCCTCAGCTGTTCCACTAGGGGTTTTAGTGCTCTTCTGCGGTCCAGTGTAAATTTGGATAAGTCTTGGAAAAATTGCAATGGGGCCCCTTCATACTGAACACCATTATTTTGTCGGGCAGCTTGCATGATCTTGTCCTTTATATGGGCATAATGCAACTTACAGATAATGTCTCTCGGCCTGTTGGGATCCACTCTTCTATTTGCTGTTGTTCTATGGGCCCGGTCTATTAATAAATCTTTCATTTCTATCTCCTGAGTCACGTCTTTAAAGATCTTTTGTAGTGTAGATATTAACTCTTTACCGCCCACCTCTTCCTTTAGTCCTCTGATTCTAAAATTAGATCTCCTGCTTCTGTTCTCTTGCTCATCGAGATTGCCTATTAGTTGGTTTATCTGTATTCCTTGTTTATGCACACTTTCCTTTAGCTTCTTTGATTCTGGTTCTACTTTTAAGATTCTTGTGTCTAATCTAGAGGTTTTTTCCTGTGTGGTTTTAATGGATTCTTTGAGCTCTTGTATTTCCGTTTTGTATGAATTTTCCAATCTGTGCACATATTGATCCATATCCTCCCTAGTTGGGAGGGATTGGATATATTTTCTCATATCCCATTTTTCTTTTTCCATGTCCTTTGGATCGCTAGCTGAGCCTGTTATATCTAATAATGAGCTGTTTCTAGGATGTTGCAGTTGTAATTCCCCTGATAAACTCGATGTAACTGATGTTTCCGCTATATTTGAGATATCTTGTGGTGTATGAATCCCTTGTAGAGTTCGAGGAGCTTGCAACTGAAGTTGTTGAAATATCTCCTTAATATCTGATGTCTGTGTGGTTTGTGTCCCAGTGGGGTTTTTACTTTTATTTTCCTCTTTATCCTTTTTGTTTTTTTGAGGTTGTGGTGTTTTATTACCTTTTTTGGGGGGCGCCATACTACAGGAGATACTGTTATTATTATACCCTTCTGTGTTTTATCTTGTCCTTTCTTTTCCTCTTACTTTACGGAGTATTTTATATGGCCCAAAAGTTACCGACCCGTATATATTCTGCTATGCGTTATAACAATATTTAGCACCGTATGGTCTCTCTTTTCCAAAACGATCCCTAATACCGTGATGTTTTCTTGGGAGAGCAAAAAATAGATGGTCCGCTCAATATCTCTCCCTTTAGTGTCTTTTGTATTTATATGTTTGTATTTCTGTTCCTTTGAGCACTATGCTCTAATTCAGCCTGTCAGCTTCAGAAGATTACATATCTTCTAGTATGTCAGATGCAATGAGATAACCTGAGTGTTTGCGTCATTCCCAGATATATAGGCGACTTAATTTTCTTCTTTTTATATATCCCTATTGCATATTTCTTACAAGTCCATACATATAATTTGTTTGTAGACAGGTATTTTTTGTCTTACCGGTTCCTGATATCAACTTTCTGACCTGGTGGGGGTTTTACCGTTAAGCCGTGTTGAGGGGAGACCCCTCGGTCCTCTTGCTTCCTCCTGATCCCTGCCGGGTTGAGCCTTTCGACCATGCGCCGCATGTCTCTGCCAGTGAGCTGCCTCTGTCGAATCTGCCGACTGCGTGTGCAGACCCGCCAGGCACCCGTCCGTCCACGCGCTCTCGCTCAGGTACGCCTTCGCTTCTTACCCCGGCACTCCACAGGTAGGATTGCGCTTCGTTTTTTAGGGTCACCCCTCCGTTATCCAGGCAGATGGGTTGCAGTACAGAAATATGGTAAGCTTTTGGTTGTGTCTTCAGACGATCTCCCAAAGACACCTGTGTTCAGCGTCTGCTATCTTCAGCTTAACAGTATGTCAGCCACTCTGTTTCACTGAGCAGCAATCTTGGGCATCAGCTCCTCCTCCCTCAACTCTTAACAATGTATTTTATCAGCTCCATAGTAGTGCTTTACCCCAAACACCCCCTAAAATGTTTGGAAATGTTATTTTTGATTTAAATTCAGGCAGAGTGCCAGAGGTTTTTTTTTGTGGTGTCCCCAAATAATTTTTAGTAACTCTCCCTCCCCCAACTGCCAAGTCAGCTGATCCCAATTCTCTATCCTCAATCATCTATCTGCTGACTTTGCCAAACCCATACACACTATACCCATCTCTTTACTGGTCAGATTTATGGATGAATTCCCCAAAGCATGTAGTGCAAGGCCCTGCCTGTATACTTTCCAATGGTACTGTTTAAAGTTTTTGTATCCATTTATTATCTTGATAGGTAATAGCAGAATGTCCAAATGTCCTCCAAATGTGTACAATGTGTATTTATATCTTTGTATTATGACACTTCTTACCTGTCCAGTGGGCTGCCAATAGTGTAACTAAGGAGGGGCTGTTCAAAGTAATACCCATTATTTAGGCATTCATCTCTCAATGAAGTGAAGAGGGTTACCTGTCCAAGATTTACACACACCCCCTATAATGTTAGAAATGGCCCATGAGAGGAGGGGAGGGGGAATATGATAGGTGTACCTTATACTTTGGCCTTGTTAAATTCCCCTTAATAAATGCTATCTGGAGGTTGACCCATAATGTTGGTGTCTAATCTGCTTGCCATGTTTCAGAGTAAAAATAGTAATGTTTATTGTTTTTTCCTCAACAGTTTCCTTCCACGCCACAGGAATGGCAGACTGTGCCCTCCCACTTCGCCGAGCGGTGGGACTTTCCTAACTGCGGAGGGGCGATTGATGGGAAACACGTCCACATCGTCCCACCACCCAACTCAGGTTCGTTCTATTATAATTACAAGGGGTTTAATAGCATAGTGATGTTGGCGGTGGTGTCGGCTAATTACGACTTCTTGTATGTGGACGTGGGGAAGAATGGCCGGATGTCCGATGGTGGAGTCATCGCCCAGACGGAGTTCTACAGGCGTCTCCAGAATGGCAGCTTGGACTTGCCAGCTCCAGAGGACAATGTGGAAGGACTCCCATTTGTGCTCGTTGCTGATGAAGCGTTTGCGCTGGGGGACCACCTGATGCGGCCATTCCCAATGAGGACCCTCACCCCGGAACAGAGGGTTTTTAATTACCGGCTGGCCAGAGCCCGAAGTGTGGTGGAGAACACATTTGGAATCCTGGCCAGCCGGTTCCGACTATTTCTGACACCCATCCATATGGCGGAGTATAAACTGAACCATATTATACTGGCGTGCTGTGTTCTCCATAACTTTTTAAGGAAACATTCGGCCAACTATGCTGGCTCAGTTGGGCCTGAGGCCGGAATCCTACATCAAACCACACTGACGGCGCTTGAAAGTGGCCATCCTGGCTTGCCCTCCCTGAGTGCCCGTGATGTCCGGTTACGCTACCTGGAGTTCTTTGCGGGTAGGGGGGCTATCAATATGCCAGACAATATGTGAAGCCTTTTTATAATAAAAAAATAAATAAATAAATTCTTGGTGGACATTCACTGCTTGTGTTTGTTTTAGCTGACCCTGACAGAAATGTGTTGAGTCCAGAAAATGTCGTGATTGTGTAACCTTATACAAAGCACTGTTGGCTGTTATTTCCTAAATGCAAAAACACATTTCACTACAAGTGCTCTTGCAACTGCACTGAAACTGCACTTGTAGTCAAAGAGGATTTGCCCTTAGGAAATCACACTCATTTTTGCTGAAAACAGCAATTACATCACCCCAAAAGTGTTGTATTGTAGTGTTAAGACAATAATCCACACATTCTTGAGTAAGCAACTTTTTTATACCTGCACAATCACATGTGCATTTACCAAAGGTTTTTAAAACAAACCAATCTGTTTGTTGTATAACAATTTTTGCAGTAGCATTATCAAAAATCGAAATGTCATTTCAGATAAAACAGGCCTAGTTAAAACCAACAAGAAAGACAAAAAACTTGAACTTACAAAGTTCACATTAGGTAAAACCTGAAGGCAATATCAGACATCAGTATTTAGGAACTGGGTTTGATATAGCGTTCAGATGGGGGGAAATCACCCCTGGAAAAGCCAAATTTGGAAGATGCACACAAATTTACGAATGTCAACATGTGCTATCTGCCATCAGGGGGGATCAAGGGACGTGTTTTGGGGGAGCAAGCCCTTCCTCAACGCTACTTTATAATTGAGGAAGGGGTTGCACCCCCAAAACGCGTCCATTGCTCTCCCGTGATGGCAGATAGCAAATGTTGACACACTGTGTGCATCCTCCAAATTTGGCTTTTCAAAACACTGAAAAAAGCTTTAAAAGATTGGACCACAATACAAAAAGTGATTTTGTGGGGTTTTAAATTTGCCCCAAAACATCAATGATGTTATTTTTTTTAATAACATCATTGATTTTTTGCTGTATGTTTTGCAGTTCTACATTACACCCCACGATCTCCCCGATCAGGATCTGGGCACTTTCTGATGTGAAACGTTCTGGAGCACGATCACCTAAAAAGAGAGAAACAAAACAAAAACAGGTATCAAAAATCTGCCACCATCCATCTCTTTTTCCTGAGTCTGTGGTCGCAGACACTCACCTGTTGTGGTGCCAATCTCCACCACATCTTCTTCTTCCTCCTGCTCTTCTTCGTTTGGGGGTATTTCACCTTCTTCCATAGGTGGGGGGTCTGTGGTCTCCTCGGATGAGGGGTGTCCTCAGAGTCTTTTCTCCCCTATGACAAACAAAAATGGTATAATTAGCACACAGATATTTGATGGCAGAACTATAAATAGGAAACATTGCTTGGAAGTGGGGTACAATTGTCTATTTTAGCCGAGTTCCAAGATGTATTTTTTTTATTGCCCTTTGTCAAGCTGCAATACTTTACCTGTTTAGTACAAGCTTCACAGATGTAGCCCCCCTATAGTATAAACTGGAGCACCTGTGTGGCCCCCTAAAATGATGTTCTGGTGTCCCACACTAGTGCTCCAGTGTCCAGATGTGAAAACAGCTGCTCAGTGTCCTCTCCTTACACACAATCTAGTTTGCATTTCATTCTAGTAACAAACCCATCTACACAAACAACTATTTGGCATCCAAGTAGGCCCCAAAAAAATGTGGGAAAATGCATATGGCCTAAACAATGGGGTTTTAGAGGCCGAAAGAAAAATGTTTGATACGAACGAATAATGGGCCCATGAACATTAAAGTTGCCCTTTTAAACGTTACAATTAATGAAAGCATATGGAGCAGCACGAACGCAATAACAACAGAAAGAATAGGAACACAGCACAACTACTTACTTTTTTGCAGCACTCTCCGGATCTTTCGGTACTGCTCTGGCTCTCTCAATTTCAGGTCCAATCACCGCTTCCTGAGCTGACCTTTCGATCTTCGTACCCCGAAATTCCAGTGCAGACTCCTGACCACTTTCGCCATGATCTTGGCCTTTCGGATATTGGGGTTGGGGTAAGGCCCATACTTTCCGTCATAGTCAGACTTCTTCATGATGTCGACCATCTCCAACATCTCCCCAAAGGACATATTTGTGGCCTTAAAACGTCTCCTTCTGGATCGGGACGTGTCCGGATCCGGGCTTTCCTCCTCCTCGCTGCTATAATTAGCACGCGCCTGCTCTGACTCCGCCATGTGCTCTTCACCCACTGCGCCGAACGAAAAGGGGCTGGGAATAGACTAAAAGGAACATCAGGGGCGGGCGGAGTTACACGCATGCGCAGTGTGTATAAAGCGTAACATGCGTGCGTATTACGTACGATCTGTGAGCGGAGGCAGGAGCATTGGACGCGCCGATCGTAAGAACGAAGGTAAGAGACAAACTTGTGCCTATACTGCTTCTACATTGAAGCCTATATTGTAACAAGATTAGGAGAGTTTTGTCTGACATTAGGCTTTGTCTTGTGTTGTGTCTTGCAGTGAACATGGATATCTTACTGAAAGACAATGACTTCATGTCAGTATTCATAGATATCTTAAGGGAGCTGCCCTGTCTGTGGGAGATTAAACACCCCCATTTCAAGAACCAAGCAAAGAGGAAGGCAGCACTGGTGCAATTGTGTTAAATTGTGAAGCAGGTGATCCCCACGGCAGACATCACCTATTTAAAGATCTTCATTGGTGGCCTGAGGAGTACATATCTAAGGGAGCACAAGAAGGTCCTGGATTCACAGAGATCCGGAGCAGCAGATGATATCTATGTCCCCAGGATGTTGTACTACGACAGGCTGCATTTTTTGGCAGGCCAGACTGAACCCAGGCCATCCCTCTCCAGTCTTCCTTCCACGCTTCCTTCCCCCCCGGCTGAGGCTTCTGACGCCCAACCTGGGCCTTCCAGGCCACATGTGGAGGAGCCCAGATTGAGCCAGGTATAGCATTCCTCTAAATATTTCTGCTTGTCCAATCAATGATGTTAACTAGATGTTAGTTTGGAGTACTAATTTAGGATTGTGATTGATGAAGCAAAACATTACAACCATGTCCCTTTTTCATACACCGGGAAGTCTCAGCCAGGAGGTGGCCGGGCCGAGCCGGCTGGCTGATCTGCAGGTCCCTCCACCCCCCCTGAAAAGAGAAAGTGGCAGGAGGAGGAGTGCCCTAGAGGAGGCTACCGGAGCACTCTTTTGGAGGGCTACAGAGGTCCTGGGAGCACGACAGACCGTGGAGGAGGACATTGCTGCCGTCATTGCATATAAAATGCAGAGGATGGAGGAGGGCCAACAAGTCTTGTGTGAGGCGCTCATATTGGAGGCTCTTAACAAAGGTATGAGGGGGCAAATGACAGCTCAGACACACCTTTGCGATGGTCCTCCTCCTCCTCCTGCAGGTCCTCCTCCTCGTCCTCCCTCTCCTCCAGGTCCTCCCAGTCCTCCTCCAGGTCCTACTCCTCCTCCTGCCACATCTCCAACTGCACAGCCACAGCCCGGAAGGAAGCGTGAAAGGAAGACCAGAAAGTGAGGACCCTGGATCCAGTCTGGTCGGCCAAAAAATGCAGCCTCTTGTGGTACCACAGCCTGGGGACACACATGTCATCTGCTGCTATCCGGATCTCTGCGAATTATGGACCAGACTGCCCTCCCTTACATATGGACTCCTCAGGCCACCAATTTTGATGTTCAAGAATTGATGTCTGCCGTGGGGGTCCCAGGCTTCGCTAATTTCTCATGTTGATCCAGTGTTGCCTTCCTCTTTGTTTGGTTCTGAGCCCTTAATAGAGTATAATTCAAAACAAAAATCCTTTATGTGTTTTACTTCAAAAAGGACAGTTGGTTTGTGAGGATTCAGGTACATTTCAAATATACAATGTGAAATGAACAAGGGACACCAACAACAAACAATCTCCTTGAGATTAAATAATAAAAGATATCAATGGTGTTGGGGTAACTTAACACACAAAACACACACAAAAATATTCTGGAGTAAAAATAAAAATAACATTAAACAAAGATCAGCCTTAGAAAAAATCCAAACATTAAATTAAAAAAAAGGCTTAAAATCCCCAAAAAAATTAAAAAAAAAAAAATTCTGTCAGATGTGACAACTAATAACAATATATTCAGGGAATCCCAATAAAAAAAACAAAATAAAACTTTGTGAGAAGTGTGTGTGAATATGAGCAGCAAAACTACTTAATTCTTGTCACATTATAAAGAAGAAGAGAGTGCGCTGTATTAAACCATTTTTAACATTGCAGCGTGACGAAAGTGCTGTATCCATTGCGAACGCTAAGTTTACCAGAACGAGCTGTTCCGTCTTGGAATTTCTTCTGAGCATGCGTGGCACTTTGTGCGTCGGAACAGGCCACACACGGTCGGAATTGACACGATCGGATTTTGTTGTCGGAAAATTTTATCTTTTGCTCTCCAACTTTGTGTGTC
The DNA here is from genome assembly GCA_037952925.1 of Lithobates clamitans. Lineage (NCBI taxonomy): Eukaryota > Metazoa > Chordata > Amphibia > Anura > Ranidae > Lithobates > Lithobates clamitans. The sequence goes on from JBBGZY010000942.1 coordinate 4,130,199, forward strand.
GGAAAATCCGATGGAAAATGTCCGATGCAGCCCACACACGGTCGGAATTTCCGACAACACGCTCCGATCGGACATTTTCCATCGGAAAATCCGACCGTGTGTACGGGGCATTACAGATTTGAAGGGGAAAGAAATTGCGCTCGGTGTTCTATTTAAAAAGTGAAAAAAATGAAAAAAACGTGAAGTGAGTCCTGCAGCCGAAACACAATAACCCCAATACAAGGGCACACAAACTAAACAATATATAAAACAGTGTAGCGCTGGACTGATAAGAATACGCATATAATAGTATATGCGAGAGAGCCAAGACCCATATATGTGTAAGTAAATATAAAAGAAACCATATACCACTTAATCTGGAACAATTCAGTGTCTATATGCGTGTATTGTGACACTAAAAAATGAATCAAGTGCGCCTATATATATCTATAAACGAAAATTGATATAAAAATACAAAAATAGTGAACTTAAAATAAGTTATGTGAACCAAATGTGACAGCAAAAATTGAAATTACATCGACATATGATAAGGAACTCTGTTCACTTATATATTATTAGTTGATCCTTTATGCTTAGTGATCACAATGAAAGCGAAAAATTAAAATAAAAGTCCCAATAAATTATGAACAAAAGTCCCAAAACGTAATGACACTCCAACACAAATTCCGGTTCAATATTCCACCGCAGCTGTTGCCCACCACCAAAGGATTAAAGTTGGAGGCTTACCGGACAGCCTGCGACCACCCTTATTCTGTGGGGTCAAAACAGGCTCTGTAGGGATGTATGAATCCAGATGGTGTCCTCACCCATGATTTTCAGATTTTCTCCAGGTGTTCCTATGGCAAGCCAAGGGGGGCTTCCAAACAGGGTGAAGCAAGGATTTGTCCACCGGATGCAATAGGGATTGAACCAAAAATGCCCCAAAAAGGAAAAGAGAGAACTCCGATAGTGTAGGACAATCTGACTAATTTATTAAAAAGCATAGAAACAAATATTTCTCTAAAAACAAAACTTCTGACAGGGAGAAATGAAACAAAAAACTCCGCCGCCGTTTAAAATCCAATCGCGCATGCGCGATGTGTGCTCGCGTTGTGACCCTACGGCCGTTTCGTCACAACTGACGTCATCAGGGGTACGTGGCCACGCTCGCGCATGCGCTTTAAATACACAAGCGCCGTGGCGCCATAACTCTTTCATTGGCTGAGGGGGAATGGGGGCGGATGGTAATACTATATTGCTAGTCATTCCAACCCAATGAAAACCGCCCATACACCCTTCCTTGATGTAAACATGGGAAAATATATATATAGAACAAAGCCATATATCGTACATCGCCATCTAGTGGCTAAAAAAGAAAAGTGCAGAACACACTCCAGATTACTTTTAGTGTGTAGAAACATAAACCAGCTTCCACAGCACGGCAGTGTGTATTACGCACTGCCATCTAGTGGCGGAATGGAAATATTTCACCAATATGAGGCACATAATAAAGTGCATACAATTAGGGTGCATAGAAACCAAAATAAATGTGGGTGGGCTTAAGCTCCCCATCAGCCATATCTCCAATGAAAAATATATAAACATGTTTCCAATATACTAAAAACATCATAATATGTGTATCAAAAAATGGACACTTAATAGTCCAAATGTGTCTAAGAACGCAAGGTGGGTAGATGTATGTTGATAAAAATATGCATTTTTATTTGTATCAGTAAAAAAGAAGGAGGAGGGGATCATCTGTATAAAGTTTTAATTTCAACTACTGTTAATCTAAAGAGGGGAAAATCATCCGTAAAAAAAATTCCTTTCAACTATTGTTAATGAAACAGTTGATATCCCACTCTATATTCAACCCATTCGGGGCATGGGAGTTCAATCTGTAGATCCAGTTAGTTTCGGATCTAGAGATGGTTCTTTTTCCATTGCTACCCCGCCAATGGGGAACATACTTCTCAATGCCGATGAACACAGTTCCCTTAGGGTTCCTATCGTGTACTGCATCATAGTGCCTAGAGACACTGTGTTTATCGAAGCCCTGCTTGATGTTGGTGATGTGTTCCGCCAACCTCACATTCAGTTTCCTAATGGTATGGCCAACATACTCCAACCCACATGGACACCTCAGTAAATATACTACGCATTTGGTTGTGCATGTGATAAGCGATTTGATGGGGTGTGTGGCACCAGTACCACTGGAGGTGAATTCTGTTATTCTCCTATCTCGTAATGAGTTGATACTGCAAACATTACATCTCCTACAGGGGGAGAATCCTTTTAAGTCTCCAAAAAAGGTAGGGCGTTTGGGTGGGACAGGGATATTTGGTGCCAACAGATGTCTAAAGCTGGTGGCCCCCCTAAATAAAATTTGCGTTTTTTCAGACAAAAGGAGTCCCAAGACTCGATCGTTTTTAATAACGGACCAATGTTTTCTGATGATTCTTTTGATGGCCCAGTGTTGGCTTGAATAGGTTGTGATGAAGGCTAACCCAAAATCCTCCCTGTCTTGTACTTGCGGAGGTTTGTCACGCAGTAATTCCTCACGCTCCCTATTCCCTATCTCCACAATTAGAGAATCCAACGCAGCAGCATCATAACCTTTAATCACAAACCTCGATTTCAAATCCAAGGCCTCCCTATGGAATTCACTGGCATCAGAACAATTTTGTCTCAAACGCAGAAACTGGCCTTTAGGCACAGCGGATAGCCAGGACTGATGATGACAGGAATCGAGTGGTATAAAACTATTCCTGTCAGTTATTTTAAAATGAGTCGAAGTGGTGATGACACCATTAACAACAGTGATGGTTAAACCCAAAAAGTGGATTTGGGTGGAGCTGGCTTCATGGGTAAGTGATATGCCCCTATCGTTGTTGAGTACAGACAGAAAGGTGGTCACAGAATTGATGTCACCATCCCAAATGAACAGGACATCATCAATAAATCTCCTCCACATGACCAACTGGGGAGGACTGTCCTTTAATACCACATCCTCCTCCCACTTGGCCATGAAGAGGTTGGCCATACTGGGAGCAAATTTAGCTCCCATGGCCACTCCCTTCGTTTGTAAATAGTGTGCACCACCATACCAGAAATGGTTGTGTTCCATCGAGTAGTCCAGTAGCTCCATCACGAAATTACATTGCGTGATGGAGATACTGGTGTCTCGATAGAGGAAATGGCGCACAGCCTCATGTCCTAGACTATGGGATATAGAGGTGTAGAGTGATGCGACATCAGCTGTCACCAGCATATATGTAGCTTTCCACTCCACTTCTCTCAGTATATAGGGAGCGTGAGGAATTACTGCGTGACAAACCTCCCCAAGTACAAGACAGGGAGGATTTTGGGTTAGCCTTCATCACAACCTATTCAAGCCAACACTGGGCCATCAAAAGAATCATCAGAAAACATTGGTCCGTTATTAAAAACGATCGAGTCTTGGGACCCCTTTTGTCTGAAAAACTGCAAATTTTATTTAGGGGGGCCACCAGCTTTAGACATCTGTTGGCACCAAATATCCCTGTCCCACCCAAACGCCCTACCTTTTTTGGGGACTTAAAAGGATTCTCCCCCTGTAGGAGATGTAATGTTTGCAGCATCAACTCATTACGAGATAGGAGAATAACAGAATTCACCTCCAGTGGTACTGGTGCCACACACCCCATCAAATCGCTTATCACATGCACAACCAAATGCGTAGTATATTTACTGAGGTGTCCATGTGGGTTGGAGTATGTTGGCCGTACCATTAGGAAACTGAATGTGAGGTTGGCGGAACACATCACCAACATCAAGCAGGGCTTCGATAAACACAGTGTCTCTAGGCACTATGATGCAGTATACGATAGGAACCCTAAGGGAACTGTGTTCAACGGCATCGGCATCACTCCATTGGCGGGGTAGCAATGGAAAAAGAACCATCTCTAGATCCAAAACTAACTGGATCTACAGATTGAACTCCCATGCCCCGAATGGGTTGAATATAGAGTGGGATATCAACGGTTTCATTAACAATAGTTGAAAGGAATTTTTTTTACAGATGATTTTCCCCTCTTTAGATTAACAGTAGTTGAAATTAAAACTTTATACAGATGATCCCCTCCTTTTTTACTGATATGCATTTTTATTTGTATTTTTATCAACATACATTTACCCACCTTGCGTTCTTAGACACATTTGGACTATTAAGTGTCCATTTTTTGATACACATATTATGATGTTTTTAGTATATTGGAAACATGTTTATATATTTTTCATTGGAGATATGGCTGATGGGGAGCTTAAGCCCACCCACATTTATTTTGGTTTCTATGCACCCTAATTGTATGCACTTTATTATGTGCCTCATATTGGTGAAATATTTCCATTCCGCCACTAGATGGCAGTGTGTAATACACACTGCCGTGCTGTGGAAGCTGGTTTATGTTTCTACACACTAAAAGTAATCTGGAGTGTGTTCTGCACTTTTCTTTTTTAGCCACTAGATGGCGATGTACGGTATATGGCTTTGTTCTATATATATATTTTCCCATGTTTACATCAAGGAAGGGTGTATGGGCGGTTTTCATTGGGTTGGAATGACTAGCAATATAGTATTACCATCCGCCCCCGTTCCCCCTCAGCCAATGAAAGAGTTATGGCGCCACGGCGCTTGTGTATTTAAAGCGCATGCGCGAGCGTGGCCACGTACCCCTGATGACGTCAGTTGTGACGAAACGGCCGTAGGGTCACAACGCGAGCACGCATCGCACATGTGCGATTGGATTTTAAACGGCGGCTGAGTTTTTTGTTTCATTTCTCCCTGTCAGAAGTTTTGTTTTTAGAGAAATATTTGTTTCTATGCTTTTTAATAAATTAGTCAGATTGTCCTACACTATCAGAGTTCTCTTTTCCTTTTTGGGGCATTTTTGGTTCAATCCCTATTGCATCCGGTGGACAAATCCTTGCTTCACCCTGTTTGGAAGCCCCCCTTGGCTTGCCATAGGAACACCTGGAGAACATCTGAAAATCATGGGCGAGGACACCATCTGGATTCATACATCCCTACAGAGCCTGTTTTGACCCCCCTGAATAAGTGTGGTCACAGGCTGTCCGGTAAGCCTCCAACTTTAATCCTTTGGTGGTGGGCAACAGCTGCGGTGGAATATTGAACCGGAATTTGTGTTGGAGTGTCATTACGTTTTGGGACTTTTGTTCATAATTTATTGGGACTTTTATTTTAATTTTTCACTTTCATTGTGATCACTAAGCATAAAGGATCAACTAATAATATATAAGTGAACAGAGTTCCTTATCATATGTCCATGTAATTTCAATTTTTGCTGTCACATTTGGTTCACATAACTTATTTTAAGTTCACTATTTTTGTATTTTTATATCAATTTTCGTTTATAGATATATATAGGCGAACTTGATTCATTTTTTTTGTGTCACAATACACGCATATAGACACTGAATTGTTCCAGATTAAGTGGTATATGGTTTCTTTTATATTTACTTACACATATATAGGTCTTGGCTCTCTCGCATATACTATTATATGCGTATTCTTATCAGTCCAGCGCTACACTGTTTTATATATTGTTTCATTACAGATTTGAGTCAGAGGCCTGGTGGGCCACTGCCCACGAAGCACTAATAGTGTGGAGTGTGCCTTGATTTGAAAAGGCGGAATTTTCTGTTTCAAACCATAAGCTTGAACAATAACTTGCCGGATCCATTTCGAAATGGTAGATTTTGACGCTGCCTCTCCTCTATTAGGACCTTCTGGCAATACAAACAAAACATCTATTTTGCGAATTTGAGCAGTAGCTTACAGATAGGCTTTGCTGCTCTCACTACATCCAAAGAATGTAGTGACCTTTCTTGCGTAGAACAGGGATCTGGAAAAAAGGAAGGCAAAACAATATCTTGGTTTAGATGACAACCTGAAACCACCTTTGGTAGAAAGCTAGGATGAGGGCGCAATACCACTCTATCCTTGTGCATGATTAAATAAGGCTCTTTACAGGAAAGAGCTGCTAATTCTGATACTCTTCTAGCAGAAGAAATTGCTACCAGAAAAATGAACTTCCTTGTCAACAGGACCAAGGGAATTTGACATATTGGTTCAAAAGGCTGTTTCTGTAAAACTGACAGAACCAAATTCAAGTCCCAGGGGTTTAGGGGCGCTTTAACCGGAGGATTAAGGCGCGTTACCCCCTGTATAAAGCTTCGGACCAAAGATTGCGAAGCAAGCGGCTGTTGAAACAATACTGACAAGGCCGAGACCTGGCCCTTGATGGTACTCAAGGCCAGCTTCATTTCTAACCCCATTTGCAGAAAGTCAAGAATTCTACCTATGACATATTTTCTGGGATGCCAACCCCTGGATTCACACCAGGAGATATAAGCTTTCCAGACTATGATAAATCATTCTGGAAGCTGGCTTCCTTGCATTAATCAAGGTAGAAATCACAGGGCCTGAAAGCCCACGACTCTTCAGAGCGTGGGTTTCAATAGCCAAACCGTCAAGTTTAGCGTTTGTAAGGAAGGATGGAACACTGAACCTTGGGATAACAGGTCTGGACGTGACAGTAGAGTCCATGGGGAACCTACTGTCATTTTTACTATTTCTGCATACCAAGCTCTTCTGGGTCACGCTGGGGTCACTAGAAGTACTGACTTCTTTTCCTGCCTGATCCTGCGAAGAAGTCATGGTAGTATCAGAATAGGAGGAAATACATAAATCAGTGAGAACCGATGCCACGGAGTCACCAACGCATCTGTCCCGCATGCAAGAGGATCCCTTGTTCTTGACACAAAATTGTCGATCTTGTTGTTGAACCTGGACGCAAAGAGATCTACATCCGGAACCCACATCTTTGGCATATGGCGAAGAAGACGTCGGGGTGAAGAGACCATTCCCCTGGGACTAACTGCCGGCGACTCAAGTAGTCCGCCTGCCAGTTCTCTATCCCCGGAATGAAGATTGTCGATATGCATGGCACATGCTTTTCTGCCTAGATTAATATCAGGTTTACTTCTCCCTGAGCTGCACGACTCCTGGTGCCTCCTTGGTGATTGATATAAGCACTGCTGTGGCATTGTCGGACTGGATCGTGACAGGGCAACCCTGTAATCTGAGTGTCCAGGCCCTTAGGGCTAGATACACCACATGGATCTCCAGAACGTTGATGGGTAAGGTCCTCTCGGTCTTGGACCATCTCCCTTGGACAGTTGACTGTTCCAGAACTGCTCCCCAACGCAAAAGACTGGCATCCATTGTTACCACTGTCCAGGTAACTGGTAAAAAGGATTTACCTTTCTGCAGATTTTCGGGTATCAACCAACTGAGGCTCTCACGCACTGTAGGAGACAGACGCATCGGAAAATCTAACTCCTGAACCTTCTTGTTCCAGGCAGACAAAATACTGTGTTGCAGCAGTCTCGAATGAAACTGAGCATAGGGAACTGCTTCGAATGAAGCCACCATCTTTCCCAGCAGCCTCATACAAAGGCGAATAGAGGGACCCTTCTTTGTCTTGACTTCCTGAATCAGTTCTTTTATGGCACTGATCTTTGCCTGGTGTAAAAATACCTTCTTCTGGCTATTATCTATGACCAGACCCAAATACTCTAGTCTTCTTACTGGTTTTAAAGAAGACTTCTCTAAGTTGAGGACCCAACCTAGGTATTCCAGGTAGTTTACTGTGGTGACCAAGTTTTGGTCCAAGCGGGCTACCGACCGGTCTATCAAGAGCAGGTAGTCTAGGTAGGCTATTACCGTTATACCTTGGGCCCTTAATCTGGCCAGCGGAGGGGCCAGGATTTTTGTAAACACTCGAGGTGCAGTAGCTAGCCCAAAAGGCAGAGCTATAAACTGAAAGTGGCGTTTTTCTACTTCGAAACGCAGGTACTTTTGATGAGCAGGGAAAATTGGTACATGCAGGTACACATCCTTGATGTCTATTGATGCCAGAAGTTCTCCTCCCTATAGGATGGAGACTACCGACCGGATCGATACCATGCGAAAGGACCGTATCTTTAGGAATCGGTTTAGATTCTTGAGATCTAGAATGGGTCTAACATCTCCATTTGGTTTTGGAACCGTAAAAAGGTTTAGACTAAAACCTCAATCCCTGCTCTTGCGTGGGAACAACCACGATAACTTTTTGCGACAATAGTCGCTCCAACGCTAGAAAGAGAGATTTCTTTTTCTCTTTGTCTCTGGGAACATTTGATCTGAGGAAACGAGGAGAGGGGAATTCGTGGAACTCTAGTTTGTAACCTAGAGTTAATGTGGAGATCACCCATCTGTCCTGGAAATCCTCCTGCCAGAGCCTTGGGAACTGTCTCCCCCCCCCACCCGAGCGAGCGGGGGCGCTCCTTCATAAAGAGACTTTAGCGTTTTGTCTAGTAGGCTTCCTTCTCAGGAATTCTTTTGTCCCTGGGGTTGACTCTGAGATTTATTTCTTGAGCCTGACGGAGGAGGCCGTCGCGACTGCCTGGAGGCTGATGCCTGGAGGGACGTTTACTCCTCTTCTTAACTGGCAAGAGTGTACTTTTCCCACTAGAGATCTTTTGGATATAATTGTCCAAATCTTCTCCGAACAGCCTTGCACCACGAAAGGGAAATCCAGCCAGAAGCTTCTTACATGATGATTCGGCTGACCAATTTTTCAACCATAAGATTCTACGCATATGCACCAACCCAAGCGTAAGGCGAGAGGTCTGAAGGATAGAATCTCTGATTGCATCAACTGAAAAACACAAAGCCGCTGGTAGGTTGGCCAACCCCGGGCTTGCTGTTAAGGTAAAACTTTGAGGACCTGTTTACATGGTCTTTCAAGTATTGACAGACTCTGATTGCTGCCACTGCAGGTTGAGCCACTGAACCTGCCAAGGAAAAAACATTTTTTAACAGGAATTCCAATTTCTTATCAGTTGGATCCCTAAGCATCTGAGCGTTGTCAAAAGGACAAGTCAGACTTTTATTTACGGAGGAAATGGCAGCGTCAATTGCCAGTATTCCCCACATTTTTGTAAATTTTTCCTCCATAGGATAAAGCTTTGAAAACTTTTTAAAAAGGAAAAAAAAAAATGTTTATCTGGGTGATCTCACTCAGAATAAATAAGCTTTTCCAGTAAACTATGAACAGGAAAGGCATGTGTAGTTTGAGGAGGCTTCAGTGAACCCAAACAAGAGGGTCTTTCAACTGACTCAGATATGGGCAACTTAAATGTGGAGCGGACCAATCCAGCAAGAATTTGTCCCAGCAACTTCTCCTCCTGAGACGCTGAAGAGGGCCCTTCTCCACTTGATTCCTCAGAAGAGGAGTCATCAGTTACCTCCCGATCCTCTGAGGGGGATTCCTCCCCTTTTTCCCCCCAGAGTTCCTCTGTTTGAGGGTCCTGGGTGGCAGAGGGGGACCTAGTGCGTTTTCTTCCACTGAGTGAAGATGCGATTAAGGCCACTAGTCTTTCCTCTAATCCATTAATGGTTGAGGAAAAAACCTCCTGAGTAATGTATACAGGGGCTGAAGTGCCAGAAGCAGTTGCAGCCCCTGACGGCTCACCCTGGCCAGCTTCCCCAGGTCCTTCAGGGGGGGGGAAGGTGCTGGAGAAGGGAGGTCCTCGGAGCCTGAGGGAGATCCCCTAGAGCCCCTATTTATCAAGGTATTTGTACCTCTTCTGCCCATAGTGCAAAACAACAAAGGCAGAGGCACTACCAGAACGCACTGACTGCTCAGCAAAGTAGTTCAGCAATTGCCGCTGCTACCAAGTCTCAGTCTGGTGCTCAAGTAAATGTTGCCTGGGAATGCCTGTGTTTCCCACCTCACATGCGCCCGTCTGCTCTGTGTCCCTCCATAGGCCGCGTGCATCTGAAAAAGAGTGCACAATATAGCCTGTGTGCAGCCTGGAATGTGGGCGTCTCGCCATGCCGACGTCGCTTTAACGCTCCGCCCCCCCTCGTCTTTTCAAAAAAGACCGCTTTCCCGCAGGAGCCGAGGCTCCGATCCTCAGAACCAGCATGGAGGGGAGGTTGGGGCGGTGGATGGAAAGCAGCTTTAATGGCAGTGGCAGGCGGTGCGGTATATTGCCGCTTCCCTGTGCCTTACAAAGCCGTGGGGGGAGAATCCCTGCATGAGAAAACCCCCCTACCCACATCCTAGCTGGAGCATGGCTTGGAGGAGCGTCAAGCGTGGACACCGAGACAAGACAGATCAGGCATGAAAAGGAATGTGCTCTTGACAGCCCCCGGTGGCGACTATAGGCATAGCATACATTTACTTAAAGGAGAAACCTATTAGAACTAGAAAAATTATTAAGGCGTCTCCCTTACCTTATCCAGCTGCAGGGTTCTGTGCAACAGACCCAATCTCCTCTCACGGTGGGCTCCGTTTAGAAAAAAGACAGAGACTGGGGCCCTCTATGTATAGGGGGATCCGCAGTTCTGGGCCTGTAAAGCACCCCGCCAGGGATATGGCTGAAAAAACCAAATACTGGATCCCGGGGTCCAGCTCTCTAAAAAGAGAAGCGTTACAGGTAAAACCTTGTTTCTTCAAACACGTGGCCCGGGTACCATCCAATTCGGCCTGAAAAAGACACTTTGAATGGATCCGGTTGCATGGCTTGCCCCAGTATAGGATATTCCAGTGGAGCTCAGCACAGCACATCTTTTCTCGTGACCAACACCTAAGACACTGGCGAAAAAACTATGGCACTCCCAGTAAGGGAGGGGTTATATAGGGGGTTGAACTTCCTGTCTAGGGTGTGCTAGTGTCCAATCACCTAGTGATACCCTATAGCCCATCAGTAATTACTGAGGCTCTGTGTCCCGTGATGTACGAGAAAGAAAATATAATTGCACATTTTTTTGCATACAAAAGGTGAGCTTAGCCTTCAGGGTAGTAGTCTGACAATCACAGAGATATCTGTCTTTACCAGACCGGCTGTGTCAGGGATCTACCAGCGCCAGATCTGGGCACTTGCATGCGCCGGCGCGCCCCTGTGCAAACACGGCAACAAACTGCTACTGTTTCCATGCATCAGCACGGCGCTCAGGTGCGTGCAGGTGCGTGCAGGTGCGCATGCACGGGCGCGTTCGCACCGTTTTGGCGCCAAAGAGCGCATAAGAGTTCCTCTGTTCCATGGGTGCATTGCTGCTTCGTCTCAGCTCTGTGATTCCGGTTAAACCTGCATCTGATTGACTATTACCTGATTTGACCCGGCTTGTCTGACCATCCGTCCTGCTCCAACCCGACCTGGCCTGCCTGACTACTCTGCTGCCTCTACCTGATACCGTTGCCAACCTCTGCTTGACTACCAACTCTGCCTCTGCCTGCCGTGATTACCTGTCTCATCTACCTGCCGACCCGGACTGTCTGACCCTGCTTGTGCCTGCTGTTTGCTCTTGCTGTTGCACCTCCAGCTCCTGTGATCTCTGCAACGCCAGTGTGTCAGCCTGCTGCTTCCAGTCACCACCTTACCTGCAGTCCAGCCATCCCTGGAGGGATCTCTACCTCACTCCAGCATCAGAGACTACACTCCAACAGGCACTCCTACCCCACTGCGCTCAGGAGACCACTGTCCCCACTCCAGTGGCTCCTGAACCAGCGTTGTATGTGAGGTCTTCTCCTACAAGTCAGGCTCTACTACCAGGTACCTAACAGTACGAAGCAGCCATGACTGAGCCTGCAGGACACACACCTTGCGGCCCTTACTCAAGCTGTGCAATCCCTTCAGGATAACTATAACAGATTGGAAGGACAAGTTCAGAATCTTGCAGGGTCTAACCCTCCAGCCTCCTCTTCAGCCTCAGCTCCTGCACAGACTGCTCCAGTCCCTTCAGTTGTGATGCTTCCACCTGAACCAATGGTCCCCATCCCTGAGAGATTCTCTGGAGACCGGGCTAAGTTTCGGGCCTTTCGCAACGCCTGCCAGCTCTTTATTGCACTACAGCCCCGAACCTTCTCGCTGGAAGTCACCAAGGTGGGGTTCGCGATTTCCCTCCTACAAGGGGAACCTCAGACCTGGGCTCATCGATTACTTGAGGGGGACTCAGCTCTAATCCAATCTTTGTCATCCTTTTTTGAAGCCATGGCGCAACTATACGAGGACGCTCAGACTGCCACAGCTGAATCAGCTCTGAGGACTATGTCACTGACTTCAGGCACTGGAGCGCGGACACTCAGTGGAATAATGCGGCCCTGCGTCACCAGTTCCGCATGGGTCTATCTGAAGGATTAAAAGATGAACTTGCTCGAGTGGGTATACCCTTGATCTCCTTGACCATTCAAATTGACCGTCGCCTCCGGGAACGTCGGTCTGAACGCTCTGCTCTACAATCCCGCCCGGCTTGGATGACAGCACGAGCACCGGTTCCTGCAGCACGCTACTTACCCTCATCTGGTATGAATCCAGTTAATGCCACGCCTGACACTTCGGAACCTATGCAATTAGGATTGATGCGACCTGCCTTGTCGTCTGAAGAACGTGCTCGACGTCGGCAACTTAATCTGTGCCTCTATTGCGGTGGACCAGGGCACTATGTCCTTAAATTGTCCAGTTAAAATAAGTAAGTGCCCATCTCCTGTGTATACCAGTCTCTCTGCTCTGTCTGCGAATTCTACCCACCTTGCCCTCCCTCATTACAGCTCCAAGAAGAGATAATCCCGGTCAACGCCATCATTGACTCCGGAGCATGCAGCTGCTTTATTGATGTAACTTTTGCCAGTCAACACAACATCTTGTTACGGACCAAGACCCATGGACTCTGTATTCCTAGCTGATGGTTCCCGCATTAGATCCGGACAAGTAACTCAGGAAACCCGGCCTTTGTCTGCTACCACTTCCTCCCAACATAAGGACCTGCTGGTTCTTGATGCCATCACCTCTCCTATGTTTCCCATTATCCTGGGCATTCCCTGGCTGCAGGCTCACAATCCACACATTCACTGGGCATCTGGAGAAGTAAAATTCCTGTCATCCTACTGTCAAGAACATGATTTAAAGAAAGATCCGGATCCTCCAGCCACTCTGCTTTGTCTGGACACCGACCAGAAAATTTGCCAGGCCATACCTAAACAATATCATGAATACATTGATGTTTTCAGTAAGAAGGGGGCAGACTCTCTTCCACCTCATCGCCCCTACGATTGCCCCATCAAGTTGCTGCCAGGATCCGAAATTCCTTTCGGACGCATCTTTCCTTTATCAGAAAAAGAACAAGAAGTACTAAAGACGTATATTGATGAAAACCTGGCCAAGGGCTTCATACGCCACTCCACCTCCCCAGCTGGTGCCGGAATATTTTTTGTCACCAAAAAGGACAAGTCTCTGCCCATGTATAGACTACCGAGAACTGAACAAAATCACGGTCAAGAATCGGTATCCCCTACCCTTGATACCTGAACTATTCCAGAAATTAAGGACTGCCGTCATTTTTACTAAACTTGACCTAAGAGGGGCATATAATCTGATCCGTATCCGGGCCGGGCACGAGTGGAAAACAGCGTTCCGAACCCGATTCGGGCATTATGAATACTTAGTTATGCCCTTTGGACTCTGCAACGCTCCTGCGACCTTCCAACACCTGATTAACGATGTTCTCAGGGACTTTCTAGATGTGTTTGTGATCGCATACCTAGACGATATCTTGATCTTTTCGGAATCTCTTGATCTGCATCGAGAACATGTCTGCAGAGTGTTGGGTCGTCTCCGCTTACACAGACTTTATGCAAAAGCGGAGAAATGCGAGTTCGAGCAACAGAGCATTCAATTCCTGGGGTTAACTATCTCTTCAACTGGCATCAAGATGGACCCGCAGAAGGTTTCCGCTGTTCTGGACTGGCCGGTACCCCTGGACAAGAAGGGAATTCAATGGTTTGTCGAGTTTGCAAACTTTTATAAGAAGTTCATCAGGGGGTTCTCAGCCATAATTGCACCCATCACGCAGTTGACCAAACAAAATACCCGTTTTTCCTGAAATCAACTAGCCCAAGATGCTTTCGAAAACCTCAAAAGACTGTTTACCTCAGCACAAATCCTCAGTCATCCTGAACCATCTTTACCGTTTATTTTAGAGTTTGATGCCTCTGAGATAGCGGTAGGTGCAATACTTTCGCAACGTAAAGGTAGCAAAGATGTAATGCATCCTGTAGGGTTCTTCTCCCAAAAACTCTCCTCTGCGGAGAAAAACTATGATGTTGGTGACCGAGAACTTCTCGCTATTAAGACTGCACTGGAGGAGTGGAGGTACCTGTTGGAGGGGGCTATGCATCCAGTACTAAATTTACACTGACCATAAGAACCTGGAATATTTACGATCTGCTAAACGGCTAAAGCCTCGACAAGCCCGCTGGGCCCTGTTTTTCTCACGTTTTTTCTTTCATATTACTTATCGGCCAGGCTCAAAAAATATTAAACCAGATGCACTATCACGAATGCATGACAATCCTAAGGACTTATCTACTCCTGACACCATCTTACCTGCAAACAATTTCTTACTCCTACAAACAGATTTACTCTCCCAGATTAAGGAAGCATCCTCTGAGTCAGCCAGGCCTACAGGGATTACTCTGATAAACAGAGATGGACTGTTCTGGAAAGGAAGCCAAATTTTCATCCCTGAAGAGGTTCGGGTCAAGGTTTTGACGCTTCTTCACGATCATCCACTGGCGGGCCACTTTGGAGTTCGCAAAACCCTGGAACTAGTGCAGCGTACATTCTGGTGGCCCAATCTGAAAGACTTTTGCGAAAAATATGTCAGCTCCTCCCCTATCTGTACCCAGAATAAGACATCCAGGAATCGAGCTTGGGGCCTGTTAAAACCTTTACCTGTACCCGATAGACCGTGGAAAATAATTTCTATGGATTTTATTGTGGAGCTTCCATGTTCTGAGGGATGTTCAGCCATCTTTGTGGTGGTGGACCGTTTAACCAAGATGGCTCATTTTCTGCCCTTAAGGGGAACCCCGTCTGCCATCGAAACTGCTTGTATATTTGTCAAGAAGATCATCAGACTTCATGGAGTTCCTGTAAACATAGTTTCCGATAGAGGGGTACAATTCACCTCACGTTTCTGGAGAACCCTGTGTGAAACCCTAAAAATTGAATTGGCCTTATCCTCGGCTTATCATCCTCAAACTAACGGGCAGACAGAAAGGACCAATCAGACCCTTGAACAATACATCAGATGCTTTACATCCTTCACACAGGGCGATTGGGTATCCCTGTTGCCTGTAGCAAAATTTGCTTACAATAATGCCAAACATTCTGCCACCGATCAATCCCCTTTTTTCGCCAATTATGGCTTTCATTTAACCTTTCTACCCGATTTCCTTTCAGAGTCTTCAGTTCCGGCAGTACAGAGTACAGTGGATTTCCTCAGTCACAACAACCGAATGTTGCAGGAAACCGTGTCCAAGGCTCAGGCAGATGGTAAGAGAATCTTCGACCGAAAAAGAAGAGGGGAGTTGAACTTACAGATCGGCGATCAGGTATGGCTTTTTACCAATAATATCAAATTAACATGTCCTTCTAAGAAGTTGGCACCTAGATGTATGGGACCTTTTCCGGTCAAGAGGAAAATTAATGAAGTTTCTTACGAACTGACCTTACCTGATTCGCTTAAAATACACCCGGTATTCCATGTATCTCTTCTTAAACCTGCTATACCTGATCCCTTCCCTGGTAGAGGAACTAGACCTCCTGAACCTATTGTAATTGATGGCAGCGAGGAATTTGAGGTTGAGGCTATCCTTGATTGTAGGAGAAGGCAAGGACAAAATCAATTCTTAATCAAGTGGAAAGGCTACGGCCCAGAAAGCAACTCGTGGGAACCGGACAGTAATGTTCATGCTAGGCGTTTAGTTTGCGCCTGGTTCTCTACCCATCCTGAGAAAAGAAGGTTGATGGGCATCTGGAGGCTGCCCTTTGTGGGGGGCAATGTCAGGAATCTACCAGCGCCAGACCTGGGCGCTTGCATGCGCCTATGCGCCGGTGCGCCCCTGTGCAAACATGGCAACAAACAGCTACTGTTTCCATGCATCAGCACGGCGTTCGGGCGCGCGTGCAGGCGCGCGTTAGCGCCAAAGAGCACATAAGAGTTCCTCTGTTCCATGGGTGCATTGCTGCTTCGTCTCAGCTCTGTGATTCCGGTTAAACCTGCATCTGATTGACTATTTCCTGATTTGACCCGGCTTGTCTGACCATCCGTCCTGCCTGACTACTCTGCTGCCTTTACCAGATACCGTTGCCAACCTCTGCTTGACTACCGACTCTGCCTCTGCCTCTGCCTGCTGTGATTACCTGTCTCATCTACCTGCCGACCCGGACTGTCTGACCCTGCTTGTGCCTGTTTGCTCTTGCTGTTGCACCTCCAGCTCCTGTGATCTCGGCAACTCCAGTGTGTCAGCCTGCTGCTTCCAGTCACCATCTTACCTGCAGTCCAGCCATCCCTGGAGGGATCTCTACCTCACTCCAGCATCAGAGACTACACTCCAACAGGCACTCCTACCCCACTGCGCTCAGGAGACCACTGTCCCCACTCCAGTGGCTCTTGAACCAGCATTGTATGAGAGGTCTTCTCCTACAAGTCAGGCTCTACTACCAGGTACCTAACAGGCTGCTTGTTGTTTGCCTGAGATAGAGCAAGAATTGAGTGTTAAAATAGGGCCTTGTTCCAGTGCAAGGGAAACACATTCACTCTGAGTGCTTTGAGCCCTTTGCAGGCCATCGGTGGAGTGAATGTTTGCTTTAGCTTTAGCTGCGACTCCCTTGCACTTGTTTTTCACCATAGCTAGCACTGAGGATATTCCCCTGTGGAATACTCACTGAGTAGGGTGTAGAAATGGGGTAAGCATGTCCGGACAAGGATACACAGCAACCCAGGTGTCAACCATCCTGTAGCGAAGTTCTTTAGGAAAAGGGTGAAAGAAAGTGACTGAGTAACTTAAAAGGGCTATGTGCAGAAGTTGGTGGTAACATTATTACCTGTGGTGTGATCTAACACCTGGTCATCCACCTGAAACTAATGTGGGGTGCACATAAGAAAATCAGGCGAACAATTGTCATATTTTCCTCATTGTTTCACAGCAAGTCGGAATTGAGAAAGTAAATAATATACGAAAATTCTCGTACGACAAAGGATTTTTTTTTGTTGTTTATGGTTTCTGATCATGCGCAGGCCTTTGTTTCCGATTCTTCACATACGAAAATCATACAAAAACGGTGCACATTAAACAAAAATCATTCATTCTGTTCCCGTATGAGAACAATGTTGGAGTTTGTCCCTTCAGAAATTTTCATTCGGAAGATCAGAATTGGCTGTCGAAAGTTGTGTACACACTATCAGAAAATCGTACGATCGTTCCTTGGATGAAAATGTTAGCCTGATTTGCTTATTGTGTGTATGAGCCTTAAAGTGTAAGTTCACCTTTACAGAAAATCTGTAAAGTGAACTTACACTGACTGGACCCCTTTCCCATCGCACCTGGTCCCGCTAACCTGCAGTCCAGCGATCACCCGTTCTGACCAATCGCATCGCCGCTTTACCAGTTCCTTCTTTGTCATTGTATTTTGTACACCAAGCTGTGCGTCTGGCCACATACATGCTCCCCGCTTCCCCCTTTTTTGTTCCCCCTCCCCCTTTCCCCTCTCTCTACCCTTGCAAGCACACTTGTATTTTCGGCCCCAGATGCTGTTATGTTACTGAGCCAAATTTATGCTCATGCAATTTCCAATGTGGGGGGACACGGGGTGTTAATTTATATTCTTTGCCTTCCCCCCCCCCTCCCCTCCCCTCCAATTGATTATAAATAATCTCCCATTTATTATCTTTATCCAAACTACTCATTCTCATATCGACTTTTTCAGTTGGTACCATAAGGGACCATGTATTGGACACACAATCAGCTTGGTTGGTTCCCCAGCGGAACCCTCTTTTTGTTTATATATTATTTGTTAGTCTTTGCTACATACTCTGTGCTAGCATTTGTGTATCCCCCATTATGGTTAGGTCTCTTGTTGCCCATTGCTGTTTTTTCCATTGTCCCCTTTTTTGTTCATGATTCTGCATATCACAATGTTTGTATAAAGGCACTAATATGCCTGTTATATTACCACTCCCGCTGTATTTTATGCTAATACACTGCTGAATATCCGATCATGTCTGTCCTTTTGTAAAAAACACTTACATCTTTTAGCATGACCCAGTTCCTACTCATTTTTAAAGAAACTACTTTAATCTGGCATGGGTGAGTGTTGACCCTATATCCCATTTTTTTGTTTAATATTCTTTATGTCTTCCCTTAACCCCCTTTTTTACTCCTTCATGCCTGATTCCGATCGGGCTAGGTTTACTCCATGCATTTGGTATATATCTTTATACGCTTCCTTCTTTGTGGCCAGTTCCCCCTTTCCCCGCCCCCCCCCCCCGAGGCGCGTGTGGCCAGAACGGTTGCCCGGCAGGGAAAGCCGCCCCAGGGATTCTTTTCCCTGGGGCGGCGCCTAGGGAGGTACTTGGGCGTTTCTCCAGCTCACGCCCATTGCCTCCATGTTGCCACTCCGGCGAGCATGCCCAGTTCGCCGGAGTGGCACTTCCGTGCCGGTGGGGCGGGTGTGCGCGACGTTGCTCCAACGCTATTACGTTCGCGCATGCGCGGTTGGGGCGGCGCCGCGCATCCTCGCCTCGGGAGGTCTGTATAGGGCGTCTCAGCTGACGGGCTCCACAACACAGCTGTGCCTCATTCTGACGCCGGCTAATTGGAGCCCGTACACCATTTAAACCAGCCTCACTCACTCCCTGCTAAGGCGCTATACATGCCGGACGCTGGGTTGTGAGGCTGGCTACACTAACACTTGGTCTTCTTAAGGTATTTTACTCCATGTATTTTTCCTTACCTTCCTTTTATTCAAGGATCAATGTTACAAGTGCAATATATATCTCTCCCCTCATTATTTATTTACATATCTATATTTATACAGTTGTATTGTTCTTGCTTTTTTACTACTTCCTAGCCTGCTATGGTCTTAGTCCCTGCAGGCTATTGGGAACACACACATATGGGTATTGTAGCAACAGAATTGTTTCTTACATACTTCCCATATACCATTATGTTATACTCAACCATATTACCCCAGCTCCTCGGACGTACAACTATAGAACCCTTCAATACTTATGCATACCATATACTTACTCGTGGGTATACATCCTGTATTTATTATTATCCTTTACTATGTAACATCTTCATTACACCATCCACATATATATATATATATATATATTTTTTCTACTCCTATGCATTTTAAGCCAGACCTTACTCATTAACCTGCATTCAGTGTACCTTTCAGTTGCACCGAGCCATTAAGTTTGTTGCCTATATATGTAGTATCTTTAACATGCTCCCTACTGCATATCATTGTTTATACCAGTTTATTTATTTATTTTTTCCTAAAATCACCTATACTGGATCTCCTCTAAGGCTCCTCAATTCTTTCATTTCTTAGAGACGCCTTCCTGTGACCTCAGCATATCGCTCTGGCTTGCGCATGCCCGGGTCGGGCGGGACGGGAGCACTGTCACACTCCTCTATGGAGATTGCAGCCTACCAACCTGCAGCCCTCACCACCTAAGAATAGCATCCATATTTGTTATACCATTACTGCTCACTCCCACATCCTGCCGTTTCCTTTGGTTTTAACAAAAACCTCCTTTCTACAAGCAATTAATGAAATCCTTTCAGGTAGGCGATCAATCGATCATTTCAACCTCTTACTGGATATCTACTTATAGTTCTACCAACATTTGACCCCTTTTTTTCATTCTTTCAATTAGTTTAGATGAACCCCTCTCTCTCAACTATGCCCCTGAAGAAGGACCCTACAAACACTAAATACCCCGAAACGCGTCGGGCTTGAGAAGAGTTTTCTGGTTCCTTTTATCATTGCCTCTTACTTGATGTTCATCATGTTTACTATGTAGTATTACCATGTTACTCTAGATATCCATTTTGTTTTTAACATTTGTATTTTCCAACACGAATAAAATTTATATGTTTTTACTATGTACAATAGCTTCTACCTGTATAATTTTTCTTTGTCTATGCAAGTGCCGGGAAAGTCCACCTAGGGGAACCCATTGTCTTGTGTCTTTACCAGTCGGGGGGATTTGAAAAAAAAAAAAAAGAAGTATTCTGAAATTGATGGCAGCAACACGTCTCAAAAAAGTTGTCCCATCGAGACATCTTTTTCAAGCAAGGCCTTGCATATTTCAGCAGGGCTATGCTAAACCACATACTGCATCTATGACAACAGCCTGGCTTCCTAGTAGAAGAGTCTGGGTGCTTAGCTGGCCTGCCTTCAGTCCAGACCTTTCCCTAATTGAAAATATTTGGCACATCTTTAAACAAAAAAATATGGCAGAAGACCCAGGACTGTTGAGCAGTTAGAAGTCTATATCAGGCAACAATTGGACAACATTCCTTTCCCAAAACTCCAGCAACTGGTCTCAGTTCCCAGATGTTTACAGAGTGTTAAAAAAGAGGAGGGGATGCTACACCGTGTTAAACATGGCCCTGCTCCAATATTTTTTTAAACGTGCTTTTGCCACCAATTTCACAATTACCTTATTTTTTTCTTAACCACTTCCATATCGGGCCGATTTTGGCACTCCCCTCTTAAATGTAAAAATCATCATTTTTGCTAGAAAATTACTCAGAACCCCCAAACATCATATATGTTTTTTTAGCAGAGACCCTAGGGAACAAAATGGTGTCCATGCAACTTTTTATGTCACACGGTATTTGCGCAGCAATATTTCAAACCTGTTTTTTTGGGTTTCATGAATTAAAAAAAAAAAAAAAAAAAAAAACCCACACACACACACAATAAAAAGTTAGCCTGATTTTTTTTGTATGTGAAAGATGATATATAAATAGAATAGATACCCAACATGTCATGCTTCAAAATTGGGCACACTCGTTGAATGGCGCCAAACTTCGGTACCTAAAAATCTCCATAAGCGATTCTTTAAAAATTTTTTACAGGTTACCGGTTTAGAGTTACAGAGGAGGTCTTGGGCTAGAATAATTGTTCTCGCTGCAATATTTGCGGCGATACCTCACGTGTGGTTTGAACGCCGTTAACATATGCGGAAGCGACGCGTGTGTACGTTCACTTCTGTGTGCGAGCATGTGGGGACGGGAGCACTTTAAATTTTTCCCTTTAAATGTTTTATTTTTCTTTATCACTTTTATTCCTATTACAAGGAATGGAAACATCCCTTGTAAATAGGTATAGGGCATGACAGGTCTTCTTCACAGCAAGATCTGGGGTCTGTCCCCATATTTCACCTCTAGGCTGGAAAGCCTGAAATAAAAAATTAAAAAATAAATTAAAAAAGCACAATCTAGTCTTCCCAGCCGAGGCAACAGCAGTGTTTACATCTGCTGAGGCCGGACGTGACGTCATACAGTCACACCCAGCCTCTGAAGGTCATAGGAGGTACCCCCGCTGCCTGTAAAATCAATCAAGCGGCTGAACAGCCGTTATGATTGTTTTTACACGACAGGGAATCGCAGGCAGCTGCAGTCATCATTTAGATTTAACCAGTTAAAATCCAGGACGCTATAGGATGTCCACCTAAGGAGAATTGGTTAAAAAAAATCGTATATTTTCTCAGTTTAAACATTTGATATAGGTTTCTCATTTTCTATTCTATTTCTATTGTGAATAAAATATGGGTTTATGAGATTTGCAAATGATTGCATTCTGTTTTTATGTACATTTCACACAGCGTCCCAACTTTTTGTGGAATTGGGGTTGTATACATTCAATGTTACATCAAATATTAAAAAGAATCTTTTGGGGCCGTGGTCTCGGCATGGAGGAGTGGAGCCGCGTTTTCAGAGGGCTCCCAGGCCACGGCTCTTTACTAGTCCAACCGCACAGCCTTACCACATATTTCGGCTTCTCAGCACACCTACGCAACTGAGAAGACTACACCGCTGATCTACGTGCCTCGGAACACCCATGGAGAGATTTCTCATACCGAAGCAGCCGGCGGTATCAACCCCGGATCCTTCCAAGATGGCGCCGGGAGCGGATGAGGGAGCAGAGCTTAGCGCGCCTTCAGGATGAGGAGAGAGACATAATAAACGGTAATGACATGCTGCCGTTCTCTCCGACTAGCGACCTCTCCCCCTGCCTCCTCCGCTCTCTGTCCCTCACATCTTTTGACAGCCCAGGAAGGGAACCCAGTGACTCACTTCAATGGGCTTTGCAGGGCATTCAGCGCTTCGAGCAACAGAGCCTGACACTCGGTGTGCCTTTGCCTATCTCACTGCAGGCCTCCATGAGCACTGCCCCACTTACGCTGCCCTCACAAGAGCCCTCACCCATGCTTACTGGAGAGCAGGCACTGTGGACACTTTTACAAAAATTGCCCACCAGAGATGATCTGGACTCTCTTGCACTTAGAATGGAGGCAGCGCTCCGCGGGGAAATTGAAGGAATTAAGCAAACAGTAACAGAAGTTTCCACACAAGTCACCACTGTGGAGTCGGACACTGCAACCCTTCGTCAAGACGTCACCTTCTTGCATGACGCGCAAGAAGAAGTTATAGACCAAATCGCACAGCTGCATATGTTGATAGACGATTTGGAAAATCGCAACCGCAGGCGCAACATCAGAATCCGCGGTCTGCCAGAAGCCACTCAGCAAGCAGACCTAAAGATGACGGTGACTGCCATATTCAATGTCTGCCTAGAGCGCCCAACGGAAACACCAATTGCCATAGACAGAGTCCACAGAACCCTCGGCCCCAGAAACACAGCGGAAGACAGACCTAGAGATGTCCTTTGTTGCTTGCATAATTACTCTATCAAAGAGGACATTCTCCAACGGGCTTGGCATAGAGGTCATATTGACTTTGACGGAGCTTAGGTTTCTCTCTTGCCAGATGTTTCACGGAGGACTCTGCAGATGCGCCGCTGCACGAAACCCCTGCTGGAGAGGTTTGGCGAACAGGGAATCACTTATAAGTGGGGTCATCCTTTCCATTTGATTGCATGGAAGGGAGGTCGCACATACATCCTCCGACATCCCAGAGAGGTTCCCACCTTCCTCAATTCCCTCGGGTTGCCTTCAATGTCACTGCCTAACTGGCGGGCGTTTGTACTGACTCCCAACATCAATACCCCAGGGGTGAATTCTTCTGGCAGGCCGCAAAGACTTCGACGCAACCGCCGATCTCAACGCAGAAGACCTCAGGCTCCTCAGGACAACGAGATATGAACCCAGGGAGTTGAGTTGCTCTCAAGATGGAGGACGGTCTTACATTTCGCCTGTTGTCCCTTCGGCACATGTGAGTGTTATCTATCCTTGTCTTGCTGGCTCTCCGCCGGCTTCGGTAGACCAACCGACTGGAAGACCTTTTTCCCCTAAATTTTTTTTATTTTTTTTTTGAAAATAGCCTCTGGCCCACTTGACTTTCTAGTTTCTCCTTGGCCTGTTGGCCTCATGGAAACGCAACACGTCCCCATTATCCTGGACTGCTGTTATATAGCCAGAGACAGAGGGAAAACATACAGTCCTATAGGCTGGACTCACCTGAAGGTGTATGTTTGAGAAGAGTCAGATTCGTTTGGCCCTATCACCATGGACCAGAGAAAACAGGCTGTATGCACATCTGCTAAGGGTTCTCCCATCCGTTAGGTCCCTCTACTTAGCCTAGTACCTCAATACAAAAACATGGGTTTTCCTAGGTCGTAATACTTTTTGCTTGCATGTCCGCAGCTGGTGGGGGAGTAATCCTTAAGATGGGACTCAGAAGGGCTGGTTAATAGTAAAATGGTACAGTCAGTGGTTTAAAGTTTAAAGTTCTGGTATAACGCCTGGTTCTTTTATGTTCAGTCCTAATGACCTCTAAAGTTGGGTATCTACTTGGTGGTGATGCTAGGTTACCGATGGCCCCCCCTTTGCCCCTCCCCCCCGCCTCCCCTTCTTTAACCCGCCCCCCTGCCTTCCCCCCCACGCCCTCCTCCTCCTCCCCGCCCCTTTTTTTTGTTTGTGTTGGGAGGGTGGCGGGGGAGGGGAAATGTAGAAGTATTCCGTCTTGAGACCCGGGGATTGTTCCGGCTGGAACTAGATCCCTTCAGGATTGTTAACTGGGGGATGGGGCTATGACTAGCGCCCAGTGGGCATAGACCCGGTGGGGGTGAGTGGACCCTTCCTTAGTCAGACCCAATATTAAGAGGTCGGAGATTGCTATAGTTTTTTCCACCTAAGGTATTATTGAATGTTTTATTCTTTATTTTTTTTATTGTCTGTTTTAAATGTTAAGAAATGTTATGTTAAGCTGATTGTTACAAAGTGATTTCATATGTCTTTATGGAACTATTTCATTTAAAAGAAGCCGGAAGCTATAATGCGGTACCGGAAGGGACCGCTTCCTCTGAGAAATGGGTTGGGGGGGCCCTGTGTTCCGGGAGCCCGAACTCCGAAATGCCTTACCTCTTCCCCCATTAGGCCCTAGCTTCCCAAATAGGCAGTAACCCTCCATTTGGAGATTTAGTTTACTCTCACCCCTCCTTTCTTGTCTTCCATTTCTCTCTTTTTCTTGTTCCTAGCCCCCCTTTTGTGTCTCCTCCTACCCTTCCCCTGCTCCTCTCCTATTCTAACCCGCCTTCCTCCTCCCCCCTCTCTCCCACACCACTAACAGCCCTAGTTGCTGGCGAGGCCTAGAGACCCGACCCCACCCTATCCGACATGTCTCTGAAGTTTGTGTCCTGGAATGTGAAGGGCCTTAATGCTCCAGAGAAGCGAACCAGCTGCCTCACAGATCTATGTAGGCAAAGACCTCAGGTAGTATTTTTGCAAGAGACCCATTTTCGGGCGGATAGTATCCCAAAACTTTACAGTAAGCATTTCCCAATAATGTACCACAGTGTTTCACCCTCCTCTAAATCTAAAGGGACGAGTATCCTCCTGGCCAAAACTTTGCCCTGGCAGCTGGGGGACCTCCATGCTGATCCCGAAGGTAGATACCTTTTTGTCAAGGGTACCCTTCAGTCGCAGACATATATCTTCGCAAATCTGTATTTGCGGAACGTGGACCAGCTTCCAGTGCTTGAATCATGTTTGGACGCCCTGGCGTCCTTCACAGAGGGAACTTTAGTGTTAGGGGGAGACCTTAACTTTACCATGGATCCTCAAAAAGACACATCGACGGGCTCTTCAGCCCTGCCCTCAAGATCCCGGAACTGAGTCAGGGAACTGTTGCATTCCCATCGATTGGTTGACATATGGCGGATTCTCCATCCGCAAGAGAGGGACTTCACCTTTTTCTCGGCAGCTCATAATTCATACTCCAGGATCGATCTCTTCCTGGTCTCCCACGCTACAATCCCATTAGTCTCAGGAGCACAGATTGGGCATATTGCACTCTCAGACCATGCTCCGATCTCTTTGACTTTAAATTCGCAACGCCCGCCACCCAAATCGGCCATATGGCGACTAAACAAAGCTCTTATCCAAGATCCTGAGGTTAGAGCAAACATTTTACGAGAATTGGGTCTTTTCTTAGAGAGTAACAATCAGTCACTAATCCTCTGACTATTTGGTCAGCACATAAATGCTATATAAGAGGGATATTTATTAAAAACATGGACACAGACTCAAAGTGGGCAGGGAAAAAACGCTATCCGAATTACTCGCAAAACTCCATGACTGTGAAAAACGTCATAAAAATCACCCAGATAGGGCCACAGAGGCAGAGGTAACCAACCTTAGGGAGCAAATCAGAGAGCATTCCCTATTCCATTCTAAAAATAGCCTCTTGAAGGCACGCAGAACCTTTTATGAGTTCGGAGATAAGTGCAGCAGAACACTAGCAAATGCCCTACGGACCCAATGTAACAGATCCTACATCCCGCCTTATCTTCCACCACATGAACTAAAATTCATGACTCTGCAGAAATGGCAGAGTCCTTCAGGGTGTTCTATGAAGCTCTTTACAACCTATATTCCCACCCTTCGGAGGAACGGAACCAGAATAAGCTAGAAGCCATAGAGACCTACCTTGTGGCTGCAGATCTGCCTTCTCTCAACGAGGGAGAGGTAGAATTGCTATCACAGCCTATTACTTCGGACGAATTTATGAAAGCTCTGGCTGACACTCCGATGGGGAAAGCACCTGGCCCCGACGGCTTTACAATCTCCTATTATAAAAACTTCCAAACTCAACTGGCAACCCACTTGGTTACTGCCTTCAATGCAATATTAAATAGTCACGCCATACCGCCAGATATCCTGCAAGCCAACATATCTGTCATCCCTAAGCCTGAGAAAGACCCGCTTCTTTGCGCAAGTTACAGGCCTATCTCCCTTCTTAACTGTGATTTGAAATTATTCACGAAAATTCTAGCCGAAGGTATAGGCTCTATTCTACAGCGCATAATCCCACTAGACCAAGTGGGCTTTATTCGCAACAGAGAGGCACGAGACAACACTATTAGGACAATAAATGTGGTGGCAAAGGCCAAACGCCTTAACATCCCTTTCATCTTGTTGTCTACAGATGCCGAAAAGGCGTTCGACAGGGTAAACTGGACTTTCCTCTTGGCCACCCTACGACGCCTTGGCATGCCGGCCCCCATCCCATCCTGGATATCTGCCATATACTCTTTCCCCACCGCAACAATTAGAGTATTCGGGACGACCTCTAGCCCCTTTAAGATAAGTAACGGTACGCGACAGAGGTGTCCACTTACCCCGCTCCTTTTCATAATTTCCCTAGAGCCCTTATTACAACATATTAGACTTAACCCGGACATCAGAGGACTCGAAACAAGCACTTATCATAAAATTGCCACCTATGCGGACGACCTGTTTTTTTACATCTCGGATCCACTTACGTCTCTACCAATCTTATTATCAGCAATATGCCAATATGGGGAGTTATCGGATTTTAAAATCAACTTCCAAAAGTCAGAGGCGCTGAACATCACCCTTACCCCAGGTTCTCGGGCTTCCCTTTGCAGCAACTTCCCCTTCAGGTGGACTTCCCAGGCCATCCAGGGCACTAAAATCCCCTCTGACTTACACCTCATTTATCAACTTAACTTTCAACCACTCCTGAGCGTTTTTGCCTCAGACCTAGAAAGATGGAAGGGCCTGGCGGTCTCCTGGTTTGGTAGATGCAATGACTTAAAGATGAATATCATGCCGAGACTGCTCTACCTCTTCCAAGCACTGCCTGTTAGGATCCCACAGGGCTTCTTTCGTAGGTTATGTTCAGTCTTTATTAGATATGTCTGGCAGGGCAAACCCCCGAGGCTCAAGAGAACTCTATTACAACGGCCAAAATCCAGAGGAGGCGTTGGTCTTCCTGACCCGGCTCTATACTACACAGCAGTTCACATGAACAGAGTTGTGGACTGGTGCAGGCACTCCTCTCATAAGCTGTGGATTGGGCTAGAACAGGAAACAGTCCAGTTCCCCATTGAGGGTCTACCCTGGAGTGGAACTCATTCTTCCAGATCCTCCTCTTTCCACCCATTGATTGAACCAACCCTACAAGAGCTTTGCAGATACTTCAAGATAGCGGAAACGCCCAGTTATCCTTCTCCACTGACACCCATAATTGGGCATCCGGACTTCTTACCAGGCCTCTCTGATAGATCCTTCCGGCTCCACCCGGATCGGAGTCTAGTGAGAGCCTCCTCTTTTTGTGGGCCTTTGGATTGGAGCGAGCCTTCTAACATTTATCCTAGCTTTAATTCCTCCATACTGGGCAGATGGAAGATCTCACAATTGTCACACTTTCTCAGATCCCTTCCAGAAATTAGCGGTTTCTGCAGACAACCAACTCCCTTTGAAGAGTTATGCCTGGGAGAGGAGCCAATACGGAAATCCCTTTCTCACTCTTACAATATGTTACTGACCCATACGTCCCAACAGGATCCCCCATACCTGAGGAAGTGGGAGAGGGATCTTAACATTAAGTTTACAGAAGATCAAGAGACAGGTTTTGGGAATCATTCACAAACTTACTGATGTGGCCCTTCAGGACAATCCAGCGGCAATACTGCTGAATCTGACTCTGATGTCCAGTAAGCATTACCGCAAATCTTTGCTGAAACACCTCTTGAATGCGGCCAGGGCGTGTGTCCCCAGCATGTGGAAGCACCAATCCCCTCCGACAGTGATACAATGGTTTGGTAGGGTTTGTGATATTCAGCGAATGGAACGCCTTACAGCTGCCCTCAGGGAAAAGGAGGAGGAACATAGCACTAGATGGACACATTGGGATCGGTTTCGCTTTTCAGATGAGTACAAGTCCTATTTGTAGGCATTCTACCCCTAGTTGATTAGGGGCCGCGGGTCGTCTGCCTTGCCAGAACCCCATATCCACCCCCTTTTCCTTCCTACTTCCCCACATCTGCTCCTCCTTATTTCCATCCCTTTTTCCCTCTAATGACACCACCAGTGTCATCCACCCTTTCTTTTTGTTTCCCCACTATTAAGAAAAAACCCCGGATTGCTGTACCCCATTTTGGTACCACTCCTATGTTAGTAGGATTGAGAACCATATTTTATATAGAATACAACGCTTAGAATGAATTCACCATAAGATAGTAACGAAATATTTGGCCAATAGAGATAAGCTCGTATTTCCCCTTGGGGAGTCACTTCTCTACTAGTTAGTCTAACTGCTTTGCTGATACACCCCCATTGGATTTATGTTTAATTTATGTTTGGTAAGAGGGTTCTCTCTTCAGTACTGCTGTGTAAGACAGGCCAGAGTTGTCAACTTATGACTTCCTGCCTCAATAGCACATTTTAAGGGAACCTTTCCTGCTATCACGCCAATGTACATTTGATTTGTTTGTGAAAAACTATTAACAGAAACAAGCAAATAACGGTCATGTTGTATTCCTTGTCTAATTGTACATTCTGCATTCCTTAAATAAAGATTTAAAAAAAAAAAAGAATCTTTTGAATATAGTTTTAGGAAAGCAAGTCGGGAGAAATTCTACACTGGACAATCATTATAGTCAGCTAGTTCCAAAAGCTTAAATATGAAAAAAAATACTATGAATGTTCTATACTAACCCCAATCTGAGCTGTAATGTGTGTGCACCCCACAATCTTCGCTCCTGCTAGAGGCTTTTCACCCTGTGCTCTCTTCCTTAAGGAAATCAAAGCTGTCATTT
The DNA here is from genome assembly GCA_037952925.1 of Lithobates clamitans. NCBI lineage: Eukaryota > Metazoa > Chordata > Amphibia > Anura > Ranidae > Lithobates > Lithobates clamitans. The sequence continues at coordinate 4,159,398 of JBBGZY010000942.1, forward strand.
CTGGAGGCAATGAAAAAAGTAGAAAATTACAGCAATAAACAGAATGTTAACTTCAAACAATACTTTATCCTTTGATTGCATAGACCACTTACAAGCTTATTCAATAAACAGTGCAAAGAAAAAAACATATGCAAATATATTTCCTTTAGCATGCAATCAGAATCTATTTTGTATTAAAAATACCAATAGCAAAGAAATGTCACATGCATGATCCCAACTCTTCTTGGGCTAAATCGTCAGTTACCTTGTTCAGCAATTTCAATCTCACGCCGTCCAAACTCCGCCTGCTTAATATTCTTAACACAAAAGTCACTGCTGCCTTTTGACGAGGTTTGTTGTTTGTCTCGAGGGGATGAATCGTCATCTGAGCTGTCTGTGTAAGAGGCAACTACAAGAAGAAAGTAAGCATAAATATATTTCTGATAAACGGTTTTGCTACAGTAATTTAGAAAGTAGACAGAATATAGAACAATTTCGTAGGCCCTGGTTCACACAGGTGCGGCTTTGAAATCGCGCTACTTCAGCACGATTTCAAAGCCGCACATCACTGATTTGTATTGCTGATTTCATTGGCTTGCAACTTGCATAGACTTCTGTTAAATGACGTCACAATTAAATTGGTAAAAGGTAAGTGCAGGAACCTTTTTCATAATCGCTGCGACTCATATGAACAGTTCCATTGCTGGCAATGGGATGCTACTGGTCATGCGATTTTGAACGGTCAAATTGCACGACAAGTCGCACTGGTGTGAACGGGGGCTAAAATACAAAACTCTTATGCCCCGTACACACGGTCGGACTTTATTCGGACATTCCGACAACAAAATCCTAGGATTTTTTCCGACGGATGTTTGCTCAAACTTGTCTTGCATACGTACGGTCACACAAAGTTGTCGGAAAATCCGATCATTCTGAACGCGGTGACGTAAAACACGTACGTCAGGACTATAAACGGGGCAGTGGCCAATAGCTTTCATCTCTTTATTTATTCTGAGCATGCATGGCACTTTGTCCGTCGGATTTGTGTACACACAATCGGAATTTCCGACAACGTATTTTGTTGACGGAAAATTTTATAGCCTGCTCTCAAACTTTGTGTGTCGGAAAATCCGATGGAAAATGTGTGATGGAGCCTACACACGGTCGGAATTTCCGACAACAAGGTCCTATCACACATTTTCCGTCGGAAAATCCGACCGTGTGTACGGGGCAATAGAATAGCACATTATCGGTCTCCGTAGTTAGTGTTGTTCACAAATCAATTTAACCCTTTCAGGGGTTAAAACGAGAGGGTTAAACAAATCCTAATGCCTGAACACAGTTTTGCAACTTTGACATAGGTTAGAAAAGCTGTACACATCATCGCAACTACTTAGTGTATCCAGGTGAGTAGTACTTTGTTTTTTTCAAGACATACTGGGCTTTAATTTGGTGGTAAATGGTAATTTTTTTCCCGAATTTTCCTGATTATAAAAAGGAAAAAGTGGCACAAAATAGTAAAACAAGTACATTTTTTAGAATCTAGCTATATATTCTTTGCTATTAATATAACCTACTGCCAATCGCAGCCATACCACATATGTGTATATTTGCTGTTTGTACCCATAGCAGGCCACAGAAACAATAGTGTGCATTTGCTTTTTTTATCCTGCCTAAAACACACACACCGATACTAGGGGTGCACCAAATGTTTTCTTTGGTACCGATACCGAAAAGGGAAAATACACTAGGCCGAAAACCGAAACCGATACCAAAAATTACTTTTTAAAAAATATTGTTATTTTTATATACTTTAAATAAAATGTATTTTAAATAAAATGTATACATTTTTATACAACACATTGCTAACAGTATTAGCAAAATTTCCATGCGGTGCACCTCTAGCAGATATGATGCAGGAGATGGTCAGAGACTGCAGACATAGTAGGTCAGAGACTGCAGACATGGTACAGGAGACGGTCAGAGATTGCAGACATGGTACAGGAGATGGTCAGAGACTGCAGACATGGTACAGGAGACGGTCAGAGACTGCAGACATGGTACAGGAGACGGTCGGAGACTGCAGACATGGTACAATAGACGGTCAGAGACTGCAGATATGGCACAGGAGGCGGTCAGACTGCAGACATGGTACAGGAGACAGTCAGAGACTGCAGACATGGTACAGGAGACGGTCAGAGACTGCAGACATGGTACAGGAGATGATCAGAGACTATCCATTGGACACTCATACATATATGGCTTTGTGTGTGAAAGTGACAGGTAATCAGCAGTATACAGTATAAATTAACAGGAAAGTGAAGATGCTTTCAATAACCTACTAGATTCCAGGCTTAATTTTTCTGCTGCAAGTTACCAAATGGAACCAAAGGACCTTTTCAGTAAGACAACACAAAGGACAATTGGAAAATGCAAAGAGCAACAATAACAGCAAGATCAGATTTGATCTTACTGAAGTCAGATCAGTGAAAACTTAATTCTGCCTATTTGCTATGGATACTTTGCACATAGCTCTGGTCCTTGTCAAAAGCTTGCTCTTTTCATACTATATACCACCCTCACCTTGTGGTTAAGAATGTTATTCATCCTTCTCGTGGCCTCTGAGGTGTGAGATTCAGGCAAACATTTCTCACCTTCGGACTACACTGTCCACAATGCACCGCAGCCTCCTCCGCCCGACTCTCACCGCACGGAGGAATAGAGTGCCTGCCCTGTCACACACACGGAGATAGAGGAGAGGAGGAGGAGGGAGGCGGGGAGGAGGGAGTGGAGGACGGGGCATGCCAGAGGGACACTCCCACACAATGGGTGGCACCCAGGGCGGACCACATCCCCTTTTCGGTATCGGCTGTTTTTGTCATTCGGCCGAATGACAAAAAAAATGGAGTTAGACTTACTGGTAAATTTTTTTTCTAGGAGTCTTCCAAGACAGCCTCTGAGACATAGGGCTCCTTCCTCCGGGACAAGAAACACATATACCAATTGTCTTAAAAGGTGGTCCTCTAGGCCTCCCTCTTCAGTTTACCAAAGAACTACCGGAAGGCTCTGAAAGACATAATACACTAAACACCACGTCAGTACATAATTCCAACACCAGTTAAATATAAAACACCGGGTGGGAAACCAGGCTGTCCTGGAAGACTCCTAGAAAAAGAGTTACCGGTAAGTCTAACTCCGGTTTTCTCCTTTCGTCTTCCAGGACAGCCTCTGAGATGATAAGCAAGGAACTTACTTTGTCAGGGCGGGACCACTGCCTGGAGGACCTTTCATCCAAATGTCTGCTCCTTGTCAGACAATAAATCCAGACGTAGTGCTTAGCCATAGTTGAGTAGCTGGACCATGTTGCTGCCTTGCAGATGACTTGAGAGGCTCCGGCCCTCTCTGCCCATTAAACCGAGACTGCCCTTGTAGAATGTGCCTTAACTAATGGTGCTTGTCTACCCTCCAACTTATAGGCTTCTATGATTGCCATTCTTATCCATCTAGCGATGGAAGATTTAGAGGCCCTGCAACCCTTGTGGGCCCCCAAAAAATTAACAAAGAGAGTCTGAGTTCCTAAAACCTCTAGTGACTTCTAAATAAACTAAAAGGCTTCTTTTAACATCTAATATTATTATTATACAGGATTTATATAGCGCCAACAGTTTACGCAGCGCTTATATAAACTTAAAGATTCCTCCTCATCTGCTTCTGAGGTGGAACGGAAAGTTGGCAGGACAATATCCTGAGATCTATGGAACATAGATGCTACTTTAGACAGAAAATTGGGATCTGTCTTAAGAATGATCTTGTCCTCCCGAATCAACAAAAATGGCTCCCAAATAGAAAGAGCCTGCAAATCACTCACCCTTCTGGCTGACGTGATAGCTATCAGAAAAACTGTTTTGAGTACCACCCATTTTAGCATGGATTTCTCCAGGGGTTCGAAGGGACTACCAGTAAGTGCTCTGAGGACCAATGCTAGATCCCAAGTGGGGCAGGCTGTAACTCACAGGCCTCGACCTTGACAGGGCTTTGAAGAAATTCCTAAACGAATCGATCTTGCTGAAGTGAGGTCTGCAAGAAAATACTCAAGGCCGCAGTCTGAACCTTCAGTGTACTAAAAGAGAGGCCCAGTTCTACGCCTGTCTGAAAAAAATCCAGAACTGCCGGAATCCCAGGATGACTCAGCCCCCCTGCTCTACCAACCAGGAATTAAATCTTTTCCATACTTTGGAATAAATCGCCCTGGTTACCAGTTTACGGCACTCGAGAAGAGTTCTAATTACTCTGAGGACCCCTGCGATTTCAACAGATGTTTCTCAGATACCAGGCTCTCTGACCGGGAGGGGTAAAGGAGGACAAATAGCCAGTCTCTTCAGGATGGCAAACCAGGGCCTCTTTGGCCAAAATGGCGCCACTAGGATGAGATCCGTCGATTCTGCCAGAAATCTTTGAAGGACCGCAGCTATCAGCTGAACTGGAGGAAAGGCATAACACAGGTTGAACTGCCAAGGACTGGCAAAGGCGTCTATCCCTGTGGCCTGGTCCTGTGGGTGGACAGAAAAGAACTGTGCCACTTTCTTGTTGGCCTTCGAGGCAAAGAGGTCCACCTCCGGTTGTCCCCAACACCGTACAATCTCCCTGAAAACATCAACAATGTTGAGGAACCATTCGTCCTGACACACATGCTGGTGGCTGAGAAAATCCGCCAGCAAATTTTGAGAGCCTTTTAGGTGAATGGCCGACAATGAAGACAGATTCACCTCGGCCCATTACAGAATCTTGTTGGCTATGGCTTGTAAGGCAGGGCTCCTTGTACCTCCCTGCTTGTTCACATATGCCACAGCTGCCGCATTGTCCGTCCAAACTTGTAGGTGTAATTCCCTTATCCGAGACTGGAAGGCCTCTATAGCCTTTAGGATTGCCAGAAGCTCCCTCTGATTTGAGGATCGACGGGCCTCCACTGGTAACCAGGCTCCCTGAGCTAAAAACTCCTTCAGGTGGGCACCCCACCCCCATGCACTGGCGTCGGTAGTCATCACTATGGCTACAGGACCGGCCCAGAACAGACCAACCTCCAGATTGTGATGAGCTCGCCACCACCATAAAGTCCTTTTTCATTTTTGCTGGTAGGCGCATAGGTAGATCTAGACTTTGTTTTCTGCCATCCCAGAAACGTAACATGAGATTCTGCAATGGACGCTAATGAAGTCTTGCCCAAGGAACCGCTGGAAAACAAGACGTCATCAGACCCAGAACTCATAACCTCCCTGATCAGGACTACTTGATTGGATTGAAGCTGGGCTACTGCCTGATCCACCTTCAGGATTTTTTCCCTGGGGAGCAACACTCATCTCCACTGAAGATATCCTGTACCCCAAATACAGGACCTCCTGTGACGGGTAAGCTGGGACTTTTCCCTGTTAACTAGCCACCTAAGAGATAGTAGGAAACTCTGGGCCTCCTGCAGATCTCTCTCTAGTTGATGAAAAGAGGGGGGCCACAAACAGTAGATCGTCCAGGTAGGGAATCACTGTAAAGGCTCTGACTCTTAGCGGAGCTAAGGCCTCTGCTAAAACCTTCGTGAAGATTCTCGGTGAAGAGGACAGACCGAAAGGTAGTGCAGAACCTCAGCGTTTATTCTGACCGCTAGCCTGAGGAATTTTTTTAATTCCTGATGTATAGGGATATGCAGGTAGGCATCCCTGAGATCTACCGTGGCCATATAGCAGCCTGGAAAGAGGAGAATTGTTATGGTAAATATTAAACCCATCCTGAACCGCTTGTACTTTACAAACTGGTTCAGGGGACGGAGGTTCAGGATTAGTCTGAACTTCCCTGTAGGTTTTCTCACCACAAACACATGGGAGTATACACCCTGACCCTGCTCCTTCTGGGGCACCTGTATAAGGACTCTTTGATCCACTAGGTCCCCTAATAGTAGGCCCACAGCTTTCGCTTTTTCTCGGTCTCTGGGTAACTGGATGACCTGATAAACTGAGGGGGGAAGCGATTTGAACTCCAGTCTGTAACTGTTCCTTATGATATATAAAATGAACGGACTTGGAGTAGAGTTGGTCCATTGTGAGAGGAACTCCTCCAGTCTCCCTCCCACAGGGACACAGGAGTCACTGGGGTTTTAAGGTGGTTTGAGGAGGATTAAATGGGATTCCTCCTCTCCCACGTCCTTTATGGCACGTCCAATGTTTCTTGGGATGGCCATCCCTTTCCTACTGGCCCTGTTGTCTGGGGCCTTGAAAAAAAGTTTGCCCTAGCTTTTCTTCTCTCAGGAAACGCTTTCTTCCTTTCCTGAGTACGTTCCGGCACCTCCTGGAGGTCGGGCCCAAACAGGTGGTCACCTGAAAAGGGTAACCCACAAAGCTTAAGCTTTGAGGTGGCGTCGCCTGTCCAGGCTTTTAGCCATACCGCCCTTCTAGCTGCCTTTACTAACGCGGCTGACCTAGCGGCTAATTTTACAGACTCGCGGAAAAACTCTGGCTTTACCCTCTCCCTATCTCCCTCCTGACTGGGCTCAGATAGGGAAGGCAAACTGGCTGCCCTGGTTAGGGACAGTGAGGGACCCTGCATCCTATCCATCATTCCTTTGAATGATTGAAAGGTGGACGCAAGCTCGCCTTTAACTGAAGTCAAAATTTTGTGACATGCTGCCACAGAGTCATCCTTGACGAGACTACTGACACAATCGGGGCATAATGGCTTCTCCCAACTGGGGCCTAATTTAGTCCCACATTAGTCCCACAAGCCTGTCCTGGCTTTTAACCTGAAAACCAAACATTTAGTCCCACAAGCCTGTCCTGGCTTTTAACCTGAAAACCAAACAGAAAAAACAAGAGGACAAACTACCGTTAGAATGCCTCCCTGACCCACACCACCACTGTGCTAAGGTCAGCCTAGGAAGTGCCCAGCCCATCACCTTAGGTTCCCCACCCAGGGAGGGAGTTACTTGGGTCCCAAGAACCCAGACCCCCCAGAAATGGTCCACCTTACCTGGGAGGTACCGGAGCAAACAGAACCGGAGTCCCCTGATGACACGGTTCCGCCGGAAATACCTTGCGTCACTTCCTCCTGCTGGAACGCAGAAGCCCCGCCCCCTCCGCTGTACGCTGAGATCAGAAGATTCACCGACATGACCGACCGTCTCTCGCTCGCCGGCCAGGAATCGCCTGTCACAGGCACAGCTTATAGGGGGGACGTAGCTGTAGTCATCCGGGGTCCAGCTCTCTCTGAGCTAACGGCAGCGGTGGAGCTAGCACCTTACTCTTTCCCAGCAGGAGAGATGGGTACCCAGGCTGAGGAGAGTCAATGCCAGGGGCTCTTCACAGGACAGTCCTGAGACAAGGAGCTCCCTTGGTTCCTTAGCGTGCTCCTTCCCGTCCGGAAGGAAACCAATAAGTGAAGAAGGAGGCCTGGAGGACCACCTTTTAAGACAATTGGTATACGTGTTTCCTGTCCCGGAGGGTGGAGCCCCATGTCTCAGAGGCTGTCCTGGAAGGCGAAAGGAGAAATACCATTTTCGGCCAATAATTTTCGGCAGCCGAAATTTCGGTGCACCACTAACTGATACTTATTTAAAAACATTTCTTTTTTTAATCCTACCTTGGATACATAGACCCTGACCTAGAATAAACCCTGATCTAGCCATTTTATTTTATTTTTTTATTTTTTTTTATTTTTTTTTTTATTTTTTTTTAGGAATATTTTATTTATATTTTTTTAGACAATTTTCTCCTCTAGCAAGTAACTTTTTCTTAGAGAGGAGAAAAGACGGGGTGGGCTATACCGTGACTGGTCACTGTAATAGCCAATTAGACATTATCACAGTGATCGGGAACCAGGCTTCCCATTTCCCGACCATTAGTAAGGGACTCGGGACTCTTGGTGAGACCCTGCTCTCTCGCAAACACAAGTATAGATAAAGACCAACTTCCATGAGGCTGCATATATGTGTACAGCCAGTGGGAAGGGGTTAAATGCCAGTATATCCCTCATTATTTCTTTTCAATACTACATCTGTTCTGTTATTAGTTACAGATGTCAGTGATGAACTGGTTGATTGTATGAGAAAATGTGGGTGGTAGTGGGTTTGATCAAATGCTGTACAAACCAGGAAAAACAAACCAAAACCAGAAGTGACAAAATATTCGTTGTCCGCTTTCATACACCATAGAGACCAGGAAACAGAAGTTCCTCCTTCATCTCTATGGTGTGCTGCCCCGAATGCTGGTTTCAGTTTCAGCTCCCCAGTGGAACAGGAAAGCCCAGGAAGGCGGGGGGAAGGGCGGGTAAGCACCTTCCACCACACAAATAAAAATTATCCAGCGGCTGTAAACAGTGTCTGCAAGAATCTGGTAAAAAGCCCCCTAATATTTACACTGCTTTGTGCCAAAACACTTTTAAATATATTATTGCTCTGTAAATATATATACACACACATATATATATATATATATACATACATACATACACACACACACATATATACACAAACATACAAAAAGGTGTGAATAGCTGAAAATGGGAACATTAACCACTTCAGCCCCGGGAAGATTTGGCTGCTCAATGACCAGGCCATTTTTTGCGATACGGCACAGCGTCGCTTTAACTGACAACTGCACGGTCGTGCGACGCTGTACCTAAACAAAACTGACCTCCTTTTTTTCCCACAAATAGAGCTTTCTTTTGGTGGTATTTGATAATTTTATTTTTTGCACTATAAACAAAAAGAAGAGCGACAATTTTGAAAATACAATATTTTGTACTTTTTGCTATAATAAATATCCCTGTAACGATATCACGTACGGGACATAAAAAGCTGTAGCTAGCTGCCATCTTGTGTGGAAGTAGCCATGACAGTTTGGCTAACCATGTAACATACAGAGAAATCTGAACTCCCTCCTCCCTTGTCTTAGGAATTCAAAGCTTTTTAAGTTCAACAGAAAAGGTTATCTCAACAGAGAAAACAGAACCAGGTTAGGTCAGTAGAAGTAGTGTTCAGGCCTGTCGTAAAACTGTCACCCTCCCCATTCAGAGACCTAACAGGCCCCAGTTGTAAATTGTCTGAATACACCTCCAACTTATAAGTATGAAATTTCAGCATGTGTCCTAACTTCTGACTTAGTAATAGCACAGCCATAATCTGGACATATTTAGTTTCCTCAGATAATATGGAACGTTTCAAGTCCAGACATTTTTTGATTTTGAAATCATCTCTACTCCTGATTTTTTATGATTATCTGCTATATATTTTTTATTTTATTTATTTGATATATATTGTCATCGTATATGATATGTTTCACTATGTGTGAATAGATTTAAATGCGCGAGATCACTTTTTTAAAATATTTTAATGAAGTGCAATGTGAACACTTTTTGGTTTTGCTGCTATCTCTTCAAGATATCACCACACATATATAGTTTTTTGTCACCTTTATGTGTTTATTTATACACATTTTTCACTATTACTCATTTATAGCGCAAAGGACACTTTCACTTATGCGTACCTAAGGACACTGCCACATCTGTGGCCCTGTCAGCCGCATCCTCCATCTTTAGAGTCTCTCGCACCACAATAACAAGTGCATCCACCAGCGCCTTTTCACAGGACTCATCCTCACTATCGGCCGGGTAAGGGGGGCGAGATATTAAACCCCCCTAGACAGGCCACATCCCTGATGGCATCAGGCTCAGAATCAGATGAGACAGACTGAGCAGGGAAAGGCAGGGGATGCTTCCTCCTGGGTCTTTGCCCACACGCTACTTCCACCCGGGATACCAATGACTCAAGGAGTGATGTCAGCGCAACCATGGGAAGCTGAGGTTCTGATGGACCTGCCATCTCCATGAGGGGATCAATGGGTGAGATGTGACCCTGAACCTCCATAGGGAAGAAGACCCTGTAGTACAAAAGAACTTTGGCACCACTAAGGGACACCCCAATGGCCAGGGTACCCATCAGCAGAGAGGGAGACACACAAGGACCCCCCCAAAGACTCACCCTACTAAACGGAGGAGCGCCGCAATTTGGACCCAGCAACACCAATGTCGGTGTCCGTTTCATATATCCTGGGACAGGAATAGAAGCATAGGGGAGAAAGAGGAGGAGCTCTGGCATCATCACAAGGTTTCAGCCATTTCTAGCGTCTCACTAGAACAAAAAAAACTTCTACCTCACACTACACTGCACACACAGCAGTGCATGCATCTAGGGGTCTCCTGTACTGGAACCCCCTCCCCCATAATGCCAGGGTAGGACACACACACCGAGAAGAGGAATGGTGGGGGGGGGGGGGGAGACCACCTGCTGCCTGCCCTGGGACTCCCACCAATCCGTGGGGGGAGGGGGAAGCCCAGTTTAACCAAGAGACTTTAGGATGGGAGGAGGGATCCTGCAGGCAGGTCCAACCATCCCTGGAGGGTACTCGCATCCACCCCAAACGGCAAAAAAAAAAAAAAAAGGGATGTAACGAAACGTCCCACACTCCGCTTGAGTGCTTTCATCATATACCTTTCGTCATATACCGCTTCCTCCCAGTCTGAATATAGATATCAGATAGTCCAACCGCTCACAAGCACAAAACAAGACGATACTGGTTTAGTTGCTGAACATGGACTCTTTATTAGAACCAAAATACAAGTCTTATATACAGTTAAAGAGGAGGTTCCTACCTCCTGCTCATATTACTCTGACAATACAACTGTAACCAGAAACCTAATTAACATGAGCTAATTAACTAATCCCTTAAAGCAGCCGATGTGACTCCATGCCCTCCTGAGCATTGTTATGATTAATCAGGATTTCACTACAGGTCAGACTTGTTGTCACCGAGCTTCACACAGTAGATTATACATTATCATAAGTATAAACACAGGACACCTTCACACAATAGCGGTAGCTCCAGCAGGAGTCGGCCCGTCTCCTACATTGTACAGAGACCAATGTGATCAGCTCTCTCAACTAACATGTTGAGTTCAGAATCAAACAAACCAAGAATACTCTTTACATTCATCCTGGGAGATATTGTGGATAAATATTACTGACCCATTTTAAGTATTCCAAGATATATTCTCAGTCACCCAGCACAGCATGACTTAGACATAAGAGGTGCATAGTGAGCTGAATAAAGGGTTTCCCAACCTTTCCAAGGGATTCTGGGTTCCACGGGCCCTCCTGTCACGGGGGGGGGGGGGGGGGGGGAGTGTACTTACCGATACGTGGTGTGGGTGACCCTCCAGACAGAACTCCTCTCCAAAGCGGGGGGGCTGTTGGCCACGTGAACACTGCAACTCGGATCAGCCCCCGTTCCTATGCGACCCTGGAAGACGTTTAACTTGCGGTCCAGCCTCTGTCCGTTGAGGCTATGTCGCAGCTGACCTAGCGCATAGCTGCGGTCTGCACACGCTCTCTGGCTGGACTGGGGAGACCACTGGATCTAGATTATCCAGCCCATCGCCCAGCCCAGCAGTTGATTGCAGATCTTCCAGGAGAACATGCATGGAAGAAAGACAAAGTAAAATTTACTAGAACCAAAAAAGATCCCAGCAAGGAGCTAGGTCCTTACTCCTGACTAGACAGAAATAAACTGAATACCTACAGCAGGGAGGGGGTTATATACTGACTGAAGACAGCCCATGGGCTTAGCCAGGTGTTTTTTGTTCTGCCTAGTCCTACTCCTGCAGAGACGATATAACCCAAATGGTCAAGATTAAGGAGGCGATGTGTCCGTCGATGAACGAAAGAGAAAAGAGACTATATGTTTGAAAAGTATTCTGACAATTAACCCATTTGTTAAAATTGAAATTAAGGAAAATAGGAACTTGGCGGTGAACAAAGACATTGCCAGTTACAAAACATAGGAAATGTTTTTTGTGCAAATGTGTCAGAAACCATGAACCAGACAGAGACAGAAGTACAGTTAAATCACACTTGTTTATTAATAAAAATAAAAAGGTAAATAGAGAAAGCGTAGTCAAGTCCGGTAACCGGATCGTGTAGTCAGCCAAGCCAGAGTTCAGTAACCAGATCGGGTAATCAGCCTGGCCAGAAGTCAGGGATCCAAGTAAAAGGAACAGCAAGCAGGATAAGGAGCCAGAAGGGATGTCAGCAAGCCAGTCTTTAAACAGGAACGCAGGAGATGGTGTCTTGTGATGTGACCAAGGCGAAGGCAGGAAGGAAGTGAGCTGGACGTCTTTAAGTAGGTGGGACTGACAAGCAGATCCACAACAGCTGGTTAACTTTGGAGAGAGAAGAGAGCTGGCAATTAGCCGATAGCTGAGTAGTCAGCTCCGAGAAGGAAGGGCCAAGCTAGCCCTGACAGTACCCCCTCAAGGAACCCCTCCCCCAGGGAGGACCACCAGGCTTGAGGGGAAAATGTCTATGTAAATCACGGAGTAGGGCAGGGGCATGTACATCCGAGGATGAGACCCAGGAGCGTTCCTCCGGACCGTAGCCCTTCCAATGCACCAGGTACTGTATGCGCCCACGGAATCTACGGGAGTCAACAATGGATTGTACCTCATACTCCTCATGGTTCTCAACCTGTATAGGGTGAGGACGTGGCACCGAGGTGATAAAGCAGTTGCAGACCAACGGTTTCAATATGGAGACATGAAACACATTTGAGATGCGCATACTAGGAGGAAGGTCCAACGTGTAAGCCACTGGGTTAATCCTGTGAAGCATACGGAAAAGCCTAATAAACCGAGATGAGAACTTCAGTGAGGGAACACGAAGTCGGAGGTTGCGAGATGACAGCCAGACCCTGTCCCCAACCTGGTAGGAAGGCGCAAGCAGGCGTCTGCGGTCAGCATGGAGTCTGTACCTATCATTAGCATGACGCAAAGCCTCCTGGACTTGTGCCCAAGTGGAACGAAGACCACAGAGATGCTCCTCTGACCAGTTGTTGTGATGGTCAAAAATATAGCAATGTAGGAATTGCTCCAAGGACTGATTGGCTCAATCTGCGGCCCCATCAGACTGCGGGTGATAAGCAGAGGAGAAAGCAAGCTGAATTCCCAGCTGTGCACAAAAGGTTCACCAGAACCGGGACACAAACTGACTACCCCTGTCCGAGACAATCACCTTAGGTAGCCCATGTAATGAAAGATCTCCAGAGCAAAAATGGAAGCCAGTTCCTTAGAAGTGGGCAACTTTTTAAGTGGAATACAATGACACATCTTTGAGAACCGGTCAAAACCGGTCAACCACCATAAGGATAACCGTGTTGCCTTGGGAGTTGGGCAACTCCACAATGAAATCCATAGACAGGTGGGTCCAGGGCCTCTCTCCATTGGATATGGGTTGTAGGAGGCCCACTGGAAGATGTCATAGATTCTTACTCTGAGCACACACGGAACAGGCAGCTACGAAGGAAGTTACATCAGCACGTAGGACTAGGCCACCAGAATTGTTGGGAAATGCCCCAAATGAGTTGATTCTTCCCAGGATGGCCAGCTGCCTTTCGAGAATGGTAAGTCTGGATCATGGCAGTATGGAGACACTCTGGGACAAAGCAGCGGTCACAAGGTTTCTCAGGAGGAGCATCGACCTGAGCAGCAAGAATTGTCACCCAAAGGAGAAGTAAGACTGGTGCGAACCGTAGCCAGAATATGATCAGGAGGAATCATAGGAACCGGAACTGACTCCTCCAAAAAGTGGAGGAAAGTTGTTGTGACAAGGCGTTAGCCCTTACATTCTTATTACCGGGTAAGAATGAGACAATGTAATTGAAACTTGATGAGAAAAGAAAGAAAAGAGCCCATCGCGCCCTTCTGGGAGAGAGGCATTTAGCCTCAAGACAAGAATGTGAGATTCTTATGGTCAGTAAGAATGAGAACCAGCACAGTGGTACCTTCAAGGAGATGTCTCCATTCTTTCAGGGCTAAAATGATCGCCAACAGCTCTCTGTCACCAATCTCGTAATTGCACTCCGCAGGTGAAAATTTGTTGGAAAAGTAATCACAAGGAAGCATTGCACTCTCAGAGGTAGGACGTTGAGACAAAAGGGCGCCAACACCAGTCTCAGAAGCATCAACCTCAAGGATAAAAGGTAATGTAGGATCAGGATGTGCCAACACAGGAGCAGAAACAAAGGCAGCCTTGAGACTTTCAAAGGTCTGAATGGACTCCGGAGACCAACTCTGTGGGTTACCGTTCTTTCTGGTCATATCGCTCAGGGGCTTGAACAGAGACGATAAATTACTAATAAACTTCCGATAATAGTTGGCAAAACCCATGCTGCAGAGGACGTAATCCCACGAGTTGAGGCCACAGTAGGACTGGCGAAAGTTTCTCTGGGTCCAATGAAAAACCAGCAGTGGAAATGACATAGCCCAGGAATTTAACCTGTTCCCGATGGAACTCACACTTCTCCAGTTTACAATAGAGATTTTTCTCAAAAATTCGGAAGACAGACATCTGTGTGGTGGCTCTCCAGGGACTTGGAAAATATGAGGATATCATCAAGATAAACCACCACACATAACTGCAACAAATCTCGGAGGACATCGTTCATAAATTTCTGGAAAACTGCCAGGGCGTTACAAAGGCCAAAAGGCATTACGAGGTACTCATAATGGCCTGTTATGGTATTAAAGGGGTTGCAAAGGTAAACATTTTTTCCCCTTAATGCATTCTATGCATTAAGGTGAAAAAACTCCTGACAATACCGCCGCCCCCAGCCCCCCCGTTTTACTTACCCGACGCCTCGAAAGTCAGCTTCGCGTTCCCGACAGATATTCCTCCGCTCATCCTGGCCGCTGATTGGCTACAGTGGATGGCTTGGAAGCAGCGCAGCCATTGGCTTGCGCTGCTGTTAATCACATCCAATGACGCGGCGCGCTGGGGGGCGGGGCCGAGTGATACAGTGAGCGGCTACAGCCGCCGGCTGTATCACGGGAGCGCGCCCGCAAGCACTCACCACCATGCGAGGGAGCTCGCATTAAGGTGGTTAATGCTTGCGGGGAGGAGCTGAAACAGCCGCCGAAGGACCCCAGAAGACCAGGTTCGGGGCCACTCTGTGCAAAACGAGCTGCACAGTGAAGGTAAGTATAACATGTTTGTTGTTATTTAAAAAAAAAAAAAAAAAAAAAAATTTTCCTTTACAACCCCTTTAAACAGTTTTCCACTCGTCGCCCTCCTTAAACCTTATGAGATTGTAAGCCCCTCTCAGATCAAGCTTAGTGAAAACCGTTGCTCCCTTGAGGCGGTCAAATAACTCGTTCTGAATCCCAAAACTATACCTCTCACATGTGTACAGATTAGAGATAGTGGCGCTAAAAAATATTTGTAAAGATATGAGTCAAAACAGCATGATACTGGTGACACTCTGATTCTATACAAAAAACAGTAATAAAAATTGAAATATAACACCCCGTGAAAAGTGTCAGTATAAAAATAAAAACATTACAAAAATCATAAACTCGTTTTTGGCAAAACAGCAATTGGACCACACCTGGGTTGCATGTGATGAACCGTGACTGCAATCAAGCCGGCTCCATATGTGAAAGACAAATGAATAAAGTGCTCCACATAGCGTGATACTGTTTTAACGAATTTATTAAAATCATTCCAAGCACACTTCAATAGTTGCACTCACTTTTAAACTGAAACAAATAAGCCTTTGAACAAATCCACAGCAAAACAACAGGATCGATGATCCAACGGTGCACCACGGTCACAGCGGACCTGAAGTGTAAACTGGTGCGTCTCTCACCCAACCTTCCAAGGCCCAGCAGTGGAATGCCGTGTAACCATGACCCAGACATGTTTTGTCAAAAAGACTTCTTTGAGTGCAACTATTAACCACTTCAGCCCCGGAAGGTTTTACCCCCTTCCTGACCAGAGCACTTTTTACAATTCGGCACTGCGTCGCTTTAACTGCTAATTGCGCGGTCATGCAATGCTGTACCCAAACGAAATTTGCGTCCTTTTCTTCCCACAAATAGAGCTTTCTTTTGATGGTATTTGATCACCTCTGCCGTTTTTATTTTTTGCGCTATACACGGAAAAAGACCGAAAATTTTGAAAAAAAATGATATTTTCTACTTTTTGTTCCAAAAAAAATCCAATAAACTCAATTTTAGTCATACATTTAGGCCAAAATGTATTCGGCCACATGTCTTTGGTAAAAAAAAAAAATGTCAATAAGTGTATATTTATTGGTTTGCGCAAAAGTTATAGCGACTACAAACTAGGGTACATTTTCTGGAATTTACACAGCCTTTAATTTTTTGACTGCCTATGTCGTTTCTTGAGGTGCTAAAATGGCAGGGCAGTACAAAACCCCCACAAATGACCCCATTTTGGAAAGTAGACACCCCAAGAAAATTGCTGAGAGGCATGTTGAGCCCATTGAATATTCATTTTTTTGTCCCAAGTGATTGAATAATGACAAAAAAAAAAATTACAAAAAGTTGTCACTAAATGATATATTGCCCACACAGGCCATGGGCATATGTGGAATTGCACCCCAAAATACATTTAGCTGCTTCTCCTGAGTATGGGGATACCACATGTGTGGGACTTTTTGGGAGCCTAGCTGCGTACGGGGCCCCGAAAACCAATCACTGCCTTCAGGATTTCTAAGGGCGTAAATTTTTGATTTTACTCCTCACTACCTATCACAGTTTTGAAGGCCATAAAATGCCCAAATGGCATAACCCCCCCCCCCCCCCCAAATGACCCCATTTTGGAAAGTAGACACCCCAAGCTATTTGCTTTGAGGCATGTTGAGTCCATGGAATGTTTTATATTTTGACACAAGTTGCGGGAAAGTGACAATTTTTTTTTTTTTGCACAAAGTTGTCACTAAATGATATATTGCTCACACAGGCCATGGGCATATGTGGAATTGCACCCCAAAATACATTTAGCTACTTCTCCTGAGTACGGGGATACCACATGTGTGGGACTTTTTGGGAGCCTAGCCGCGTATGGGGCCCCGAAAACCAATCACCGCCTTCAGGATTTCTAAGGGTGTAAATTTTTGATTTCACTCTTCACTGCCTATCACAGTTTCGGAGGCCATGGAATGCCCAGGTGGCACAAACCCCCCCCAAATGACCCCATTTTGGAAAGTAGACACCCCAAGCTATTTGCTGAGAGGCATGGTGAGTATTTTGCAGCTCTCATTAGTTTTTGAAAATAAAGAAAGACGAGAAAAAAAATTTTTTTTTTCTTTTTTCAATTTTCAAAACTTTGTGACAAAAAGTGAGGTCTGCAAAATACTCACTATACCTCTCATCAAATAGCTTGGGGTGTCTACTTTCCAAAATGGGGTCATTTGGGGGGGTTTTTTGCCACCTGGGCATTCCATGGCCTCCGAAACTGTGATAGGCAGTGAAGAGTGAAATCAAAAATTTACGGCCTTAGAAAGCCTGAAGGCGGTGCTTGGTTTTCTCAGTCTCACACATGTGGTATCCCCGTACTCAGGAGAAGCAACAGAATGTATTTTGGGGTGTAATTTCACATATCCCCATGGCATGTTTGAGCAATATATCATTTAGTGACAACTTTGCGCAAAAAAAAATAAAAAAAATAAAAAATTGTCTCTTTCCCGCAACTTGTGTCACAATATAAAATATTCCATGGACTCGACATGCCTCTCAGCAAATAGCTTGGTGTGTCTACTTTCCAAAATGGGGTCATTTGGGGGGTTTTGAACTGTCCTGGCATTTTATGCACAACATTTAGAAGCTTATGTCACACATCACCCACTCTTCTAACCACTTGAAGACAAAGACCTTTCTGACACTTTTTGATTACATAAAAAAATAATTTTTTTTTGCAAGAAAATTACTTTGAACCCCCAAACATTAAATATTTTTTTAAAGCAAATGCCCTACAGATTAAAATGGTGGGTGTTTCATTTTTTTTTTTTCACACAGTATTTGCACAGCGATTTTTCAAACGCATTTTTTGAGGAAAAAACACACTTTTTTAAATTTTAATGCACTAAAACACACTATATTGCCCAAATGTTTGATGAAATAAAAAAGATCATCTTAGGCCGAGTACATGGATACCAAACATGACATGCTTTAAAATTGCGCACAAACGTGCAGTGGCGACAAACTAAATACATTTTAAAAGCCTTTAAAAGCCTTTACAGGTTACCACTTTAGATTTACAGAGGCGGTCTACTGCTAAAATTACTGCCATCGATCTGACGTTCGCGGTGATACCTCACATGCATGGTGCAATTGTTGTTTACATGTGACGCCAGACCGACGCTTGCGTTCGCCTTAGCGCGAGAGCAGGGGGGACAGGGGTGCTTTTTTTTTTTTTTCTTTTGTTTTTTTTTCTTTATTATTATTTTTTTTTATCTTATTTTTAAACTGTTCCTTTCATTTTTTTTTTTTAAATCATTTTTATTGTTATCTCAGGGAATGTAAATATCCCCTATCATAGCAATAGGTAGTGACAGGTACTCTTTTTTGAAAAAATTGGGGTCTATTAGACCCTAGATTTCTCCTCTGCCCTAAAAGCATCTGACCACACCAAGATCGGTGTGATAAAATGCTTTCCCAATTTCCCAATGGCGCTGTTTAATCCGGCGAAATCTAAGTCAGAAAATGCTCATAGCTTCCGGTTTCTTAGGCCATAGAGATGTTTGGAGCCACTTTGGTCTCTGATCAGCTCTATGGTCAGCTGACTGAATCACCGGCTGCATTTTCAGGTTCCCTGTTGAGACAGGAGAGCCAGAGAAAAACACAAAAGACGTTGGGGGGGGGCATTCCCTCCCACTGCTTGTAAAAGCAGTCTAGAGGCTAATTAGCCGCTAGGATTGCTTTTACATGAAAGCCGACCGCTAGCTGAAAAGAATGATACCAAGATGATACCTAAACCTGCAGGCATCATTCTGGTATAACCACTCAAAGTCGTGAATGGCGTACCTGAAGACAAAAAAATGGTTAACAATAAAGCACAGTAAACGGTAAAGTATAAAAAATTGCATACCTGAAAAACAAACATGACAAAACATAATAACAATAAAACATTGCAGAAAAGAATACAGTAAAAAAGAGCAGAACAATAGAGAGAATAGAGAGAGAGAGAACAATAAAATGACAACTATTTTTTTTTATTTTATATTTTTGTATGTGTTTTTTTTTTTTTTTTTTTTTTTTTTTTTTTTTTTACACACTTTCTTTTGTAACTAACTTTTATAACTGTAACCGGTTCCAGGTTCAGGTCTCTCAAAATGCGATGGCATCTTGGGAGACCCTGTGAAAAAAAAAACAGGATTGTCAGGACAGGAGGGACAATAATAGCGGGTGTCACGCCTATATCCGCGCTTGCTGCAGACACGACATCTTTTTTGGGGGGGGTTCGCTGGGTAGGGGTACTCGGGAGGACATAAAAATGCCTCTCATGCAGCCGACTGCATTTGGTTGGGGATGTGAATGGGGGAAGTACGGGCGCTGCAGAAGCGGTGGGTTCCCAATTAGGATTGGCGAATGCAGCAGGAAGGGCACTATGGGCACGACGGGCCTGTGTTTGTCTTTTTGGTGGCAGCGGGACACTACTTGTGCTTGCCACCTCACCAGCTTGAGCTGCACTTATGGGACTCGCCACGTCACCAAGTGTTACTGCAGTGCTGGTTTGACTACGACTGGGGTGTACTAGGCCGCTGGTGCTTGCCAGTTCACCAAAACGCTACAAAAAAAACTGTTAGCGATCGCAGGGATCAGGCCTGACTCTGCGAACGCTGCAGTTATGCGTTTAGTGTTTTGTAAGTGACAGTGATCGATTGGTACTGCACTCGGGTGGGCTGGGCTGGGCGGAGGGGCAAAACGCAGGTGCTAGCAGGTATCTGGGCTGATCCCGCTAACACTGCATGTTTGGGAACCCTAAACTGCTGGGGACGCTAGTATAGATCTGATTGGATCAGATATTGATCCGTTCAGATACTATACCACTAAGGGAAGTGTACGGTGCGTGCGTGGGTGTTAGCGGTACTGGCGCTAATCTGACGCTGCCTGGGGCGACGCATATCACCGCCGGGCGATCAGGGGGCTAAACCTTTATTCGGTAATAAACGGCGGGTACCCTGACACTATAAAAAATAAACGAACTAGCCAGCGTCACCCGTAACACTTATACGGTGATCAGTGGTGAAAGGGTTAACTAGGGGGCAATCAAGGGGTTAAAACATTTATTAGGTAGTTTATGGGGGTCCCTGACGCTATAAAACGCTGACAGCGAACCTAAATATTTACCTCCCTAACTAGCGTCACCAGCGACACTAATACAGCGATCAGAAAAATGATCGCTTAGTGACACTGGTGACGGGGTGATCAAGGGGTTAAAACTTTATTAGGGGGGGTTAGGGGGGTATCCTAGACCTACAGGGGGGTAACACTCACTGCCCTAACACTGTCACAAACTGACACCATGCAGTAATCAGAAAAAAAAAAAAAAATACTGCTTGGTGTCAGTTTGTGACAGGGGGGGGGGGGGTGATTGGGGGGGGATCGGGGGCGATCGGGGGGGGGGGGGGTCGGGGGTGTTTTATGTGCCTGGCATGTTCTACTGTGTGTGTGTGTGTGTGTTGGTGCACTTACATGTCTTCTCTCCTCGGCGCTGGAACGGAAACTGCCAAAGCCGAGGAGAGATGACATCACATCCTCTGCCTGTGTGAAACTACACACAGGCAGAGGAGGATTCCCATTGGCTGGGAGCGATCGCGAGGGGGGGCCACGATCGGATGGTCTCCCCCTCTCCTCCCAATGCTCCCAGTGAAATGCCGACCGCCGCTGGCACGGGGGGGGGGTCCGATCGGGTACGTGATTCTGCCTGCCCGTGCCATTCTGCCGACGTATATCGGCGTTAGGCGGTCGGCAAGTGGTTAAAGTGTGCTTGGAGTGATTTTAATAAATTTGTTAAAACAGTATCACGCTATGTGGAGCACTTTATTCATTTGTCTTTAACATATGGAGCCAGCTTGATTGCAGTCACGGTTCATCACATGCAACCCAGGTGTGGTCCAATTGCTGTTTTGCCAAAAAAAAAAAAGAGTGGGAGGCTATACATTCTGGCGAGTGCGCTCCTCAGAGGAAGTGGTGTCACTATCATAGTGGTGTGGTGGAAGAGTAGAAGATCTATCACATAGGAAGATTGAAAAACTACTGTTGTGCTGGATTTTTTTCATATGAACTTTTTCCATGGACTTTTCACAGTTTATGATTTTTGTAATGCTTTTATTTTTATACTGACACTTTTAATGGGGTAAAAAATGAAACAAAGGAATCCCAAAATTTATGACACCACATCCCAAATATTAATTTGAGGAGAAATGGACTTTAAGACATAAAGCCTTGGGACTTTAGCAGGAGACAAGGATTTGCGGATGAAACCTTGAGAAAGTGTGTCTGCAACATACTCCTCCATGGCTTTATCCTCCAAGACCGACAAAGGGTAAACCCGACCACGAGGGGGAGTGGCACTAGGATGAAGGTCAATTGCGCAATCATATGGCCTGTGTGGAGGCAAACTAGCAGCTTGACCTTTGTCAAAGACCGCGCTAAAATCACGGTACTCCTCTGGCAGGGAGGAGAGTGAAGAGGTACACAGGACCTTGGCTACCTTCCGGAAGCATGTTTCACTGCATTGTGGTGACCAGGAGAGAACCTCAGCACAGAGCTGATCAAAAGAGGGGTTGTGCCTCTGTAACCAAGGATAACCCATAACCAGCGGAAACTTAGGAGAGGAAATCACTTGAAATTGGATTATCCCATGGTGAAGAGCCCCTACGGCCATGGAAAACTGAACCGTCTCATGAGTCACATGGGCAGGCTGTAGAGGTCTCCTGTCAAGAGCCTCAATGGCAAGTGGAGTGTCACGAAGCTGCAGTGGAATCGAGTGCTTTGATACAAAGGCAGCATCAATGAACAGGCCTGCAGCCCCAGAGTCGATTAGAGCCTGTATCTCGATAGACTACTTACCCCAAGAAAGGGTGACCGAAACCAGGGGCTTATCCTTCGGGATAACTGGGGACGACACAACACCACCTAAGGTCTGTCCATGATAGGACCTCAAGGTTTGGGTGTTCCCAGGATGGGTAGGACAAGACTTCAAAAAGTGACCTGGCCACAATAAAAAGGCACAATCTCTCCCTCCTCCTAAAGGCTCTCTCATCCACAGAGAGACGCGTGAAGCCCAAGTGCATGGGTTCATCTTCACTGACCGACTCGGTACCAGGAGGCATTGGAGGTGAGGGAGGCACAGGTGGGACTGCAAAGCTCAAAGGCAAATGTACGGGAGGCTTCCGCAAGCGCTCCTTAAAAGAAAGTCTTTCTCTGAGTCTGGAGTCAATGAGGATGGCAAACTAAATCAAGCTCTCCAGCTCAGTGGGTATATCTCGGACTGCCATCTCATCCTTGATGGAATCCGAGAGACCATGAGAAAAAGCAGCCACGAGGGCCTCATTGTTCCAAGCAACCTCTGCTGCCAGAGTACGGAACTCAATGGCGTAGTCGGCAACAGTTCTCGTACTCTGTTTGATGGACATGAGGCACTTGGCAGCACAAGCGGAGCGTGTTGGAACATCAAATACCCATTTAAAGGAGGCCACAAACTCAGGGTAACTGAAGACAACAGGTTTTTGTGTCTCCCATAGAGGGTTAGCCCAGGCCAAGGCTCTCTCAGAAAGCAAAGATATCACAAACCCTACTTTGCTTCTGTCCATGGGAAACGCCTGGGGCAGCATCTCAAAGTATATCTCAACTTGGTTGAGAAACCCTCTGCATTGAACTGGATCGCCCCCAAATCGCTGGGGAAGCGGGGTGGAAACAGACATACCTCTTATAGAGGTAATACTCAAGGCAGGTGCCTTCACAGAGACTGGCGTAGCAGCAGGGACAGCCTACAACTCAGGTTGTACCGGAGCAGCCACAGTGGGGATTCCAGGTGAGCCGTGCGACTCAGGAGCGTTTGTAACGCAATGGTAAACTGATCCATGGGGTGATCTTGCTCATCCAATCTGGAAAAAATATTTACCAACAAGCGAACTGACTGTATCTTCTGAATTCATGGCCTTCGCCTACTGTCAGAAACCATGAACCAGACCGAGACAGAAGTACAGTTAAATCACACTTATTTATTAAAAAAATAAAAAGGTAAATAGAGTAAGCAAAGTCAAGCATAGCCAGAGTCCAGTAACCAGTTCAGGTAGTCAGCCAAGCCAGAGTTCAGTAACCAGATTGGGTAATTAGCCTGGCCAGAAGTCAGGTATCCAAGTAGAGGAACAGCAAGCAGGATAAGGAGCCAGAAGGGATGTCAGCAAGCCAGTCTTTAAACAGGAACGCAGGAGATGGTTTCTTGTGACGTGACCAAGGCGAAGGCAGGAAGGAAGTGAGCTGGACGTCTTTAAGTAGGCGGGACTGACGAGCTGATCCACAACAGCTGGTTAACTGTGGAGAGAGAAGAGAGCTGGCAATTAGCCGACAGCTGAGTGGCCAGCTCAGAGAGGGAAGGGCCGAGCCAGCCCTGACAAAATGTTTTTTTTTTTTAAATTATGTTTCAGCTATTATACATATGAATTCTAAAATCGGTCCCCTACAGGGGGTCCCACTATTAGAGGCATAAAGTGTTTAAATTGTGTTGCTAACCTATATTATTGTCAACTTGATAGAGTTAATAAAATTGATGCAATATTGGTGATAAAAAAAGGGGGGGGGGGGATTTGTCATATAGAGAAAAATATATGGAAGAATGCATTCTGAAATAAATTAATGAATGGGAGGGCCAATGAATGAAGGAATGAGAGGGGGTGTGGGTGTTTTGTGTCAAGGCAAGACAGAATAATAATACAACAGTGTTGGGTTAGGTTTAATGAATGCACAAGATTTACCATTTAATCTTTGAAATACCTAAGGCAAGGTTATTTTGTATAGGTCTTAAAATGTGTACAGGGTTAAGAGGAAATGTATTGCGTTTCTATTCCTGTGACAAACAAATGGCCCCTGCCCCCACCTATAACTGGCCTTCACAGCAAAGAGCACATAGAAGGGCAAACGCATGACAGACAAAAACAGAACATTCCACAGCTCAACTCACCAACCGACCAAATTAACCTGTCCAACAGTCTGCGTTAAAAACAGGGGTTTAGTTAGCACGCATTTGCAAACCCCCGTTTTTAACGCAGACTGTTGTACAGGTTAATTTGGGAGTTTAACAAGACTCGTGGCCACTCATTAAAATGAGAAGAAAAGAGGTTTAACCTTAAACTACGTAGAGGGCTCTTTACTGTAAGAGCGGCAAGGATGTGGAATTCCCTTCCACAGGCGGTGGTCTCAGCGGGGAGCATTGATAGCTTCAAGAAACTATTAGATAAGCACCTGAATGACCACAACATACAGGGATATATAATGTAATACTGACACATAATCACACACATAGGTTGGACTTGATGGACTTGTGTCTTTTTTCAACCTCACCTACTATGTAACTATGTAACTATGAATGTTCTGTTTTTGTCTTTCATGCTTTTGCCCTTCCATGTGCTCCTTGCTGTGAAGGTCAGTTATAGGTGGGGCAGGGGCCATTTGTTTCTTACTGGTGTAAATATGGTCCGGGGGACACACTGGGCACCTTCGCTGCCACTGTGCTACGTGCTGGGTGTCCAGTGTGCTCCTGTTTTTTTAAGGGGGATTGGGCTGCCTCCAGGCCCACCTGCCCCTCATCTATCCATTTAATGCATGTGCACCCATTGTGCCCATAAATTCAGTAGCGTTTAGGACTGCAAGCATACACAGGGTCGCCGTGAAGAGGCCTTGCAGCTTACGCATGCATTTGCAAATGCGTGTGTAAAAAACAGGGGTTTCGTTAGCACGCATTTGCAAACCCCCATTTTTAAACGCAGACTGTTGGACAGGTTCATTTGGTCGGTTGGCAGACTGGATGTTGAGTTGAGCTATGGAATGTTCTGTTTTTGTCTTTGTGTTTCTATTCCTACATAAGAGTAGGAGGAAGAAAAAAAAAAAAAAAAGGGGGGTGAAATTATAAATGATTAGGAATTTGAGAAATGAAGCAATCGGGACCAAAATAAAGTTTTGACATATATTGAATCCATGCTAAAGTTCGGTGGGAAAGTTTGTTTGAATAACAATCTTAAAGTGACTACTTTTTGGATGTATAAAACTTTTTGAATTCACAGAATTGCAGCTGTAAAGTGTTAATGATGTAATGTTGCTCATATTTTACATAGTTAGGAAACTAAATGTTCTGAGTCAGAATATGTGCTTGGGTAAAATGTTCTGTTCTAAGATCCTCGGTTTCACTTGGGTCCAGAGGATAAGAGGAACTTAGAGGAAGTATAACTATATATTATATTATATGATATTTTATATAATATTATATATATATATAAATAAAAGTATTTTATTATATCTTTTCATGTGACAACATTGAAGAAATTACACTTTGCTACAATGTAAAGGAGTGTACAGGTTGTATAACAGTGTAAAGTTGCTGTCACCTCAAAATAACACACAGCCATTATTGTCTAAACCGCTTGGAACAAAAGTGAGTACACCCCTAAGTGAAAATGTCCAAATTGGGCCCAATTAGCCATTTTCCCTTCCCGATGTCATGTGACTCGTTAATGTTACAGGGTCTGAGGTGTGAATGGGGAGCAGGTGTGTTAAATATGGTGTTATCACTCTCACTCTCTCATACTAGTCACTGGAGGTTCAACATGATACCTCATGGCAAAGAACTCTGAGGATCTGAAAAAAAAGAATGGTTGCTCCACATAAAGATGGCAAAGGCTATAAGATTGCCAAGACCCAGAAACTGAGCTGCAGCACGGTGGCCAAGACCATACAGCGGTTTAACAGGACAGGTTCCACTCAGAACAGACCTCACCATGGTTGACCAAAGAAGCTGAGTGCACTACTTAGTGTCATATCCAGAGGTTGTCTTTGGGAAATACATGCATGAGTGCTGCCAGCATTGCTACAGAGGTTGAAAGGTTGCGGGATCAGCCTATCAGTGCTTAGACCATAAGCCACACACTGCATGGCTGTCGTCCCAGAAGAAAGCCTCTTCCAAAGATGATGCACAAGAAAGCCCGCAGTTTGCGGAAGACGAGCAGACTAAGGACATGGATTACTGGAACCATGTCCTGTGGTCCCATGAGACCAAAATAAACTTATTTGGTTCAGATGGTGTCAACCGTGTGGCAGTAACCAGGTGAGGAGTACAAAGACAAGTGTGTCTTGCCTACAGTCAAGCATGGTGGTGGGAGTGCCATGGTCTGGGGCTGCATGAGTGTTGCCGGCACTGAGGAGCTACAGTTCATTGAGAGAACCATGAATGCCAACATGTACTGTGACATACTAAAGCAGAGCATAATCCCCCTCCCTTCGGAGACTGGGTGCTGGGCAGTATTCCAACATGATAACGACCCCAAACACCTCCAAGATGACCACTGCCTTACTAAAGAAGCTGAGGGTAAAAGGTGATGGACTGGCCAAGCATGTCTCCAGACCTAAACCCTATTGAGCATCTGTGGGGCATCCTCAAAACAGAAGCTGGAGGAGCGCAAGGTCTCCAACATCCACCAGCTCCGTGATGTCATCATGGAGGAGTGGAAGAGGACTCCAGTGACGACCTGTGAAGCTCTAGTGAACTCCATGCTCAAGAGGGTTAAGGCAGTGCTGGAAAATAATGGTTGCCACACAAAAAATATTAACACTTTGGGCCCAATTTGGACATTTTCATTTAGGGGTATACTCAAGCGGTTTAGATATTAATGGCTGTGTGTTGTTATTTTGAGGGGACAGCAAATTTACACTGTTATACAAGCTGTACACTCACTACTTTACATTGTAGCAGAATGTAATTTCTTCAGTCTTGTCACATGAAAAGATAACAAAATATTTACAAAAATGTGAGGAGTATACTCACTTTTGTGAGATACTGTATATGAAAATGAAAACTGTTGCTAGGAAACATTTTATTTCTGCACGCTTAATGGACTTCTTTTTTAATTAATGAAAGAATATTTTTTTTAACACCTCCAATGGTTAGGGAAGGCTTTATCTAGTAAACGATCAAGGGGTTAATATGGCGCACAATGGAGGTAGCCGAGTACATATAACTAAAAATGGTGGGGGCAAGGGGGTGGGTTGGGGGTTCCTGAGAGGGGGAACTTGGTGGTGGTAGTTAATGTTTCACAACAAGTTCAGTTATTAGTCCATGTAAGGATAAAATGATGCTTAATAAATGGAAGGCAACCAGTCTATAAAAGCTAGAAGAAGCTCTGGAACAATAAAAAAGAGAAACGGCGCCCTCTAAGTGCAGCATATATGTTAAAAATATTTATTACAATAGATAAAAACACTCACATTTGAATTGCTAAAAACCAGCATGTAAAGTAGTTTCATCCGCGTGCTCTCGGGGGATGTGGGTGTCACGGGCCAGTAGGGGGGTTCCTGGGATGTGAGTCCTGTGACCTGGGTCCTGGT
Organism: Lithobates clamitans; assembly: GCA_037952925.1. Taxonomy (NCBI): domain Eukaryota; kingdom Metazoa; phylum Chordata; class Amphibia; order Anura; family Ranidae; genus Lithobates; species Lithobates clamitans. Next base: position 4,186,869 of record JBBGZY010000942.1, read on the forward strand.
AGCTGTTCCAGTGGTGCCGAGGGTCCTCAGAGCCTCCGGGCGGCCAGGATGTCGGTCATGGATTCTCCGTGGAGCGCCGTGCTGACCTGCGTCTTCACTTCCGGGAGCGGGGTTAGGCGGGCGGTGCTTCGCGTTCGGAGCATGCGTGCTCCTTCATCAGGCTATATCTAGTAGTTCAGGTTATTCTGTGGTTCATGTTGGATGGAGAGTATCCGTACCCCCCCATTCACATGAAGAAATACCCCCCCCCCCCCATTCATACCTCTATCCAGATACCCGCTACTTTAAGAAATTACTACATCTTCTGCATGGAAATCTTTGTTGTTTTATTGCCACAGGAGGTCCTGGGATGAGTCCAGAAGCTTTGCCAAGCTATCATTTCAGTATGATCTTTCCTTCACCTTTTGAAGTTGACGTTTAAAGGGGGACTTCTTCTGGAAAAAAAATGTTCCTGGGAATGCCCAAGAGGGAGAGCCATGACACAAACCCAAGGCTTGAGAGTTCCAGTGAACACCACAAGAGCGAGAGATCTGAGGTGCCTGCCCAATGACCCAAGCCTAGCCGAAATGCATCAGTTCCAGTCTGTCTATGGATGCCAATTTGAATCTGATTGCATGGATGAGAACAGAATCAAATCCCTGGAGGCATTTTAAAAAGTTTAGGAAATTAAATTAAGGGGTGAAATACTGTGGACTTTTTGTATACTGGAAATTTTACAGACATTTATAAGCCATACAAAAGACTTTGTGTACTTATATTTTTCATGAACACTATTTTTTATTAACCTACAGACTGTCATGCCCCAATCCCTTGTTTTTTTTATAGACTGTCACTCCCCCTCCCCTTTATTTTCCATGGACAATTGCTATACAGCCGCGATCTTGATGTCTACCAAGTCTGATGTGTATATTGTTCTCTATTTTTTACATGCTTAAGATAGTAACACATTTATGGGAAAGTAATCCAGGTTGATGTTAAGGGCATATTAAGGACAATGGGGTTTGTAGTTGTCACATTTGTGACAAAAGAGGTGGTTGAAAGAATCTTGTAAAGAGCACCCATAATATTTACACTGCTTTGCGCTATTACTCCTTTAAATATATTATTGCTCTGTAGTGAAGCTGGAAATATGTTTCTATAGAGAAATAGGAAGTCTCCTTTTAGTCTTGTGCTAACCGCAAGCTAGCGTCTGGGACAAAAATTATGTGATAACTTGTTTCCGGTTATAAAAACTGACTGTACATTGTCAGGCATAATATGCTATAAATAATATGCATATACATGGGGGAGGTGTATAGCCTGGCCTGGATTGGAGGTAAACCATGAGTGGGCGGGCCCGGATATATCTTTATTGTATACTACAATTATGCTATACCCAGAATAATAAACTGTCGGTACTTTGACATAGCTGCCATAACCCCGGTATCCTCAATGGCGGATGGTGCTCTTTCGGATAAAAGTGGTCTCTGCAGTGGATTCTCTGCAAGATCACTTTTATCGGGGGGCGGGAGAGGGGGCCCCCTCCTGCTGTGCTCCAGTCGTCTCCGTCACTTACCGGAGCCGTCGGTAGAGGCGGAGACAATCACGTCCTTTCCCCGTTGAGGCTGGATGCCGAGTGAGGGAAAGATGGATCCCGCTCTTCTCCATACAATTGGATGATGGAAGTGATGTCAAAACATCACTTCCGCCCAATGGTCTTAAAAGGGGAAATTTTATTTTTTTTGCAAATTTTAATTTTATTTATTTTTTATTGCATTTAAATGTAAATGTGAGATCTGGGGTCTTTTTGACCCCAGATCTCACATTTAAGAGGTCCTGTCGTGCTTTTTTTTTATTACAAGGGATGTTTACATCCCTTGTAATAGAAATAAAAGTGACCCAAAATTTTTGTTAAAAAAAAAAAAAAGTGAAAAAATTAAAAGTAAAATAAAAATAAGATTTTTTTTTAACCACTTCAAAACAGGGCACTTATGCACCTTTCTGCCCACACCAATTTTCAGCTTTCAGCGCTGTCGCAGTTTGAATGACAATTGCGCAGTCATCCATCACCATACTCAAACAAAATTTTTATTATTTTGTTCCCACAAATAGAGCTTTCTTTTGGTGGTATTTGATCACCTCTGCGGTTTTTATTTTTTGCTAAACAAATAAAAGACCGAAAATTTTGAAAAAAAATAAAAAAGTTTTGCTTTTGTTTCTGTTAAAAATTTGTGTAAATAAGTAAGTTTTCTCTTTCACTGATGGGCACTGACAGGCACTGATAAGGCGGCACAGATGAGATGGCACCAATGAGCGGCACTGACGATGGGCACTGATATGCGGCACTCATGGGTGGCACTCATATGCAGCACTAATGGGCACTCATGGGTGGCATTGGGTGGAACTGGTGGGCACTGATAGGAGACACTGATGGGCACTGAAAGGCTGCAAAGATGGGTTCTTATGTTCTTATGGGTGGCACTGATACGTGGCACTGATAGGCATCCCTGGTGACACTGGCAGTGGTAGGCATTGTGAGTGGGCACTGATTGGCAGCTGCCTGGGCATTGATTGATACAGGTTAGTATTTCCCTGGGGGTCTAGGGGGCATACCTGGTGGTCCAGTGTGGATGCCTTCCCTGGTGGTCCTGGGTGGAATCCGAGGGGGGGCAGACAGACTCCCCCCCCCCCCCCATCAGGAGAGCAGACGATCGGCTCTCCTCTACTCGTGTCTGTCAGACGCGTGTGACTAAAAGCCGATCACCGGCTCTTCCTATTTACATAGTGATCAGCCGTGATTGGACACGGCTGATCACGTGGTAAAGAGTCTGTCAGAGACTCTTTACCTAGATCGGTGTTGTGGGATGTCAGAATGACACACCGCAACAACGATCGCCACAATGCGCGCCCCCAGGGGCACGCAGCGGCTCAATATCCAGAGGACGTCATGACGCCCAGTCAGGGTATTGAAACCACTTTGCCGCCATCATTCTGCTATATGGCCGGCGGAAAGTGGTTAAAAAGCACCCCATCCCGCCCAGCTCGCACGCAGTAGCGAACGCATCCGTAAATCGCGCCCGCATATGGAAGACCGTGTTCAAACCACACGTGAGGTATTGCCGTAATTGTTAGAGCAAGAGCAATAATTCTACCACTAGACCTCCTCTGTAACTCAAAACTGGTAACCTGTAAAAAAAATTTAAACGTCGCCTATGGAGAATAAGGGTCAAAGTTTGGCGCCATTCCACAAGCGGGCGCAATGTTGAAGCGTGACATGTTGGGTATCAATTTACTTGGCGTAACATTGTCTTTCACAACATAGAAAAAGATTTTTTTTTCCCAAAAAAATTGCACTTGTAAGACTGCTGCACAAATACGCAAAGTATTGCAACGACCGCCATTTATTCTCTAGGGAGTCTAAAAAAAAAAAAAAAAAAAAAAAGAGAGGACCGGAAACTGAGCAATCACATGACCACTGATCGCCCAGTTCTCAGTGGTGAAAGCAGTGTGTCAGTCACTGCTCTCAGTTCTTCCCCTCCAGAGCTCACAAGAGCACCAGGCTGGAGAGGGTTACGCGCAGAGAGATGGAGCCAGCTGTCAATCAGGCAGCTAGGTGGATCCCCAGATTATGATCCTGAAGCGGCTCTGTGATGTCAGCTGACAGTTTAGCTCGCTGTCACCTGATTCTGCATCCCAGTACAGCAAAAGTAAGTGCACTACTGTGACCTAGAAAAGATGTAGGTCCAGAAAAAACTGAACTATTAGCCAAATACAAATACAGTACATACAAGACAAGGTATAGAGACCAAGTGAGCGTTCTTGGGGTTGTAACTTTATTCCTAGCATCCAAGACTGTCTGCATGACCTTAACAGGAGCAATTTTGGGACTAGAACACTCTTGTTTAGGTGAGAAACTGACCCAATAGACACTGGTGGATGGCTGGATGATGCTAGTACATTCAACTGTATCCAATGTCTATGGCCAGCTTACTACAAAACATTAGATAATTCCATAATATTTGGTGTTGGAAGGCAACATGTTTTATTTCATAATACAAGAGGGGTTTAAAATATGAAATCTGGATATACCAAGTCTCCGCATTCTTGGCTGTTGTCTGGATTGAAAGAAGTTGCACATCAAAGCTTTGTAGCATATCAGAATCTTCATCTGAAAGAAGTCAGGCCCTCTAGCAAGGCTGAACACAGCTTGACTCCTGACCAACTGGTGTGATAACACTCTGCAAGCAAGTTTCAAAGAGGGCCATGGCTGCCAGGATGATTAATGAAGGTGGGCTACAAAAGATCAAAGTATCAACAGGCACTGAAGATGACTCGGGTCACATAGCAATGATACATGGACGAATGCTGCCCCTAGAGGCCAATACAGCAGGACGGACAGAAATATATTGAGATGGACTGCCCCATAACTACTTTCAATCGTTAGAAACCTAAATGGGCTGGCAATGGGGTTGGGGCTGGACGGTGTATGGATGAAGTTTAAAAAGTGCACACGGAAGAGAAGTCGTCCCTCTTTTTGCTCTTGCCTAATGGTTCTCCGAGCCTCATGGCTCTGTGTTACCATCTTGAGCCCAGATGATGAGACCACGTCTAGGGGACAGCCTTGCGATAAGTACCTTTGAGGTTCTTTTGCTATATGCTCTATAGTATTTTCATGTTATTTATTTCCCAAGAAAATAGGAAAATGCCAAGACGTTGTTTTATTAACCACTAAGCCACCGCCCACCATCATATGACGGCTGGACGAGGCTTCTATTGATCTGGGAGGACGTCATATGACGTCCTCGCCCTCCCGAGCCACTAGGGGGCGCGTGAGCGCCGCCGGCGGCGCGCGCGCCCGCCGCGTCACTCGGGACCCGGTGCGCGTGCCCGGCGGCCGCGATGTCCGCCGGGCACCCGCGATTGCCGGGTAACAGAGCAGGAGCGTGGATCTGTGCATGTAAACACAGATCCACGTCCTGTCAGAGAGGAGAGGAGACCGATGGCGTGTCCCTTGTACATAGGGACAGCGATCGGTCACCTCCCCCAGTCAGTCCCCTCCCCCCACAGTTAGAATCACCTCCTTAGGTCATACTTTAACCCCTCGAGCGCCCCCTAGTGTTAACCCCTTCCCTGCCAGTCACATTTACACAGTAATCAATGCAATTTTATAGCATTGATCGCTGTATAAATGTGAATGGTCCCAAAAATGTGTCAAAAGTGTCCGATGTGTCCGCCGCAATATCGTAGTCACAATAAAAATTGCAGATCGCCGCCATTACTAGTAAAAAATAAATAAATAATAAAAATACTATAAATCTATCCCGTATTTTGTAGACGCTATAACTTTTGCGCAAACCAATCAATATACGCTTATCGCAATTTTTTTTTACCAAAAATATGTAGAAGAATACGTATCGGCCTAAACTGAGGAAAAAATTTGTTAAAAAAAAAAAAATAAAAATCGGATATTTATTATAGCAAAAAGTAAAAAATATTGTGTTTTTTCAAAATTGTCCCTCTTCTTTTGTTTATAGCGCAATAAATAAAAACCGCAGAGGTGATCAAATACCACCAAAAGAAAGCTCTATTTGTGGGGAAAAAAATGATAAAAATTTAATTAAGGTGCAGTGTAACATGACCGCGCAATTGTCATTCAAAGTGCGACAGCGCTGAAAACTGAAAAATGGCTTGGGCAGGAAGGGGGTGTAAGTGCCCTGTATTGAGGTGGTTAAGCAGTGTGTTTGTTTTCATAGCTAACCTTATATTATTGTGCTATCAACAGTAACATTATTAGAGTTTTAATAGACTAGCTAACTATAGGAATAGACAAATTAATACATATATGGAATAAATAGGGGGAATCCGTAACCACCCTTGGATAATATTTATTTTAGCATTTATTGCAATTGGCACCCCAAAAGGCATGTGGAATTTATTTCTGCACAGAACCCAAACCCTAATGTATTTTTGTCTTGAGTCCCTATAAGCTGAGTCCTCAACTACACCCAGAACTGAAAGCCTTCTCTACCGTGGACAAGATTTGCACTAGTTCGTGAACTCTGAAGCCCTGCTTGAGTGGTCCTGAAAGTTTCTATGAAATATTCGCAAACGCGCAAAACATGGTGAGATTTCTGGCTGGTATATGTGTATCTGTTAACGTTTATTGTATCGCTAATGCAAATTATTTTAGGCCTGTGAAGCTGATCAAGTGTTTTCCGGCGAGTGAGGGGCTGGTCACCCTTGGTCATCTGATGTAGCCTGCAGATTGACAGGATAAACCAGACATATTTGAGGAGAAAGTGGGAGAAATATACCGTGGGTGCGTGTTATACGCCGATCCCCGCTGACAGAGTGAGAGGAGCGAGCGCCGCCGAGATACAACATAGCCGAGTGTAGTGTGTACTCGGCTAGGCTCGGCTCCGCTCAGTCACGCATAGTCCCGCCATTGGACCGGTGTTATGTCCATCATAGGAGCTGGGCCAAGGGGGGACTGGTCGGGACTGCGAGAGGAGCAGAGAGAAGCTGAGATACACAGGTCACCCGGCTCTGTGTATCTCGGCAGCGCTAAGTTTTAAAAACGAGCAAGGCTGCAATGACACTGGGCAAGGCTGCAATCAGACAGGGCAAGGCTGCAATCAGACAGGGCAAAGCTGCAATCAGACAGGGCAAAGCTGCAATCGGACACTTATCATTCTGCAATGATAGACAAGGCTGCAGATGGACACTGATAAGGCTGCATTGATGGGCATTTAAACGTATGTTTTTTTTGCTTAAAACTCCCTCCTAAACTTGGGGTGCGTGTTATACGTCGATAAATACGGTAGTATTTTTTTTTTTCCCCCATGTGAGTGAAATAGCTCTCTGTTCCAATAGAAGTTCAATGTGGCCTGTGTTCTTAGATAATAGGGCTAAAGTCAGTGGTAGTAAAAGGGCATGTCTCCTGGTGTGGACTACAAGTAAAAGTTAGCTTTTAAACAGCTTGTATATGTGTGTTGTGTCTGTGTGCATTGTGTTAGCAACTGTTGTATAGACTGGTTAAACAAGATTCAGTGTGAACTTAGCATGTCATTGAAGATTTTCTTAAGAGACATGCCTGTGTTAATTTCAGCACTGTGGCAGAAAATGCTTTAAACTCACTAATTTAATGAGTTATTGAGACAATGATCAGATAAAACATAAAGTCTTCAAAAAAAGGCAGGAGAGCGAAGATGGCCAATGTTGTATGCATGTTATTGAAAATGAAAGGACATTGCTACAGCAAAAGAAGGCCAATGGTATACTGAGAGAAAGCAATTATTGGAGCAGGTACAAATTATGTAACTAAGAATATATTAACAATGGTTGCAAAGGCAGATGCAAATGTTTGTGATCACATTGAACAATTGGTGACTGAGAAATATGTATTGGAACAGGAAATGAATGAATTAGAAGAAACGTGTAAACAAAGAGAAAGTCGAATTGCCTCTTTGAATCAGAGACTGCTTAGAAAGAATTTATATGAAGCTTAGTCTGCCATCATGGAGTTATCCTCCACACATACAAAAGCTGAACAGTCTCAGGGCTCAGCAAAGATAGAGGCTTGCTGCAAGTGATGTTGCCATGGTAGGAATCAATGTTGAAGATCTGAATGAGAAATATTCAAATAAAAGTGCGGTAACTACGCTTGAAATTGATTCAGGAGTTGAAATGGAAAGCGAGCTTGATCTTTTCAAGGATAGTAACACATTGATAGCGGAGACTTCTGATGAGTCCATTGCTAGTGACTCCTCAAACAATGAAAAGTGTAAAGTCTGTTGATTCCGATCATAGTAATATTATGCAGCAATGTGAGTCTATCGCCATATGCTCAGAGAAGGGCCTATGCAGGGAGACCAGCTCTCAAATGCTTTGTTTGTAAAAAGGGGGGGGTCACATAGCTAGGTATTGTTTGGTGGCGAATAATGATAAGCAAAGGAAGCCGCACTACCCTAAAACTACACCAAGGCTAGATGGGGTAGCAATCCAAGGCATAGAGGCCATAGTAATCAAACCCGTTTCCCTTTTAAGACCCAAATGCTGAAACTATAAACCGAAAATAGTCAATTAAGACAGGAAAGGCATTACTATGTAGAACAGTTGCATAAACTCAAAATGGAGGTAGCCGCATGTTCATTCAAATATAGCACTGGGGGAAACAATTTTAGCAGCCCTTAGAGAGCTGCATGGATGGTAAGAATTTTCTGGTTAATGTTTCTTTGCTATGAATAAGGTTTAGATGTGCGTTTCAGAGATTCGCTCTTCACGTTTGGATTATAGAGGACCTCGATATATTTTTAGTATTTTCAAGAATAAGCCTTTGGATTGTTATTTTTTAATTTTTTTTCTGTTATTATTATGGGGGGGGGGGGGTTTCCTCCCCTTATATTTTTTTTTACATTTTTATTTGTACATTTATTTATTTTATTTTTGTTTTGTTCAGGTGGAAAAATCATTAGGTTTAGTCCACCTGAAAGGGGGAGGGGTCAATTGCTATGCCCTCAATTAGCAGATGAATACATTTTGTTTAACCCCTTCCCGCCGACCGTACGCAGATATGCGTACTCGGCTTTCCGGGGTTATACCGGGATGATGCCCGCAGCTGCAGGCATCATCCCGGTACCGTTGTTTACAGCGGGCGATCGGCTACCCGTGTATAACAACCGATGCGGCTAAAAGCCGCTCGGTTGTTATACCGGAGGAGCGGGAGGGGACATCCCCCCCCCTCCCGCCGCTGTTACCGGGCCTCCCGTGCGATCGGGAAGCCCGGTGTTCAATCGGGTAACTTCGGCGGCTGGGGGCGGGCTGGAACGAAGCTGTGGGCGGCTTCGTTCCAGCCTTCTTGTTGTAAACGCGGAAGCGACGTCATGACGTCACTTCCCGTTTACTCGGCTGCCAATGGCGCCGAATTTAAAAAAATACACAGTATTCAGGAGGGATCAGGGGTCTTTTAGACCCCCGATCCCTACATAAAGTGTACCTGTCACCACCTATTACTGTCACAAGGGATGTTTACATTCCTTGTGACAGCAATAAAAGTAAAAAAAAAAAAAAAAAATTTTTTAAAAACACAATTTATAAAGTAAAAAAATAAATAAAATAAATAAAAAATAATTTTTTTTTTTTAAAGTGCCCCTGTCCACGCGAGCTCGCGCAGCGAAGAAAACGCATACGGAAGTCGCGCCCGCATATGTAAACGGTGTTCAAACCACACATGTGAGGTATCGCTGCGATCGCCAGAGCAAGAGCATTAATTCTAGCCCTAGACCTCCTCTGTAACTCAAACCTGATAACCGTAAAAAAATTTTAAAGCGTCGCCTATGGAAATTCATAGGTACCGTAGTTTGTCGCCATTCCACGAGTGCGTGCAATTATAAAGGGTGACATGTTTGGTATCTATTTACTCAGCGTAATATCATCTTTCACATTATACAAAAAAATTGGGGTAACTTTACTGTTTGGATTTTTTTTAATTCATGAAAGTGTCCCTTTTCCAAAAATTTGCATTTAAAACACCGCTGCACAAATACTGTGTGATAAAAAATATTGCAACAATCGCCATTTTATTCTCTAGATTCTCTGCTAAAAATATATATATATATATATATATATAATGTTTGGGAACTCCAAGTAATTTTCTAGCAAAAAAATACGGATTTTAACTTGTAAACACCAAATTTCAAAAATAGGCTTAGTCATGAAAGGGTTAAAGACCAGATTTGGTAGGAAGCCATTTCAGCCGCTGGAGTTATTGTAGTTTTTGTTTTTATTTTCATTCAGGTGGAAAAAAGTTCCAAAAGGTGGCTTTGTCCACCTGAAAGGGGAGTTAGTGCATAGGTCTTAAGGTACAGATAAATGCATTGGTTTTTTTTTAGCTTTTAAATTGAGAATTTTTGAGAAGCAACATTCACGTTCATTTTTTATTTTTTGCTCTTACCATGGGGATCCATTTTAGAGTGGGTTCAGCCTAAAGAAATCATGGTTGTTTTGATCATTTGTTTAGAATTGCAGAAGCCAGGAATACTAAGCTCCTGGGTTCCAAGGAGAGAACTGTAAGTAAACATAGCAGGCGAGCAGATACTGTGAATAAGAATTTGATTCTGCTCGTTTTTTCACTTCCAGAGTCCTGGTGGAGCAAGATTGGAGAGGTTTTTGGAACAGAGATGAAAGATGTTCATCTGGTTGGCAGTTTGTCTGTGCCATACCACACCGCAAATGTGTTCTGATAAACATTCAGGGGAGAAGGGACAAACGAAAAGATTCAGATTAATACTTGCAATATAAGGTTTCTTTTTCTTATGGGCAATTTAGTGCTAATGCGGAATCTGAAAGATTGTGCCCATCAACAAGACTTGAAAACATGAAACTGAAACATTTTGCCAGAGTCTCTCCTGTCATTTATGAATGAAAACCTATTGTGAATACAAGTGCAAGGGGTTGGAGGTTGGGAAAGGAATATAACCTATACAATCCTTCAGAACAAGAAATGTAAAATATGTTTTTTTATTGGAGGGAAGAATTGAAAGAAGGAAATCATGTTTTTAATGTGGGACATGTATTGACATAACTGAATTAATATGGTGCAGGTACCCAGGAGGCTGGCACTTATGCAGAATTAGGTGTCTGTTGGCCAGACTAGAGGGTGCCAGGTGACACATCAAATGGGGTGAAAATTTCCTTGTAGGGGTGGTGTCTCAATCTTAGCAGTCCTACAGAGAGGTTCTCAGTTACTGGACATTTGGGACACCAGAGCTGGATACCAGTGGCTTACTCCCAGAGATGTGCGAACACAGGATGAGATTCATTCAGGATGCTTATTTCTGAGAAGTAACCAAAAGAGGAGGGATGTATTCAGCACTATAATGGGGGGAATAGGAGCAGGGATGGGTGTTAATGGAGGAGTGGACATCGGTCTCCTGAGGAACAAAGTCTCAGCCATAGCTTCAGACAGCAAGCGGGGCTTTGTTACTCAGAGAGATTGGTGGCATCCTTAATAACAACATTCAACGTCACATAAATACCCAGGTTAAAGTGGCTCAGGATTTTGTCCACCATGTTGAGAGGTTGGTAGAGAGTGTGATGGTACAGGACAGAAATCTGTCATGGGCTCTGGCGTGCACGCAGGGGCAGGCGGAGGTATCAACCAACTTCAAGCTGATTGTACAGTCTCTGTATGAGGGGCAGTGGGGCCTGATGAGTTAGCATCACAGCTCAGTAAGATTTTGCCAAAACACATCTTACACTAATCCAAGGTGGTGGTCGAATGCCTGAATGGGCTGTGCTAGTTTGGATTATGAGATATGTTATGCTTCCTCATTGATCCAATATACAGAAGTGCAGATTCAGTCTGTGTATTCGGTGGCATGGGCTTGCTGACTGGGGATTCTACCTTGTTGCATCTGAGGCTAAATTACCCACATGTGGGCGTGTCCAAGATGGCGCACTGAGCGGCACGTGAAAGAGCTCCGCCGGGATCCGAGGCTTCTTTCCCCTTTTTGGACACCTACGGACACAGATCTGTGGCTGGAAACTTCCCCATGCGCCACTGCTCCTCCTGGACACCAAAAGGGACGGGATAAGAGGTACGTTTTCCCCGCTGTAATGGAGGAACCTGTCCCGGCCTGTGCAGACCGTGTGGGGGCCCCGTGCGTGGCCCTCCACTAACATGGCGTCCCAAACAGACCCTCAGGAGCAACCCCCGTTGCCTCAGCCTCACAGAAGTTCTGGATGCCATTGCCAAATGCCATGAGTCTGTCACATCCCTCACCACTAAGGACGCACGACCTACGCACGCAGCACACCAAGATTAGGGCTTTAGAATACAAGGCTAAGGACACTGAGAACCGTATCCCCCCCAAGCCAGGCCCACTAGGATCACCACCCCGCACTTTTATTCTCAAGTTTCTGAACTTTAGAGACAGAGATGAGGTGCTCAGGGAAGCCAGGGTACAGGGAGATCTGGCGTACCAAAACAGCAAAATCCTCATTTTTCCAGATTAGTGTGTGGAAACACAGAAAATGAGGCGCTCATTTGATCAAGTAAAAGCAGCCATGTGGTTTAAGGGTATCAATTACAGTGTCCTGTTACCTGTACGCCTACGGGTGCAAGATGGCGAATCTACAAAATTCTTCACTTCCCCCAGAGCTGCATCTGCATGGCTAGACTCCCTGCCCCCACACTGCTGAAGGTACTGACCTATCCTGGAATTTGCCCCTGCTGTGATCTACAGCACCTATTTTATTTGACTGCCTAGCATCTAAAATTTTTGCTATGGGGCAATATCTCTTCGGCGGCCGAAAAATGTTTTTGACCTTGTTCATTCATTACACCCGTTTTGACTACTGTGAATCGTTAGCTTGCAACGTTGGAAGAAATGCGCCCCTGGTATATCCAGGCGATCTAAGGCCGCTTGTTAAGTTTCAGCAATCATTACACCATGTGCTGGTGTCACCACTGCATCTGCAAGCCCTGCTGGAAAGACACTAATCAGCAAGAGACAATATGCAGGAATGTCCTGCTTTCTATATCAGTGTAAAATTACTCTGGAAGAGTCTCCCTTGATACTTTTACTAATCTTATGGCAGACTCTAGTGATCAATCTGTGGAACTACAGGTCCAACAATTAATCAGAACTATGGTCTGCTGTGGCAACCTAGTTTCCCTGCACTTTCTTTACTGGACACATTGGAAAGCCGCTTTCTCCAATACACTGAACTCCTCCTACACATTACCCCTACTGTTAAGGGTGCCTCCTGTGCCTTCCTTTCATATACCCAAGTTGGGCTATTTTTGTACAATCAGCCGAAGCCTTAACACTTTTTTTTAGTATTGTTATCCATAAGAGGTGGAGCCTCTCCCGTAACAAACACAGTCCTATATCAGTGTGAGACTACACCCATTGGTTCACGCCCCCTAGCATTGGGTGTATAATGTTTGGGGACTCAAGCATTCCTTGGTTGGGGTGGGGTTAATGTTGGGGTTGTTAAGAATGTTTATTGTTGTAACAGGTGCTTTGTGTCATAGGTGCTCAGAAGGGAATGGTATAGAACTGTATGTACTGTCGATTATGTGTCCTGGGCTGAGATGCTGCCCCCGCAAGCTTTCTCCCCCTGTCCAAACTTATCACATATACTCCAAATGTCTCGGTTTACAATAATATCGTGGAATGTGAGACGCCTGAACTCAGTGGTTAAGCACTCCTTAGTGTTCCACTTCCTCCACAAGCACAACCCCCACATCTGTATTCTGCAGGAGACACACTTGCAGGGCCACAAGACAGTTTGCCTTCAAAAATCATGGGTAGGCCAAAACTATCATGCCACATATTCCACATATGCCCGCTGGGTCAGCATCTTAGTCTGGAAATCTCTACCTTTTAGGCCTATTGAAATGAAGACTGACAGGGAGGACAGATATGTCATTATTCATGCCTCGATCGATGACAGGAATGTTGTGTTGGTGGGCCTATATCTACCCCCGCCGGCCTCAGTTCAGATCCTACATGAAATTATGCAAATAGTGGTTTAGCTAGACATCAACCTTGTTTTTCTGATAGGTGATTTTAATATGGTCCCACATGTAGACCTAGATAGAATGTCTGCCTCAACCCGGCACTCTCCGGATCTCCGACACTGGGCTGACACATTCACCCTGACGGACGTCTGGAGACACCTGCACCCGACGCAAAGGGAATACACTTGCCACTCCACTACTTTTAAGACCCTGTCCAGAATAGATTTGGCTTTCGCCTTGAGCCCGGCTCTACTCTGTGTCCAGGGTATGTCTGTGCTTCCTAGGGGTATATCGGACCAAGCACCCCTAAGCCAATTCTTGGCACGGTTTACCCTGAATCCCGCCTCTGCAGACTATCCAGGTTTTGGGCATCGGAAAAACAGTTGCAGGAGCCTATGACTGCCTCCATATGTAATTACTGGACTGTCGCAACCTCGGCCACCCCAGCGGTACTTTGGGACTCCTTTAAATCCTGGGCTAGAGCGGAATATATCTCTAAAATTTCACGCATTAAGAAAGAGGGCTCGAACCTTGGTGAAGCTGGAGGAGAGAGCAACATCACTGAAGGTGGATTTTGTCTCCAACCCTGACAATACCCACTACCAAACTTGGCAACAGGCACTACGCAATCTCTCTGATGCCAGAGTTTCGGAGATAGATAGGGCCATACTATACTCAGCTCAGCGGGTATTTGAGTTTGGGGGGGGAGGCGGGAATGGGAAACTCCTGGCATGCTAGCTAAAGGCAATATGCCCTCTACTCCCACTTGCTCCATTAGGGACTGTCATTCTCAGCTGCTTTCTGCGTCATCTAATATTAATAACCAGTTTCGGGAATTTTTCGAGGAACTGTACACTTCCAGGGTGAACTATTCGGACTTTGATCTCTCCTCCTTTTAGGACTCTGTCTTTCCCAGTCCTAACCGAGGAGGACAGGGAGAGGTTGGATGCTGATATCACCCTGGAGGAGGTTCAAACTGCTGTGGGTGGTCTGAAGGGGGGAAAGGCCCCTGGGGTGGATGGCCTACCATCCGAATTCTACACTTTTACAGAACTCCTAACCCCTAAACTGCCGAAATTGCTTTCTGACTTTGCTTCCCTTGAGGTTCTACCTGACTCCATGAATGAAGCTATAATAGTGCTGGTCCCCAAACCAGGTAAAGACCCCCTAGAATGCACGTTGTGCAGACCCATCTCCCTACTGAACGTGGGCGCTAAGATCTTTGCCAAGATCCTGGCCAACAGACTGACTCAAGTGATCAAGGATTTGATCGATATAGACCAGACAGGATTTATGTCAGGCAAAGGCACCGACATTAATATTAGAAGACTCTTCCTAAATACATCTGTGACACATGATAACCCGGGAACCAGAGTAATTGCTTCATTAGATGCTAAAAAGGCATTTGAATCTGTCAAATGGACCCATTTGTGGGAAGTATTGCGGTTCGGGTTCGGACCCAAGTTTATCCACGGCATCCGGTTCCTATACCGTGCACCAAGAGCACGCGTCCGGACAAACAAAAGTATCGGTACTTGTACACGGTCTTAAAAAAGTGGTATCGGGACAACCCTATTTGCAATGTATTGTGTTTGATGGTATAAACACCTATGCCCTCTACTTTTATACTTGTGTACTATTATTGCATGTAGTAGTGTTCACAGCTGATACACCTTTCATGTACACATGTGTAATTCCATGCAATGTTCTGTATTATACCAATGGATATACTGCAAGTTCTCCTAAACAATAAAAGCACCTTTTTTTTTTTTTTTTTTTCTTTTAACAAACAAAGAAAAAAATTACCCACATGAAATCGGAGAGGATGGAAGCTGGGGACAGGTGGATATTTCCTTCTGTCGGAGGCATGACCATGATGTCCTTTGTATGCCAGGTCAATACACGGTGAACAAGAAATGTTGGAAAGATATTTCACTCTGGGTTCTGGATTGAGCGATCATTGCTGGGAAGGAGGCACCTGGGTATTAAATTTGGGACATAGACGAGTTTGTTTCTTTGTCCTAAAGGATACTGATGTAACGTTAGGTTCAAGGAACACCCTAGTTCCATGACTAACAATAGGTAGAGGTGCATTGTATACCCTGGGCATGGTCTCTGAAATCCAGGCACAGGGGTGGAATTTTGTGGTTTGTCATCGTTTCAGGTTTATATGTGTTATACTCAAAACTTATATTAGGAAACTCTCGCATTTATCTATGTAAGTTGAAGGACGAATTGACAGTAAAGTCTCTTCATACAACTTAGAGGCTTTGCTGCCAATTCAGAGCCCTGAAATACCGCTGGCGGGCCAAAATTGCAGTAGGAAAGGCCATTGTGAGCAAGCCTGCCTAATCCCGACCCGTACTTACAGTAAAGAGTTATAGGAGGTTGGGAGCGGGATGCGTAATTTGATGGGTCACATATATATGAATATATTATGGTAATGGTTTGATTTATGTTATGGTATCATGTGACATGTGTATTTTAGGTTAATAATATGGGTGAGGCCCTCCTCAAGACACTGTATCTGAAAGCTGGTTAATATGTTGCTCTGAGTGTGTGCTGGTGAATGTTGAGTGAATGGACACTCCTTGTCTGTAGTGCACCCCGTCTAAAGATACCGGAAAGGAGAAGACACAGAATGGTGACATGGAAGCTGTCACTGAAGAATGGTGGTGTTGTGTCACTCAGTGGCAAAGCGGCACATGTTGGGAAGTACAACAAGTTAAGACCGTTATGGACTGTTCCATAGAGCCATGTCTGAAGAAGGGTGATATGCACCCTTTAGGCGCAAAGCGGCATATGTTGGAAGGCAACATGTTTCATTTCATAATACAAGATGTGTTTGAAATATGAAATCTGGATATACCAAGTCTCCGCATTCTTGGGGGCTGTCTGGAATGTAACAAGTTGCACATCAAAGCTTTGTAGCATATCAGAATCTTCATCTGAAAGAAGTCAGGCTTTCTAGCAAGGCTGAACAAAGCTTGTCTCCTGACAAACTGATGTGATAACACTCTGCAAGCAAGCTTTAAAGAGGGCCATGGCTGCCAGGATGATTGATAAAAGGTGTGCTACAAAAGATCAAAGGATCAACGGGCACTGAAGATGACTCGGGTAACATAGTGTCAGGGAAATGGCCGTAGGAGAACTGGCAATAGTGCCAGTTGTCAAGGAACCAACAGCAGGAGAAGGGCTCTAGGACCCAGCATCTCTACCAGCACTTATGGCAGGAGAAGGACTTTAGGACCCAGCATCTCTGGCAGGAGAAGGACTTTAGGACTCAGTATCTCTACCAGCAGGTCACATGGGTCTATATTAAGGAAGTCTGTTAGTGTCTGCAGTTGCTGGTTTGTCAGTCTTCCTGTGTTCCTGAGCCTCTGTGCAAGTACTATTTGGATTCCTGTTGTGACCCGGCTTCTTCCTGACCTGTCTGATCTGCTTTCCTGGTTTGACCCCCTGGCTTGATTTACTGACTTGTTGTCCTCTCCAGTACCTGATCTCGGCTAGTATTATGGACTTTGCTACAGTACCTGTTCCTGCCTGCTTCCTGGTACCAGACCTTTGGCTTGTCCCTGTTTCTGCAACCTGCCTCTTCCTCTTGCCGGATCTACTGTGTTTGACCCCTGGCCTGGCTTCCACTACTGTTCCTTGTGCACACCTTGCCAAGTATTACCGAGGATTCTTATAGACTTTAGCCCAGCTGTGTTTCCTGTATTACCCGGTGTCCTTTTGGTGCCAACCGGCTCTTCTCTCTGGAATCTATCTGGCAACCTGTGCTTCTCTGGGCACTACACCCTCTGTACCCATCTTCAGGGGTGTACTGCACCCCCTCGGCATTTCGGCCTCCAACCAGGTACGTGACACATAGTGATGATACATGGACAAACGCTGTCCCTAGAGGCCAATACAGCAGGACGGACAGAAATATAATAAATTGAGAAGGACTGCCCCATAACTACCTTATTCGTTAGAAACCTAAATGGGCTGGCAATGGGGGTTGGGTCTGGACGCTGTAAGGATGAAGTTTAAAAAATGCACACAGAAGGGAAGTCGTCCCTCTTTTCGCTCTTGCCTGATGGTTCTCTGAGCCTCATGGCTGTTACCATCTTGATCCCAGTTGATGAGACCATGTCTAGGGGACAGCCTTGCGATAAGTACCTTTGACGTTCTTTTGTTATATGCTCTATAGTATTTTCATGTTAGCATTTTCCTATTTACTTGGGAAATAAATAAGATGTTGTTTTATTAAACAGTGCGATTGTTTTCATAGCCAACCTTATATTATTGTGCCATCAACATATTAGCTAGTCTATTAAAACTCTGATAACTTTAGGAATAGACAAATTAATACATATATGGAATGAATCGAGGGAATCTGTAACCACCCTCGGATAATATTTATTTTAGCATTTATTGCATTTGGTGTATAGTACAAAATATATTATATTATAATATATATATATATATATATATATATATATATATATATATATATATATATATATATATATATATATATATATATATATATATATATATATATATACACTAAGTAAGTCATTAAAGAGGAACTGCAGTCTGCTCGCATAAATTGTAATAAAAACATCTTTGCTATTGCTATCTTTGCATATCATTTTATATATACTGGGATTCTGTACTTGCCAAATATGCTGCAGAAATCTACCTCCACTGAGTCTGGCTGCAGCCATATTAACTGTGGGCAGCTGAAGCTGCTGCCTGTTTACTTCCTGGATTTACACAGATACACACCTTCAGCTCTGCAGCCTTGCAGCTCTGATTGGCCTCTTATGACTCACCCCCCCCCTTCCTGGCAAACTCTCCCAAGAGTGAGAGAGAGCTGTGCAAGATGTCATAAGCCTAGGCTTTTTACCAGACAAGAAACGGAGTGGGCTGTATAGGGTATTTACTGGTAGAAAAAAAAAATATATATATGTTTTACTATCCAAAAGTTAAAACAAGGGCATAAGATTTAATAGATGAAAAGTTGGAAAAAAAAAAATATGACTGAAGGTCTGCTTTAACCACTTCTGGACCGCCCGCCATCATTATACGTCGGTACTTTGACGTTGAAAACCGTTGTTATGGCAGCAGATAGCTGCCATAACCCCAGTATATTCTTAAATGACGGGAGGTCCTCTTTTGCATGAAAGTGGTCTCTGCAGCGGATTCGCCGCAAGATCACTTTTATCGGTGGTGGGAGAATAAAAGTGATCCAATTTTTTTTTTTTTTTTAAAGAGACAGTGTAAAAAAAAAGTAAATAAAAAGAAAGTGCCCTGTCCCTCCGTGCATAAGCGAACGCAAGTCGTGCCCACATATGTATACAGTGTTCAAATCGCATCGTTGCGATTATTAGAGCAAGAGCAATGATTCTAGCAAAAGACCTCATCTTACCCAAAATATATATATATAAAATATTTTTTTATTTTTTTTATTTTTATATTCTTCCCATTCTTGGTCCTTAAGTAGTTAAGGAAGAAAAGAAAAAAAACTCATTCCACTGTCACTACTTATCCTAAAAAAAAAAAAAAAAATACACATCACTGAGTTATGCATAAATAAAATGATAATCTGAAATTCATTTTAAAACATGTACTTGATTGTTTTGTTAAAAACGTACCAGAACTGTAACTGTCAGTGGATGACTGAGAGATGGACCGTGACAAAGATCTGCGTCCTGTTTTAGTGGGAAACTTGCTGAACTCTTGCATGTCATCTGCAAACTGAATCTGTTTTGGAAAAGAAAGAGGCTTTGAGACATGAAACAAGAAAGAAGAGCAATACGTACGCTACATGCACTACAAACATCCAAATAACTGCAGGAGAATTTTGATCAAAACGTAAGTTTTACTTCATATGATTGGATGTTTGAAGTAAATATTCCTACATTACAGGTTACATTTACACCTCTACATTTTCCAGATGTAAAAAAAAAAAGAAGAAGAGTTGGGGATTTTCTAATGAATGGGCTGCTGTGCCCCCTGCAAACACACACACACACACACACACACACACACACACACACACACACACACACGAACCAAGACAGTCAAATTTGTTAGACATACCACTGTAGTACAGTGAGGGAAAAAAAAGTATTCGATTCCCCTGCTGACTGTACAAAGTGCCCACTGACAAAAAAAATGATTGGTATATAATTTTAATTACATAGTTACATAGTAGGTGAGGTTGAAAAAAAGACACAAGTCCATCAAGTCCAACCTATGTGTGTGATTATGTGTCAGTATTACATTACATATCCCTGTATATTGCGGTCATTCAGGTGATTATCTAATAGTTTCTTGAAGCTATCAATGCTCCCCACTAAGACCACCGCCTGTGGAAGGGAATTCCACATCCTTACCGCTCTTACAGTAAAGAACCCTCTACGTAGTTTAAGGTTAAACCTCTTTTCTTCTAATTGTAATGAGTGGCTACGAGTCTTATTAAACTCTCTTCTGCGAAAAAGTTTTATCCCTATTGTGGGGTCACCAGTACAGTATTTGTAAATTGAAATCATATCCCCTCTCAAGCGTCTCTTCTCCAGAGAGAATAAGTTCAGTGCTTGCAACCTTTCCTCATAACTAAGATCCTCCAGACCCTTTATTAGCTTTGTTGCCCTTCTTTGTACTCGCTCCATTTCCAGTACATCCCTCCTGAGGACTGGTGCCCAGAACTGGACAGCATACTCCAGGTGCGGCCGGACCAGAGTCTTGTAGAGCGGGAGAATTATTGTTTTATCTCTGCAGTTGATCCCCCCTTTTAATGCATGCCAATATTCTGTTTGCCTTATTAGCAGCAGCTTGGCATTGCATGCAATTGCTGAGCCTATCATCCACTAGGACCCCCAGGTCCTTTTCCATCCTAGATTCCCCCAGAGGTTCTCCCCCCAGTGTATAGATTGCATTCATATTTTTGCCACCCAAATGCATTATTTTACATTTTTCTACATTGAACCTCATTTGCCATGTAGTCGCCCACCCCATTAATTTGTTCAGGTCTTTTTGCAAGATTTCCACATCCTGCAGAGAAGTTATTGCCCTGCTTAGCTTAGTATCGTCTGCAAATACAGAGATTGAACTCTTTATCCCATCCTCCAGGTCGTTTATGAACAAATTAAATAGGATTGGTCCCAGCACAGAACCCTGGGGAACCCCACTACCCACCCCTGACCATTCTGAGTACTCCCCATTTATCACCACCCTCTGAACACGCCCTTGTAGCCAGTTTTCAATCCACGTACTCACCCTATGGTCCATGCCAACGCACCTTATTTTGTACAGTAAACGTTTATGGGGAACTGTGTCAAATGCTTTTGCAAAATCCAGATACACCACGTCTACGGGCCTTCCTTTATCTAGATGGCAACTCACCTCCTCATAGAAGGTTAATAGATTGGTTTGGCAAGAACGATTCTTCATGAATCCATGCTGATTACTGCTAATGAAATCTTTCTTATTACTAAAATCTTGTATATAGTCCCTTATCATCCCCTCCGAGAGTTTACATACTATTGATGTTAGGCTAACTGGTCTGTAATTCTCAGGGATGTTTTTTGGGCCCTTTTTAAATATTGGTGCTACATTGGCTTTTCTCCAATCAGCTGGTACCATTCCAGTCAATAGACTGTCTGTAAATATTAGGAACAACGGTCTGGCAATCACCTGACTGAGTTCCCCAAGTACCCTCGGATGCAAGCCATCTGGTCCCGGTGATTTATTAATGTTAAGTTTCTCAAGTCTAATTTTAATTCCGTCCTCTGTTAACCATGGAGGTGCTTCCTGTGATGTGTCATGAGGATAAACACTGCAGTTTTGGTTACTGAAGCCCCCCGATTCACTTGTGAAGACTGAGGAGAAGAATAAATTCAATACCTTTGCCATCTCCCCATCCTTTGTAACCAGATGTCCTTCCTCATTCTTTATGGGGCCAATATGGTCTGTCCTCCCTTTTTTACTGTTTACATACTAAGGTGGTAGCTTTATTTTAACAGTGAGAGACAGAACAAAATATATCCAGAAAAACACATTTCATAAAAGTTATAAATGGATTTGCATTTTAATGAGTGAATTAAGTATTTGACCCCTTTGCAAAACATGACTTGTGTGTGCCATGTGTTTTGGGTCATTGTCATGCTGACATACCCATCCACGACCCATTTTCATTGCCCTGGCTGTGGTAAGGATATTCTCACCCAAGCTTTGACGGTACATGGCCCCGTCCATCGTCCCTTTGATGCGGTGAAGCTGTCCCCTTAGCAGAAAAACACCCCCAAAGCATAATGTTTCCACCTTCATGTTTGACGGTGGGGATGGTGTTCTTGGGGGTCATAGGCCGCATTCCTCCTCCTCCAAACACGGCGAGTTAAGTTGATGCCATAGAGCTTGATTTTGGACTCATCTGACCACACCTCTTTCACTCAGTTCTTCTCTAAATCATTCAGATGTTCCTTAGCAAACTTCAGACGGGCCTGTACATGTGCTATCTTGAGCAGGGGGACCTTGCGGGTGCTGCAGGATTTCAGTCCTTCACTGCGTAGTGTGTTACGAATTGTTTTCTTGGCGACTATGGTCCCAGCTGCCTTGAAATCACTGACAAGATTCTCCCGTGCAGTACTGGTGTCACGTACCTGGTGATGGAGCCTGATATGCAGAGGACGGCCTCTCTTACAACTCTGATTTGGAGCCCCTGATAGAGCTGACAGGAAGCACCACCGAGATGCAGAGTCGCACGAGTGCCTGGCGGGATCGCTGAACCTGGAGCTAGATCGGAGCACTCGGCCGGGCTGTAGAGGTGTCTGTAGGAATCCCAGAGCAGTGGTAGGCAGGTAGCTGGAGCGAGTAGACAACCGGTCCCCACAGGCAGAAGTGCAGGTGCAGCAGAAGGGATGGTGGCACCCCCAAGGCTGAAGAGAAGGCAGGTACAGGCAGGCCGGGTCATACACAAATGGGCACGTCAGGAACCGAGGCTGAAGCGGAAGCGGAATCAGATTACAGGCCGGGTCGTCAGCAGACTGGCAGCGAAATGGCAGAAGGAGCAGGCAGGTGCGGAGTAGAGGACAAGCCGGGGTCGGATGCAGGCAGGAAACAGGAACGTCAGAAAGTAAGCCGGGTCACAACAGGAATGGAAGTCAGGTAGGTAATTGCAAAATACACAGGGAACGCTGTAGAGCAGACAGCACTGAGTCTGGAAACTGACTGAGTTTAAATAGCCCATTTGGGTGTCAAAAGCTGTCACAGGGTGCATGTGCACCAATGGTATTCTGACAGGGGCAGGGGTAACAGGTCATCTTCTTCTTGGGTGCTGGCATGCCCTTCCTGACAGGCAGAGGTAATGGGTTGTCTTCTTTGGCAGCCATCTTGGGTGCTGGCATGCCCTTCCTGACAACTGGGCTGATTCCTCACTGTTCCCATGATCGTTGAAACACCACGAGGTGAGATCTTGCTTGGAGCCCCAGACCGAGGGAAAATTGACAGTTACTTACTGATAACTGTTTTTCTAGGATATCTTCCAGGACGGCACACCTGAGAGATGAGAGGCTCCTCCCTACAGGAAACACAATCAATCGACAGCTGTTTTAAGTTCCCACCCTTCCCCTTGATCCTCAGTTTGTAGAGAAGTAACTCCTGAACCTGGTTCACAAGGGAAATCATTCCTCATAGGTACTCACCTTCTAGTGTTCGACCATTTTCCCTCCTCCAACGGGCGGGAAGTAGGCCTGCCATCCTGGAAGATATCCTAGAAAAACAGTTATCAGTAAGTAACTGTCAATTTTCTCTAGTCATCTTCCAGGATTTATATAGGCGGTAACCCCACCCCCTTACGACGTCATGGTCCCAGCATGCGCAGGGACTCTGGGGCCACGCCCCCTTATGACGCCAGAGTCCCTGCGCATGCTGGGACCATGACGTCGTAAGGGGGTGGGGTTACCGCCTATATAAATGGCTCCGCAGCTCGCACACAGCATTCGAGCCGGAGAGAGCGTCGTGTCAACATCGGGGAAGAAGAGACAGCGGCGGCGAGACAGCGGCAGCAGACCGGGCCCCTCGCTGGCAATAGAGCTGGAAGAAGATAGCGGCGGGGCCCGGGAGAAGAGGCCGAACACCGGGAGAAGAGGCCGAACACCGGGACAGCGGCAGCAGACCGGGCCCCTCGCTGGCAATAGAGCTGGAAGAAGATAGCGGCGGGGCCCGGGAGAAGAGGCCGAACACCGGGAGAAGTCGGAAGGAGACCCCCCGAAGTCGGAAGAAGACCCCGGAGCTGACTAATAAATTACTCTTAAAACCTGTGTAGTGTGTTTTTTTTTTATATTGACACTTTTCCCTAGGTGAATGGGTAGGGGTACCATGTACCCCAAACTCATTCACACAGGGTGGGGGGGCTGGGATCTGGGGGCCCCCTTATTAAGGGGGGCTCCCGGATTCCGATAAGCCCCCCGCCCGCAGACCCCGACAACCAACGGCCAGGGTTGTCGGGAAGAGGCCCTTGTCCTCATCAACATGGGGACAAGGTGCTTTGGGGTGGGGGGGCCGCAGGGCGCCCCCCCCTCCCAAGGCACCCACCCCCCCATGTTGAGGGCATGCGGACTGGTACGGCTCAGGAGGGGGGGGGGGGGGCGCTCGCTTGTCCCCACCCCCTTCCTGGCCGGCCGGGCTGCGTGCTCTGATAAGGGTCTGGTATGGATTTGGGGGGGACCCCCACGCCGATTTTTCGGCATAGGGGGTTCCCCTTACAATCCGTGCCAGACCTAAGGGCCTGGTATGCCTCCGAGGGGGGAACCCACGCCGGTTTTTTCATTTAAAATTTGGTGCGGTGTTCCCGCCTCAGGATTCATACTAGACAGCTGTCAGCGCTGCCTGTCACTCATCGCGGAAGGAAAACAAAGGTTTCCTTTCCCGATGAGCGAGCCAGCGCGACATTCACAGTACCCTGTCGCCGAGAACCAGCGCGGTGGTATCGCGCTGGAAACACAATCTCGCGGTCAGGTACTGTAGCTAGGTCATAACTGATATATATACATAAAGGACGGGAGTCCTGTTTATGGTGGAGTTTTACTGATGTACAGCAAAACAGGGCCATAAATATAAAGACAGAAAGACCCAAACTTCTATGTTGCGTATTTCTGATGAACCACCAAACAGTTATAAGATCAATATGGCACTGGCTAGCTAAACCAACATAACAAGACAATATCTTTTCTGTTATGCAGTTCTGTAGTGCAGTCACATAGAACCAACACGGAAAGGACCCAAGCAACCTGCAGCATTGTGTTTTTCCGAAGTGCAGTAAGGTAAGGGAATCTGAAACAGAAAGCACCAACAAGCTTCAATGTTGAGTATTTCTGCTGTGCAGCCACATAAAAACAGACAGCCTTCCTAGCTGCGATCTTTCTGGTGTATTGCAAAGTAAGGCAATAAACTCCATGATGTCTATTCTTGTGTGTAGCAAAACCTCAACCAGAAGGGAAACTTAGGGCTCCCACACCTGTGCGACCCAACCTGCAACCGCAAAAACGCTAGAGAAAAGTCACACTATGGCTTCCAATGGGAACCATTTGTGTCAGTGCAACTCCAGGTCACAGCGCCACCAAGCAGACCCTGCTTTCTGGATCCACAGACCTCAAGATTACACAGGTCGCAGGTAACTTGCAATTTTCAGGTTGAACAAGCAAGGGGTCCCCAATGCTGTATCTCCCTGGAGGCGTGCAGCCAACAACCCCCTGCTGTGTATCCCTAAGAAGCAGCAAGGTAGAACAATGAGAAACAGAAAAGACACCCCTCACTGCTGTGCCTTTCTGATATGCAGCCGATAAGGCAGTAAATATAGAACATACAGGACACAAACAATCTTCAATCTTTGTGTATGTCTGATGTGTAGTAATATACCAATACTGAGCAGATACGCCACCACCCTCAATGTGTCTCTGCTGAGGCAGCAAAAACAAATCAGAAAAGGACAAGCAACCTCACTGCTGTGTTCCTTCTGATATGCAGCCAATAAGGCAGTAAATGTAAGACATAAAAAGGACAGACAACCTTCAATCTTGTATATATCTGATGTGCAACAATATAACAATCTGAATAGAGATAGCACATCCATATTGAAGGGATTTGGCATGCGACTCAACATGTCAAATCGCATGCCTAAAATCGGCAACCTTTGCCGTTAATAGTACTGTCAGCCTGACGCCACTTTGCAGGGCTGCACCGATTACCAAAGGCAGTACCAGTACTACCCCTGGCACAGGTTCAATTTGTATTTCCCAACAATTCAGGACCATCAATCTTCACTACTGCCTTTCTAATAAGCAACCAATAAGGCAGTAATACAGGACACAAAAAAAAACCCCAGACAGAACTCAATTTTGAGTATGTCTGATGTGCAGCAATATAACAAATATGAGCAGAGATGTCATAAGACTCAATGATGTGCATTTCCGCCATGCGTCACAAAACCAGAAAGTACAGACCATCTTCCCTGTTGTATTTTTCTGATCTGTAGCCAAATAAGGCAGTACCTTTAGGATATAACAGACAACAACCAAGCTTCAGTGCAGAGCATTTCTGATGTACAGCACTATACCCCTTATGAGCAGAGATGTCACAAATCTCAATGTGCATTTCTGCTGTGCCACAAAACATCCCAGGAAAGACAAACCTTCACTACTGAGGTCTACTGGTGTGCAACCAAGGAGGAGTCATGGTGTATCCCTTTATGAAATAACCAAACAGAGCAATTTGATCCCTAGGCATAGCCTGGGCTGTAGATACTAACACTTCACCCCCAGTGAAGGAACAAATTCTAAAAATGGTTAGACACCTTACTATAGTAGCTGTTGTCCTACCTTACCTCCGTAGACTGAGCAAACACTGGCCAGCTCACACACAGGTGGGGCTGATCAGAAACTAAAGTCTCAATGAGCCCAGCCCTAGAGACCAATTTAGGACAGCCTGTAGAAAAGGTGATCACCAATTTAGCCTGGAGGAAAATAGTCACCTGCAGGCCTTAAACAAGCAATCATGTATCTATCTAGCTCTTGCATATGTTTGCACAGAAAATCCTTAATTAAAGGATATAGGAAGCGATTTATGGTAAATCGCCTTTAGATCTGTCACTGAGTTGACTGTAGCCCAAACCAACAAAAAGGTTTTTCTTACCTCCTGCACTTCAACATAACCACAATGTAAAGGTGGAGTGGGAGGTTGGAGCTTATGACTTCAGATTCCTAGCAGCTGGGCTAATAGGGCCATATAACCTAGTGCACCTGCTGACCAGGAGAGCTTACTCCTGAATCCTTCAACCATTGCACAATCCATAAATTGTTCAGTGGTATACCTGGCCTGTAAGGAACTCTTTGTATCTACCAGGTCCTCCCCCCCTTCACTCTATTCATCCCTACTAATGTCCCACAACCGGACATGTAGGGAGAGTCTGGAAACCTACTGTTGTGATAACCACAGTGTCTCTGCTGTAAGAGGGAGCTGTGGCTGGTGGTATTAGCAGTAGCTTCTGGGCTATTTTGTTATGCAGACCCCAGGTCCTGCACTGCACCACTTAGTAAATACAGGGGGAAGGGGAAGAAATGCCTTACCTACCTCTTTCCCATCTGAGGTGGTTTAGGCACACTCGCTCCTCTGCACCACTTGTCCACCATACAGCATCTCTGATGTAAGAGGGAGCTGTAGCTGGTGTTTTTAGCAGAAGCTTCTGGGCTATTTGAATCTAGACCCCAGAGGAGATTATCTCAAATGCCCAGAAACCATCTGGCTGGGATTAGGGATTTTGCAGCTAAATTCCCAAGGTAAAGGAAAGTACTCACCATTGTAGTCTTCCCCCTTTTTCCACAGCCACCGGGCTTGCTTTTCCATCCTTATGGTCCACACGCAAGGAGGATAGCCGCCAAAGTGCCCCCCCAACTGCTGTCCCCGTAGGGAGCTGCAAGGTTAGGCGGTGTCCTGCCAGTCAGTATATACACCTTGGGGGGCAATGCCGTACGTTCCTCATTCCATTCTGAGGTGGTTTAGGCAGACATCCACCGTAGTGAACTGGTGCCTCCTCGAAAGGAGGATGTGGGCGCCTGCTCCTGCTGACTCTCAGCCTTCCCTCCTGGGTAAGAACGCGGGTCGTTCAGGCGGCGCCCTCCCCAGCAGCCCACGAGAGCTACCAGGGGCCCAGGAGTCGGGGGCCCTGGAAAGAACTGACAGCCAGCACCCCTGTCTGAACGGACGCCCGGACAGGTAAGGGGGGGAGACAGGAAAAAGGCCCCTGAAGTTCTGGGGACACCACTGTACCCAGGGGCCTTCAGCTCTCAGGCGGGCTCTTCCAGTTTCTGCTGCCCCCCCTGAGGAAAGGATAGGGGAACCCCCCAGGAAGGATAAATATATCCGGCCAGACCCAGAGGCCCATCAGGTACTAACCAGGCCCGACCCTGCTTTGCCTCCGAGATCATATGAGATCGGGCAGGCGGCGCCCTCTTTCACTTTCAGGGTGATGTGGCCGTAGGCCTTCCCCAGGCATTTGGTCCGGCTCCCAGGGGGGGGGACCACCAGCCCCAGGCTTCGGGTCATTTGGAAAAAAACAAACGGTTTCGCTGTGTAGGGAGAAACACAATCAAAAACTGAGGATCAAGGGGAAGGGTGGGGACTTAAAACAGCTGTCGATTGATTGTGTTTCCTGTAGGGAGGAGCCTCTCATCTCTCAGGTGTGCCGTCCTGGAAGATGACTAGAGAAATTTACTTTTTTTTTGTTTTATCCATTTTCAAATAAATCACACCAACTGTTGTCACCCTCTCACCAAGCTGCTTCTATTATTAACATTTTGTATTCTCTTTCTGGTACCTATAAAGTCCGCTCCAATATTCCCTTTTTCTCATTTGCTTCTGTGGACAGGTGTCTTATGCAGGTAACAGGCTAGGCGGCACCCTGACAGATAGCTCTGACAATGGAGTAGAGGTCCCTGCTAAGGCATACCCTACCCCATTCCTCTGTTGCTGAGGTGCAACAATCGCATGGTTTTCTTATTCAGCAGAGTGCCGGTACTAGTGCCGCTCTACCCTCTGGTGAACTGGCGAGCACCAGTGGCCTAGTACATCCTGGTCGTAGACAAACCAACACTGCGGTAACACATGGTAACGTGGTGATTCCCATAAGGGCCGTTCAAGCTGGTGTCAAGTAGTGTCCCGCAGCCACCAAGAATGCAAACACAGGCCCGCAGAGCCCATAGTGCCCTTCCTGAAGCACTTGCAAATTCTGGTTGGCAGCACACCACTTCTGCAGCGCCCATACTTCCCCCATTTACTGGCCAACCTGGAATTCATATGGAAACAGCAACTTTCACTGCCCTTGGTTTTTATTCGCTGTTTTTCACAGGAGAACTGTACAGTTCTATTGTGGACCAAAGCAATTTATACGCTGATCAAATTTATCAACACAAACCCAACGTTGACCCTTGCCAGACAATTTGCATCAAAACCCATCACGGTTTCCAAATTTAGAACCTTTCTGGGCCTATCCCTCATCATGGGCATTACTAAAAAGAGCGAGTTGCGGTCATATTGGTCCATTGACTCAATTCACCATATGCCCGTGTTCTCTGCTGCCATGGCCAGGACTACATACGAGCAAATCTTGCGGTTTATGCACTTCAATGTCAATAAACTCGGCCCCTCGTAAACCACTTCGACAAAAAAATTGCAGCCTTGTAGATAACCGAACAAGATGTCTGCGTTGATGAGTCCCTGATTACGTCTTCTGGCCACCTTGCTTTCAAACAGTTTCTCCCCAAAAAGCGTGCCACATATGGGGTCAAAATGAGCCGACAGGGCAACAGACTATACATGTAGTTTCCTGGTTTACAAGGGAAAACAGATAGGTTGGAGCCCCCAGACTACATAGAGAGCAGCACAAGATTGTATGGGACTTGGTGTCATCCTTATTATGAAAGGGGTACCTTTTATACATGGACAATGTTTACACAAGCGTGCCACTTTTTAGACACCTCTTTCAATTAGGAATCGGCACACATGGCACTGTGCGATCTAATCGCCCTGACTTCCCCCAACGGCTTGTAAATACCGAACTTAGACAGGGGGAGAGAGCCTGTTTGAGGTGCAATGAATTGCTTGCATTGAAATGGAAGGACAAACTGAACATTTTCGTTCCGTCTTCCATTCACGTAGACACGGCAGTCCAAACTGTAATGGCGACTGGTGTTTGGTGGAGATTGAGAAACCCCTCCGTGTGCACGAATACAACCTTAAAATGGGAGGGGTAGACTTCAGCAACAGATGATCAGGCGGTACTCAAGTGCCTGTAAGGCCAGACGCTGGTGCAAAAACGTGTCTGTATACTTATTCCAATTGGCTCTGTTCAACACTTATGTACTATACAAGGCATCAGGAAGAAGTGGATCCTTCCTAAAATTCCAGGAAGAGAGCATCACAGCCCTTTTGTATCCAGAAGATGCTGTGGCCCAACTTCCCGGCAGCATGAGAGGCATTTTCCAGATGTCCTCACTGGAACCTACCCAAAGAAGATGTCTGTAGAAAACGAGGATATAGGCATGACACCCGCTATTTTTGTCCCTCCTGTCCTGGCCAACCTGGTCTCTGTATCAGGGACCGATTCTGTCGCTACCCCACACACTACTGGAGTATTAGTATAGGGTACAGCACGGCACAGTCTAGGGCACACTTTCACACAGGGTCTTGAAAGGTGTTAGATGGTATTTCCAGAGACCCTAGCCTATAGCGTTCAGTTACAAAAAAAAAAAAAAAAAAAAAAAAGCCAAAAATAGTTGTAGTTTTATTGAGCTAATGTTCTGCTCTTACTGTACTTTATACTATGTTTTATTGTTTCTGTGTTTATTGTTAACTATTGTTTGCTTTGCAGATACACCATCCTGTTTTACTGTATATTATTATATTGTAATGTTTTATTGTTAAACATCGTTTGCTTTGCAGGTATGCCCTTCAGCTGCAGCACTGATTTAATTATTCTGGCAGCAACAGGGTTTGCTTTTACAATACATAAATCAGCGACTCCAGCGCTGTAGGAGGTGATTTCACCATCACAGTTAAAAAAATAAAAATAAAAGAGCATATATGGCGAAGCATAGGGGCTGGGGTGGACACAGGGCGCATTGCCCCTATGCTTCGCTATATACTTTTTACTCTTTTTGGTACAGATTGCAATAAAAAAAAAAAAGTTTTATTGAGTTAATGTTTTATTCCTACTGTGTTTTATTTTTTTTGCCTTGCAGGTACACCAATCAGCTGCAGCACCGATTTGTTTATTTTGACAGCAACAGAGTTTGCTCACACGAAACGTAAATCAGCAATTCCAGCTATGTAGGAGGCAATTTCACCACCACAGTTGAAAAACAAATTGTATATATGCCAAAAGCATAGGGGCTGGGGTAGACGGAGGACGGATCGTCCCTATGCTACGGTATATATTTTTTTTCTATTTTCTTGGCAAAGATTCCTTCATCCACATAGATTTATGCGAATGGAGAAATGTGATGGGATGAACGAAAAAAAAAAAAAAAAAAAAGAGAGAACAGTGCATGTATGCCCATCATTAGAAGTGGGTGGATTGATTTCCCATCGATTGAAAAATGGAGGAGTCTGTTAGTTTCTATGTTTTCGTTCAGCCGACAGGCTGCATAAATTAAAAAAAAAAAAAAAAAAAAAAACAACATTACAATATATGCCCAACAAGGACCAGTGAAGTACTGGTATGTTGCTGGACTTTGAGTGGTTACACCGGAATGATGCATGAAGGATTAGGCATCATCTTGGTATAGTTTTTTTCAGTCGGTGGTCGGCTTTCATGTAAAGGCAATCCTAGCGGGAAAGGAAGGGGGCGCTGCGTTTCATGGTTTTCTCTGGCTCTGTCCCACCGTGGAACCAGTGAATGCAGCCGGTGGTCACGCCAGCTGACCATAAAGCTGATTGGAGACTAGAATGGCTCCAATCATCTCTACGGCCTAAGAAACCGGAAGCTACGAGTATTTCATCACTTCGATTTCACTGGATATACCGATCTTATACCGATCTTGGTGTGGTCAGATGCTTTAAAAAAGGGATTGTAAACCCTCGTGTTTTTTCACACTAATGCATCTTATGCATTAAAGTGAAGAAATACCTGGCAGTGACCGCACGGGGTCCCGGCTCGATTGGATAGATTGATAGCAGCGCAGCCATTGGCTCCCGCTGCTGTCAATCAAACCCAATATAGCGGGCGCCGGGGGAGCAGGGCTGAGTCTGGCATTCGTGTCTATGGACTATTCGTGTCTGGACTACCAGCGCCGCCGGGGGACCCCAGAACAGGAGGATCGGGGCCACTCTGCAAAACGAGCTGGTGGAGGCAAGTATGACATGATTTTTTATTTTTTTGATTATTATTATTATTTATTATTATTTAAAATAACAAAAACTAAAAAGGGTTTACAATAACTTTAAAAGGGCAGAGGAGAGATATAGAGTCTAATAGACCCCAAATGTAAAAAAAAAAAAAAAGGGAGGACAGTGAAAAAAAAAAAATTAAATAAATAAAAGTAAAATATTTTTTTTTTAATTACGCGCAAAGGTGAACGCAAGCATCGGTCTTGTGTCCTATGTAAACAGTAATTGCACCATGCATGCGAGGTATCACCGCAAACGTAAGATCATGGGCAGTAATTCTAGCAGTAGATTCTGTAAATCTAAAGCGGTAACCTGTAAAGGCTTTTAAAAATGTATGTAGCTCGTTGCCGCTTAACGGGCATGCACAATTTTAAAGCATTTAGTGTTTTACTTGGCATAAGATAATTTATATTTTACAAAACATTTGGGCAATATAGTGTTTTCCTGACGCATCATGGCAGCACATACACTGGATTGTGACTCCGCCCCCACAAACTGATAGGACTGATTAGCTATAAGTTTTGAAGAGGAGCCCCTCGCTGCATTCTCCTTTTTTTTCCTCACCTGTTAGGACTGACCAGGGTATAGCAAGGACCTCTTACCGCTTCGCCCCAGCTAGGTTCAGCCTCTCCTAGTTGGAAGCCCTGGCTGTAGTCTCTAAATGAGCTTTATGCAGGGACCCCACTCTGATGGTCTCAGGGGAGTTTCATTATCCTTTTTACAAGCCTTAAACAGGCTTACATTATCATGCAGCGGCCTTCCCTCTTTTACTTTTTATATGTTCACTCCTTTTTTTCTATTCCCTTTTCGTTTTACCCCATTTTCCTCTGCTGAGTCTTTTAGTCCTCCAGCCGCTTTGACCTTCTCAAGATGGCGGCCGCGATCGGCACGATGGCACGACCGGAAGTGATGCAGGCATCCATCTCCTTTCGCCAGTATCTAAGACGGCGCCGGGTGCCGCGGACCACTACAGCGCATGCGCGGTGCATGTGTCACTTCCGGCGCGATGGCGGTCTATTTAAAAAACAATGTTTATGCTGTATGACTGCACAGGCTATTGCTCTGCATCCAGGATGCTCGCACTCTGCTTCTTTCCACATCTCCTTTTGCTGCACCGCTTACTGACTACCTGCTGACCCGGTAAGACTTATTTTTCTTACTTTTCATGGTGGTTTTTTATGTAGAGGCTAATGCATGCTAAAGACACTCTACTAAGCTTCACTGGGTTAACCCCTTCCTTCACAGATACACTGTCTTTTACTCATGGAGGCCACTGCCCCAGCAGACCATCCACAGCCAGTAAGGTAAGAGGCATCATGTTTGGTAAGTAGTGAAGAGGAGTAAAAGAGAGCCATGCCACTGATATCACTGTATCCTGATAGCCCTGGCAGGTCATCAAAATCATCTCAATCCAAACGGAAAGAGAGATCCCCTTCAAGACATTCACACTCTATAAGAAGCAGGTCAAGGACTTCCTGCCACCATCACAGTAAAACATCATCCTCCCACCAATCACAACCCACCCACCATAACCCACCTGCAGCCAATGCCTGCTGGATTTGTGGAGCACAAGCCCCTCCTAACAAGTTAGCTTGCAAAACATGTGCTGTAGAAGCCACCAGGGATAGGGAATCGGATACATTGGAAGTATCAAACATAATCAGAGAATCTGTTAAAGAATCAATTCTACAGGTATCAGCCACAGAACCAGTTAAATCAGTGCAAAGCACATCAGCAACAGTCACCTGCGTACCGCAAGAATCAGACGACTCATCAGTAGAAGAGTATTCGCCAGTGTCAGTTGGTTTTGATTTTGCTTTAATAGATCCCTTTGCGAAGTCAGTAAAAGAGGCAATTGGTTGGGAAGAACAAAAAGGAAACGCCCCGCAAGCTCAGAAAATATTTCCCTAACCTAAAAAGGGATCCAGAAAACTTTCCTTTTATCGATGAACGAGGAGTTAATTAAAGACGAGTGGCAAAAACCTGACAAGAAGTCCAGCCTAAACAATAGGATAGCAAAGCTATATCCTCTAAGGGAACCAGCCGTAAACCCACTTATCACGGCACCGGTAGTAGATGCATCATTAATGAGTCTCGCCAGACATGTGACATTGCCAATAGAAGACAGTGACTTTCAGGGATGTCTTGGACCGGAAAATTGACCTTGATCTCAAAAAAGCCTATTCAGCAGCAGGAGGAGCATGCAGACCAGCTATCACATTAGTAGCAGTTGGCAGAGCAATTAGTAGCTGGACCTCTAATATTGAAGAACTACTGGCAGAAGCAGCTGATCAAGAGAGAATCGTATCGGCCTTACAGGAACTTAGCCTAGCAGGGGACTTCGTAGCCGAGGCATCAGTAGATATAATAAGATCGGCAGCAAGGGCGATGCTGTCTTTGGTCATGTCCAGGAGAGCCTTATGGTTAAAGCCGTGGGTAGCAGATACAGCTTCCAAATCAAACTGGTGTAGGATCCCATATGACGGAACCAACCTGTTCGGTCCTAAGTTAGACCTTGCCATCTCGAAGGTCACAGGGGGAAAATCGGGTCTTATTCCATCTGACCGAAGACCAAAACAGAAAGTTCACCCCTTTAGACGCAATCTTCCCGATCGGTACCGAGGAGCCAGATCATATAGACCAGGCAATCAGTTCAAACGAAATTGGCGTAATACCGAATCATCCTTCTTGAGGACACAGAAGCCCAAAGCTCCTATTACAGGGGATCAGAAGTCATTTTATGGCACGTCTGCCCAGCCTGTGTTAGTGGGAGCCAGGCTCAGCCTGTTTACACAGGTGTGGGTAGAACATATAAAAGATCCGTGGACAATATCCACAATCCGCGAAGGCCACAAATGGAGTTTCAAGTACAGAACCCCCAGAGATCACTTCCTAAACATCCGACTACCATCATCTCTTCCAAAGTGAAAACTTCCAATCAAATATATACTAGAATTACTGCAGAAACATGCGATTACAGAAGTTCCTCAACATCAGAAAAGGCAAACGTTTTTACTCTCCCCTTTTTCTTGTCAAGAAAAAGACAGGGGACCTGCGTCCGGCTCTAGACCTAAAGATCCTCAACAGAATGATACTAGTAGAGTGCTTCAAAATGGAGAGTCTCCGATCTATCCTACTGGCAATAAATACAAGAGACTGGATGCTATCAATAGATTTATGCAACGCCTATCTCCACATTCCTATACACACAAGTTTCCAAAAATACCTTCGGTTTGCAATCGGGCAACGACATTTTCAATTTCGGAGTCTCCCGTTTGGGATATCTACGGCACCCAGAACATTCACAAAAATCCTGCTTCCAATCATAGCATACCTGAGAGAGAAAGGACTAAGAGTCCACCACTATCTCGACGATATCTTACTCTTGGCCAACAGCCAGCAGTTACTTCTCCAACATCGGGAAATACTAATATCCACATTACATCAATTCGGATGGATGATAAATTGGAAAAAAAAGCAGTCTGGAACCAATCCAATCAATGATCTTTTTGGGAGCAGAACTCGACACCAATGCCATCACGGTGAGTCTTCCTCAGGAAAAAAATGGGACATTTGGTCCAGAAAATAAAAAAACTAATGGAAGCAACACACTTATCTGCCAGAACATGTCTCAGCATATTGGGGTCCATGTCTGCCACCTTTCCAATGGTCCGGTGGTCCCAGTGGCATACAAGGACATTCCAGATATCATTCCTGAAACAATGGAATGGAACATTATTGAGTCAATGAATTTTCATCAACCAATCAGTGAAACAGTCTGCATGATGGTGGACGCGAACCAGCAATCTAAAGCATCATCGACATATTGTGCCCCCTCAGCCGGAAATAGTCACGTCAGACGCCAGCCTACAAGGTTGGGGAGCACATTACCAGGATCAAGCGGCACAAGGCCGTTGTTTTTTTTTCGCCCTCTGGGCGTCGTATCAAACATTCTAGGACTCAGGGCCGCCTTTCAGGCTCTCCTAGCATTCAGGCGATCTCTAACAGGAAAGAGTGTATTAGTACGCATGGACAATACAGTGGCAGTGAACTACATCAAGAGGCAAGGGGGCACCCGGAGAAGTGCTCTCATGCGGGAGGTACGTCCTATCCTCGACTGGGCTCAGATCCATTTGGAAGACCTGAAAGCAGTGTATGTCCCGGCAGGGCAGAACCAACTGGCAGACGATCTAAGCCGAATGTTCATCTCCAACAACGAATGGTCACCAAGTCAAGAAGCCTTTTCCCTTCTAACACGCAAATGGTGAATTCCCGATATCGATTTGGCAGCAACTCCAATGAACAAGTGTGCCAAGTTCCTGGCGAGAGTTGCCTATCCAACAGCACTGGGGGTCGACTGTCTCCATCACCAGTGGAGTTTCCGTTTAGGTTACATATTCCCTCCAATCCCCAGGTTCCTAGCCAGGCTGAGGAACTCAACATCCACGGTGATTGCGGTAATACCGTTTTGGCCGAGGAGGCCATGGTTCACAACCATCCTACAACTGAGTACAGAGAACCCATTACTCCTTCCGGTAACCCCAGACCTACCCTCACAGGACCAGTTTCTACATCCAGCACCAGAAAAGTTACACCTAATGGCTTGGAAGTTGAAAGGGCGAGGCTTCTAGATCAAGGTTGCTCACTAAGGGTGGTGGACACCTTACAACAGGCAAGGAAGAAGTCTACAAACGGCACATATAACAGGATTTGGGAAAGACCTCCTACAGTATCACAAGTTCTTGAATTTTTACAATTAGGCCTGGAGAAGGGGCTAAGTTCAAGCACCCTAAAGGTTCAAATATCTGCCTTATCGGCCATGATGGGAATCAAATAGGCCTTCAATCCTCTTATCCAATTCCAAAGAGCATGCTTGAAACTAAGACCACCTAGAAAGCCAACCTTCCCGACCTGGGATTTAACAATAGTTCTGGAAGCCTTATCGAAAAGAACCGTTTTTTCCTCTGGAATCAGTGTCCGTATTGGATCTAACCCTCAAATTAACCTTCTTAGTAGCAATAACCTCTGCAAAAAGAGTGTCCGAGCTGCAAGCACTTTCAATAAAAGAGCCTCATTTGCGGTTCTATCCTGATAGAGTTGTATTAACACCATCTGAACAATTCATACCAAAAGTGGCATCTGCTTTCCACTTCAATCCGGAGATCAGTTTACCAGTTTTTCTCACTAAACAAGGGATGCCACATCCACTAGATATTAAATCACTAATTTCTTCATACCTGGAGGCCACAAAACCATTCAGGAAAACAGAAAACTTGCTAGTCATACCATATGGCCCTTCTTCCAGGACAATAGCCTCTTGGCTAATTAAGATCATTAAAAAAAGCATAGCATATGCAATCCAGCTTCTTCCAATACTAACGACCTAAAGGCTCATTCGACCAGGGAGCAGCGTACTGCAGAGTGTCTCCAGAAACGATGTTCAAAGCAGCAACTTGGTCTTCTAGAACCACGTTCATGTCTCACTACAAAATTGACCCGGCTCGTTTAACGACTGTTGAATTTGGGAGATCGATCATTAAAAGTGAATTCTTCCATATCCTGTGAATAAAATAAAATCTTCTTGCAAAGTACCCACCCATGTAGCGAGTTATTTCCCAGTGTATGTGCTGCCATGATGCATCAGGAAAACGGAAAATTGTATACTCACCTTTACGTAATTTTCCTTTCCTGACGCATCTCATGGCAGCACACAGATTCCCTCCCATCTAAGGTGATAGATACTGAGAATGCAGTGAGGGGCTCCTCTTCAAAACGTATAGCTAATCAGTACTATCAGGTTGTGGGGGCGGAGTCTCAACCCAGTGTATGTGTTGCCATGAGATGCGTCCGAAAGGAAAATTACGGAAAGGTGAGTATACAATTTTCCGTTTTTGTGCATTAATTTTTTTTAAAAGTGTTTTTTCTTTTAAAAAATTGCGTTTGGAAAAAAATCGCTGTGCAAATACTGTGTGAAAAAAAAATTGCAACACCCACCATTTTATTCTGTAGGGCCTCTGCTTTAAAAATTCAAGTTAGACTTACCGGTAACTTGTTTTCCTTGAGTCTTTCAGGACAGCACTTGAGAGAGTGACTCCTCCCCTTGCCAACAGGAAACACCTCTTCCACCAAACTTTAAAAGGAGGCTCCTTTCCACATCTTGTCAGTAGTAGTAGAGAACCTCCGGCCCCAAACTGGAACACATAATCGAGATATGATTAGTCACAGTATATATATGTAAAAACAATAGGGTGGGATGCTGCTGTCCTGAAAGACTCAAGGAAAACAAGTTACCGGTAAGTCTAACTTGAATTTTCCCTTATCGTCTTTCAGGACAGCACTTGAGAGGATAAGAGAGACTTACCCCCCTAGGGAGGGACCACAGCCTGCAGAACCTTTCTGCCAAAAGCCTGATCACCTGCTGATAGGAGATCCAGTCTGTAATGACGGACAAACGTTAAGTAGCTTGACCACGTAGCCGCCTTACAAATCTGATCTGGGGTGGCACCAGCTCTTTCTGCCCATGTAGTGGCCTGGGCTCTTGTTGAATGAGCCCTAATTCCCAGCGGGGAAGATAAACCCATTTGAGAATAGGCTACAGAAATAGCTGTCTTAAGCCATCTAGCCAATGATGCTTTTGATGCTTGTTGGCCTTTCTTGTTTCCAGAAAAAAGAACAAATAATGAATCTGAAACTCTAAACCCTCCTGTTACTTCCAAATACTGTAATAGGATACGTCTTACGTCTAAATTGTGAAACTGCTCTTCCTTTGCACCCGAAGGGTTAGCAGAAAAGGTTGGTAGAGTAATCTCCTGAGACCTGTTACTAAAGCTTGCCACTTTTGGCAAAAACCCCGGATCTACTTTAAGGACAACTCTATCAGGAAAAACTGACAAAAAAGGCTCTTTTACTGATAGAGCGTGCAGTTCACTAATCCTTCTTGCTGAAGTAATTGCGACCAGAAAAATAGTCTTCAAAGTTAAATTCTTTAGGGATATGGCCTGTAAAGGCTCAAATGGTTCTTTTGCCAGAGCCTGCAGAACCACCGAGAGATCCCAATTTGGGAAATGCTTCACCGGGACCGGTCTAGACCTGGAAAGTGCTTTGAAAAATCTCATGATCAGAGTTTCTGAAGATAAGGATCTCTCCAGATAAACTCCCAAGGCGGCCACCTGCACCTTAAGGGTGCTGACCGCTAAATTCTTGTCTGCACCGCTTTGCAAGAACTCCAGCACTGAAACTAGATCTTTAACCTCTCTATGTTCAGAATGACAGAAAGAAACATAGACTTTCCATA
Organism: Lithobates clamitans; assembly: GCA_037952925.1. Classification (NCBI taxonomy): domain Eukaryota; kingdom Metazoa; phylum Chordata; class Amphibia; order Anura; family Ranidae; genus Lithobates; species Lithobates clamitans. Next base: position 4,226,099 of record JBBGZY010000942.1, read on the forward strand.
CTTTGGCGTAAATATCCCTGGTTACCTTTTTCCTACTGGAAAGCAACATCGTAGTTAAACGTTCAGAAAAGCCTTTGCTTCTCATTAACTGCTCCTCAGATACCAGGCAGTGAGTTTTAACCTGCCTACATCTGGATGATGCACTGGCCCCTGAGTCAACAGATCCTGACTGAGCGGAAGATGCCAACATGGTTTGATTGCCAACTGAAGAATCGTGGAAAACCAAGCCCTCTTTGGCCAATATGGAGTAATCAAAATTATTGATACTCTCTCTTCCCGTATTTTCCTCAACACTAGAGGGATTAACCTGAATGGAGGAAAAGCATACCCTAGGTGAAAATCCCATGGATGTGCCAGAGCATCTATCCCCTGAGAGCAAATGTCTCTCTGAAGGGAGAAAAAATTCGGGAGCTGCGTGTTTTGTTTTGACGCAAACAGATCTATCTGCGGAAGGCCCCAAACACTGGTGATTAATGCAAACACCTTCCTGTTCAGACTCCACTCTGATTCCTGAACTTTCTGTCGGCTCAGATAATCCGCTACTTCGTTCAATGTGCCTTTTAGATGGACTGCGGATAGAGATAGTAAGTGGTTTTCCGCCCACTCCAGAATCTCTACTGACAGTAAGTGAAGAGCCTTGCTTCTTGTGCCTCCCTGTTTGTTCAGGTAGGCTATGGCCGTGGCATTGTCCGACAAAATCTGGACATGGCAACCTATAAGGTTTTGAGAGAAGAAAACTAATGCTAGGGCAACTGCCTTCAGCTCTCTCCAATTTGAGGATTTTTGGGCCTCGAACTGGGACCATGTTCCCTGCGCTAAGGCCTGACCCATGTGGGCCCCCCATCCCTGCAAACTGGCGTCTGTTGTGACCACTTTCCCGGTCGGAAAAGACCACAGAAGACCTCTTTGCAGTACCACCTGACTTTTCCACCACCAAAGTGAACGTTTGACTCTGGTGGGAATCTTTATTTTTGTATCTAAACTCTCCGTCCTGTGGTTCCATGTACTTAGAAGGAACCTCTGGAGAGTCCTGAAATGCAGCCTTGCCCATTGGATGGCTGGCATTGAAGAGGTTAATGTCCCCAGAGCCGACATAACCTTTCGGACTGAAATCAGTTGATTTGTTTGTAGTGCCGTTATTACCCTTTGGACCTTGATCTTTTTCTCTTCTGGGAGAAAAATCTTTTGCTCCACTGAATCTATCAAATAACCCAGAAACAGTACTTGCTGAGCTGGGATGAAATTTGATTTTTGAACATTCACTATCCACCCTATTGACTCCAAATGACTGCGGGATTTGCTCAAATCCTCCTGCAACTTCTCCCTGGATGGGGCAAAAAAGAGGAGGTCGTCCAGATATGGAATTACCGCAATCCCCTGGAGTCGAAGAGGGGCGAGAGCTTCCGCCATTATCTTCGTAAAAATACGAGGAGCTGACGACAGGCCGAAGGGAAGGGCCCTGAACTGAAGATGTATAATCTCCTTGCCCATATTCACCGCAAACCTCAGGAACTTCTGGGACTGAGGTGCTACAGGAATATGAAGATAAGCATCCCTCAGATCGATTGATGCCATAAAACAATCTTTTGTTAGAATGTTTCTGACCGTGAAAATTGAGTCCATACAAAACTTTTTGTATAGGACTGACATGTTCAGGGGTTTTAGGTTGAGGATAAGACGGAAGTTTCCGGATGGTTTTTTTATCAGAAAGATGTGTGAATAGAAACCCTGACCCTGTTCTTCTGGGGATACTGGTATCACTACCCTCTGGTGCCTCAGATCCCTTAAAAGGTTCTTCATGGCCAGAGCCTTTGTTTGGTCCCTTGGTAGGTTTGTTACAAAGAATCTTTCTGGCGGGCGATCCGAAAACTCTATCCTGTAACCTTGGGACAGCATGTCCAAAATATATAGACTTTCTGTCATGCTGGCCCAAATGGGAAGGAAACCTTGTAGCCTTCCCCCTACCGGTACGCACAAGTCATTGCGTTTTACCGGAGGCTGCAGGAGGATGGAAAAGGACATTTCCTTTTCCCTTTCCCTTCTGCGATGCCCAATTTTTTCTTTTCTCCTGGGGTTTGTTTTGTTCTTGAGCCCTTTGGGAACGAAAAAAACGCTTAACTGGCTGTTTTTTCTTTTTGATTGGAAAAGACTTCTTTTTATCCGCTGTTCTATCTAGAACCGCATCTAGGTCAGGCCCAAAAAGTAAGTCACCCAGGAACGGTATCCCACACAGCTTGTTTTTGGATGCCGCGTCCCCCGGCCAAGTTTTCAACCACAAAGCCCTTCTGGCTGAGTTGGCCAGGGCAGCAGATCTAGCTGTCATTTTAATTGATTCCGCTGATGCATCAGATATAAATGCGACAGCGGCCGACAGAGTTGAGAATGAATCCAAAATCTCTTGTTTTGGAGAGTCTGCTGAGATATGGGCCTTAAGTTGCTCTAACCAGAACTCCATATTTCTGGATACCACTGTAGTTGCCATAGCAGGTTTAAGATTTCCCATGATAGATTGCCAAGCCCTTTTTAGAACCTGGTCCATCCTTTTATCCATGGGATCTCTCAACACCCCCATGTCCTCGAATGCCAAATCTGTAGACCTCGAGACCTGGGAAAACGCGGCATCTAGTTTGGGGTTTTTGTTCCAAACTGCCGCTGGATCTTCGTCAAAAGGAAAACGCCTTTTTAAGGCTTTGGGAAAGAAAGGCTTTCTCTCTGGCTCTGCCCACTCTTTCTTAATAGTTTCAGAAATAACAGAGTGCACTGGGAAATTGCGATTTTTGTGCTCGCTAAGCCCTGCATACATTTTATCATGCAGAGATAACTCCTTTCTTTCCTCCTCCAGACCCAGTGTGGTATAGATTGCTTTTAACAGGCCATCTACCTGTTCTAAAGACAATTTAAATCTTGAAGGTAAATTTTCTCCTTCCTCACCCTCATCAGAATCCTCAGATTGAGAGGGGAAATGTCCCTCTGGGGTAGGAGATGCTTCAGTCTCCACCGCCGGGACTATAAGTGAGCCTTGGGAGGACTGTGAGGTAGTAGGCTGACTCAGGGATGGGTTTGCTAGGGAAGAGCGAAATGATTGAATAGTCGCATCAAGTTCTTTTTTAACAGATGCAATCAAGTCGCTGCAAGCGGAAGAAGCTTCTTCTTTAACTAGCAAATCAATACAAGCTTGACATAACGTCTTCTTCCATCCTTCAGGTAGCTTGGATTTACATGAAGGACATTTTCTTTTTGCCACTGGATCAGAGCTCTTGGCCTGCCATGAGACAAAAGAAGAAACCATCCCAATGAGACAACCTGTCCTATACCCAAGGATGCTCACCACAGGTGCACAGTAAGAACTAAACTGCCTTATGTGCCCAGACAGGCCCCTGCCACCGGGGGGGAGAGATAGAAAGAGAGAGAGAGACCCCACAGTACAAGGAGGACAGTATACAACTGCCCCTTACCTGGGCCTTGCTGGTGCCTGTGCCTGTCCCACTTGCTGCCGCCATCGATTCCATCGAGGAGCGCTTGCTGTGTTTGTGTGGCTAAACGCCGGTTCCGGACTCCAATAGCGCCTGTGCGCCGGACCGGAACCGCCAAATAAGCACCAGCCCCGTTCCTCCCCTTTCCCTCTGCGATTTCCGGCGGAAATGACGCCGCACGCCTGTTCCGTGGGCTCCGCCCCCTCCGGATGCCTCACTTCCGGCGGATGGAGCCCCGCTGCCATCCCCAAGATGGCGGCGGCGCAATAAGCAACAGGCGGTGGACCTGAGAAAAAAATACAGCAAACGGCCACCGCCTGTCTTGCCGCCGCCTAGGAACGATGCCCACGACAGTCGGACTCACCCTGAGCCCATATGAAGAGGGAGAGGGAGCCCAGCCAGCAGCACTTCACCTCAGCTGTGGAATGGGAGGAACAGCTCTCATGAGGTAAAAAAGTGTTTGGTGAAAAAACCAGGAAACCTGAGCTCCCAGGACAGCACCTGAGAGCCCTGACTTCCCCACGAAGTGTTCCCTCCGGAGGAAACACAAAAACTGACAAGATGTGGAAAGGAGCCTCCTTTTAAAGTTTGGTGGAAGAGGTGTTTCCTGTTGGCAAGGGGAGGAGTCACTCTCTCAAGTGCTGTCCTGAAAGACGATAAGGGAAAACACACATACATACATATATACACACACACACACACACACACACACACACACACTATAATATATATATATATACACACACACTGTTTGGGGGGTTGTTATGTTAATGTTATAGCAACAAAAAAAATTAGTTTTCATGTAAACAAAAAAAAAGAAATGTGTCAGAAAAGTCTTCAAGTGGTTAGAAGAGTGGGAAATGTGTGGCATAAGCTTCTAATGTTGGGAATAAAATGCCAGGACAGTTCAAACACCCCTCAAATGACCCCTTTTTGGAAAGTAGACACCCCAAGCTATTTGACGAGAGGCATGCTGAGTCCATGGAATATTTAATGTTTTGCCACAAGTGTCGGGAAAGTTTTTTCATCTAAATGATTATATTGCTCAAACATGCCATGAGTATATGTGAAATTACACCCCAAAATACATTCTGCTGCTTCTCCGGATCATGGTGATAACACATGAGAGAGACTTTGGCAGGCTAGCTGCACACAGGACCCCAAAAACCAATTACCGCCTTCAGGCTTTCTAAGGGTGTAAATTGCTCATTTCACTTCCTCACTACCTATCACAGTTTCAGAGGCCCTGAAATGCCAAGATAGCACAACCGGGAGCTGTGGCTCAGCTCGGGTGCCACCCTAGCAAGTTGCTTGCTGTGGGGGTACTCAACAGGGGGGAAGGGCCAATAGCACCATAGAGGGAACTATGATTCACTTTGGGCATTTTGATTAGCTCAGAATGAAAAGAGCTTTCCTGGAGCAGTTCAGCCCCTGGTGGTGCAACTGAAGCAAACAATAAACTATGGGTAGTAAGGCACAGTCACCGGGATCTCCGGGTTATAGTTGTGGACAAGCACAAGTCAGGAGATGGATACAAAAACATTTCAAATGCTTTATAAAATGCCTAGAAGCACAGTGAATGTCTATTAATAAATGGAAGATATTTGATACAACACAGAGCCTACAGCAACTCTGAAGCAGTTGCAGGGATTTATGACAGAGTGGTCATTGTGCGTATGGGACAACAATATCACAGATTCTCCAGGAATGTGGCTTTTATGGGAGCTTTGCAAGAAAAAAATCCACTCTTCAAGAAAGGTCACATGCAGTCATGACTGAGCTTGCCAAAACTTTCTCTGCAGCAGGGACTGGAACACTTGTCAGGATAAAAGAAAGAGTGGATGGGGCAAAATACCATCAAATTCTTGAGGAAAATCTGGTGCCCTCTGCCAGAAAGTTGTCAATTGAAAGAAGGTTTACCTTCCAACATAACAATGACCTAAAGCACACAGCAAAAATTACCGCACAGTGGTTGAAGGAGATAAAAGGTGAATGTCCTTGCATAGCCTAGTCAGAGTCCAGGCTTAAACCCCATTGAAAATCTGTGGAATTACTTAACCGCTTCAGCCCCGGAAGAATTTACCCCCTTCCTGACCAGAGCACTTTTTACGATTCGGCACTGCATCGCTTTAACTGACAATTGCGCGGTCCTACGACGTGGCTCCTAAACAAAATTGACATCCTTTTTTTCCCCCACAAAATAGCTTTCTTTTGGTGGTATTTAATCACCTCTGCGGTTTTTATTTCTTGCGCTATAAACAAAAAAAAAAAAAAAAAAAAGCGTAAATTTTGAAAAAAAAAAAAAAAAGAATTATTTTTTACTTTTTGCTGTAATAAATATCCCCAAAAAATAATTAAAAAAAACATTTTTTTTCCTCAGCTTAGGATGATACGTATTCTACATATTTTTGGGAAAAAAAAAAAAAATCACAATAAGTTAGTGTTTGCAAAATAGGGGATAGTTTTATGGCGTTTTTATTTATTTTTTTTTTTTACTAGTAATGCCGGCAATCAGCGATTTTTATTGTGACTGCGACATTATGGCGGACACATCGGACATTTTTGACACATTTTTGACACATTTTTGGGACCATTGTCATTTATACAGCAATCAGTGATATAAAAAATACACCGATTCCTGTGTAAATGACACTGGCAGTGCAGGGGTTAACCACTAGGGGGCAGGGAGGGGTTAAGTCAGTACTAGGGAGTGATTTCTAACTGTAGGGGGGGATGGGCTAGCTGTGGCACATCACTGATCTCTGCTCCCGATGACAGGGAGCAAAGATCAGTGAGCCTGTCACTAGGCAAAACGGGGAGATGCTGTTTACATCAGCATCTCCTCGTTCTTCCTCTCTGTGAGGCGATCGCGGGTATCCCCGCGGCGATCGAGTCCGCGGGACCCGCGACCCGACTCACGGAGCTCCCGGCTGGCGCGCGTACGCAATGGCATGGCGTAGGGATGCACAGAATGGGTTTTTTGGGGCCGAAACCGATACCGAAAATAAATCTTCCTTGATCCCAAAAACCGAAACAGCACCGAAATAGACTTTTTTTTTTTATCTATTACCCAAAAAAATTATTGGATACACAAAATTGTGTTACATTCGTATTCGTTTTATTTATATTCAACTTAATCATTCATTTTATGAAGAAAAGAATACTACAATCCAGTAATGTCAAAAAGTACTTTAATAAAAAGTAACCCACATAAAATTGGACAGTGGACACAGAAGATAAAAATAAAATAAAGACTGCAGTCAGTGCACATTGCACCACCATACCAAATAAAACAGGCATAAAAAAAAATTAAATAACATAATATTAATAGTTATTTAATATTAATAATAATAATAATATAAAAATGCCAAAGACTGACTTTTTTATATTTTATTAATTTCCAAACTTACATCAGAACTAGTAATTCAGTTCTCTCTCCCTAAGATTTCAGCGGCTGGATGTGCGATAAGTGTATGTATGTATGTATGTATGTATGTATGTATGTATGTATGTATGTATGTATCTGCGGGTTACATACATAATCATACAGTAAACCGCACTGTGTTCCAGCCCCGGGTATGGGCGGAGACATCCTGGAACACAGACTAGTCTACAGCAGCGGTGCTCAGCCAATCACAGCAAGCAATGTAGACTAGTCTATGTTTATGGAAGTCTCCGTCCATACCCAGAACACAGTGCAGTATAGTACTGTATGTAGACAGCCACAGGTACAGAACATACAGTTTTGCACATACAGCGGGCTGACAGCTTAGGGAGAGAGCCGAGAGACAATGACATAGTTTGGCCCAACAACAGAACTTCAACAAACTATGTATAAGTAAGTACTTTAAAGAACAACTCTCTCAACTAACCATAACAGAAATATGGCAGAAGGCCGTTATTCTGTTTCACAGTTTCTGTAAATATAACATAGTACAGTGCTATCTGCTATTCTATAATAACATTTTTATTTTATTATTTTCTTTCAACTTAAATGAGAACTAGTAGTTTTTTCCCCAAGTTCTCTCCCAAAGGTGTCAGCGGCTGGATGTGCGATATAAAAGTGTATGTATGTAGCTGCGGGTTAGATACATACTAGTCATACAGTAGACCGCACTGTGTTCCGGCGCCGGGTATGGGCGGAGACATCCTGGAATTGGAACACAGACTAGTCTACAGCAGTGGTGCTCAGCCAATCACAGCAAGCAATGTAGCCTAGTCTGTTTATTGAAGTCACCGCCCATACCCGGAACACAGTGCGGTATAGTACTGTAGTATGTAGACAGCCACAGATACAGAACATACAGTTTTGCATTTGCACATGCAGCAGGCTGACAGCTTAGGGAGAGACAGTTTAACTTTAGCCCAACAGCAACAAACTATGGTACAGTAGTTCAAAAGCTGGAGTTCTCTCTTAAATTGAAGTGCAAAAAACTGTAGAAGAACTACAATGAACAACCAACAAATGGCATAACTAGACAATTGGAACATACTAGGTAGTCAGTCATACTATGTTGTATGTTCCAATTGTCCAATAGCACAGTCCAATACCAATTCATTTACTATGTTCAACATGGTAAATGAATTGGTCTATGCTACGGATTTTTAAAATTTATTTCAGTAAAAGTGGTAGATTTCGCTTTAAGAACAAAAGCTGTTCAGCTTTGCCACATGAGAGACGGTTTCTCTTCTCATCAAGAATATGAGATGCTAGACTGAATAGTCTCTCACTCTCTGTACTGGTGCTTGGGGCAGATAAATATCTGCGTGCAATCTGTGCAAGCAAGGGAAAACATTCTTTGTTGATGCGCCAGTACTCAAGTGGATTGTCGCTTCTGGCAATAGGCTGTTCAGCTAAATAAATGTCCAGCTGTTGGGTAGCTGCACTTGTTGTGGCACCGCTATGGATTGGGGTGCATTCGTGTAAAATTTCTTCAAACATATCAGATATGGAGGGAGTGTGTTCCTCTTCACTTGTATGCGACCGTTTCTCACTTTCCTCTGTGTGACGCCTCGAAACTGCTTCACTAGATGCTTCCACCACCTCCATTTGTGCCAGTATCATTTCCCGTGCACGCTGTTTTTTCTCCACATTAAAGTAATGCTCTTTAAAACAAGGATCTAGAACTGTTGCAATGCAGTACAGAGGGTTGGACTCGGTGTCTTGAAACCGGTTGGTTACGGCCTCCAGTAGAGTGGTTTTAGCAGTTTTTACGCCATGGTCTGTTTCTACCTCTTTTCCAAGCAGACGTTTCAGTGCAGCAATTAAGGGGATAACTTCAGCAATGGAAGCATCAGCTGAGCTGATTTCTTTTGTTAACTGTTCAAATGGATATAGAAGAGACAAACTATTTTCAACGCTTGCTGGCAGCTCGTAATCTGCAATGTATGCAGCTAAAACACGCTTTTGTTCAAAAAGACTTTGTAGCATATAGGTGCTGTTCCAACGAGAGGCTACATCTTGCTGCAGTCGTTTCGGTGCCATTCCAAACTGCATCTGCAAAGCTTGTAATCTGGAATAAGCAAGCAGAGAATGCTTAAAGTGACCCACAATTTTTCTTCCTTTTGATATGATATCAGATATGGTGCGCTGACTCAGCAATCCTTCATTCACAGCCAATTGTAGCGTGTGTGCCATGCACGGTATGCTTTGAAGTTCACTGTCCTCCATTGCCTTTGCCATGTTCCGCGCATTATCTCGGACAATCAAATGCACTTTAGACTTCTCAATGTGCCAAGTGTCAAGCATGGTTTTTAAAGCATCAGATATTGCTCCTGCAGTATGTGATCCAACAAACTCACGTGCGTCAAGTAGGATGTATTGCAATTGAAATTTGTCATCTATCCACTGCGCTGTCAGGCTGAGCATGCTCGTTGGACTGACATCTGAACTCCTTATGTCGGTAGTAAAACTGATTGCTATGATGTCGGTAGTCATGAGCTCCTGAATGTGTTTTCTAACACTGCTAAGCAATTCATGTAGACTGGTATCTGCAAAGTAGCGTCTGCTTGGTAGTAACGCGGCTCAATATGTTGCATGAGTCTACGGAATCCAATGTCCTCCACAACAGAGAATGGCTGGTCGTCTAATGCAATAATTTCCATAATTTTAGCTGTAATGGCATGAGCTTTGGGACTGTCACTTGCATATTTTTTAACCTTTTCAAACACTGTGGCCACAGATGGGGTTAAGCCCGAGGCACTTTTTGAAAGTAGCGCTGTTTTCTTGTAATCAGAATGCTGAACTGGATGACGTGTTTTCAGGTGGTGTATCAAACCTGTTGAAAAATTCTTTGGCACTGTACCCCCTCTTGAAATTTCTGTTGAGCAAAGAGTACAGATTGCAAAATTTGGGGTCTTTATCAGAAACTTTAAAATATTTCCACACTGCAGACATGGTCCACCTTTGCTGAACGTAGAATAATATCATAGAATGATTTATAGTGGGAGTAAAAAAAAAAAAAGCGACCAAATCAATTTAAAAGCTAAACCCCAGGAGGCAGCTTTAAAAAATAAAATAAAAACCAATCTTTTTTTATGGTGCTGCTCTTGGCATGCAAGGTAGTTATGTCTGCACTGCAGTACATCTGACTTGTACCAAAAAAAATATCATTGAACTGAATAAATTTGATTTGAAATGGAATGGATTGCAAATTGCAATTGCATGCCATTTTATTTTTTTTAGCTATTCTATAGTATACTTCATGCGCCTTGTTGTCATTGAATAAAATTTGTCACTTTGTCTCACCGTAGTATGATAAGTTATATGACACTGACATGACAGCAAGCGCATTTTTTAAACATGACAGTACGCAATAGATATAATTATTAATATATTATGTATGAAATATAACATATTTATTGCATACTGTCATGTTTAAAAAATTCATGCGCTTGCTGTCATGTCAGTACTGTATAACTTTTACTACGCTGTCAAAGTGACACATTCAATAACAGCAAGCACATGAATTTTATACTGTATACTACAGAATAGTTAAAAAAAAAAAAAAAAAAAATAGCTTGCAATTTGCAATCCATTACATTCCATTTAAAATCATATTTAATCAGTCAGTTCAATTACCGTATTTATCGGCGTATAACACGCACCCCAAGTTTAGGAGGGAATTTTAAAAGGAAAAAAACTTTTAGGAGGGAAGTTTAAGGAAAAAAAAAAAAACTTACATTTAAATGCCCATCAATGCAGCCTCATCAGTGTTCATCTGCAGCCTTTCCCCAGTGTCCAGTGCAGCCTTGTCAGTGCAGCTTTGCCCCAGTGCAGCCTTGTCCCCAGTGCAGCTTTGCCCCAGTGGTCCGTGCAGCCTTGTCGCCGCCGACATACAAACGTTTAGTTTGTATTTTTAAACATGGTGCCGCGGAGTTCGGAGAGACTCGGCGGCGCTCGTTCAGCTGAACGAGCGCCGTCGAGGACACAGTGACTGGGCGGAGCCGAGATACACATAGCCTAGGGTTCTCGGCTCTTCTCGGCGCAGTCACGCCCAGTCCCTATGATGGACATAACACAGGTCCAATGGCGGGACTGGGCGTGACTGAACGGCCCTGAGAAAAGCTGAGAACCCTCGGCTATGTGTATCTTGGCTCCGCCCAGTCACTGTGTCCTCGGCGGCGCTCGTTCAGCTGAACGAGCGCCGCCGAGTCCCTCCGAACTCCGCGGCGCCATGTTTAAAAATACAAGCTATGTGAATGTCGGCGGCGATCGCTCCGACAGATCACAAAATAGCGGGGATCGGCGTATAACACACACCCATGATTTTCCCCTTATTTTAAGGGGAAAAAAGTGCGTGTTATACGCCGATAAATACGGTATATAATTTTTTGCTACAAGTCAGATCAGATGTACTGCAGTGCAGACACACAGTCATTTTAAATCGTCAGACTCAGTACTAGTACTATACTAAAATAATCAAGAAATAAAATTACTAGTTTGTTTCTGTCAGTTTAAGAAGGCAAAAGCAGCAATGCTCACCGGCGAATAGTAATGGTAGCCATCCAGGAGTGACAGTGCCCACTCTTGTACTTGAGTATGCTATGTGCAGCCCTCTATGAAGCCGTCACTCGCTTCCCAGCAGCGTCTCGAAGGTCCCAGCAGCGTCTGACAAACACGAGGAGCATCTGCGAGGAAGGTGCCAGCATCTCAGCAGGGAACGTGCTTACGAGTGTGGCGTTGCGGCGTCTTAACCGCAAGGAACGTGCACACCGCCCATACGAGTGACGTCACCCGCTGGTTCTGCGCCAGTATCGGCAAGAATTCTCTTTCGGCTTTTTGCTGAAAGGGCCATTTTCGGCCGTTATGTTTCTGTGGCCAAAATTTTGGTGTATCCCTAGCACGGCGGGGATTTCAAATGGGACTTACAGGTACGCCCATTTGCCCAGCCTTGTCATTCTGCCGGCGTACATCGGCGCCGGTCGGGAAGTGGTTAAAGACTGCAGTACACAAATGGTCACCATCAAATTGGACTTGAGACGAGAGGCCAAATATTGCAAAGTCTAGATGTGCAAAGTTAGTAGAGATATATCCCAACAGACTTTAACAGGCTGTAATTAAAGCAAAATGTGGTTCAACAAAATACTCACACAAGGGGGTGATCCTTTTGCCAACTCGGTAATTCTGTTTTTGATTTTTTTTTTTCTGACAAGTTGGTGTTCTATCTTTAACTTGGATGTTATGAGTTGCACTGAGTAAATATAGCTGGATAAAAACAAAAATTGTGTCTGTCTTCATTTCAGACTGCAAGGCATGTGATTATTTCAAAGGGGGCGATTCTTCTCTATACGTACTGTAGGTTATGGCGATGCACAAAATTATTTCGATATAGGAATGATGTACTTATTAACCACTTCAATACTGGGCACTTTCCCCAATTTTCAGCTTTCAGCACTGTCGCTTGAATGACATATGCGCGGTAATGCAACACTGTACTCATGACATTTTTATCATTTTTGATTGGTTTGCGCAAAAGTTATAGCGCCTACAGAATAAGTTATTGATTTATGGGGGGTTTTTTTACACTAGTAATGGCAGCGATCTGTGATTTTTTTATCGGGACTGCGACACTGCGCCGGACAGATCGGACACTTGACACTTTTTCGAAACTATTGACATTTATACAGAGATCAGTGCTATAAATAGCTACTGATTACTGTATAAATGTCACTGGCAGGGAAGGGGTTAACACTAGGGGGCGATCAAGGGGTTAAATGTGTTCCCTCACTGTATGTTCTAACTGTGGGGGGATGGGACTGACTAGGGAAGGAGACCGATCGTTGTTCCTATATACACTAGGAACACACAAGCTGTCAGGGGAGAGGAGACAGAACGTGGATTTGTGTGGTCACACACAGATCCACATTCCTACTCTTTCAGTAGCGATCACAGGTGCCCGGGGGACATCGTGGCGGCTGGGGACGTGTATGGGCTCCTCAGTGACGCAGCGGGTGTGCACGCCCCTATAAAACGGTGGGAAGCGGAGAATCTCATATGACGCTCGTAATGGGAGATTGCATCTGTGGACGTCATTTGACTACATGCCTAGAATGAAGTGGTTAATACTGTATTTCAGGCAAACTTAGAACCTTCACACTAAGGCAGTTTTCAGACATTTTAGCGCTAGAAATAAAACCGCCTCCCATTAAATTTCAGTGCGACTTCACACTTGGGCGGTGCGCTTGCGGGACTTAAGGAAAAAGTCCTGCAAGCAGCATCTTTGGGTCGGTTTGGGAGCACTCCCAAAACATTCTGCCCATTAAAATGAATGGCCAGCGCTTCCAAAGCACCTGAAAAGCAATTTGGAAGCACCGCAACACAGGCGGGTTTAACCCCTTCTTCGGCCGCTAGCGGGGGTTAAAAGCACCTCGCTAGCGGCCAAAAAGCGCCGCTTAAACAGCGGTAGATACCTCCATGGGTAAATCTAATCTCTGCTGCACTGAAACATTTTGGAAACACACTTCAAAAGAATTCATCTAGTAGACTGTTGGAGAGCGATCAATGCTCAGGTAGTAGATTGAAGTCATTACTCTAAAACCCATAACATGTATTCAAGAACTGATCTCCTACTAGTGGACCAATTTTTTCATGCTCTGGACCCCAGGCGCCCGGGAATATTAAACTCCAGCCAGCACTCAGTGACTCTGGCATGGGGGGGGGGGGGGGAATTGACTTTTCTATGTCTCCACCCCTTGCCATCTGGCTGGAGCATCACACATCGTGGCCGTTGGCTGATACCTTCTTCCTCAGCTGGACCACTCCTCCCGGGACCCTTTACATCCTAATTACCAGATTCCATCATGCTTTGTAGCTCCCCCGAGTCGCCACAGGAGACCCCCCCCCCCCTTTTGGTGGTTATGCACTGCGATCAGGGCCTGTCGGGACATGGATACTCTGCTGATGAAGCGGCCACTGTCCGTGCAACTAGTCGAGTTATTTCTGTGATGAATTGTCCCACTGTGATTCCCCTATCTCGGGGCTAACTGTTTCGGTGACATATATGAATTATTGTTATGTTTTTATTTGTAATTGACTATTATTTTTGTATAAATAAATCATTTTTATCTTTTACAATTGTCTGTCACATATTTACAGTCAGGTCCATAAATATTGGGACATTGACACAATTCTAATCTTTTTGGCTCTATACACCACCACAATGGATTTGAAATGAAACAAGATGTGCTTTAACTGTAGACTTTCAAATTTAATTTGAGGGTTTTTACATCCAAATCAGGTGAACAGTGTAGGAATTACAACAGTTTGTACATGTGCCTCACACTTTTTAAAAGGGACCAAAAGTAATGGGACAGATTAATAATCATCCATCAAACTTTCACTTTTTTTATACTTGGTTGCAAATCATTTGCAGTCAATTACAGCCTGAAGTCCAGAACACATAGACATCACCAGATGCTGGGTTTCATCCCTGGTGATGCTCTACCAGGCTTCTACTGCAACTGTCTTCAGTTCCTGCTTGTTCTTGGGGCATTTTGCCTTCAGTTTTGTCTTCAGCAAGTAAAATGCATGCTCAATCGGATTCAGGTCAGGTGATTGACTTGGCCATTGCATAACATTTCACTTCTTTCCCTTAAAAAAAACTCTTTGGTTGCTTTCGCAGTATGCTTCGGGTCATTGTCCATTTGCACTGTGAAGCGCCGTCCAATGAGTTCTGAAGCATTTTACTGAATATGAGCAGATAATATTGCCCGAAACATTTCAGAATTCATCCTGCTGCTTTTGTCAGCAGTCACATCATCAATAAATACAAGAGAACCAATTCCATTGGCAGCCATACGTGCCCATGCCATGATACTACCACCACCATGCTTCACTGATGAGGTGGTATGCTTTGGATCATGAGTAGTTCCTTTCCTTCTCCATACTCTTCTCATCACTCTGGTACAAGTTAATTTTGGTCTCATCTGTCCATAGGATGTTGTTCCAGAACTGTGAAGGCTTTTTAGATGTTGTTTGGCAAACTCTAATCTGGCCTTTCTGTTTTTGAGGCTCACCAATGGTTTACATCTTGTGGTGAACCCTCTGTATTCACTCTGGTGAAGTCTTCTCTTGATTGTTGACTTTGACACACATACACCTACCTCCTGTAGAGAGTGTTCTTGATCTGGCCAACTGTTGTGTAGGGTGTTTTCTTCACCAGGGAATGAATTCTTCGGTCACCCACCACAGTTGTTTTCCGTGGTCTTTTGGTGTTGCTGAGCACACTGGTGCGTTCTCTCTTTTCAAACAGTTGATTTGGCCACACCTAATGTTTTTGCTATCTCTCAGATGGTTTGGTTTGTTTTTTCAGCCTAATGATGGCTTGCATCACTGATAGTGACAGCTCTTTGGATCTCATATTGAGAGTTGACAGCAACAGATTCCACATGAAAATAGCACACTTGAAATGAACTCTGAACATTTTATCTGCTCCTTGTAAATGGGATCTCTCTCTCTCATGGGAGTGTATAGGAGTACAGAGGGATGATTTGTATGTACAATAAAAAGGAGACTCTGGGGACATATCGGGGGGTCACTTTAGATGTGGGGGAGTTGTCAGTCTCCTCTCCTATGTACTGTACACATAGCACTGTGTACATTTCAGAGAACAGACACAGGGCACAAGTTACTATGCTCCTCACCATGTCTTCTCTTCTGATATAACACAGTGCTGTGTGTAGAGAGATTACATGTGTTCGTAGAAGTTTTCAGTGACAATCCCCCCTCCCCCCATCAGCTGAAAGAGACACTGATACAGACTTTAAATGAGTGAGGGGGATGAGGGGGGAATTTGGAGGAGGACATAGGAACATCAAAGCCCAGATGAGAGTTGTTGGAATCTCACAGAGGAGAGCTTGCAGATAACAGCCAGAGAAAGGTAAGGATTTCACTGTTTGTATCACACTCTCTCTGCTTCCGGGTTTTAGCTGGGGACACGCTGCCATGAAAAACAGAGGCATGTGAAGAACGTGCTCATTCTAGATAGCAGCCTGGGTGTGCACCTCTTCACCACACACTCACACTCCAGAGGGAGGGAGTGAAGGAGTGGCTGGATTGTGGAGATGTTTCCACACCCTGGAAACTTTTGACCTGAGAAAGAACCGTTAGAGGCTGATTCTGGGATCTTCAAAAGTCTATTCTGCAAAAACTAAAAGGACCGGGGAAAGAAATGCAATGCAGGTATGAGGGTAGCACATACTACCTATTTTTGCATTCCCAAACTTCTCCTTTAATAAAACATCCTAGACAACCTCACCATCTGCACTTTATTGGTGCCAAACTGAACAAGCAGAGGGATAAACTAGCCGAGCTTCTAAATGAGAAACAAAAAAACTCTAAATCCTTTGAAAGAATGTTGTTGTAAACCCTGAGAATTCATACATAAATTTGCCTCGTTTACAAATTGGTGGCTAGAGCAAGGAAAACCGTACTCGAAATAAAATTGCACAAGAGTGAATATAATAGCACAGAGATGGGAACAAATTACCGTATTTATCATTGTATAACACGCACTTTTTTCCCCCTTAAAATCAGGGGGAAAATAGCAGGGGGGGGGGGGTTATACGCCGAACCGCTGCCTCGGAGGGGGAAGGAGGGAACGAGCGCCACGAAATAGACAGAGCCGAGTGTACTGTGTAATCAGCTAGGCTAGGCTCGGCGTCACGCCCAGTTCCGCCTCCTAGCATTTACATCCCACCATGGGGCGGGACTGCGAGAGGAGAAGAGTACACAGCACACCCAGCTCGGTCTGAATGAGCGGTGCTCGTTCCCTCCACGGCAGGGGACAGACAGACTGATGCAGATTGGCACATATTATGCTCCAATGATGGGCAAGGTTGCAGATGGACAAGGCTGCAGATTGACCTTGGGCAAGGTTGCAAATGGACAAGGCTGCAGATGGACCTTGGGCAAGGTTGCAAATGGACAAGGCTGCAGATGGACCTTGGGCAAGGTTGCAAATGGACAAGGCTGCAAATGGGCCTTGGGCAAGGTTGCAAATGGACAAGGCTGCAAATGGGCCTTGGGCAAGGTTGCAAATGGACAAGGCTGCAAATGGGCCTTGGGCAAGGTTGCAAATGGACAAGGCTGCAAATGGGCCTTGGGCAAGGTTGCAAATGGACAAGGCTGCAAATGGGCCTTGGGCAAGGTTGCAAATGGACAAGGCTGCAAATGGGCCTTGGGCAAGGTTGCAAATGGACAAGGCTGCAAATGGACCTTGGGCAAGGCTGCAAATGGACCTAGGGCAAGGCTGCAAATGGACCTAGGGCAAGGCTGCAAATGGACAAGGCTGCAAATGGACCTTGGACAAGGCTGCAAATGGACAAGGCTGCAAATGGACAAGGCTGCAAATGGACAAGGCTGCAAATGGACAAGGCTGCAAATGGACAAGGCTGCAAATGGACACTAGGCAAGGTTGCAGATGGACACTGGGCAAGGTTGCAGATGGACACTGGGCAAGGTTGCAGATGGACACTGGGCAAGGTTGCAGATGGACACTGGGCAAGGTTGCAGATGGACACTGGGCAAGGTTGCAAATGGACACTGGGCAAGGTTGCAAATGGACAAGGTTGCAGATGGACACTGGGCAAGGTTGCAAATGGACAAGGTTGCAGATGGACACTGGACAAGGTTGCAAATGGACAAGGTTGCAGATGGACACTGGGCAAGGTTGCAAATGGGCAAGGTTGCAAATGGGCAAGGTTGCAAATGGGCAAGGTTGCAAATGGGCAAGGTTGCAAATGGGCCTTGGGCAAGGTTGCAAATGGACAAGGCTGCAAATGGGCCTTGGGCAAGGTTGCAAATGGACAAGGCTGCAAATGGGCCTTGGGCAAGGTTGCAAATGGACAAGGCTGCAAATGGACCTTGGGCAAGGCTGCAAATGGACCTAGGGCAAGGCTGCAAATGGACCTAGGGCAAGGCTGCAAATGGACCTAGGGCAAGGCTGCAAATGGACCTAGGGCAAGGCTGCAAATGGACCTAGGGCAAGGCTGCAAATGGACAAGGCTGCAAATGGACCTTGGACAAGGCTGCAAATGGACCTTGGACAAGGCTGCAAATGGACAAGGCTGCAAATGGACAAGGCTGCAAATGGACAAGGCTGCAAATGGACAAGGCTGCAAATGGACAAGGCTGCAAATGGACAAGGCTGCAAATGGACAAGGCTGCAAATGGACAAGGCTGCAAATGGACAAGGCTGCAAATGGACAAGGCTGCAAATGGACACTAGGCAAGGTTGCAGATGGACACTGGGCAAGGTTGCAGATGGACACTGGGCAAGGTTGCAGATGGACACTGGGCAAGGTTGCAGATGGACACTGGGCAAGGTTGCAGATGGACAAGGTTGCAGATGGACACTGGACAAGGTTGCAAATGGACAAGGTTGCAGATGGACACTGGACAAGGTTGCAAATGGACAAGGTTGCAAATGGGCAAGGTTGCAAATGGGCAAGGTTGCAAATGGGCAAGGTTGCAAATGGGCAAGGTTGCAAATGGGCAAGGTTGCAAATGGGCAAGGTTGCAAATGGGCAAGGTTGCAAATGGACACTGGGCAAGGTTGCAAATGGACAAGGCTGCAGATGGACACTGGGCAAAGGTTGCAAAATGTAAGAAAGATGGGGGGGGCAGCCAAAGGATCCGGATGTTGTTGGGTGATAGGACATGTGACCACGTACGTTTCGTAGTGAACGTCTTCAGGGAAGCGTACGTTGGTCACTGGAATGGTGGTTTTTATTAGGAACAGGAAGGGGGCGGGTAATTGGCAAATGGGCCACAGGAACTGTGCTCATAGCAATAAAGTTGGAAAGTTCAACTATGGTCTGGAGCTTAGCTCCATCTTGTGGATATTTACTATAATTGTTCACAAAAAACTCCTTAATTAAAAACGAATGTGACTTCATATCAACCATCCCCTAGGGGGAGACGACATGTTGTTATAGTCCCCCTACTGGTTAAAAACAGGTAAATAAATCCACCCATATAGGTGGTGGGGAAGTGAGAAAAATATATCAGTGAATAAAATTAATGGTGGTGTTTTTTGTAAAGAAAAAAAGGGGGGGGGGGGGGACTCATGTGACCCTGAATTCTATAACAGCCCCAGTCTCGGTTTACATACAAAAATGATTACAAAACTAAATAGCATTTAATAAACCTTAAAAAAAAAAAATTCAAGGTCACATGAGTCTCCCCCCCCCCCCTTTTTTTCTTCTCTACAAAAAACACCACCATTAATTTTATTCACATATATTTTTCTCACTTCCCCACCACCTATATGGGTGGATTTATTTACCCGTTTTTAACCAGTAGGGGGACTATAACAACATGTCGTCTCCCCCTAGGGGATGGTTGATATGAAGTCACATTCGTTTTTAAATAGAGTTTTTGTGAACAATATAGTAAACATCCACAAGATGGAGCTAAGCTCCAGACCATAGTTGAACTTTCCAACTTTATTGCTATGAGCACAGTTCCTGTGGCTCATTTGCCAATTACCCGCCCCCTTCCTGTTCCTATTAAAAAGTCACATTCGTTTTTAATTAAGGAGTTTTTTGTGAACAATATAGTAAATATCCACAAGATGGAGCTAAGCTCCAGACCATAGTTGAACTTTCCAACTTTATTGCTATGAGCACAGTTCCTGTGGCCCATTTGCCAATTACCCACCCCCTTCCTGTTCCTAATAAAAAACACCATTCCAGTGACCAACGTACGCTTCCCTGAAGACGTTCACTACGAAACGTACGTCGGAGCGGTACGTGGTCACATGTCCTATCACCCAACAACATCCGGATCCTTTGGCTGCCCCCCTGTGCAAGCTGGAACGCACACCAGCATGGAGGAGACATGAAAGGCTTTTTCTGACTGCGAAGTCACCCTGACATGCAAGCAGCCCCAGTGCCGGGTAGGCACCCACCAATGTAAGCGGCCATTTGGCTTTTTAATTTGTTTACTTTTTTAATAAATGGTTTTACGCTATGGAGACTGTTTTTGTTTCCTATGTATCCTTATCCTATCTTGAATGAGCTTGACGGGAACGATCCATGCCTATAATACCAACCACAGTCCGGCCATCCACGTGAGCAGGCACAACCCTGCACAAGCGCTAATGACTCTCTTTTTAACTAAAGGAGTCATTGGTATCTGGTAAGCAGATATCTACTTCTTCGAGGTGTTTTCCTTTCTTATTTTCCTTTGGTGATGGAAAACTTTGTTTACAGCAACAAGATTGGGATAATATTGAAAGATATCACTTCAACTACTTCAATCACTTTTTTTGTGGACAATCAATCACTATATATGTTTTCACTATTGTGGGCACTTCAATGTGTAATCTAATTATGATTTGTCATTATGATTTTCATTTTTTTGGTAATGCAGGAGATATATTTATCTAGAGCACTTGATTAGTATGGTATCTAGCGCCCCCTAGCTTTCTTACATTTCCATTTTTTTGGTAATGCAGGAGATATATTTATTTGGAGCACGTGAATATTATGGTATCTAGCGCCCCCTATCTTTCTTACATTCCTTTTTTTGATTATCTATTTTTTTGATTGTTTATATATTTCCACAAATTTTCTTTATTGTTGGGAATGTTTTCTTACTAGATGTACCACCAGTATATGTAATTCATATATATTATCTGCTATCGACACCATTGGTGCGAAGAATTCTATTATTTTCTAAAGGTTGCAAATGGACAAGGCTGCAGATGGACACTGGGCAAGGTTGCAAATGGACACTGGGCAAGGTTGCAAATGGACACCGGGCAAGGTTGCAAATGGACAAGGCTGCAAATGGACACTGGGCAAGGTTGCAAATGGACAAGGCTGCAGATGGACACTGGGCAAGGTTGCAAATAGACAAGGCTGCAGATGGACACTGGGCAAGGCTGCAAATGGACACTGGGCAAGGCTGCAAATGGACACTGGGCAAGGCTGCAAATGGACAAGGCTGCAAATGGACCTTGGGCAAGGTTGCAAATGGACAAGGCTGCAAATGGACCTTGGGCAAGGTTGCAAATGGACAAGGCTGCAAATGGACCTTGGGCAAGGTTGCAAATGGACAAGGCTGCAAATGGACACTGGGCAAGGTTGCAAATGGATAAGGTTGCAGATGGACACTGGGCAAGGTTGCAAATGGACAAGGCTGCAGATGGACACTGGGCAAGGTTGCAAATGGACACTGGGCAAGGTTGCAAATGGACACCGGGCAAGGTTGCAAATGGACAAGGTTGCAGATGGACACTGGGCAAGGTTGCAGATGGACACTGGGCAAGGTTGCAAATGGACACTGGGCAAGGTTGCAAATGGACAAGGTTGCAGATGGACACTGGGCAAGGTTGCAAATGGACAAGGCTGCAGATGGACACTGGGCAAGGTTGCAAATGGACAAGGCTGCAGATGGACACTGGGCAAGGGTTGCAGATGGACAAGGCTGCAAATGGACACTGGGCAAGGTTGCAAATGGACAAGGCTGCAAATGGACACTGGGCAAGGTTGCAAATGGACAAGGCTGCAAATGGACCCTGGGCAAGGTTGCAAATGGACAAGGCTGCAAATGGACCCCGGGCAACGTTGCAAAGGGACAAGGCTGCAAATGGACAAGGCTGCAGATGGACACTGGGCAAGGTTGCAAATGGACAAGGCTGCAAATGGACACTGGGCAAGGTTGCAAATGGACAAGGCTGCAAATGGACACTGGGCAAGGTTGCAAATGGACAAGGCTGCAAATGGACACTGGGCAAGGTTGCAAATGGACAAGGCTGCAAATGGACCCTGGGCAAGGTTGCAAATGGACAAGGCTGCAAATGGACCCCGGGTAACGTTGCAAAGGGACAAGGCTGCAAATGGACAAGGCTGCAAATGGACCTTGGGCAAGGTTGCAAATGGACAAGGTTGCAAATGGACACTGGGCAAGGCGGCAGATGGACACTGGGCAAGGCGGCAGATGGACACTGGGCAAGGCTACAAAGATGGGGAAGGCTACAGATGGACACTGATAAGGCTGCACTGATGGGCTCAGATCACCGTGGCTAAACCAGGTACCCCCTCCCCCAAAGAAGGGCCAAATGTGGCAGTGAAAGGGGGGGGGGGGGGAGGCAAACAAGCGAAACTTCACCTTTTGGGTGGAGCTCCTCCTTAGTTCGCAATAGGTCTGTAACACGATTGGGCATAAAAAGGGCATCTTAGAGTCAGAGTGTCTCAGAAGTAAGACCTCATGCACACTGGCGTTTTTATAGCTGCCGTTTTGGGCGCCATGCATTTTTTTCTACAGCATGTTATTCTATGTGTCCATGCACACAGACTTTTATCTGTGTTTTTTGGCAGAGGCATTTTCAGACTGGGAAAAACCCCAGAACTACTGCATTTGAAGAGGAGTTTTTCAGCTATAAAAACGCTCCAACGCTGAAAAACTCTGAAAAATGTGGAAAAACTTGCGTTAACATGGCATTCTACAGCAAATGCTACTGGCATTTTTTATAAAAAAAATTATGAGGCCTTAAGGTGGTTAGAGGTTCACCAATCTGAATTGCTGCATCTAAAAATTGTTGAACAATTTCAGCATAATCAAATCCAAAACACGTGTGGTCACAGGTTACCCTAATGTGACACAAAAAAAAAAAAAAAAAAAAAAAAAAAAAAAAAACCACACACACACACACACACACACACTTCTCAATACATCTTGTGCATTTCAAAATATACTTGTGCACATAAAAACCTACATATAATACTACCAAATATTAATCTCAATTTCATGCACATGTAACCATAAGTGCCAAAAAAAAGTCCAAAATAGTTGTAACCACTTTTTGTATCAATCTATGCACACATACAGTCAGGTCCATAAATATTGGGACATCAACACAATTCTAATCTTTTTGGCTCTATACACCACAATGGATTTGAAATGAAACGAACAAGATGTGCTTTAACTGCAGAATTTCAGCTTTAATTTGAGGGTATTTACATCCAAACCAGGTGAACGTTGTAGGAATTACAACAGTTTGTATATGTGCCTCCCACTTTTTAAAAGGGACCAAAAGTAATGGGACAGATTCAAAAAAAATCACCCAATCAAACTTTCACTTTTTAATACTTGGTTGCAAATCCTTTGCAGTCAATTACAGCCTTCCAATTTTTCGGGATCAGACTCTTGGCTGTATCTATCAGATGTACCAGTATCAAGTTCCTATATTATTTCACTGGGATATCCACTCCATGGAATAGACAAATGCAAGGATCTTCAGGTAACTTGACACTGGTAATCTCCCCGATAAAACTCAGTATTTCCCTCCAAATGTGTTTTGATCTTAGGACAGCTCCACCAAATATGGGCCATAGATCCTATCTGTTTGCATCCCCTCCAACAATCGGTTGTTTGCCCCTTCTGGTATTTTCCTACTATGTCTGCTTGGGGTCCTATACCACCTCGTTAAGCATTTAGAATTAATTTCTATTCACTGAGGATCCGTGTACCAATCTCAATGTTTCCTATCTCTTGATTTTTTCCCCCGTTGTCCAAATTTCCCTCTCCCATTTTTTTTATACATGTCAGAACTTCAAACTCTGTTCCCTCTACTAGGATTTTGTATATCTGTGAAATGCCCCCCGTGCTGTTTTCGTATTGCATAATCGCTCTATTTCTGTTAGATCTTCCCCTCCTCTCAACAGGCGTGGCAGTGCCATTACAAAGTGTTTGAGCTGAAGATACTGCCATTCATTCATTATAACCCAATCTTTTTTCATTTTTATATCGTGCAGTGAGCAAATTTTCCCTCTTTGTGTTGTATGTCGTAGTTGTAAATTATCTTTTTTAATCCAGGTTTCCCCCTATCATACTTTTCCCTGGTGCAAAATAATTATTCTTTTAGTGCCATTAGTGGTGAATTAAATTCCCAATTATGTTTGTGCAACAAATCCCATACCCTCAAAACGTTTTTTAGTTAATATAAGTGTATTTACTCCAAGTGCCCTGTGTTGTGGAGGTGTCCAAATATTTCTCCCTAAATTTGTATCCGCCATAGTGTACTCTATTTTAACCCATCTTTTCTCACTCCTTAATTTAGTCTATTCTACCAATCGTGTTAAAACCACCGCTTCGTAGTACTTTTTGAGATCCGGTACACTCAATCCACCCTGGTCTTTCCCTCTCTGTAAAATTGAGAGGGAAATCCTGGGTTTTTTATTCCGCCAAATCAGTTTTAATATTAGACGTTTACTCACCCTAAAATAGGCTGGGGGTAAATAAATGGGGAGCATCTGAAATTTATACAAAATTTTGGGGAAAATAATCATTTTTAGTGCATTGATCTGACTAATCCAGGACAAGGGCCGTGCTGCTATTCTCCTTACCTCGACTTTTAGCTTCTCCAATAAAAAGGTATATAGTTTGCCTGGCAGATCTTCCTCAGGGATGCGGTTAATTTTATTCCCAAGTAATTTACTACAGTCTTCCTTCAAGGAAACTGAAATGCCTGTTGAAGGCTAGATTGTTCTTTTTCAGTTTATATTTAAAATCTCTGATTTGCTTGGGTTAATCTTGAAGTTAGAAACCTCACCATATTCCTTTAACACCTTCAGCAGATTGGGGAGAGATACACGGGGATTAGAGATATAGAACAAAACATCATCAGCATATGCAGTCAACCTATGTGTCTCTTCTATCTCCACACCCCCAATATCCACATTTCCCCTCACCGCTGCCAAGAGTGGCTCCAGCGCCAACACGAACAGCGGAGACAGGGGGCAACCCTGTCTCGTACCGTTGTACATCCTAAAGGGGGCTGACAATATTCCATTTACCTTAATGGCCGCCCTAGGGCTCTTGTAGAGCACCTGTATCCACTCCCTCATCCTTGGACCAATCCCCATGCCCTCCAACACTACTATCATGAACCCCCAGTCTACTTGATCGAAAGCTTTTTCAGCATCAATCGATAAGAATAGACTGGGGGTTCTCACCTCTTATTTTCTGGATCCAGATCCATCCTGCTGCTTTTGTCAGCAGTCACATCATCAAAAAAAAAAAAAAAAATACAAGAGAACCAGTTCCATTGGCAGCCATACATGCCCAAGCCATGACACTACCACCACCATGCTTCACTGATGAGGTGGTATGCTTTGGATCATGAGCAGTTCCTTTCCTTCTCCATACTCTTCTCTTCCTATCACTCTGGTACAAGTTGATCTTGGTCTCATCTGTCCATAGGATGTGGTTCCAGAACTGTGAAGGCTTTTTTAGATGTTTGCCAAACTCTAATCTGGCCTTCCTGTTTTTGAGGCTCACCAATGGTTTACATCTTGTGGTGAACCTTCTGTATTCACTCTGGTGAAGTCTCCTCTTGATTGTTGACTATGACAAACATACACCTACCTCCTGGAGAGTGTTCTTGATCTGGCCAACTGTTGTGAAGGGTGTTTTCTTCACCAGGGAAAGAATTCTTCAGTCATCCACCACAGTTGTTTTCCGTGATCTTCTGGGTCTTTTGATGTTGCTGAGCTCACCGGTGAGTTTTCTTTTTAAGGATGTTCCAAACAGTTGATTTGGCCACACCTAATGTTTTTGCTGTCTCTGTTGGGTTTATTTTGTTTTGTTTTCAGCCTAAATGATGGCTTGCTTCATTAATAGTGACAGCTCTTTGGATCTCATATTGAGAGTTGACAGCACAGATTCCAAATGCAAATAGCACACTTAAAATGGACTCTGGACCTTTCATCTGCTCCTTGTAAATGGGATAATGAGGGAATAACACACACCTGGCCATGGAACAGCTGAGCAGCCAATTGTCCCATTACTTTTGGTCCCTTAAAAAGTGGGAGGCACATATACTAACTGTTGTAATTCCTACACCGTTCACTTGATTTGAATGTAAATACCCTCAAATTAAAGTTTGTTTCATTTCAAATCCATTGTGGTGGTGTAGAGCCAAAAAGATTAGAATTGTGTCGATGTCCCAATATTTATGGACCTGACTGTATACAGGATAGTGATTCTAAGCTCCAAGTGCTGCAAGCAAGAACTCTTCCACACTCTGTTGCACCACACAGCAAGTTTTTGGATGTGCCTTCACTTTTATAAATTGACCTAAAGTACAAATATACAGTATTTCTCTATGCGCCTTCTCCACTGCGGGGTGTCAATGGTGGACCCTCAGGTTTTGACAGGTACTCCACTTGCCCACTCCGCTTTATAATTGTGCTGCTGTGCCTTTAAGGACTTCCACTGCATCCCTTGTATACTACTGCAAAGTAACTCAGAGGCACACAGGAGCCACCACAGTGTAGTATTTAAAAACGTATTAAGAAATGCACCAACGTTTACTTCAATGGCAATTGCAAGTAATAAAAACAGTCAAACTTCAAGCTGCCGCACTTCTGGTCCCATGGCAACCAACGTCACATGGCCCGGCCCTGCACATATTGTCACTCAATCATGTGACTTCATTCATTTCTACTGTGTATAAAAATGGGTTTATGACATTTGCAGATCATTGCACTGTTTTTATGTCGATACCCCACCTTTTTAGGAATTGGGGTTATAGAAGACTCATCTTCTCTAATGCTCACTCCATGCACATATTACTCTTACATCTGGATTGTCTCAACCTCAAGAGGCCCTTTAAGCACACATCACAGTCCTCCCAAAAGAAGGGAAGAACTGTACCAACTGTCAGAATTATGGGCCCATATCCCTTCAGAACCAACTCTCTCCTCCCTGCTCTAGTCCACCCTAAACATCCATTGGGTTACTATATGCTGTAATTGGCCTTCCTACCAACTAACTGACACCGAAAAGGCATTTGACAGGGTGGACTGGGCGTTTTAGGAGGAAACTCTAAAGCCCATAGGACTAGGGCCAAGCATGTTCTAGAATGCTCTGAAAAAGTATTCATACCCCTTGATTTGTTATGTTACAACCAAAAACTTAAATGTATTTTATTGGGATTTTATGTGATAAAACATAAAGTGGCACATAAATTTTGAAGCGGAAGGAAAATGATAAAATAGTTTTCAAAATGTTTTACAAATAAATATCTGAAAAGTGTGGTGTGCATTTGTATTTGGCCCCCTTTACTTGGATACCTCTAACGCAGTGTTTCTCAACCTTTTTTGGTCAAGGCAACCTTTAAAATTATGTAAAATCTGGAGGCACCCCATTGTAAAATGAGAAGATTGAAACCAACAGTTTTTCATAACACAGCAACATCCACACAAGGGATACCAAATTTTACAGGTTACATATTCTTCCAAAACAAATACACTTTTGCACACTGGTACTGACTAGTACACCAATGTTTCTCCACTCCTTCAGTTTCCCTCCATCTCTTAGCTAATGTGACCCCGGTGTTGACAGAGAGGTGCTTGAGCCACCCACTTGCTTGTATACCATTTGGGAGCAATGGTTAGGCTTTTGCCAAGGCACCCCTGAAGAAACCTGAAGACACCCTTGTTGAAAAAGGCTGATCTAGTGGAACCAATTGCTTTCAGAATTCACCTAATAGAGCGTGTGTAATTTAATCTCGATATTAATACAGCTGTGCTGTGAAGCCCTCAGAGGTTTGTTAGAGAACCTTAGTGAGCAAGCAGCATCATTAAGGCCAAGGAACATAGCAGACAGGTCAGGAATACAGTGTGGCAAAGTGTAAAGCAGGGTTAGGTTATAAAAAAAAAAAAAAAAAATTCCCCAAGCTTTGAACATCTCACGGAGCATTGTTCAAGCCATCATCTGAAAATGGAAAGAGTATGGCACAACTGCAAACCTACCAAGACAGTCATGGCGAACCCTAGCACCCTTGATGTTTGGGAACTACACTTCCCATGATGCTCATGCACTCTGCAGTGTAGTTGAGCGTCATGGGAAATGTAGTTCCGAAACTTCTGGGGTGCCAAGGTTTGCCATCACTGACCTGACAGGCCGGGCAAGAAGAGCATTAGAGAAGCAGCCAAGAGGCCCATACAGCCAGAGCTACAATGGAATGATTTAGATCAAAGCATATTCATGTGTTAGAACGGTTCAGCCAAAGTCCAGACCTGAATCCAATTAAGAATATGTGGCAAGATTTGAAAATTGACATTGACAGGATGCTCGCCCTCCAATCTGACAGAGCTTGAGCCATTTTGCAAAGAATGTGCAGATATTTCACTCTAGATGGCCAAAGCTGGTAGAAAAACATACCCAAAAAGACTTGCAGCTGTAATTGCAGCGAAAGGTGGTTCTACAAAGTATTGACTCAGGGGAGCTGAATACAGATGCATGCTACACTTTTCAGATATTAGTAAAAAATCTTGAAAAACATTTATAAAATTTTCCTTCCATTTTATAATTATGTGCCACTTTGTGTTGGTCTATCACACAAGATCCCAATAATATACATTTACATTTTTAGTTGTAACATGACAAAATGTGGAAAATTTTAAAGGGGTATGAATAATTTTTCAAGGCACTTTAGCTAGAGACAAAAATTAGTGGTGCACCGAAACATAATCGGCCGAAAACTGTTTTCGGCATACGGTCGAAAGTAGAAAAGATGCCGATAATGGCGCCAAAAAGGGGGTGGGGTCAGCCCCAAGTGCCACCCATTGTGGGCGTGATCCTGGCAACTCCTCCCCTCCCCCTCATTTCCTTGCAGAGTGGTGATCCCCCTGTGTGTCAGGGATCTGAATTGTCTGGGCGGCCGCAGTAACAATGTCCCACCTCCGTGATAGATGA
The DNA here is from genome assembly GCA_037952925.1 of Lithobates clamitans. Taxonomy (NCBI): domain Eukaryota; kingdom Metazoa; phylum Chordata; class Amphibia; order Anura; family Ranidae; genus Lithobates; species Lithobates clamitans. Next base: position 4,254,785 of record JBBGZY010000942.1, read on the forward strand.
CACACGGATCCAATGTCAGCAAATTGAATCAGTGCGACGTGATCACAAGACGCGGGACATTGTTACTGCAGCCGGAAAATTCAAATCCAGACAGACATTCAAAAATAGAAAAGATGCAACACCATTGCATAGAGCAGCCCCTCTACCTCCTTTTCTAAAGTCTCTACCAGTCCCAAGCCGTGTGCTTAATCATCCATGAGTGCGCTCCTTAGCGGGGCTGAGAGTGAGACTGAGACTGGTGCTTTACAGTTTACACCTACAACTCACTCAGTCACATTTAACCTTACATCCCGCCTCTGCCCGCCCCCCCCCCCCCCCCTTTACCTATACAATCCTTCTCCAACCTTCAATAGTGTACGCCACCTATAAAAGAAAAAAAAAAAAAAAAAAACACAAAACAAAAAAACACCACACCTCACAGAATCTGCTTTAAATATAATAAAACAATAAAATCAGGAACCATACACCACCATTTCTTCTACAAATTAATTTCCTTTTTTAGGCTGGTAAAAATATAATAGCCCTTTACATGCATTAAGGAATACGTGAGGCTGAATGGTTGATGTGGATTTAGTTTTTTTTGTAAGGTAAATGTATGTCGAAAAACCTAATCACTAAAAGGGCATCCTGTTAAAATATATTAGGGACCTCCTTTGGGTATTAATGTTTAGGATATAGAATATTATCTACAAGTTACTTGCATAGCTGCAAAGAGGAATAAATAAATAGAGCACATGTGGAAGAACAGTGGATTATAAACGTGTGTAATCTCAACCCAATGCACAGGCTTCGAGAATTCTAAAATATATCCAAAGCAGCTTAAAGATGGTCAGGAGTTAAACCAGCATCAGTCAAAAGGTCTAAACAATGAATATCTGAGCAGCACAGCTTTAGCAGATTATAAAACAAGCCATCAAAATGAAAAATTAAATAAAAATAAATAAAATTAAAAAAAGGAACAGAGCTAGACTTTTCCTGAATATTCAACTCTAGATTGATAACCCGGGTAATAGAGCGGTCCTTTCACTCGACGTTGCCAAAGCATTTGACAGCGTGGAGTGGAACTACCTATGGGCAGTGCTGACTAAATTCAGACTGAGGGAAGGATTTATATCATGGATCAAGCTACTATATGCTGCACCATCAGCAAGAATTTGAATAAAATGATTCACTATCAGAGGCCTTTAAAAACTTTTTTGGGGTACTAGACAGGGGTGTCCATTGTCACCCCTGCTCTTTGCCCTTGCACTTGAACCATTGGCAGCCAGGATTAGAGCATCTCCGGATATCGTGGGCTTTAATAGATGTCTGAGGGATGATAATATATATCTCTATATGCTGATGATGCCCTGCTGTACTTGGGAGACACGGCTGGCTCCCTGATGGCTGCTATGTAGATCATCGAGCGGTTTCGTGAACTTTCTGGTTTTGCCATCAATTGGCATAAGTCAGTGTTCCTTCCGCTGGATGATCTGCTATCGGCATTACCGGAGAGAGTGTATCTAGGATACAGGTCGTCAAGTCCTTTAGATATTTAGGAATAATCGTGACAAAAACCCCCAAAGATTATATAGCTTATAACCTAAAACCATTACTTCAGAAATTTAAAACTAAATGTACTACCTGGTATGGATTGCCATTGTCCATCACAGGAAGAACTAATTTAATAAAGATGATATGGGCCCCACAATTACTATATATATATATATATATATATATATATATATATATATATATATATATATATATATATATATATATATATATATATATATATATATATATATATATATATATATATATATATATATATATATATATATATATATACACACACATACACATACACACATATACATATACATACACACACACACACACACACACACTACATAATGCACCAATCCGGATACCAAACTACTGGTTCCATTGTATAGACTCACAATTCAGATCTTTAATCTGAAAGAAGAAAGTAGCCAGAATAAAATTAACTACCTTACAGTATCCTAGGGACCAAGGAGGAATGGCTGTGCCCCATGCGCAGATAGACATACTTCTTTGCTGCACAGTTACAACACTTTACGGGCTGGAACAAGTCTGATGCATCAGACCCTTCTAAACCTTTACTTATTAATCCCACAACGACATATCCAGCTGTATCACATATGGAAATGTGCTTTCCTGAGGCCCCCCAAAATGCCCCATGGTATGTCCAACTAGAAAACTCTGGAGTCGCATTAATGACTAGGAATAAATGGTTTTCTCCCTAGCACACCAATCTGGCGAAATAGGTTGTACACAGAACTGGCAAGACTCAGCGGTCACATGCGGTGGGAAGCGGCAGGGGTGAAATATCTACATCAAATTTTTGATGATCTAGGCCTGAAATCCTATACTAAATTAAAAGAGGAATTTCCGTTACTGGGCAATTTTTGACTACCAATATATACAATTAAATCACGCAGTCTGATCTCAGAGCAATTGCTCCTCCCTGCGTTTGGTAGATTCGACCTTTCTGGAATTGGTTTATGAGGAAACGGAGAAGAGGGGTATTATCTCCAGACTCTATTCTCAGCTGCTGACGCATATACAAGCACCCGACCTCTTGCCCTGTAGGGAGAGGTGGGAAGGTGACATGGGTCCCATTGACGGGGAACAATGGGAGCAAATACTAAATGCAGGACCTCGTGTCGGTGTCAGCAGCACAGAGACTATCACACCTGTTCATTTTGCATAAGGTTTATAGAACCCCCGTACAACTACACCATTGGGGAAGTAGAGACACGCCCATATGCCCTAAGTGTCAGATACATCAAGGAGACCTTATACATATGCTGTGGAAATGTCCCAAACTTGTAAGGTATTGGAATAAGGTTATAACAATTATCAATGTAATTGATCAGGTTCAGCTGACTGTAGATCCACTGGTGTGCTTGTTGGGGTGCTTGGAGGAGGAATTATACTCACCTCCCATATACATTGCTCTCATTAGACTGCTTTATTTAGCAAGAAAGCTCATTGCGAGATATTGGTTGTCGAATAGAATTCCGACGAGTAACAGGGGATCCAGGAGGTTAATAATTCTTAGAAGGGAAAAAAAACACCTATTACCATGGAAAATCACCACAAAAGTTTGAAAAAATATGGCAATGTTGGCTGGGTGTCCCAGAAGTAGCTCCTCCACAATTAATCCTCAATAGACTGCTACAATGCTGACAGTTCAATGAAGGGGAGCAGGTAGATTGCTGATGCAAAGCAAAAAGGCACACTGTGCGGGGTGACACAACAGATCAAAGATTTTAGTGATAACAGGCACATAGGCACATATCTAAAAATAAAAAGTCATGTATTGGGGAAAAGGTAAAATTGCTTTTAATGGCTGAAAAGTTATACATTTAAGTTTTGTTTCATTATAGTTGATCTACAAAGCTGTAATAAAGCTGAAAAGACATTCATAAAAAGTTGAATTATAAATAAAGTACACAATTCTCTGTAAAAGTATGAATATTTATCTCCTATAAATGGCAAGCATATATGCATACTTGTATTGAATGTAACTTTTACTTTGTGACACAATAAAAACCTTTGATAGAAAAAAAAAAAAAAAAAAAGGGAACAGGAGCGTGTTTGAGATAGGATTTCACTTCTAAAAACACAAAATGTTCTATACCCAGCAAGTGATTTTTGATAATGCAGTAACTTATATGTTAGATCAGTAAATGTATATATTAGCACCGGTACAGGAACATCCATACTTAAATAGCCACTTTCACCTTGTCCATTCAAAGAAAAGCAACAGTGTCTTTTCAGCAGCAGCTGTTTTTGACTGTTTTTGACAGCTGTTTCAGACATTTTTTTCTACAGTCAATAAACTCCATCATGTTATCTTATGTGTCCATGCACACATAGGCTGTTATCAGCAGTTTTTGGCTGGGGCGTTTTTTGGATTTTAATAAAAATAATAAATAAAAAAACACCTATTGGGTTCTAAGAGGAGTTTTTCAGCTATAAAAACACTCTAACTTAAAAAACACGGCTCAACAGCGTTTAACGTTTTTTTTATCCATTGGAAAAAAGAAAAAAAAGTGCAAGTAAAGCTGAAAACGCTAAAAAGCCCTATTAAAACGATAAAAACGCTATTGCAAAAAAAAAAAAAAAAAACCCTTTGAAAAACTCTGCAAAGCTACTGGCGTTTTTATACAGTTATTTTAACGTCCAGTGTGCATGAGGCCTCAAAGTCGCCCTATATCCACTAATAGCAATCAAAAGCTTGATACTGTAAATGCCTTGTTCATTGTTGATCGGTGATCATAATCTTCAATAAATGTGTGCGATACTGTCCAGAAGACATGTCCAGCACAATACATTTTCCCACATGTAATAAGTGAGATTTTTGTTCACAATTATTCTTGGTACAAAAAGATGTGAGTAGAATTTGCTGGCTAGTATGCAAACTTGGCTCCACCTTTGGGGGAAAAGGTTGGAATCCTAGCAAGAATTATTCTACCTTCTAGAACAGTAAGAAAGGGAAGAGGACATACTGGTTAAAGAGGAGTTCCACCCAGGAGCTCCATAAAAAAAAAAAAAAAAAATAATAATAATTAAGTCAGCAGCTACAAATACTGCAGCTGCTGACTTAATTGGACACTTACCTGTCCCTGGGTCCAGCGATGTGGGGGGGGAATCGTAGCCCCGCTCGCGCCCCCCCCCCCCCCTCCGCTCGTCGGCATTGCAACTGTGGGCGCCGGGCTGTGGCTTCACAGCCTGGCACCCACTGCGCATGCGCGAGCGGTGCCGTGATTGGCCGCTCAATCACCTGGGACCTGTAATGGGTACCAGATGATTGACAGGAGGGGGGGGGAGCAGAGCCAAGCCCTTCCTGTGCCGAGGGGGAAGTGATGTCACCAGCCCAGGCAAAGGAACAGGCAGACTACGAGGGACCACCTAGCAACAGGCATTTAGAGGTAAGTGAAAAAAAAAAAAAAATATATATCCAAATGTCTTTGTTTTTTTAAATTTTTCAGGTATTTTTGTTTTGGGTGGAACCCCACTTTAAGCTTGTAATTTCCTGACTCCTATTGCAAACGTAATAGCCTTCAGGAAAATAGATGTTCATAGCTTTTAAAACCTCTCTGGGACAAAAATGTCAGGGATATAAAAAAAAAAAAAAAAAAAAAAAACTGAAACAATTTACATACAGTTTGCATTCTTGGTAAGATTGAATAAAAGACACCAGTCCACCTTGTTGAACCTGAGTGTGTTTATGTCACTACCATTTTCCAGATCCCTGTACATTGTGCTCGCTAAAAAACACATCTAAAAGTTTTTGAAATTTATCTACACCCCCCATTGACACTGCCAACTGTTTAAGGGAGTTCCACATCCTTACCACTCTAAACCATAAAAAATTGCTTCTGCAATTTGAACCCCCTCTCCAACTTAATTGTGTGGCAGTGTGTCTTCAGAGGACTTTCCTCCCAACGTTAGCATCGCCATTCAAAAGATTTTTATAATGCAATTCTCTTAAAGCGGTAAAAAAAAAAAAAAAAAAAAGTTTTTTTACCTACAGGTAAGCTTATAAAAATTGCAAGTTAGACTTACCGGTAACTGGTTTTCCAATAGGCTTTCAGGACAGCACCCGAGAGATCATGGCTCCTCCTCCCACAGGAAACACCATCAATTAAGTCTTTAATTGGAGTCCTCCACGTTGCCTCGTCAGTTGTTTGTAGAGAACTCCAGCCCCAGCTGCAACACATAAGCGACAGTTATATCATAGTATTACAGCATCAGCATAAAAAAGGGTGGGTCACTGCTGTCCTGAAAGCCTATTGGAAGACAAGTTACTGGTAAGTCTAACTTGCAATTTTCCAAAACGTCTTTCAGGACCGCACCCGAGAGGATAAATCGAGACTCCATTTAGGGTGGGACAACAGCCGGTAAGACTTTTCTTCCAAAAGCCTGGTCCCCAGCCGTAATGAGGTCTAACCTATAATGACGGGCAAAGGTTGTCAGACTTGTCCAAGTAGCTGCCTTACAGATTTGTTCGGGGGTGGCGCCAGCTTTTTCTGCCCAACTTACCGCCGAAGCTCTTGCAGAATGAGCCCGGACATTCACTGGACTCTTGACCTGTAAGGGAATAGGCTTCTGAGATAGCCATTCTCAACCATCTGGCAATGGTTCCTCTAGAAGCTTGTCTTCCTTTTTTATTACCGGAAAATAAAACAAATGGAGCATCTGAACATCTAAAGTCTTTAGTGTTTTCCAAGTAACTCAAGACTGCTCTTAACATCCAGGGTATGGAATTCTTCTTCCTTCTTACCAGATGGATTAGAAAAAAAGGTAGGAAGTAGGTAAAAAAGGTAGGAAGTATTATCTCCCGAGTTCGATTCTGGACCCAAAAAAATAGGATCCGTCTTCAGAACAATTCAGACTGAAAAAAAAAATGGAAAAGAAAGGCTCCCTGATTGATAAGGCTTGCAGCTCACTGACTCGAGCTGTTGTAACCGCCACTAAAAAAAAAAAAAAAAACTGTTTTCTAAGTAACTAATTTCAGGGAGGCTTAATGGGTTCAAAAGGTTCCTTGGTCAGGGCCTGAAGAGCAACCGATAAGTCCCATGCTGGACAGCTTTTCATCACCACTGGTCTAGACCAGGTGAGAGCTTTGAAGAATCGAATTACTAAGGGTTCTGATGAAATGGATTTTTCCAGAAAACCTTGAGGGTGCTGACCGCTAGGCCCTTGTCCGCTCCTTCCTGCAGGAACTCAAGAACAGAAGAAGTTTGTTTTGGTGATCTGTCAGATGCTGTGTACCAGGAGTTGAAGACTTTCCAAACTTTGGAATATATTGCTCTTGTAACCTTCTTTCTGCTGGATAGGAGGGTAGCCACCAATCTATCCAAGAAACCTTTTCTCTTCAAGAGCTGTTCCTCAGTAGCCAGGCCGTGAGTTTTAGTTTTGCAACTTCCTGGTGAAGCAGAGGACCTTGTAACAGAAGGTCTTTGCTTAACGGAAGGTGCCAGTTGCATCTGAAGAAGGGATGAAAACCAAGGCCTTTTGAGCCAGAAGGGAGTGATGAGGATCACTGTTGTATCCTCCTTCCTGATTTTTGCTATGACCCGAGGGATAAGCTGAAACGGGGGGGAATGCGTAATAGAGGTGAAATTTCCAATTGTGCGCCAGCATCCACTCCCAGTGATACCTCATTCCTGTTCAGGGAGAAGAAACAAGACACTTGCGAGTTTTCCTGGGTCGCAAAGATCCACTCTTGGGCGCCCCCATTTCTGCACTATCAAATGGAAAACTTCTGGATTCAATTGCCACTCCGCTTCTAATACCTGGTTCCTGCTTAGGAAGTCCGCTACTCTGTTTAGGGTCCCTTTTAAATGGACCGCGGATAAGGATAGAGTATGGAGCTCTGCCCAACTTAGAATGCCTTTTGCTAGGATTTGCAGAACTTTGCTTCTGGTTCCCCCCTGTCTTTTTATGTAAGCCACCGCCGTGGCGTTGTCTGACAGGATCGGAGTATGCTGTCCCTGGACTTCTTTCGCAAAGGTCAGTAAGGCTATCTCTATAGCTTTTAGTTCCCTCCAATTTGAGGACCTCAGTGCATCTTTTGTGGCCCACGAGCCCTGGGCCCAACGACCGTTTATATGAGCCTCCCAACCCCAGGAACTGGCATTGGTTGTCAACCTCACCTGGGTTGGGAAGGACCATAACAGACCCTCTGAATATCTTGTCTGGTTCTTCCACCACCAAAGACTCCTTTTCACTGAAGTAGGGATCTTCACTAGTGAATCCTGCTGGTGATTCCAGGTTTTTAACAGGAAACTTTGCAGAGGTCTGAAATGGAGCTTAGCTCACTGGACGGCCGGTATGGAAGAGGTCAGGGTTCCCAATGGACAGAAATTGATTGGACTGTAGCAGTGACACCACTTGTACCAACTTTTTCTGTTTTTCCTCTGGAAGAAAATTTTTTTGTTCCAAAGAGTTGATACGGAAACCCAGGAATAACACTTCCTGTGAGGGAATCAGATTTGATTTTTGAAGGTTTAAAATCCACCTTATGGATTCTAGGTGAACACGGGCTCTGAGCAAGTTTTCTTGAAGACCTTCTCTGGTCTGAGCAAAAAACAGCAGGTCGTCCAGATAAGAAATAACTGAGATCCCTTCTAGACGCAGAAGCGTCAGTGCTTCGGCCATTATTTTCGTGAACACTCTTGGGGATGATGACAGACCAAACGGGAGTGCTCTGAATTGCAGATGTACCACCTTCTTCCCTTCTTTCAGTGCTAAACTCAGATATTTCTGCGACCTGGCGGCAATAGGAATGTGGAGGTAGGCATCTTGTAAATCTATTGATGCCATGTAGCACCCTTGATGCAGGAGGTTTTTTACTAAAAATATGGAATCCATCCGAAACCTTCTGTACTCTACTGATTTGTTCAGCATTTTGAGATTCAGGATAAGACAGAACTTTCCTGAAGGTTTCTGAATGGAGGAAAACATGCGAGTAGAACCCCTGGAAGAACTCCCCTGCCGGGACCGGAACAATGACTGAGTTTTCAGTTCCTGAATTAGGGACTTCATGGCGAAAGCCTTGACTGCATCCCTTGGGACGTTTGTCACCAAGAATCTCTTTGGAGGTTCTTCCGTGAATTCTATCACATACCCCTGGGAGAGCATATTTACAATGAACTGATTTGAAGAAATGGCTCTCCACTGAGGAAGAAACTCCTGGAGTCTTCCGCCGACCTTGAGGGAGTCATTGTGGTTTTCCGGAGGTCGTAGGGAGGATTGAAGAGCACTCCACCCCTACCTTTGGGCTTCTGAGAAGGCCATGACCTTCTAGCAGAATTAGTTAAAGCTGCTGACCTGGCTGACATGCGGATAGATTCCGCAGACGCATCCGCAATATATGATATTGCTGCAGATAGGGTTGAAAAAGAAGCAGAGTGCCCATATCCTCAAAGGCGAGGTCCGTAGACTTAGAGACCTGAGAAAAGGCAGAGTCCAATTTTGGAACCTTGTTCCATATAGAGTCCGGACTTTCCTCAAACGGAAATCTTTTCTTGTGAGCCCGGGGAAAGGCTTTTTCTCAGGTTCCAGCCTCTCTTTTTTAATCATATCAGTGATAACTGAATGGACTGGAAAAGAACGGCCTTTTGAATCTCCTAAACCAGCATACATGCGGTCATGCAGGGATAGTTCCTTCTTTTCCTCTATCCCCAAAGTGGCATGGATTACTTTCAGGAGTCCTCCCACCTCTTCTAGCGACATTTTGTATTTAGAAGCGGCATTTGATTCATTTTCCTCCTCCTCAGAATCTGTTTCATCTGGAGCGAGGGAAACTGACCCTTGGGAAGTGTCCTGGGATATCGGACCCCCCCCCCAAAATTATTTGAGAGCCGCCCTGGGGTTCTGAGGATGGCTGTGGAACTGAAGAATCCCTAGAGGGACCTGGTTCCTCTCTTAGGTTTGATCTAAAAGCTTGAAAGGTGACCCGGAGCTCATACTTTATTGTTGTAACCAAATCGCCACATACGGATGCAGTCTCCTCTCTGACCAAATTTGTAATGCACTCTGCACAAAGCGTTTTGGTCCAAACATCGCTTAATTTCTCTTTGCAGACAGGGCACCTTTTCTTGACTGGTTGGGCAGAACCTTTGGCCTGAACAGAAAAGAGACAAGGAACCACGCTTAAAAGGCTGCAATACAGCACAAATAAGACACCCAGGTGCACTAAGGAAGATAACATCTTACTTCCATGTGCCCAGCAAGCCACCACCACCACCTAAAAATCCCCTGTTGCAGGGCAGATATACTAAATCTAGCCACTGCAACATACATTTCCAAGGATGGAGGGGGGGAAATGGTGAGTAACCCCCCACAGGAGAAAACGGTCCAGTGTAATAGAGGACACAGTCCCTTACCTTAGCCTTGTTGGCGCCTTGGCTTGCCCCCTTATCCGCTGCATCGCTATCCATAGCCGTCTGCGGGCGCGTGGTGAAACGAACGGTTCCAGATTCGAAAACGCCGCTGCGCTGACCTGGAACCGGAAATAAGGCACCAGGTGTTCCTGCCCTCTCCCTCTTTGCGGACAGAAAATTACGCGTGCCGACCCGGAAGTGCTGCTTCTTCCCATTACAGGACGTGGCTGAGGCGCTCCTCTGCCACCAGAAACATGGCGGCCGCCAACGTTCGTTCCTCCAATGCAGACAGCAGGGAACGGAGGACAGCCGCCTGTCTGGCCAAAAATTGGAAACAGCTCCCCCAGGCGTACAGGCTCTCCCCGAGCACGGAAGAGGGAGAGGGAGCCCACGGGACCGTCCATCTGGGAGGCAAGTGGGAGGCTCACTCTCCTAGCCAAAAAAGACCTAACAGGTGAGAACCCGTGTCTCCCAGGAAATATCCTGAGAGATCATGGCTCCCACCAGAGGTGTTCCTCCAGCTGGAGGAAACACAAAAAACTGACAAGGCAACGTGGAGGACTCCAATTAAAGACTTAATTGATGAGGTGTTTCTTGTGGGAGGAGGAGCCATGATCTCTCGGGTGCTGTCCTGAAAGACGTTTTGGAAATAAAGCTTACTCGTATGTAAAATTAAGACGACATGTTAGGGAGCAGCCGGTGACTTCACTGTTACATGCATACCCGTGCCGTTCCTTCAGAGCCGTGCATTGTCATCGCGGCTCAGCCATTCAAGTGTCCACAGTCCATAAAGCCGGAAGGAGGACCGGGTGAAGATGGAAGCCTCTGGAGCGGTGACAGCATGCCACTGGAGGGCTTCATTTCAAGAGAAGTCTTTCATAATGTGCAAGTATGCAACAGTGTTAATTTCGTAGACGAAAATATTTTAGTCGACTAAAATACCACTAAAAATATGGCATTTCAGTCAAAAGACTATGACTAGAAGAAAAATATTGAAATTTGACGGCAAAATTACCACTGCACTACCGCATAATATTGTAGGGGGCATCTACTAAGCTGCTAAAAGAAAGGAAAAAAAAAAAAAAATATTAAGAAAAAGGCTATTTTTTCTTAATATATATTCAGGTAATATGTGCAATGGCATTACAGTCAATAGAGAGTTTAGAGTGTTTTGGGTTTTTTATATTTTCAAGTTGTACTTCTGCTTGTCAAAAAGTAATATATTTGTTGTATTTATAAATAAAACCAAGTCTCATAAACCAACTAAAAAACGGCGTTTTAGTGACCGGAACTGGACAGCATACTCAAGATAAGGGCTGCAACTAACAATTATTTTTATAGTCAATTATTACATAGCAATTGTATTGTTTTTAATTGATCGAATAATCTGATAACCTCAAAAAAAAGTGTACTGTGGAATTTAGTTAATACAGTGGGGAAAATTATTAATTGATCCCCTGCAGATTTTGTAAGTTTTCCCACTTACAAAGAAATGAAGGGTCTATCATTTTTATCATAGGTGTATTTTAAATGACAGAGACAAAACAGCAAGCAAAAATCCAGAAATAACGCATAAAACATGCTATAAATTAAGTGCCGTTCAGTAAGTAAAATAACTATTTGATCATCAAGCAAAACATGACTTAGTACTTGGTGGAGAAACCCTTGTTGGCAAGCACAGAGGTAAGACGTTTGTGGTTGGGTTGGTGACCAGATTTGCACACATCTCAGGAGGGATTTTGGTCCACTCTTCTTTACAGATCTTCTCTAAATCCTTAAAGGTTTCTTCGCTGTCTCTTGACAACTCAAAGTTTCAGCTCCCTTCATACATTTTCTATAGGATTAAAGGTCTGAATGGCCGCACTCTGTTGACACCTTTATTGAATACGGTTTAAAAATGATTGATTATTGTACAAAAAACATCAGGAGGCACAGGATCAATGAAAAGCTGACATGTGTTTCACACCACTATGGGGCTATGCCACTACATGATCTTAATGTGCTTCTTGAGCCAGTCCTTTGTTGCCTTGTTTTGGGCCATTTTCATGCTGGAAGACTCATCCATGCCCCATCTTCAGTGTTCTGGCTGAAGGAAGAAGGTTTTACAATACATGGGCCTTCAATGTGGCAAAGTCAGCCCGTACCTTTAGCAGAGAAACAGCCCCAAAGCATCATGGGGCTGTTTCTCCGTGCTTGACTGTAGGAATAGTGTTCTTAGGGTCATAGCCAGCATTTTTCATCCTCCAAACAAATATGGAGAGTCAAGTTAATGTCAAAAAGCTCAATTTTGTTCTCATTTGACCACAGCACTTTCTCCCAATACTTCTCTGAATCATTTAGATGTTCATTGGCAGGACTGTACATGAGCCTTCTTTTGGAGGTGAGGCTCACCGTGTTTGAAGGAATAAAAATGCTGACTATGACCTGACTATGAATACACCTATAAATATAATTTATAGACCCTTCATTTGTAATAAGTGGGCAAACGTAAAAACTCAAAATCTGCAGGAGATCAAATAATACATTTTCCCCACTGTAAGTAAAGAAAAAAAAATAAAAAATAAAAAATAAAAAACCACACACAATTGAATATCTACAGTTGTGCTCATAAGTTTACATACCCTGGCGGAATTTATGATTTCTTGGCCATTTTTCAGAGAATATGAAAGATAACAAACATTTTTCACTCATGGTTAGGGTTTGGCTGAAGTCATTTATTATCAACTGTGTTTACTCTTTTTAATGACAACAGAAATTACCCAAATTACAATGATCAAAGTTGACACAAAGATGTTTGAATGGCTATTAAAAAGGTAACCACCTCACCTGTGATCTGTTTGCTTGTAGTGAATGTGTGTGTAAGGTCAACGTGTTTCTGGACTCCTGACAGACCCTTACATCTTTCATCCAGTGCTGCACTGACGTTTCTGGATTCTGAGTCATGAGGAAAGCAAAAATGTCAAAGGATCTGCGGGAAAAGGTAGTTGAACTGTATAAAACAGGAAAGGGATATTAAAAATATATATATATAATAATAGATATCCAAGGAATTGAGAATGCCAATCAGCAGTGTTCAAACTCTAATCAAGAAATAGAAAATGAGGGGTTCTGTTTAAACCAAACCACGGTCAGGTAGACCAACGAATATTTCAGCCACAACTGCCAGGAAAACTTGTTCGGGATGCAAAGAAATACCCACAAACATCAGGTGAAATACAGGACTCTGAAAATATATGTGGTGTGGCTGTTTCAAGATGCACAATAAGGAGGCATTTGAAGAAAGATGGGCTGCCTGGTCGAGTCGCCAGAAGAAAGCCATTACTATGCAAATGCCACAAAGTATCCCACTTACAATAAGTCAAACTGCAGAGACAAGCCTCAAACCTCCTGGCACAAAGTCATTTGCAGAGATGAGACCAAAATGGAGCTTTTTGGCCACAACCATAAAACGCTACATTTGGAAAGGAGTCAACAAGGCCTATGATGAAAGGTACACTATTCCTACTGTGAAACACAGAGGTGGATTGCTGATGTTTTGGGGGATGTGTGAGCTACAAAAAGGCACAGGAAATTTGGTCAATATTGAAAAGATGAATGCAGTATGTTATCAAAAATATACCTGAGGAACATTTGCATTCATCAGCCAGGAAGCTGCAAATGGGACGTACTTGGACATTCCAACACGAGAATGATCCAAAACACAAGGCCAAGTCAACCTGTCATTGGCTACAGCAGAATAAAGTGAAGGTTCTGGAGTGGCCATCTCAGCCTCCTGACCTCAATATCATTGAGCCACTCTGGGGACATCTCAAAATGTGCAGTTTATGCAAGACAGTCAAAGAATTTACAGAAACTGGAGGCTTTTTGCCAAAAGGAATGAGAAGATAAAGAGCCTCATCCACAAATACCACAAAATACTTCAAGCTGTCATTGATGTTAAAGGGGGCAATACACTGTATTAAGAACTGGGGTATGTAAACTTTTGATCAGGGTCGTTTGGCTACCGTAGTTTGTCATTATGAGCTAAAAGGAGTAAACACAGTTGATTGATAATAAAGAAAAAGACAGGAAGCGGCGCCTTCTAAGCATAGCGATAAAGTTATTTTATTAAAATAATAAATCAGGGCTCGACAAACCCCAGGTCGCATTTGCAACTAGAATTAGCGACCTGGCGCCTGAGGCGGCACAGCTGGGGTATCCTGTCTCCGCGCGGACCCCGACCCCCCCCCCCCCGTACAATCGCGGCGGCCGGTAATTGAGGCCGCGGCTTTGCGGCCTTCTGGAATCTGGCTCCTAACTTTTTTTGCTGGCTCCTAGATTCCAAGCAAATTTGTCAAGCCCTGTAATAAATGACAGATGCACTCAAACAAAAGATGGGCTCCACCACAGTCATCGCTACCAGGGACGATACACTGACACCCCAGCTTACACCAGGCAACAGACTGCTCTCCAGGACAAGCGCGGATGATTACTATGCAATATGCCCTTTTCCATCTTTTGTTTGTTAATGCATTTGTCTTTTATTATTCATTATTTTATTAAAATTACTTAATCGCGGGGCGTGGCCGGGATGGAAGACTGAGCGGACTTGTTCCTGAGCTCTCCTGGAGTGCGATCTGGTAATTTATCCGTATTTACTACATCTGCCTGAAAAAAAAGAGAGACTTAGTGCTCCCTGGATGCCTTCTAAAACTTCCAGCTACCAGAAGAGGGGTAAGAAATTGAAGTCCCCCCCGAATATTCCGGTGGAGACTGTCTCGATCTCCTGCTCCACAAGATCTCCTGCGCGCCATAGCAATATGGCGTCGCAAACAGACCACGAGGCGAACCCAGTGACGGCGTCTCCGGGGCTGCCAGAGATCATGGCGGCTATTACAACCTGCCAAGCTGCAATTACCTCATGCCAATCCACCTTGGCTTCAAAAATAGAAGAGGTTCAGCTGGACGTAGGACTGATTCGGCAAGTTCTGGACAGTATCCGCACCAGAGTAAACGGAGGCAGAGAACAGAGTTGGGATGGTGGAAGACACAGTATCTGACCACGCTGCTTCTATTCGCACGCTCCAAAGGTTAAGGCGCTCGAATACCGGGCTGAAGATGCCGAGAACCGGAGCCGCAGGAACAATTTGAGGATTGTGGGGCTGCCGGAGGGAGTAGAAGGCCGTTCCCCGTCTCAGTTCAGGGAGGGCCTACTGCGCTCCTTGTTACCGGTGGCTCAGCTCTCCTCTTATTTTGCGGTTGAAAGAGCCCACAGGGTGCCGCCAAGACCTGGCCCTGAAGGAGCCCCTCCAAGGACTTTTATTCTCAGGCTGCTGAACTTTCGTGATCGGGATGAGTTACTCAGGGCGTCTCGGGCTGCGGGAGACTTACCCTTTCAAAATACCAAGCTCCTACTGTTCCCAGATTATACAATGGAAACACAACGACAACGCCAATCCTTTGATGCTGTGAAGGCTGCCCTGCGGAAGAAAGGTATAAAATATAGTATCTTGTTCCCGGCCAAATTGAGAGTGATTGATGGGGAGACAGCACGCTTCTTTACCAGCCCCAGGGATGCATCAGCCTGGTTGGACACTCTGCCCCATAAGAGGATTACACTACAAGGATTGTGCTATGTGTTATCGGCCAAGTTGTTTTTCCTGCCTTACTAGACTGAGTTACCCTATGTGCCTCCCGGCTTTGAACTTTGCCATACGTCAGGTGCTTGTGTTCCTGTTGTAATAGTCGTGGCTGGTACAGATTATGCTAGAATGACACTTGCTCTTCTTAATCTGCTTAGCCAGTTTCTAGTGAAGGCTGTGTAAGTGATCCGGATGTACAGATTATATTCCTATAGCCTTTCTTTAGTCCTCGTTTGTTGTTTTCCTTATGTTCGGGACTACACTGGAACTGTTTATATGGGTCCTTTTGTTTATTTTTGAAGGAGGAAACCGGACAAGAAAGATGACAACCTCTGGTAACAGACTCTAAGAATGTGCCCCCGCTTAGGCAGGTGTAAGCTGAGATTCATATATATATATATATATATATCTATATCTATATCTATATCTATATCTATATCTATATCTATATATACACACACACACACACTTTTTCTTTTTTCCTTTTATTTTTAGAATGCTTTTCACTCCCCCAGCTCCAAGGAGGAACTTGCCACATCCACATATAGCCCCTGGTTATCGGGGAGGATGTGAGGTCTTTACCCAAGGTCACAACCCTAACTAAGGTTACCAACTTCAGTATTATGGGTGTTTTGGGATCCAGGTGCTCCTCATGTTTCCGAGATGCACGGGGTGGGGGGGGGGGGGTTGTTTAAGGCTGCTCATGTTTGGGCGCCCACGTTTTTTCTTTTTGTTGTTTTTACTTTTTATTTCTATGTTAAGTCAGGTAGATGCAAATTGCAGTTGGTCTTTGTGTGCAAGTATATGATGGTACGTCCCTACTACACGGAACTCGCCCATTTTGGGGATCTGTGTGTTATGGATCTCCAATATGTCCCGGGAGGAGGTAGTTCACCCTTGGAAGTATTGATCCCAGCCGCTCTTAACATTTTATTTTTAATGCTGCACCCCTGTCATGGCTAAGTGTATGGTGGTATCTTGGAATGTGAGAGGACTTAATTCGGCGGTCAAGCGTTCGCTGGTATTTGCCTACCTGCGGAGGCTCCGCCCACAAGTGTGTATCCTTCAGGAGACGCATCTTGTTGGCTCCCGCATTCTTAGTCTGAAAAATGCCAGGTTAAATTGTACAATGTTGAAAATGTATTATTTATGGGCGATTTTAATTTGGCCCCCTCCAGAGACATTGACAGACTTCATGCTTCGGGACCACCCCAGCATGGACTCTCATTGGGCTTCCGCCTTCCACATGACAGATGTTTGGTGCCATTTTCATCCGTCGGATAAAGCATTCACATGTCTTTCTACAACATACCGGACCATGTTCCGCATTGATTTGGCTTTTGCCTCCTCTGCACTACTTCATAGGATTAAGTCCTCCGAAATCCTTTCCAGAGGTATCTCGGATCATGCTCCGGTATCGGTTACTATCCGCCTCTCATGTGGTGGGTGAAAGAGTGTGGAGGTTGTCTACATACTGGATTATGGACCCCGACATCCAGGAAGAGCTACCTGAGGCTTTATGTAATTTTTCGGATAAACAATGATGAGTCCACTGGGCCATTGGTGCTGTGGGATGCATTCAAGTCTTGGCTTAGGGGGGGGAATACATGGCCCACATAGCAACCAAAAAACGTGGCTCTGTGCAGTCGGAGACATCTGGTGATAAGAATGAAAGATTGTTGGCCTGGTTGGCAAAGGGAAGGTATAATCTGACTCACATTGGAAGGCTGAGAGTGCTGGACGGTCAACTATTGACGACCCCGGCTGACATTAATGCAAGATTTCTTTGAGTTTTATCACAACTTATACTCATCTAGAGCAAACTTTAGCAGTGACGAGCTACTCAAATATCTGGAGAGGATTCCTTTCCCCTCCTTGGAAGCTGCGAGGAGCTGGATAGGGACATTTCCCTAGAGGAAGTGCAGGAAGCACTAGGTGCTATGCAATCTGGAAAGGCCCCCGGACCAGATGGCATCCCCATTGAATTCTACGCTACATATCAGGATCTCTTGGCACCTAGGCTTACATCCTTACTGCTGAAGTCTGCTGAACTGGGATCTATCCCAGATTCGTTACCTGACGCGATTGTGGTCTTGGTGCCCAAGCTTGGCAAGGACCCTAAGGAATGCGCCTCCTATCGGCCTATCTCCCTTATTAATGCTGATGCCAAATGGTTGGCAAAAATATTGGCTATCAGACTTGGTAAGGTGATAGAAGACCTAGTTCAGATTGATCAGACTAGTTTGATGCCGGGAAAGGGCACTGATATCAATATCCGTTGTTTATTCTTGAATCTGGCTGCCACCGATAATAGAGGAACTAGAGTCATAGCCTCTCTGGACGCAGAAAAGGCCTTTGATTCTGAGTATTTGTGGGCGGTACTGCAGAGATTTGGAATAGGACCTAGATTCATGCAATGGCTCCGTATTTTGTATAAAGCCCCTAGGGCAAGGATTCGAGTAAATGATACCCTTTCGGATTTCTTTCTCCTTCAGAGGGGGACCCGACAGGGTTGCCCCCTTTCCCTCAGCTTATTTGCATTGGCCTTGGAGCCCCTGGCGATTTTAGTCAGGGAATCCAACCGCATAGTGGGATTAAAGATTGGCCCTCTGGAGGAGAAGATATTATACGCTGATGATACCCTGCTATACCTACAAGATGCCAATGCTTCGCTAGAGGCTGCTCTCGAGGCCTTTGACGAATTTGGGCAATTCTCAGGTATACGTATAAATTGGACCAAATCAGTCCTTTTCCCTTTAGATGTGCGGGCGAAAGAGCTGGCACCCCAGACGGCATTGAGATGGGTGGAAGAATTTACGTACCTTGGAATAAGGATTACGAGAGAGCCCCAGGCATTTCAGCGCCTCAATCTTTTACCCGTAGTTGCTCAACTGAAGGACCACTGTTCCCGTTGGGCTAATTTGCCCCTTAATCTCCTGGGGAGGATCAATATCTTAAAGATGATTTATCTACCCAAGCTCAACTACATATTTCGGAATTGCCCGACGTGGATACCCCAGGCCTTCTTCAGAGATTTAGACACATGTATTGGCTCCTGTGGAGGGGATCGTCTTCACGTGTAGCACGGTCAACTCTACAGCTCCCTGTGAGTTGTGGGGGTCTAGCCTTACCTAACCTGATGGTGTACTACTGGGCGGCCATCCTGGTCACGATCAGGTAGTGGTTTGAACAATCCAGGGCCAACGCGGCGGTCTGCCTTGAGGCGGCTATTGTGGGGTCCCTCACTGAGCTTAGCAACCTGGCATATCGCGGGGCTTCATCGTACCCTTCTTTACCTGCTCCTACTGGAGCTACTCTGCGTGTCTGGGGGGGTGGCTAGGCGAAGGTTTTTAGCTACCAACCAATGGTCTCCATACTGCTCGTTGTGGGGAAATTCGACCCTCCTACACTTTCGGACCATTCCGGACCCACAGGCGTGGGCCTGGTGTGGTGTCAGAGTGTTGAAGGATATTGTTTCATCAGGATCCTTTATCCCCTTTCGCGCACTTGCAGATAACAACATCCACCCAGGGAGATTGTGTCCATTTTGCTATTATCAGTTGCGACATGCCTTCCGAGCGCCGTTCCCAGTTCCGCCTGTTCTTCAGGCTGATGCGATTGAGGAAATGCTCTCGCAAGAAACTCTGCATAAACCTCTGTCTACGCTGTACTTGACATTACTTAAGAAAGACTCATCCAGGATGGAGGCCCTATGGAGTAAGTGGAAGTCGGACATCCCGACCTTAGACAAGGAATCATGGGAAGAGTGCTTCGAAAATAACCTCCAAATACTGATCTCCTCTAGGGATAAATTCAAGCCAAATTCCTACACCGAATATACTTTACGCCCCAGAGACTGCACAGAATATTCCCACAGAGGTCCTCGAATTGCCCATGGTGCCAGTCACCGGATAGTGACTATATTCACATGTTCTGGAATTGTCCTAGACTTCCCGGATATTGGGCCGCTATAGAGGAATTCGTAAATGTCCGACTCCAATTGGAAATTTCTCTATCGGCTGAGTTAGCTTTGCTGGGTATACAGGACGACGAACAGAGACCTCGTTATACCAAATTATTATTGTCACTATTGCTATTCTATGCTAAAAAAAGAGATTCTACTAAAATGGACATCTCATCGCCCCCCTACAATAAGAGCGTGGGAGAACTTGATAAATGTGGTATACCTATGTATAAATTAACCTATATAAGTAGAGGGTGCCCCCAGAAATTTGCCAGAGTCTGGCAGCCGTGGACTGACCCGATTTGACCTCCCACTCTATACACATACTATAGATGCTTAAAAAGATAGGTATTATATGTGAGGGATGAGTGTGCTGCTTCCCATGCCCCCCCCCTTATCCATTATTTTTCTGTTATGTTATTGCCCCCCCCCTCCCCGCCCGGTAGACATGAATATGGGACAATACTCGATGGTAGACTATTGCTGTCTTAAGTTTTGCCATCTATACATTGTATAATGGTTCTGTGTATCTGATATACTAATTTTCGTCTATTATGTACTGTACTTTATATTTTCTCGAATAAAGACCAACCTTGTTGTAAAAAAAAAAAAAAAAAATATATATATTACTTAATCGTTTGGCTTAGAAGGCACCGCTTCCTGTCTAGGTTTCAGATCCACTTCTATCTGCAAGCTGGCAGCCTCCTCTGACAGTAGCATTTTATCTAGCACCCATATGAACTTATTATCATGGACTTTTTTTTACTGTGCCCGTCTATCATATTTATTTTCTCCCCCCCCCCCCCTTTTTGTATGATTGCACCCCCACCCAGAGTGCGCCTAATTTACCTATCTTGTCTGCAATTGATAATAAATGGCTTCAGCCAAACACTAACCATGAGTGAAAGAAAAGTTTGTTATTCATAGTCTCTGACAAATAGCCAAGAAACCATAAATTCTGCCAGGGTATGTAAACTTTTGAGCACAACTGTATATACTATGTATGTAAAGGAGCACGCAGGCTCCGAACGCGCACTCCTCCCCACTCCCTCTCCATCCGGAAGTGACGTTTCCAGCCGCCCCTGAGCCAATTCTGAGAACCAAGAAGTGCTGGGAGCTGCCAGCACAGCCAGGATCTTCAGCTGTCTCTCCACCTGCGAGCCCGCCTTCCCCCAGGAGTGGATGAATCATTCATGCCTTCCTACATGCGCTGTGATCTCTACAATCTTGTGAGTTCCAAATTGTCTGTCCTGTATTAAAATGTTTTAACATTGCTGCACTTAGATGGTGCTGCTCTCCTTTGTGTTTTACAGTGCGAAAATAGGGCCTTACATTCAAAGTATGCCATGAACAATAGGTGCCACAGTTGCTTGTGCTCTCAACCAAACCGTCAAGCCATCAAATGTCTCTAGTGTCATAACTAAACACGTGCAGCACCATGGCAACCGCAGATCACACAAAGGCTAAGGATGGATAGAAAGGATAGAAAGTTTTAGTTCTCCTTTAAATTAAATAAGGCCCAAGGTGCTTCACAGGTGATAAATGTTACACTACTTTCCAGTGGGATACCTCAGGAAATGTTTTATGAAATACAATTACTATAATGGCAATTAACAAAGTTCTATAATATTTTCCTGGAGTTAGGAGGTGACCCTCAGTAAACAGAACAAGGCCCTTTGGGGATTTCTTTCACTCTATTTGGCCTAATTTTTTTTTCAGTCCCACAATAGGTGCGCAAACAAAAACAAACACCAAGTGAAATAAAAAAAAGTGTGCAAACACACACAAAAAAAATGCACTGGGTGGGTGGTTGTTCCCCTCCTGAAGCAAAAGGCCCTTCCGAGTTTAAAGCTCCTAACAGGAGCATGGCATGCTGGTCCACCTAGCCAAAAGGCCTGGTGGACCCCTCTCCTCATAGCTAGCCAAAACCGACCACTGAATAGTAGGTGAAGGTTCTACCGAAACATGACTCCCCCAAAGGCAGGGGAGAAAGGAACTTAATGACCACACATCTGCCTCTAGATTATAAGGTAAGCTGACCTGTTACTCTGTGGAAGTGAAAACATGCATAAAAAGTGCAATGACACAATGAGAAGAGAAAAAAACAAAGGTCCCAAAGTGTTTACATCTTGAGGCCTGGTACCAAAAATTGCCAAGGCCTAGCCCATGAGGCACAGTGCAAAAAAAAAAAAAATAAAGCAAGTGGTGTCATGGCCTAGTGCAGTTTCACACAGCAATATCACAAGCCCATAGTATTACTCCAGCATCCCCAAGTCACAACTGCCAAGGGGGTGCTTGACACCACACACTCTGCCTTCCCAGCCCTCTGCCAGACCATGTAGAACTTCTACTCCTGACCCCACCTTACCTCGTGGGTGCTTAATTCAGATTCTGTCTCAAATCGCCTTTCAGGACAACCTTGGAGAGAGCATAGCCCCGCCTTCACAGAAAATACAGGCAGCCTTTAAATCCCTCCTCTTCCACCATGGCCTCTGTTATTGTGTTTCCTCCGCCATGGTGGAAGCATTTGCCTGGAACCAGGGAGCTGTGCTCTCTCTGCAAGGTTGGAGGGTGTTAGGCTTACCATTTGCTTTTTGTGTCCAGCGACCATCCCAGCACCCCCCCCAGGGGCGGGGGGGTGTTCCGGAGTGCCAGGTCTCTCCATCTCAGGGGAGTTTAGGGCCCTCAGGAGGTGCGGTGTCTATGTGCCCGGATTCCGCTTCTTTGGCTTTGGTGGCCGGGCGGGGGCCGCTGCCAGTCAGTGGCGTGTCCCGCATCTCGGTTTCCGGGTCCCGGCCGGCGAGTGCGTCATGTCCAGTGACACAGCTTCCTGTGGGGGCGTGGAGCTCGTGGTTCCAAGCGCCTGGAACGCAGAGACCAGGGGGCGGGTCCATAAACCAACGCTTCCGGCCATCGGGAAAATTTAAAGACCTGATAGGTTTTTGTGTCATTGCTGCTGCTTTTCTCTGCAAGATGGATGAGAGACAGACAGCCACAGCGGATACAGGCGCCCCTAGCACCGGTCAAGCCCAGGTAAGAGAGGTACAGTGGTGCCTTTTTATTCTGATCCGTATGGGCTTTTGTGGGTTGTAAAGACTCCTAGAGTTGGCCAATCAATTACTTACCTGGGCGGAACATAACGTAGCCTCATTATCAGCAGTCCACCTGAAAGGTTCTCAGAATCTATTAGCAGATCTTCTAAGAAGGAGGCTGGTCTTAGTACTCAGGCCTGTGAAGACCGACAAGTTGCAGGCATCTTGGCAGGGCCTGTATAAAGTAGTAGCCCAGATATGTGATACTACCTATGTTATTGCCAGCTGTGCAGATGAAAGAATCCAGTGAACCTTTCATGTTATGCTGAAGGAGTATCAGGAACGGCAGGAGGATGTTGCTGCAGTATGCGCCCCTACTGCGGACGACTCCAAAAGTTTACCCCTCCCTGACTTACTAGAAAGAGACCCCCAGACTGACCACATTAGCCTCGTACAGCTAGGGGACTGATTAAGCCCCACAAAGAAGGAACAGGCTAAGCGGCTTCTGTGGGAGAAACAGGCGACTTTCTCCCAAAAACCGGGCTACAAGACCCTGGCTGTACCCCTTCGACAGCCCCACTATAGTATCCCTGAAGCAGTCCGAGAAGAAATGCGGAAGGAGATACAGAAGATGATTCAGTTAGGAGTCATTAAGCCCTCTGACAGTCCTTGGGCCTCGCCTGTAGTCCTGGTGCCTAAGAAAGACGAAACTAACTGGTTCTGCGTGGACTACAGGTGACTCAATGAGAAGACCACCACTGACGCCTATCCGATGCCCAGTAAATATCTTAACTAGGGCTGAAACAACTAATCGATTAATCGACAACTAATCGATTACTATTTTCATAATCGATTAATCGGCCAGTAACATAATGTGGTTAAAAAGAAAAAAACTAAAATGAGCCCTTTATAGTACAAAAAGAGCAAATAATCGCTACTGTAACTATTTCTTTTCACAGTTCTACAGTAAAAAAAAAAAAAAAAAAAAACCCTTACAGTACTGATTATTTGTTTTTTTTGTACGATAAAGGGCGAATATTAGTTTTTTTAACCCCATTATGTTACTAAACGTCTTACACCTGGTTCACATCTATGTGTTTTGTGGTGCTTTTTCCAGAAACGGACTACAGTTCATCTACATGGTTTCCTATGGGACACGTTCACATCTATGCTTTTTCAGCCGCTGCGTATTTGGAAAGCGTCAGTGACTTTTTTTTAACGCATAACAGTGCTTTTTTGGTTCAACATACTTCAATGGAGAAGCTGCAGAAAAGCAGGTAATGCGTTTTTCCAGCAATTTGTGTTTTTTAATCTGCCCAACAAATTGGCCAAAAAAAAAATGCAAAAACGCAAATCGCAGCAAAATCACGTGCGCAAAAATCAAAACACACAGCAAAGAGCACTGCATAAACAGATCAAAAGGAAACTGCATAGGTGTGTACCGAGCCTTATGCTGACCACACCGATCAATTTTCAGATGAGAATATTCAGACGAAAAATCTTTGTACATTCGCTGAATGAAAGAATGTTTGAAATTCACTTGTTTTTAACATTCTGTTTTTAAAATAATTGTAATTTCTGAACGAAAACCACATCCACTGTCTGACCATTCCTTTCACCAAGTTTTTTATTATTTCCAAATTTTCTCATTACTGTGGTTGAAAATGAACGTCGATTTGATCCCACTAACGATTAGAAAATCAAACAAACGTTCTTATCTCTCCTCTAATAGTATATACAGTATATATCCTCTAATAGTATATACAATATATCTCTTCTGTCTGTTATTCTCAGAGTGGATTAGATATTTTGCTCCCTAACCATATAGTTGGCTATTTTTATTTACCACTGCATAGATATATTTACGAATAAATTGCCTTTTTTTAAAACTTTACATATTAACTAAATTATACACCACACTTTCTTTTTAAGTTTATTAACCGATTAATCGAAATAATCGGCCAAATAATCGATTATGAAAATAATCGTTAGTTGCAGCCCTAATCTTAACCAGGGCATCAGCTACTGTCTCTGCTTCAATGTTGGGCATAGCTACTGCCTCTGGGTAACGGGTGGCGTAGTCCACCAAAGTGAGAATATACTTCTTCCCTAATGGACTAGGCCTGGCCAAGGGATCCACAATGTCAACGGCTATGCGGTAAAAGGGCTCCCCAATAATGGGCATGGACATAAGTCTGGCCTTAGGGTGGTCCCCCCGCTTACCTACCCGTTGACATGGGTCACATGTTTTGCAATACTGTCGCACATCCTGGTTAAAATTGGGCCAGAAGAAATTCTGTGTAATTCTATGGGCTGTGCAACGGGACCCTAGATGTCCTGCTAGTGGTACCTCATGCCCGATTTGCAAAATCTAACTGGTATTTCTTAGGTACCACCAGCTGTAGTTTCTGCAAAGGGGCTTTACTTCTCGGGGATGGCTTAGGGATCCTATACAGTCTATCCCACACCCATTCATAAAGCTCCCCATCTATTCCCCTTTCCTGAGTATCTGCCTTAGCCCTATACCTGTGTAAGGCCAGGTCCTCCCAGGCTTCCCTCCCGAATGCCTCTGGGGTATCCCAGCCAAGGTGAGCCTGATCTAAGGTACGTGTCGGGGAAGAAAGTCTTACCTGGGTCTCAGCAGAAAGGGGGCCGGTTCCAACAGCACCAGTCTGGCACGGGTAGTCACTGGGTTGGCTTCAGCGGGGCCCATCAGGGCGTAAGCATAAATGAGGGGGGCCAAATCATTCCCCAGTAGTACATCCACTGGCAAAACCTTCATCACCCCCACATTCACGTGTCCCAAACCAACCCCCCAATCCAGGTTAACACTGGCAACAGGTAGCCGGAAAACAGTGCCTCCTGTTACCCTTACGGCTATAATGTCTCCGGTGTGTTGGCTCTCTGGGATGAGGTTCTTCTGTAGTAGGGTCATGGTGGCGCCAGTATCACGTAGGCCATTGGCTACCTTTCCATTAACCCAGACAGTCTGCCTGTGTTGCTGCCTGTTGTCCTGGATCAGCCTCGTGCAGGACGCCCCAATGTTCTTCCTCAACGCAGGCATGGATGTGCGGGGATTCCCCCCTGCTGGCTTTGTCCATGACTGGGACAGCCTGGCTGTATTCAACAGACAGTCTGGCTTTTTGTGCCCTAGCGGTTTACACCCGAAACACCTGATGTTTTGTGAGTAGTCCTGGGAATTGAACCTGGGCTGCTTAGAATAATTGGCCGCTGGAGGTGGTGCTGTAGGGCGGCACGACTGTGGTTGGTAGGCACCAGCTCCAGGGGGTGCCGCTGGTCGATAATCCACCCGAGCTGTTGTCTTGACCACAGGGTTATCCAGTTTGTGGGCGTCTGTGTATTCGTCTGCCAGCCGAGCTGCTTCAGGCAAGGTGAAAGGTTTTCGGTCCCGGACCCACTCTGACTTCTGGGGACAGCTTGTCAAAGACGTGCTCCAGCAGGAACAGCTGCAGCACCCCTTCCCCGGATACTGCTTGGCATCCAGCGACCCAGTGGGATACGTGCGGTGTAGGCGGCATGCCCATTCAGTATATGAGTCTCCAGTCTGCTTGCTCAACTCTCAGAACCGCCTCTGGTATGCCTCCGGCGTGACGGCATACCTGGCCAAAAGTGCTTCTTTTACCAGCCCATAGTTCATAATCTCCTCGTCTGGGATGGCTCTAAAGGCTTCACTGGCCGGGCCGGACAATTTCCCAGACAAAATGGTAACCCATTCCACTGTGGGCACCCGGTGTAGGGCACATTGCCGTTCAAAAATCGGCATGGTACCCATCAATCTCCCTTTCTGTTTCGATGAAAAAAAAAAAAAAAAAGCAGCAAAATGTACCTTTCTCTTTTCAGTTGGTACTGCTGTGACTCCTGCTGCAGCACCTTTTTGCTGTAGCCAATTTGCCTCCACAGCCGCTATAACTCGGTCTATGATCTCCGCTCTAGGGTTAGGGCCATAATGTGCCAGTCTTATGTTAACAGCCCGTTCTAAACTTGCCTCTTCGGGTGTCCTGTCTGTTACGCTGGGCCTTTCGGCTCCATCCATTTCAACTAGTTCTACGATAATGTCCCTCTTACGGTTGTTGGCCGGTCGCCCCCGGTTTCTCCAGTAAGTCCTTGAGGTTAAAGCGCTTTAGCCGTTCATACTGTGCTTCCATCGGCCTGTGTCCTCTTGTAGCTGTCCTTCTGGGCTGTGGGAATCATCCTGCTGCTTGCCACCAATTGGAACGACACCCCGAGTATGAAAGGGGTTAAAGCCGTTTAGGACATTCCATTTCCGAACACAAAGGCAGATACCGAACACTCCAATCAGCCGAACAAGAAACCCATACGAGACGAGGCTCTGTACAGAGGGTCAAACAGGAATCAGACTCTTATTAGAACCAGAATACAGTCTTATATACAGTAGAAGAGGAGGTCCCCCTCCTGCTTATATTACTCCAATACAACTGTAACCAGAAACAGAATTAACATGAACTAATTAACTAACCCCTTAAAGCAGCCGATGTGACTCCATGCCCTCCTGGGCATTGTATGATTAATCAAGATTTCACTACAGGTCAGACTTGTTGCCACTGAGCTTCACACATTAGTATAAACACAGGACAGCTTCTCACAATAGCAGGAGCTAATTACAATTAACAATACAAACAGTGATCTCCCTCTCCCCTCCTCAGGCTAGTAGGCAACAAACTATAGTAGGATTAGACTGTCCAGCTCCTACCCTGTTCTAGAGGTCAATGTGATCAGCTCTCTCAACTTACATGTTGAGTTCAGAATCAAGCAAACCAAGAATAGTCTTTACATATATCCTGGGAGATATTGTGGATAAACATTACTGTCCCATTTTAAGTAATCCAAGATATATTTTCTCAGTCACCCTGTGCCCAAAAGTGACTCCCGTCACAGGGACTGATAAAGTAGTAAAGACCCTTCTTTTAAGTAGAAGAGAAGTCACTCGGGCCATTTACATGAAGGTCTAGAAAAACTCCTGGTGTGCTTCTAAAGGCCTCCAGGTTAAAGGTTCAGTATTGGTTCTTGAATTTCTCCATGAGGGAATGGAGAAGGGTCTGGCAGCCAGCACCCTGAAGACCCAGGTGGTAGCTTTATCTGTTTATTTTGAAAAAACTTTATCCAAAGAAGTTTTAATTACAAGGGTTTTCAGGGCACTTGCACAAAATAGGCCAGTAGCCCTTAAAGATTTTCCCAGTTGGGATTTGTCTATAGTTTTGCAGGGTCTCTCGGGAGTTCCGTTTGAACCCTTACAAGAAGCATCCTTGCAGAACTTGGTTCTCAAAACAATTTTTCTGGTGGCCATCACCTCTGCAAGAAGAATTAGCAAGCTCCAGACTCTGGCGGTTACACAACCTTTCCTGAAAGTTTTTGCAGACAGCGTGGTCCTTCAAACAGACCCAGAGTTTCTTCAACCTTTCACAGCTCACAAGAAATAATCCTGCCCACTTTCTCTTCAACTCTGACCAATCCAGAAGAAGCTTTTCACACTCTGGACGTGAGAAGATGTTTGTTACACTTTCTTACAGTAACCAAAGAATTCATAAGATCGAATGCTCCCTTTTGTGGTTTTCTCAGGCTCATGCAAAGGAGAGAAAGCTTCCAAAAGTACACTGGGCAGATGGCTTAGATTGGCAATCACAGAGGCTTACAAAGCCAAAGGAGAAATACCCCCTTCAGGTATTGCTGCTCATTCCACAAGATCTACGGCAGTTTCCTGGGCTAAAAGGGCCGGTGCTACACCTGATCAAATTTGCAAGGCTGCTACTTGGTCCAACTATTCGACATTTCTCCGACACTATTAGTTAGATTTACTGTTCGCCGCAGATCAAGCCTTTGGCCGGAAGGTAGGGCAGGAAAGAGTCCCACCCTAGGGTAAGTTTCTTGGTTATCCTCTCCAAGGTTGTCCTGAAAGGCGATTTGAGAAAAGGCATAGTTAGACTTACCGGTGACAGTATTTCTAAGAGCCTTTCAGGACAACCGTTACTTCCCTCCCTTTGTTTATCTTAGAAGTGACTTTAAGTATCTATCATGGTTGTTTGGTGGTTTTCTTTGCTTTGTTTTCCAGTTTGTCAGAGACCACAATAACTGAGGCCATGGAGGAAGAGGAGGGATTTAAAGGCTGCATGCGTTTCCTGTGAAGAAGGTGGAGCTACGCTCTCCAAGGTTGTCCTGAAAGGCTCTTAGAAATACCGTCACCGGTAAGTCTAACTATGCCTTTCCTAGGGTGAAGGTCCCTCAGGACTGCCATCAAACCAGCAGGGATACTATACAGCCACCTATTCAAATCTAGAATAGCGGCAGAGCACCCTTACTGGACACTGGTAAGAAAAAAAAATAAAAATAAAAAAAAAACACAACAATTGATTTTAGCCAAAAGGCTAAAAGTGAAGAAAGAATCACCTGTAGGCCTCATACACACTGGACATTTTTGGACGTTTTTATAGCAGATGTTTTTGGCTTCAGATGTTTTTTTTCTACAGCCCATAAACTCTCCAGCATGTTATCCTATGTGTCCATGCACACATAGGCTGTTATCAACTGTTTTTAGCTGGGGCATTTTTTGGCTGAAAAAAAAAAAAAAAAACAAAACTAGTGGGTTCTGAGGAGTTTTTTATTCAGCTGTAAAAATGCTCTAACGCCGAAAAACACTGATAAATGCTCAAAAATGCAGCTCACCAGCGTTTAACATTTTTGAATTCATTGGGGGAAAAAAACGCTAGCGCTAAAAGACTCACGGCAAAGCTACTGGCGTTTTTATAACATTATTATAAATAGAGGTCGACCGATATATCGGCCCGATATTTGGTGTTTTTTACTTAATCGGCATGTGCTGATAAAAAAGGGCAATATCAGCGGACTTGCAAATGACTTCTCTAATAGAAGTCAAAACAAGTTGCCTGAAATCTTTTGTGAAGCACTTCTCTCCTCCTCTGGGCAGCCTGCCAAATCTATATTTTTTTTTTTAGCAGAGATCCTAGGGGATAAAATAGCGGTTGTTGCAATATTTTATGTCACATGGTATTTGCGCAGCGGTCTTTCAAACGTAATATTTTTTGAAAAAATACACCAATTTAAAAAAAAAAAAATCTAAGCAGTAAAGTTAGCCCATTTTTTTTCATCCAAAAGTTTTGGATTACCTGTTTTTGTGTATTTAATATTTTCGATTAATTTTTTTTTTTTTTATCTAAATTCTACATACAAGTGAACTGATTGGAGGTTTGTTTTGTTTAATAAATGTTTAAAAGTAAAAAAAATTGCAAGTTAGACTTACCGGTAACTTGTTTTCCAATAGGCTTTCAGGACAGCACCCGAGAGATCATGGCCCCTCCTCCCACAGGAAACACCTCATCAATTAAGTCTTTAAATTGGAATCCTCCACGTTGCCTCATCAGTTGTTTGTAGAGAACTCCAGCCCCAGCTGCAACACATAAGCGACAGTTATATCATAGTATTACAGCATTAGCATAAACAAAGGGCGGGTTACTGCTGTTCTGAAAGCCTATTGGAAAACAAGTTACCGGTAAGTCTAACTTGCAATTTTCCAAAACGTCTTTCAGGACAGCACCCGAGAGGATAATCGAGACTTACTCCATTTAGGGTGGGACAACAGCCTGTAAGACTTTCCTTCCAAAAGCCTGGTCCCCAGCCGTCATGAGGTCTAACCTATAATGACGGGCAAAGGTTGTCAGACTTGTCCAAGTAGCTGCCTTACAGATTTGTTCGGGGGTGGCGCCAGCTTTTTCTGCCCAACTCACCGCGGAAGCTCTTGTAGAATGAGCCCGGACATTTAATGGACTCTCCAGACCTGTAAAGGAATAGGCTTCTGAGATAGCCATTCTCAACCATCTGGCAATGGTTCCTCTAGAAGCCTGTCTTCCTTTTTTATTACCGGAAAATAAAACAAACAGAGCATCTGAACATCTAAAGTCTTTAGTGTTTTCCAAGTAACTCAAGACTGCTCTTTTAACATCCAGGGTATGGAATTCTTCTTCCTTCTTACCCGATGGATTAGAACAAAAAGGTAGGAAGTATTATTTCCTGAGTTCGATTCTGGATCGAAGCGACCTTCGGCAAAAAATTAGGATCCGTCTTCAGAACAATTCGGTCTGAAAAAATGGAAAAGAAAGGCTCCCTGATTGATAAGGCTTGCAGCTCACTGACTCTTCGGGCTGTTGTAACAGCCACTAAAAACACTGTTTTCAAAGTAATCAATTTCAGGGAGGCTAAATTAATGGGTTCAAAAGGTTCCTTGGTCAGGGCCTGTAGAACAACCGATAAGTTCCATGCTGGACAGCTTTTGATTACCACTGGTCTAGACCGGGTAAGAGCTTTGAAGAATCTTATTACTAGAGGTTCTGATGAAATGGATTTTTCCAGGAATACCCCCAGCGCAGCAACTTGAACTTTGAGGGTGCTGACCGCTAAGCCCTTGTCCGCCCCTTCTTGGAGAAACTCAAGCACAGAAGAAATTTGTTTTGTAGATCTGTCAGATGCTGTGCACCAGGAGTTGAAGATTTTCCAGACCTTGGAATAGATTGCTCTTGTAACCTTCTTTCTACTGGATAGGAGGGTAGCTACCAACCTATCCGAGAAACCTTTCCTCTTCAAGAGCTGCTCCTCAGTAGCCAGGCCGTGAGCTTTAGTTTTGCTACTTCCTGGTGAAACAGAGGACCTTGTAACAGAAGGTCTTTTCTTAACGGAAGGTGCCAGTAAGGTTCTTGTTGCATCTGAAGAAGGGATGAAAACCAAGGCCTTTTTGGCCAGAAAGGAGTGATGAGGATCACTATTGTCTCCTCCTTCCTGATTTTTGCTATGACCCGAGGGATAAGCTGAAACGGAGGGAATGCGTAACAGAGGTGAAACTTCCAATCTTGTGCCAGAGCATCCACTCCCAGTGATGCCTCGTTTCTGTTCAGGGAGAAGAAGCGAGACATCTGCGAGTTTTCCTGGGTGGCAAAGAGATCCACTCTTGGACGCCCCCATTTCTGCACTATTAACTGGAAGACTTCTGGATTCAATTGCCACTCTGCCTCTAAAATCTGGTTCCTGCTTAGGAAGTCCGCTACTCTGTTTAAGGTCCCTTTTAAATGGACCGCGGATAAGGATAGAGTATGGAGCTCTGCCCAACTCAGAATGCCTTTTGCCAAGCTCTGCAGAACTTTGCTTCTGGTTCCCCCCTGTCTGTTTATGTAAGCCACCGCCGTGGCGTTGTCTGACAGGATCTGAGTATGTTGCCCCTGGACTTCTTTCGCAAAGGTCAGTAAGGCCATTTCTATAGCTTTTAGTTCCCTCCAATTTGGAGGACCTTAGGGCATCTCTTGTGTCCCACGAGCCCTGGGCCCACCGGCCGCTCATATGAGCCCCCCAACCCCAGGAACTGGCATCTGTTGTCAACCTCACCTGAGTTGGGAAGGACCATAACAGCCCCTCTGAGTACCTTGTCTGGTTCTTCCACCACCACAGACTTCTTTTTACTGAAGTAGGGATCTTCACTAATGAATCTAGTGAATCCTGCTGGTGATTCCAGGTTTTTAACAGGAAACTTTGCAGAGGTCTGAAATGGAGCTTTGCCCACTGGATGGCCGGAATGGAAGAGGTCAGGGTTCCCAATGCTGACATAACCTTCCTGATGGACAGAACTTGATTGGACTGTAGCAATGACACCACTTGTACCAACTTTTTCTGTTTTTCCTCTGGAAGAAAAATTTTTTGTTCTAAAGAGTTGATACGGAAACCCAGGAATAACACTTCCTGTGAGGGAATCAGATTTGATTTTTGAAGGTTTAAAATCCACCCCATGGATTCTAGATGAACCCGGGCTCTGAGCAAGTTTTCTTGAAGACCTTCTCTGGTCTGGGCAAAAAACAGCAGGTCGTCCAGATAAGGAATAATTGAGATCCCCTCTAGACGCAGAGGCGCCAGAGCTTCGGCCATTATTTTCGTGAAGACCCTTGGGGATGATGACAGACCAAACGGGAGTGCTCTGAATTGCAGATGTACCACCTTCTTCCCTTCTTTCAGTGCTAACCTCAGATATTTCTGCGACCTGGTGGCAATAGGAATGTGGAGGTAGGCATCTTGTAAATCTATTGATGCCATATAGCACCCTTGATACAGGAGGTTTCTTACTGAAAATATTGAATCCATCCGAAACCTTCTGTATTCCACTGATTTGTTCAGCATTTTGAGATTCAGGATAAGACGGAACTTTCCTGAAGGTTTCTGAACCAGAAAGACATGCGAGTAGAACCCCTGGAAGAACTCCCCTGCTGGGACCGGAACAATGACTCTCTGATTTTTCAGTTCCTGAATTAGGGACTTCATGGCGAGAGCCTTGACTGCGTCCCTTGGGACGTTTGTCACCAGGAATCTCCTTGGAGGTTCTTCCGTAAATTCTATCACATACCCTTGGGAGAGCATCTTTACAACGAATTGATTCGAGGAAATGGCTCTCCACTGAGGAAGAAACTCCTGAAGTCTTCCCCCGACCTTGACAGAGTCATTGTGGTTTTGTGGAGGCCGCAGGAGGATTGAAGAGCACTCCACCCCTACCTTTGGGCTTCTGAGAAGACCATGCCTTCCTCTTGCCCTGCGTTTTTGCTTCCTGCTGACCTTTTTGGGGCCGAAAGAAACGCTTACGGGTTTGCACCTGTTTCTTCCTAACCGGAAACGACTTTTTCTTGTCTGCCGTGCGGTCAAGAATGGACTCTAGCTCTGAACCGAATAGCAGATCACCTGCGAACGGAATACCACATAATCTATTTTTAGATGCAGCATCCCCTGGCCACGTCTTCAGCCATAAGGCCCTTCTGGCAGAATTTGTTAAAGCTGCTGACCTTGCTGACATGCGGATAGACTCCGCAGACACATCCGCAATATATGATATTGCTGCCGACAGGGTTGAAAAAGAGTCTAGAATCTCCTGTTTTGAGGAATCTGCTATGACATGGGCTTTCAACTGGTTAACCCAGTGATCTAAGTTCCTTGCAACACAGGTTGTTGCCATTGCTGGTTTCAGATTGTGCATTACTGATTGCCAGGTTCTTTTAAGAAGCAGGTCCATCCTTTTGTCCATGGGCTCCTTCAGAGTGCCCATATCCTCAAAGGCTAGGTCCGTAGACTTAGAGACCTGAGAAAAGGCAGAGTCCAATTTTGGAACCTTATTCCATACAGAATCTGGATTTTCTTCAAATGGAAATCTTTTCTTGTGAGCCCGGGAAAAGAAAGGCTTTTTCTCAGGCTCCAGCCACTCTTTTTTAATCATATCAGTGATAACTGAATGGACTGGAAAAGAACGGCCTTTTGAATCTTCTAAACCAGCATACATGCGGTCATGCAGTGAGAGTTCCTTCTTTTCCTCTTCTATCCCCAAAGTGGCATGGATTACCTTCAGGAGTCCTCCCACCTCTTCTAGTGACAATTTGTATTTAGAAGTGGTATCTGATTCATTTTCCTCCTCCTCAGAATCTGTATCATCTGGAGCGAGGGAAACGGACCCTTGAGAAGCGTCCTGGGATATCGGACCCCCAAAAATTATTTGAGAACCACTCTGGGGTTCTGAAGATGGCTGCGGAACCAGAGGATCCCTAGAGGGACCTGGCTCCTCTCTTAGGTTTGACCTAAAAGCCTGAAAGGTGGCCCGGAGCTCATCCTTTATTGTTGACACCAAGTCGCCACAAACGGATGGAGTCTACTCTCTGACCAAAGTTGTAATGCACTCTGCACAAAGCGTTTTGGTCCAAGCATCGCTTAATTTTTCTTTGCAGACAGGGCACCTTTTCTTGACTGGTTGGGCAGAACCTTTGGCCTGGACAAACAGAAAAGAGGCATGGAACCACGCTTAAAAGGCTGTAATACAGCGTAAACAATACACCCAGGTGCACTAAGGAAGAAACATCTCATTTTCCATGTGCCCATGCAAGCCACCACCACCTAATCCCCTGTTGTAGGGCAGATATACTAAATCTAGCCACTGCAACATACTGAGAGGGGAGGGAGGGGGGGGGGGGGGGAAGGGTGAGTAACCCCCCCACAGGAGAAAACGGCCCAGGGTAATAGAGGACACAGTCCCTTACCTTAGCCTTGCTGGCGCCTTGGCTTGCCCCCTTATCCGCTGCATCGCTATCCATAGCTGTCTGCGGTGCGTGGTAAAACGACCGGTTCCAGATTCAAAAACGCCGCTGCGCTGACCTGGAACCGGAAATAAGGCGCCAGGTGACCCTGCCCTCTCCCACTGCGCTTTGCGCCAAAAATGACGCACGCGCCGACCCGGAAGTGCTGCCTGGACGTGGCTGAAGCGCTCTTCTGCCACCAGCAACATGGCGGCCGCCACCGCTCGCTCCCAAGAAGGGAACGGAGGACGGCCACCCGTCAGGCCAAAAATTTTGAGGCAGCACCCCCGGCGTACAGGCTCTCCCTGAGCACGGAAGAGGGAGAGGGAGCCCACGGGACCGTCCATATAAGAGGCAAGTGGGAGGCTCACTCTCCTGGCCTAAAAGACCTAACAGGTGAGAACCTGTGTCTCCCAGGATAAACCTGAGAGATCATGGCTCCCACCAGAGGTGTTCCTCCAGCTGGAGGAAACAAAAAACTGATGAGGCAACGTGGAGGATTCCAATTTAAAGACTTAATTGATGAGGTGTTTCCTGTGGGAGGAGGAGCCATAATCTCTCGGGTGCTGTCCTGAAAGACGTTTTGGAAATTTCTGTATCACTTAAGGTTGCTTTCACACTGAAGCGGGCATGCGTTGACGGTAAAACGCTGCTAGTTTTAGCGACGCTTTACCGTCGCTATTCGGCTGCTAGCGGGGCGCTTATAACTTAGCTAGCAGCTGAGGAAGGGGTTAAATGCGCCCCTGAAGCACCGCTGCCAAAACGCTTTGCAGGCACTTCGGCAGCGGTGCACATTCATTTCAATGGGCAGGAGCAGTGGAGGAGCGGTATACACCGCTCCAAAGATGCTGCTTGCAGGACTTTTTTTTAACATCCTGCCAGCGCATTGCCTCAGTGTCAAAGCACTCGGGATATCACACTGAGACTGCAGGGAAGCCGTTTTACAGGCCTATTTTTAGCCCAAAAGCACCTGAAAATGCCCCAGTGTGAAAGGGGTCTAACTGTAAGATTTTATGAGATGAAGGGGGAAGAAGAAGAAAAAAATTAAAAAAAAATGAAAAAAAAAAATAAAAAAATCGGCCCAAAAAAAAAAAATCGGCATCACATATCGGCCATTGGCCACCGCGATTTCTAAATATCGGCATCGGTCGACCTCTAATTATAATGTCCAGTGTGCATAAGGCCTTATGATTATGGTATGTCCCCTTCCAGGTAAGGCTAGACATGCCAGCTTTAACACACACACACACACACACGCACACACAGGCACACACAGGCACTAGAGAATATAATGGTGGGTGTTGCAATTTTTTTTATGTCACACGGTATTTGCACTGCAATTTTTTTTGGTCAAAATACACTTTAATGCAAAAAAAAAAAATAAAAAAATAAAAAACACACACACACACACACACACACACACACACACCACACTCACTATATAACCCAATTTTTGTTAAAATATAAAAGATGTTACTCTGAGTATTTATTTAGATACCCAACATGTCACGCTTTCAATCTTGCACACAATCGTGTTCCACCATCTTTTCCACGGCCAGCTCTGTAGTAACCCGACAGAAGTGCCAGATTAGATCCCACGGGAGAGCCCAGAGGGGCGTCAGTGAGCAATGGGGCGCCTGTGCAGCTTTGACTAAAGTTTAATGACTTTATTATAGCTGGACACCATTTACATACCCCTCCAAGAGCCTGACTGAAAAACTTCTGGAAATGGCATGATCAAGTTCTACCTTGTTGCTAGGACATTGCTTTGACAGTCACAGCCATTACTGCTCAGCCCCCACAATCACAGGAGCAAGCTCTCAAAGCTCCACACGTGTGGTCCACTATCTGCTCTGTCTCAGCATTGCTGAGCACTAGTGTGACAGAGGAGAGAGAGCACATGGAAAAGGAACTGGGAGTGTCTTAAAGTGATTGTAAACCCCCCTTTTTTTTTTTATTTTAAAATAACAAACAAGTCATACTTCCCTCCACTGTGCAGCTCGTTTTGCACAGTGACCCCGATCATCCTCTTGTGGGGTCCCCCGGCGGCGCTGGTAGCCCCTTCCCGCATCAGATAACCCCCTAGGAGACGCGCTCTCCGGGGGGGGGGAGGGGGATACCTTGCGGGCAGGCTCCAAGTCCAGCATTTGCGCTCGGAGCGGACTCGGCCCCACGTCATTGGATTGTCAGCAGCGGGAGCCAATGGCTGCGCTGCTATCAAGCTATCCAATCAAGAGTCGGGACCCCGTGCAGGGACTGACAGCGTGTCTCCGCAGAGGGAAATATGGGGCTCAGGTAAGTAAAGCGGGGGGGGGCTGGTCACTGCCAGGTTTTTTTTCACCTTAATACATAGGATGCATTAAGATGAAAAAGCACGAGGGTTTACAACCCCTTTAACATTAACAACGTCCTAGCAAGAAGGCAGGACAGGATGATGCCATCTCTGGGAGTTTTATGGCTAGACTTCAGGAGGTACCTAATTGGCCTACATCTACAGTACAGCAAGGGCATTATGTTTGCTTTTACCCACAGGTACCCTTTACAGATATATGCATTTTTTTTGGCAAGAGTAAAGTAATCCCTTAAAGCATTAAAAAATTTCTGAAAAAAAAAAAAAAAAAAAGAAGTTTTCCTCCTGCAAGGTTATATCATAATGTGCCGCTTGAATGGCCGAGCCGCAATTATTTTACTCCTGCACGAGTGTTATGGCTGCGTCACAGAGCTCTGAAAGAACGACATGAGTATGCTGTTCCTTGAGAGTGCATGCATCAGTGACATCCCCGGCTGCCAAATAAGCAAATATCTCCTTTACGATGCACATTTAGGAGATAGTCATATAGGCAAGCTTTATTAGAAGTTTACCTATAGGTAAAAATTAAAAAAAAAAAAAAAAAAAAAAAAAAACACACACACCACAAAGCAGAATTTACTACTGAGGCCAGCTGGTGAGGAACTACAAATCAAGTCACAGCAACTGCTGAAAACCCAGATGGAAGTAGAACCCCCTTCTGTAGCTGTTCTGTGTACGGCAGCACGCTCCCATCAGGTGAGGACCTGGTACGTATAATTATGGTTCACACTAGTGCGACGCGAGAACCCTGCGAATCCAGTGCGGGTTCCTGCATCGCACCCTGCGTTCTGCGAACCGCTCCAGGTGTCAATGTAAAGTTCACCCTCAGATCGAATCGCAGTCTGAACTGTGAAATGGTGCACAAATCGGAGCACATAGGTGTGAACAGCCATGCAATCCAATTCCACTGCAGACAAAAAAAAAAAAAAAAAAAAAAAAAAAAAAAAAAAAAAAAAAAAAAAAAAAAAAAAAAGGGTCCTGCCCCATGTTGGCGCGAATGCAATGCAGCCAGTTTGTATGGCTGAAATTGCATCGCACAGACATCGCATGTGATCTGCACAGCAATGCGGTATGAATCACATGCAATGTCTGCTATCGCACTAGTGTGAACCGGGCTTACATTAGCCTACCACCTCGCAGTCTGCCACAACCGTTACTAGCTAAAAAGCATAAAAAAATGACGCAAGACATGTCACACTGAGGGAGGGTGGCGTGAGTATAAATGACATCATTACCTTCTTCGGGGTCTTGCTGACAGCAGCTATGAAGGAGAATCTATCTGACACCTCTGAGTCATCAGCGGCAACCGCATCTGGCAACGACATAGTGCTGACTGATTAGGGCAGCTACTGTTAATGAAGCGTCAAAATGAACTGGTAACTGCAGCCGAGGTGCCGGGAGATTTGTGCAGAACACCGGTCTTAAAAGTAAGACGACATACAATTACGTGCTCGCTCCCGCGTGCGTGTCTCAGGCACCTGCCGCATATGGCGCACGCGCAGCTCTCCTTCATTCGGTGGTTCCCGATCTTTGGCAAGTGCTTCGACAGCGGCCTAGATCGAGGTTCCGGGCATTACAGCTGGAACAGAGAGTTTTTAGTTGGCAATATCTGGTATCAGCTCAGCTGTACACAAGGCCGACTTCCTGATACAAGCTGTCGAGAAGCAATGTTTTCTAACGAGTAAAAGGCCAACTCCAGGCAAAATAAAAAAAAAAGAAAAAGTAAACCTTACAATTGCTCCTTCCCCCATAGTGAAAGGGTTAAATGCTTGCAACGCGTAGCAAAACCTAGCCATTTAGAGCAATTCTAAAGGCAATTTATTATTAGATTTTTTTTCCCGTGAAATAAAAAAAGATGTTATACTTGCCTGCTCTGTGAAATTATATTGCACGAGGTGGCCCCTTGACTCCTCTTCTCCAGTGTTCTATCCGGAAATGCCTCCTGTCGAAAAATGCTGTCTGTGCATGCGCAGTAACAAACGTCACTCCAGCTGATATGTTGATCAGCTGGCGTGACGTCCACACAGCGCATGCGTAGATCATCGGAGGCATTAGCCGACTCTATACAAACAGCAGGGGGGATGTAGTTGTCAGATTGAGCCTCGCTGTTGCGGGGCGGGTTGTGGGTGTGTTGAAGGGCAGGTTTTGTGTGTGTTGCAACCCGCCCTTGAGCCTCGTACTCACACTTTGATTTTCGGACGTCAGAACGTCCGATTTTTGTGGCATGCTAGTCTCATGTCGAAAGTGAAGAGGTTGCTAACAATACGAGAATTTTTGACAGAATACAACATGAGAAGTGACGTAACGTGTTGAATAGTTTTGTATGCATTCTTTCGTTTCTGAGCATGCATAGTCTTGCTCTTACAATTTTTTTTTCGTATGAAAACCATACTAATGAAATGAAAATCAGACATTGAGTTCATATCCGCCCATATAGGCGTGCGCACAGGGTGTGCCAGGTGTGCCCAGGCACACCCTAATCACACTGTGCAGCACAGATCCCCCCCCCCCCTACTGCCCTAGCTCCCCCCTCGCAGTGCTGCCGGCTTCCCAACTCTCCTCTCCCTCCGGCTGTTGCTGTGGGGATGTTTTAGGATGAGTAGGGGAAAGGGCCGGTAAATATGTAACTTACGGGCCCCTTCCCTTTCATTGTGAGTGATCGGTATTATGTGTTTGAGCTTTGGGGTGCACACCCTAATGCAATAGGCTGCGCACACCTATGTGCGCCCAAAATTTTCTAGTCTGCACATCCAGCTTTTGTCTGACGAAAAAGTGAAATCAGCTGTCGAAAGCACCATACTAACGGTAACACAATTGACGTCTGAAAATCAAAGCGTATGTACAGGCCTTTAGACACAGCCAAAACCCACAATTCAACACCAAACCCATTCTGCAACATAGACAAAACCTGCTCTTCAGCACACGGAAAACCCGCCCCAGCGAGGTACAATCTGCAAATACGGTCTCCCTCCAATGTTTGCATAGCTTTGAATACTGCCTGTCCCGTCAAAAAATGCCTCAGACGACCTGCGCATGAGCAGACCCATCAGGGGGCATTCTTCGA
Source organism: Lithobates clamitans (assembly GCA_037952925.1). Classification (NCBI taxonomy): domain Eukaryota; kingdom Metazoa; phylum Chordata; class Amphibia; order Anura; family Ranidae; genus Lithobates; species Lithobates clamitans. The sequence continues at coordinate 4,294,876 of JBBGZY010000942.1, forward strand.
TGGGAGGCATTTCTCGATAGAACACTGGCACTGTCCGCTCCTCCTCTTCTAAGAGTGCCCCCTCAGCAAGTCATTCAGTCCTTCATGTCGGGCTGTGTGCTTCTGTAGAAACACACAGAGTGGCTCAGCCAGACCCTTACTCCCTCTTCACAGGAGTTACTCCCAAGAGTCTCCCACAAGCAGTGTTAACCACTTTAGCCCCAGAAGGATTTACCCCCTTCCTGACCAGAGCACTTTTTACAATTTGGCACTGCGTCGCTTTAACTGCTAATTGCGCGGTCATGCAATGCTGTACCCAAACGAAATTTGCGTCCTTTTCTTTCCACAAATAGAGCTTTCTTTTGATGGTATTTGATCACCTCTGCCGTTTTTATTTTTTGCGCTATACACGGAAAAAGACCGAAAATTTTGGAAAAAAATGATATTTTTGTTATAAAAAAAATCCAATAAACTCAATTTTATTCATACATTTAGGCCAAAATGTATTCGGCCACATGTCTTTGGTAAAAAAAATGTCAATAAGTGTATATTTATTGGTTTGCGCAAAAGTTATAGCGCCTACAAACTAGGGTACATTTTCTGGAATTTATACGGCCTTTAATTTATGACTGCCTATGTCATTTCTTGAGGTGCTAAAATGGCAGGGCAGTACAAAACCCCCACAAATGACCCCATTTTGCAAAGTAGACACCCCAAGGAAATTGCTGAGAGGCATGTTGAGCCCATTGAATATTAATTTTTTTTGTCCCAAGTGATTGCATAATGACAAAAAAAAAAATTACAAAAAGTTGTCACTAAATGATATATTGCTCACACAGGCCATGGGCATATGTGGAATTGCACCCCAAAATATATTCAGCTGCTTCTCCTGAGTACGGGGATACCACATGTGTGGGACTTTTTGGGAGCCTAGCCGCATACGGGGCCCCGAAAACCAATCACTGCCTTTAGGATTTCTAAGGGCGTAAATTTTTGATTTTACTCCTCACTACCTATCACAGTTTTGAAGGCCATAAAATGCCCAGATGGCATAAAACCCCCCCAAATGACCCCATTTTGGAAAGAAGACACCCCAAGCTATTTGCTTTGAGGCATGTTGAGTCCATGGAATATTTTATATTTTGACACAAAATGCGGGAAAGTGACAATTTTTTTTTTTTTTTGCACAAAGTTGTCACTAAATTATATATTGCTCACACAGGCCATAGGCATATGTGGAATTGCACCCCAAAATACATTTAGCTGCTTCTCCTGAGTATGGGGATACCACATGTGTGGGACTTTTTAGGAGCCTAGCCGCGTACGGGGCCCCGAAAACCAATCACCGCCTTCAGGATTTCTAAGGGTGTAAATTTTTGATTTCACTCTTCACTGCCTATCACAGTTTCGGAGGCCATGGAATGCCCAGGTGGCACAAACCCCCCCCCCCCCAAATGACCCCGTTTTGGAAAGTAGACACCCCAAGCTATTTGCTGAGAGGCATGGTGAGTATTTTGCAGCTCTCATTTGTTTTTGAAAATGAAGAAAGACAAGAAGAAAAAATGTTTTTTTCTTTTTTCAATTTTCAAAACTTTGTGACAAAAAGTGAGGTCTGCAAAATACTCACTATACCTCTCAGCAAATAGCTTGGAGTGTCTACTTTCCAAAATGGGGTCATTGGGGGGGGGGGGGGGTTGTGCCACCTGGGCATTCCATGGCCTCCGAAACTGTGATAGGCAGTGAAGAGTGAAATCAAAAATTTACGCCCTTAGAAAGCCTGAAGGCGGTGCTTGGTTTTCGGGGTCCCGTACGAGGCTAGGCTCCAAAAAAGTCTCACACATGTGGTATCCCCATACTCAGGAGAAGTAACAAAATGTATTTTGGGGTGAAATTTCACATATTCCCATGGCATGTTTGAGCAATATATCATTTAGTGACAACTTTGTGCAAAAAAAAAAAAATTTGTCTCTTTCCCGCAACTTGTGTCACAATATAAAATATTCCATGGACTTGACATGCCTCTCAGCAAATAGCTTGGGATGTCTACTTTCCAAAATGGGGTCATTTGGGGGGGGTTTGAACTGTCCTGGCATTTTATGCACAACATTCAGTAGCTTATGTTACAATCACCTACTCTTCTATCCACTTGAAGACAAAGCCCTTTCTGACACTTTTTGTTTACATGAAAAATTATTTTTTTTTGCAAGAAAATTACTTTGAACCCCCAAACATTATATATGTTTTTAAAGCAAATGCCCTACAGATTAAAATGGTGGGTGTTTCATTTTTTTTTTCACACAGTATTTGCACAGTGATTTTTCAAACGCATTTTTTGGGGAAAAAACACACTTTTTAAAATTTTAATGCACTAAAACACACTATATTGCCCAAATGTTTAGATAGATACATTTTTAAAAGCCTTTAAAAGCCTTTACAGGTTACCACTTTAGATTTACAGAGGAGGTCTACTGCTAAAATTACTGCACTCGATCTGACCTTCACGGTGATACCTCACATGCATGATGCAATTGCTGTTTACATTTGACGCCAGACCGACGCTTGCGTTCGCCTTAGCGCGAGAACAGGGGGGGGGGGGGGCAGGGGTGCTTTTTTTTTTTTTTTGCTTTTTTTTTTTTTGCTTTTTTATCTTATTTTTAAACTGTTCCTTTCATTTTTTTTTAAATCATTTTTATTGTTATCTCAGGGAATGTAAATATCCCCTATGATAGCAATAGGTAATGACAGGTACTCTTTTTTGAAAAAATTGGGGTCTATTAGACCCTAGATTTCTCCTCTGCCCTCAAAGCATCTGACCACACCAAGATCGGTGTGATAAAATGCTTCCTCAATTTCCCAATGGCGCTGTTTACATCCGGCGAAATCTAAGTCATAAAATGCTCGTAGCTTCCGGTTTCTTAGGCCAAAGAGATGTTTGGAGCCACTCTAGTCTCTGATCAGCTCTATGGTCAGCTGGCTGAATCACTGGCTGCATTCTCAGGTTCCCTGTTGAGACAGGAGAGCCAGAGAAAAACACGGAAGACGGTAGGGGAGGGGGGCATTCCCTCCCACTGCTTGTAAAAGCAGTCTAGAGGCTAATTAGCCGACAGGATTGCTTTTACATGAAAGCCGACTGCTGGCTGAAAAGAATAAAACCAAGATGATACCTAAACCTGCAGGCATCATTCTGGTATAACCACTCAAAGTCGTGAATGACGTACCTGAAGACAAAAAAATGGTTAACAATAAAGCACAGTAAACGGTAAAGTATAAAAAATTGCATACCTGAAAAGCAAACATGATAAAACATAATAACAATAAAACATTGCAGAATAGAATACAGTAAAAAAGAGCATAACAATAGAGAGAGAATAGAGAGAGAGAGAGAACAATAAAACGACAACTTTTTTTTTTTATTTTATATTTTTGTTTGTGTTTTTTTTTTTTTTTTACACTTTTTTTTGTAACTAACTTTTATAACTGTAACCGGTTCCAGGTTCGGGTCTCTCAAAATGCGATGGCATCTTGGGAGACCCTGTGAAAGTTTGCCTAGTCTGTGCAATGCTGTACCCTACGCTAATACTGAACTAGTGAATGGTAGCGTTCAAAACATTCACCAATGCAAAGACCAGGATTGTCAGGACAGGAGGGACAATAATAGCGGGTGTCACGCCTATATCCGCGCTTGCTGCAGACACAACATCCTTTTTGGGGGGGTTCGTTGGGTAGGGGTACTCGGGAGGACATAAAAATGCATCTCATGCAGCCGACTGCATTTGGTTGGGGATGTGAATGGGGGCAGTACGGGTGCTGCAGAAGCGGTGGGTTCCCAATTAGGATTAGCGAATGCAGCAGGAAGGGCATTATGGGCACAACGGGCCTGTTTGTCTTCTTCTTGGTGGCAGCGGGACACTACTTGTGCTTGCCACCTCACCAGCTTGAACTGCACTTATGGGACTCGCCACGTCACCAAGTGTTACTGCAGTGCTGGTTTGACTACGACCGGGTTGTACTAGGCCACTGGTGCTTGCCAGTTCACCAAAACGCTACCAAAAAAAAACTGTTAGCGATCGCAGGGATCAGGCCTGACTCTGCGAATGCTGCAGTTATGCATTTATTGTTTTGTAATTGACAGTGATCGATCGATACTGCACTTGGGTGGGCTGGGCTGGGCCAGGCAGAGGGGCAAAATGCAGGTGCTAGCAGGTATCTGGGCTGATCCCGCTAACACTGCGTTTTTGGGAACCCTAAACTGCTGGGGACGCTAGTATAAATCTGATCGGATCAGATATTGATCCGTTCAGATACTATACCACTAAGGGAGGTGTACGGTGCGTGCGTGGGTGTTAGCGGTACTGGCGCTAACCTGACGTTGCTTGGGGCTAGTGTTTGCCAGTTCACCAAAACGCTACCAACAAAAACTGTTAGCGATCGCAGGGATCAGGCCTGACTCTGCGAATGCTGCAGTTATGCGTTTAGTGTTTTGTAAGTGACAGTGATCGATCGATACTGCACTTGGGTGGGCTGGGCCGGGCGGAGGGGCAAAACGCAGGTGCTAGCAGGTATCTGGGCTGATCCCGCTAACACTGCGTTTTTGGGAAACCTTATACTGCTGGGGACGCTAGTATAGATCTGATCGGATCAGATATTGATCCGTTCAGATACTATACCTCTAAGGGAGGCATATGCTGCGTGCGTGGGTGTTAGCGGTACTGGCGCTAATCTGACGCTGCCTGGGGCGACGCATATCACTGCCGGGCGATCAGGGGGCTAAACCTTTATTCGGTAATAAACGGCGGGTGCCCTGACACTATAAAAAATAAACGAACTAACCAGCGTCACCCGTAACAGTTATACAGTGATCACTGGTGAAAGGGTTAACTAGGGGGCAATCAAGGGGTTAAAACATTTATTAGATAGTATATGGGGGTCCCTGTCGCTATAAAACGCTGACAGCGAACCTAAATATTTAGCTCCCTAACTAGCGTCACCAGTGACACTAATACAGCAATCAGAAAAATGATTGCTTAGCGACACTGGCGACGGGGGGTGATCAAGGGGTTAAAACTTTATTGGGGGGGTTAGGGGGGTATCCTAGACCTAAAGGGGGCTAACCCTAACTGCCCTACCACAGTAACTGTCACAAACTGACACCATGCAGTAATCAGAAAAAAAAAAAAAACTGCTTGGTGTCAGTGTGACAGGGGGGGGAGGGGTGATTGGGGGGTGATCGGGGGGGCGATCGAGGGGGATCGGGGGTGTAATGTGTGCCTGGCATGCTCTACTGAGTGTGTTTGTGTTTTACACTCACAGTGATGTCTTCTCTCCTCGGCGCCGGAACGGAAAATACTGAGCCGAGGAGAGATGACATAATTTCCTTTGCTGCTGTTTAGCATACAGCAGCAAAGGAAGATTCTTATTGGCTGGGAGCGATCGCGAGGGGGGGGCCACGAACGGATGGTCTCCCCCTCACCTCTCATCGCTCCCAGTCACAAGCCGACCGCCTCGGGCACCGGGGGGGGCGATCGCACCCCCCGCCCGCGGGAGGCAGATCACGTATGGGTACATGATTCTGCCTGCCCGTGCCATTCTGCCGACGTATAGGCGGTCGGCAAGTGGTTAACCACTTAAAGACCAGCCCCCACAGTTGTACTGCGGCAGGTTGGCTCTCCTGGGCAAATCGCCGTCATTGTACGTCGGCCGTTTTAAGACCTCTAGGGGTTGCCAGGCAACCGCAAACGCTCCTGAGAGAAACAGAACAGGGATCTGTCGATGTAAACAGACAGATCCCCCGTTCTGTCAGGGAGCAGAGACAGATCCGCTGTTCCTAATGATCAGGAACAGCGATCTTTCTCCTCCTCCAGTCACTACACTCCTCCCACAGTTAGAAACACCTTCCTAGGGAACACTTAACCCCTCGATCGCCCCCCCAGTGTTAACCCTTTTCCCTGCCAGTGACATTTTATAGTAATCAGTGGCTTTTTTTAGCACTGATCGCTGTATAAATGTCACTGGTCCCAAAAAAGTGTCTGATCTGTCGCAGTCGCGCTAAAAATTGCTGATCACCACCATTACTAGTAAAAAAAAATAATAAAAATTCCATAAATCAAATTCCTTAATTTGTAGATGCTATAACTTTTGCGCAAACCAATCAATATACCCTTATTGCGACTTTTGCATATCAGCCTAAACTGATGAAGAAATTAGTTTTTTTACATTTTATTTGGGATATTTTTTATAATAACAAAAAGTAAAAAATATAGTTTTTTTTTCAAAATCGTCGGGTTTTTTTTGTTTACAGAGCAAAAAAAAAAACGCAGAGGTGATCAAATACCACCAAAAGAAAGCTCTATTTGTGGGAAAAAAAGGACATACATTTTTTTTGAGTACAGCGTCGCACAACCGCGCAATTGTCAGTTAAAGCGACGCAGTGCCATATCGCAAACAATGGCCTGGTCATTAAGGGGGCAAATCCTCCCAGTCCTTAAGTGGTTAAAGTCATTGTAAAGGTTCGTTTTTTTTAAAATAACAAACATGTTATACTTACCTCCTCTGTGCAAGGGTTTTGCACAGAGCAGCCTCCATCCTCCTCTTCTGGGGTCCCCGACGGTGCTCCTGGCTCCTCTTCCTCATCGAGTGCCCCCCACGGAGAGCCGCATTCCATGGGGGCATTGACACAGACAGCAGGACTCGGCCCCATCCCCAGCTCCTGTGTCACTGGGTTTTATTGACAGCAGCTGGAGCCAATGGCTGCTGCTGCTATCAATCTGTCCAATGAGGACCTAATACAGTGGGTGGAACTGCTGGGCTTGTTCTCATCACTGGAAAGATCGGGTTCAGGTATGTAAAAGGGGGGGCTCTGGGGGGCAACTGCACCACAAAAGGTTTTTCACCTTAATGCATTAAGGTGAAAAACATTGAGATTTTACAACACCTTTAAGCACTTGCCGACCAGCCGCCGCAGATATACTGCGGCAGGTTGGCTCGGCTGTGCAAATCGCCGTAGGTGTATGTCGGGCTCGTACACGGCGATCTGTGGGAGCGCACACGCCCATTGGCCAGCGGGTGAGCCAATCAGTGCATCCGGTGGACTCGATGTCCACCAGCCGCCCACAATCATTCCCCGCAGTGACAGAACGAGGATCTGCCTATGTAAACAAGGCAGATTTCCGTTCTGTCAAGGGATGACACAGAGATCCTGTCTTTCTGCTATGCAGGAAGACAGATCTGTGTGTTGTTCTAGGCAGCCCATCCCCCATACAGTTAGAGCACAGTGAGGGAACACATTTAACCCCTTGATCGCCCCTGATGTTAACCCCTTCCCTGCCAGTGCTATTAGTACAATGTCAGTGCATATTTTTAGCACTGATCGCTGCAATAATGTCACTGGTCCCAAAAAAGTGTCACAAATGTCAGTTGGGTGTCCGATCTGTCCGCCGCAATGTCGCAGTCACGCTATAAAAATCGCAGATCACCATCATTACTAGTAAAAAAAAAATAAAAGAAATAAAAATGCCATAAATCTATCCCCTATTTTGTAGACGCTATAACTTTTCAATATACGCTTATCTGTTTTTTGTTTTTTACCAATAATGTAGACTAAATTAATGAAGAATTAGATTTTTTAAATTTTTTTATTGGGTGTGTTTTATAGCAGAAAATAAAAAATATTGTTTTTTTAAATTGTCTGTCTTTTTTTATTTTTTTTGTCTTTTTGGTGATCAAATACCACCAAAAGAAAGCTCTATTTGTGGGGAAAAAAGGACGTCAATTTTGTTAGGGTACGACGTTGCACGCCCGCACAATGATCAGTTAAAGCGACGCAGTGCCGTATCACAAAAAATGGCCTTGTCAGGAAGTGGGTAAATCTTTCCGGGGCTGAAGTGGTTAAGCTGGCCATACATTATACAAGTTTCTTGTTCAATTTCCTTTAGATTTACCTTCAACTATGTAGTGCAAGGGCTTGCCTGATTGCATACAAATGAAAAGTGTTTAGGTGTGACCTCAAATTATACGGTTTTGCTAAATCTAAAAGAAAGTTGAACAAGCAAATTGAAAAATGTACGGCCAGCCTTAAATTTGGCAGCAACAGGAACGATGTGATCCCTGTTCTCTGTTTCAGGGACGAATCAGGGACGAATCTTTGCCTGAATTCGGCTCTTAAACAGAGCCAAAGACGCACAGGGTTTTATGTGCAGTGCGCTCCGCAGCCGCCCTGGAGATATGTGAACTGGCTCCATAGATAGTCGGTCCGATTCTCCAGCTATGCGAATTCTGCATCCAATTCGCATAGGTGTGAACCCAGCTTAAGACCCCATACACTATTAGATTTTCTGCAGGTTTTTGTCTTCAGATTTACCAAAACCATATGATATGAGGTCAAACCTTAAGGCCTCGTACACACAGTACGAAAATCAGAAGGGAAAAGTAGTAAGACGTGCTGTCTGCGGATTTTCGGATCATTAGTACGGTGCATTCAACAGACGATTTGACCTTTACATCAGACAAAAGCTCATCTTCTTTAATGGGATAATAATGAAGCTGCTTTGCTGGTGATACTGATGTAGTTATGGCAAACGTATTTTAAAAGGCATTTGTTTTGTTATGATATAAATAATATTAATATTATGGTTGTTGTTTGATTTTTTGGGGAAGTTCCCACAACACCATTATCCCTGAGTTTTTAGCCCTCATGCACACAGGCTGTTAAAATAACGTTATGAAAACGCCAGTATCTTTGCAGTGATTTTTTTTAACTTTTTTCAGCTTTTTTCAGCGTTTTTGCAATAGCGTTTTTGAGCATTTTTTAGCGTTTTTCCGCGTTAGCGTTTCTTAGCGTTTTTTTTTTTCAAAATGTTTTTTTTTTTTTTCAATGGATCAAAAACGTTAAAAAACGTTGGTGAATGACGTTTTTGAGTGTTTTTGAGCGTTAGAGCGTTTTTACAGCTGAAAAACGTCTCTCAAAACCCACTGGTCCTGGGTTTTTTTTACAGCTTAAAAAAGCCTATGCCACTTGCAGCTCAAAAACGCCTAGGTGGGCATGAAGGCATAGACTAACATAGACAGGCCTTTTTAAGCTGCAAAAAAAGCTCAAAATAGCAGCTGTAAAAACGTCCGTGTGCATGAGGACTTAAGATCAAAGATACATCTATGTCGGTGTCCCTTGTTAATTATCCATTTTGTTGTTCTTAATGTAACTGCCTACTAAGGATGAGCTGAACACTCCCCTCCCCCCCTCCCCGATTCGGTTTTCATCAGGACTTGCGAACAGGCAAAATATTTGGACGAACATTGTTAAAGTCTATGGGACACGAACATGAAAAATCAAAAGTGCTAATTTTAAAGACTTATATGCAAATTATTGTCATTGTCAGTGTTTGGGGACCCGGGTCCTGCCCCAAGGGATATGTATCAATGCAAAAAAAAAGTTTTAAAAGCGTCCGTTTTTTCGGGAGCCGTGATTTTAATAATGCTTAAAGTGAAACAATCAAAATGAAATATCCCTTTAAATACCGTGCCTGGGGGGTGTCTATAGTATGCCTGTAAATCATTTTTTCTGTGTTTAGAACAGCAAAATGACATTTCTAAAGGAAAAAAAGTAATTTAAAACTGATCGCGGCTGTAATGATTTGTCTGGTTTCAGCAATATAGATAAAACTCATTGAAAAAAACGGCATGGGGGGTCCCCCCAAAATCCATGCCAGGCCCTTCAGGTCTGATGTGGATATTAAGCCCCCCCTCAATCGTACCATGTTGATGGGGACAAGGGCCTCATCCCCACAACCCTTGCCAGGTGGTTGTGGGGGTCTGCGGGCGGGGGGCTTATCGGAATCTGGAAGTCCCCTTTAACAAGGGGTCTCCCAGATCCCGGCCTCCCCCCTATGTCAATACATTGTACCCCTACCATTTCACAAAAAAAGTGTAAAAAAATAGTAAAAAAGACAGGAGACACTTTGGGATAAGTCCTTAATTAAAAAATAAAAAATAAAAATGTCCTGTGATGTAGATCCATCTCATGCCGCCCACGGATTGAAAAAAGAAAAAAAAAAGCCGCAACAGCTCCGCCGAGTGACGCTTCTTCTCTGTAACAGCTGTTATATAGCTGGAAGCGGGGCCACCCAGTGACGTAAATAGGTGATCCCGCCCCCTCTAATGCCACTTGACATCAGAGGAAGGCGGGGTCACCTGTTAATGTCGCCTAGGAAAAGGGGGGGCGAGGCAGGTTGCGTGCTCGGATAAGGGTCTGGTATGGATTTTGGGGGGACCACTATGCCATTTTTTATTTTGGTGCAGTGCTCCCCTTAAAATCCATACCAGACCTGAAGGGTCTGGTATAGATTTTGGGGGGACCCCTACGCAATTTTTTTTAAATTTTTGTTTCGGGGTTCCCCTTAATATTCATACCAGACCCAAAGGGCCTGGTAATGGGGGGGGGAGACCCATGCCGTTTTTTTCAATGAGTTTTATCTATATTGCCAAGACCCAATAATTCATTACGGCCGTGATCAGTTATAAATGACTTTTTTTCCTTTAGAAATGTCATTTTGCTGTGGTACTGTTCTAAACAGGGAAAACTGCCCCACTTTACAGGGATACTATAGACACCCCCAGGCACGATATTTAAGGGAATATTTCATTTTTATTGTTTCACTTTAAGCATTATTAAAATCACTGCTCCCAAAAAAATGTCCATTTTAAATAAAAAAATTTGCATTGATACATGTCCCCTGGGGCAGGACCCGGGTCCCCAAACACTTTTTATGACAATAACTTGCATATAAGCCTTTCAAATTAGCACTTTTGGTTTTTCATGTTAGTGTCCCATAGACTTTAACGGCGTTCTTGGGCCGACGCTCACCCATCCCTACTGCCTACTCCCAAACTGTCATTTGAAGAAAAACACATAGCCAAGTATCATTCTCCACTAAAAATAAAAATAACTTAACAAAAAAGTGCATTCCACGCAGAAAACAAAAAGAAAATATAACAAAACAAGACATTAACAAAAAAACACAAAATAATGGAAATTAGAAAGTTGGGTAGGCGTGAAAATCCCCAGACCAGCGTGTTTGTTGGGGTTCATGTGGCTGGTATTGCCACTGACCAGCATGCTGCTGTGGTGGGTGGGGTGGCTGTGGTGGGTGGCTTAGTGGTGGAAGTGGGGCCACAAAATCTGAAATGTGGGCGTTTTCAGAAATGTCACCCCTCATCCCCTTGTTGAGGAGCTGCAGGATGAGTTCCTCACACCTGCTCCTTTGCTCACTGGCCATCTGCCTTAGTTTATTGGCCGTCACACACTCAAATGCTTCAGCCTCATCTGGGTCAGTACGGAGCGCAGTTGAGGCCTGGCTGAGAAAGGAAGCTGTGGCCTTCTCCAGATTTCTGGACTTCCTAGCAGCAGGACGTAGGGGAGGGATCTGCGACTCCGTCTGGCTACTGGCCACTGGCTCCTCCAGACTGACACTTTCCTGTGTATGAAAATGGGACATAATTATAATCTTTTTTGGGGTTTGGTCACTAATCGCACACAATTTTGATCTCCTCACTGTTGCAAATTGAATGTGGAGAAATAGAAAAGACTATCATTCTGACCCCAGCATTTTTCATTCGTGTTCAAATCATTTGTGGTCACTACTGTGTACTGATATGGAAACCACTTTGTTAAGGCTGAACTATTTTCCCAATAACGTATAGTTATCATCATTGTATTTTTGGATTTAAATCCAGGATTAAGATGTGGGCTCCTCCACATCTTAATCCTGTGCATCAGGAGCTGTGGCCTCAGCAGAGGTGGAAGGCAGTGTTGACAGCGATGGCCTGGGTTCAGTCTGGTCTGTCAGAAACCGCAGATTGTCATAGGACCAGAGCCTCGGTACATGGATGTCATCTGCTTCTGCTCCTGACCTCTCCGATTCCTGGATCTTGTTAAGCTCCCTTTTTAAAGGTGCTACGGAGGTTAGCAATCTTTTACCTGACATAGCTGGGGTCTGCTTTGGGGTAAACTGGTTTGCACAATTGGACCAGTTTCTCCAATGCTGTCATGCAAAGTTTTTTTGTTAGAGTAGTCTTTACTCTTAACCCTCCTTAGACAGGGCATCCGCGGGTACATATCAATAAAATGGGGCAGAAAGTCTGGGGATGTGAATTTGTCAGTCATGATATGATGCCTGCAAGACAGAACACAAGACAAACCATAATGTCTGGCTTAATCCATAAAATGGTCCCAATGCCCCAATATAGGCCTCAATCTAAGCAGCATAGGCCACTAACCACCTATGCCCCAATTTCCAATTGTACCTCCATTTTCTGCCTCCTTTTGCGCATTGCCGATTGATTGTCCTCCACTCCCAGATCGTTCCTACAGCCATTCCATCGACCGGGCATTACGGCTTAATATACACTGCGTATGCATGAAACTCCACATGCCTCAGGATGCTGAGGCGTGACCATCTCTCCTCTCCTGCATGCGACACACACGGCGGATTTTTCATGTGGAACAACATGGCGGAATCGCCCATTTGCAGCCAGACCCGCAATGGTGGAGCTCATAGGAGGGGAAAAGCCACACCAATGAGCAAGGGTGAGACGGTGGAGATGGTGCACATCCTGGAGAAGCACGATGATTATGATTGCAAGCTACAGAATTATGAGAGGCCCAACAGCCGAAAAGACTGCATTTTGGAAAAGGCAATTTTCGGTGGACCGATCAAAGGTCCAAATCCGGAAATGATGGACCGATCTGAAACACCGGGAACGAGACCAGCTGGAGCACATACATCAAAAAAGTAAGCAATAGTTGTATCTAAACGATATGTATATGTGTAAATTAGCTGTCTGTATATATTCTTGCTCAAAGTAGCTAGAGAGAATTCTATATAAGCTTAGTAAATCTTTGTTTGTATGACTTGGGATTCCAAAGATGAAAGTAAATATAAAGCATATATGAACATTCTTATTTGGTCATGTTTTTGGACCTTCATATCTTTTTTGTACTTACTGTCTTTTTTATCTTTCAACAGGGAGACACAGGAAAAGGATGCTCCAGCAAAGCCATCGCAAGGGAGGAAGGGAGGCTACCCTCGCTCGGGCCCCAACAGGGGAGGCAACAAGGCCATCTTCCCTCAAAAAAGGTAAGTGCCAACTTCAAACACACTCATTTAGCCACAGACAGGGGTGTTTCCAGGTGGGTCAATGGCCATGGGCTTAGGTCAGTACTTAAGACCCCTATCACACTGAGGCGCTTTTCAGGCGCTTTCACGCTAAAAAAAGCGCCTGAAAAGCTCACGAAAACCTATTTTCATTAGAATCAATTAATGCTTTCACACTGGGGCAGTGCGCTGGCAGGGTGGTGAAAAAACACCCCTCTCCATTGAAATTAATGGAAAGTGCTTCAAAAGCGCCTGAAAAGCTCTTCAAAAGTGCTCAGTGTTTTACTAGCAGTTTACAGTGTGAAAGGGACCTAAGGGTTAAATAACACTTTCTGGTTGCTGCCTGGCTCATCAGTGCCCATTAATGCAGCCTTGCCAGTGTAGACATGGGTAGAGGAGAGGCCCCGGGGCCCCCAGTCACACAGAGTCACGCCTGCTATGATGGTCATCATATATCCAGTATCCCATAGGAGACAATAGGGGTGGGGGTCAACTGCAGGACTTGCTCAATGTTGGTACAAGTGTTTACCCTCTGGAAAATGCCATCACCTTCCCTTTTTTATGCATTTTTCCCAGCAAATCCTCTAGAGTTCACTCATGGTGGAGTCCACTAGTGAGGAGAAAACTTTCCACCAGACCAAGTGCAAGGTTGGTCAACTAATGTAGCAAAATGTATGCTAGAAACAGATGGGACTTGGGTAGGATTAATGATCTTCCACGTTGTACTATTGGCAGAATGAGTATTGATATGTTGCAGTGTTGCAAGGAACTGGAGCAAACCAAGGAGGCTGCTACTGCTTTACAGCGCAGAATCAGAGATTTTGTGGACATGCTAGCACAATTCTAATTTCCTCTTGACTGATCTGAAGTTTGGAACAACACTTTAAACTCATTTACTCATTTCCAGCTTTTTGTACCTTAAAATGTGAAAGTTTAGGAACACTCCTCTAGGTGCACCACCGGGACCTGTTTTCTAGATTTTCCTAAGTCTGAACGACTGTGCGATTTACTAAGGCAGTGAAACTGATAACACCTATGTCAAATTCAAGAAATCCAGAAAACATGACCTGGGTTTGCAACTTGAGGAGGGGAGTTGAGAAACACTGCCCTAACTAATGTGAATGCCAATGCTTATCTGTTTTTTTCTAATCTAAAACCCCAAATTGAAGGTCCACACAAATTGGGGCTTACCATTCTGATTTTCCCATGATCCCATTCCTAAAATGTGTGTAGTTGCAAACATCAATTATTTGAAACCCCCAAAACACACAGTGTATAAACATGTGCTATCTCCCATCACAGGGTATCAATTGACGCACTTCGGGGGTGCAACCCTCTTCCTCAGAACTAATTTAACTCTGATGGAGGGGTTGCACCCCCAAAAACGCGTCCATTGATACCCCATGATGGGAGATAGCACATGTTTACACACTGTGTGTTTTGGGGGTTTCGAATAATTGATGTTTGTAACTACACACATTTTAGGAATGGGATCATGGGGGACATTTAATCTTCAAGCCACTACGTATACGTGGCTTCAAATTTTGGCTTTTAGGGGGGTGAGATCACCCCATCTGAGGAAGGCAACATCCACACAGTCTTGGGATACTAATGTCTTGTTTTCCCTTCTTTAACAATCGATCATTTTGGAAGTTACTGAGTTTTGGATGTGTATCTAATGGTTTTGAACATGCCTGTTTACCCACAAAAAAAGAGTAATACTTCAACACATACATGTTATACACCAAGATTCGGTTTGGTTTGTTTAAGCACCTTAAAAAGCACATGTGAATGTGGTTTGAGTAAAATGATTTATACTAAACAATGTGTGACTTATTATTTTATTGCTCAATACCAGTGCATTTCTAAAGTTGTTGTGGTTACAATTAGAATGTGCTCTTACATGATGTCAACTCCTGCAAAGTTGAGGCCGCTAAAATTAATGGAGTTGTAAAGGCATAATGTTTTTGTTCTTCATGCATTCGATCCATTAACCACCTGACAACTGGGCACTTAAACCCCCTTCGTGACCAGACCAATTTTCAGCTTTCAGCGCTCTCACACTTTGAATGACAATTACTCAGTCATGTAATACTGTACCCAAATGAATTTTGTGTCCTTTTTTTCATACAAATAGAGCTTTCTTTTGGTGGTATTTGATCACCTCTGGGCTTTTTATTTTTTGCGCTATAAATGAAAAAAGACCAAAAATTTAGAAAAAAAACGCATTTTTCTTTGTTTCTGTGATAAAATTTTGCAAATTATTAATTTTTCTTCATAAATTTTGGCCACAATTTATACTGCTACATATCTTTGGTAAAAATAACCAAAATTAGTGGATATTATTTGGTCTGTGTGAAAGTTATAGAGTCTACAAATTGTGGTGCAAAACATAAAAAATTGATCACACCTGATGTACTGGTGGCCTATCTCATTTCTTGTGACCCGAACAAGTCAGGACAGTACAAATACCCCCCAAATGACCCCTTTTTTGAAAGTAGACATTCCAAGGTATTCAGTAAGATGCATGGTGAGGTTTTTGATGTTGTCATTTTTTCCCACAATTCTTTGCAAAATGAAGATTTTTTTTTTTTTTTTTTTCCTCCCATAAAATTGTCATTGTAATTGGTTATTTCTCTCACATGGCATGTGTATACCACAAATGACGCCCCAAAATACATTCTGCTACTCCTTCTAAGTATGGCGATACCACATGTGTGGGACTTTTTCACAGCCTAGCCACATAGAGAGGCCCAACATGCAGGGAGCACCATCAAGTGTTCTATGAGCATAAATGACACATCTAACTTGTTAATTACCTATTACATTTTTGAAGGCCCTGGAGCACCAGGACAATGCAAACGCCCACAAAATGACCCCATTTTGGAAAGCTAACACCCCAACGTATAATCTATGAGGCATAATGAGTTTTTTGAACGGTTCATTTTTTTCCAGAAGTTTTTGGAAAATGTGGAAAAAAATGAAAACGCATTTTTTTTTACACAAAGTTGTCCATTTATAAGCTATTTCCAACACATAGCATGTACATAGCAAAAATGACACCTCAAAATACATTCTGCTACTCCTCCTGAGTATAGCGATACCACATGTGTAAGACTTTTACACAGCCTGGCCACATACAGGGGCACAATACTGAAATAGCACCTTCAAGGGTTTTAGGAGCATAAATTACACATCTCATTTCTCACCCACCTATTACACTTTTGAAGGCCCTGGAGCACCAGGACAATGGAAACGCCCACAAAATGACCCCATTTTGGAAAGCTAACACCCCAACGTATAATCTATGAGGCATAATGAGTCTTTTGAACGGTTCATTTTTTTCCAGAAGTTTTTGGAAAATGTGGAAAAAAATGAAAACGCATTTTTTTTTTACACAAAGTTGTATATTTATAAGCTATTTCCAACACATAGCATGTACATAGCAAAAATAACACCTCAAAATACATTCTGCTACTCCTCCTGAGTATAGCGATACCACATGTGTAAGGCTTTTACACAGCCTGGCCACATACAGGGGCACAATACTGAAATAGCACCTTCAAGGGTTTTAGGAGCATAAATTACACATCTCATTTCTCACCCACCTATTACACTTTTGAAGGCCCTGGAGCACCAGGACAATGGAAACGCCCACAAAATGACCCCATTTTGGAAAGCTAACACCCCAACGTATAATCTATGAGGCATAATGAGTCTTTTGAACGGTTCATTTTTTTCCAGAAGTTTTTGGAAAATGTGGAAAAAAATGAAAACGCATTTTTTTTTACACAAAGTTGTCCATTTATAAGCTATTTCCAACACATAGCATGTACATAGCAAAAATAACACCTCAAAATACATTCTGCTACTCCTCCTGAGTATAGCGATACCACATGTGTAAGACTTTTACACAGCCTGGCCACATACAGGGGCACAATACTGAAATAGCACCTTCAAGGGTTTTAGGAGCATAAATTACACATCTCATTTCTCACCCACCTATTACACTTTTGAAGGCCCTGGAGCACCAGGACAATGGAAACGCCCACAAAATGACCCCATTTTGGAAAGCTAACACCCCAACGTATAATCTATGAGGCATAATGAGTCTTTTGAACGGTTCATTTTTTTCCAGAAGTTTTTGGAAAATGTGGAAAAAAATGAAAACGCATTTTTTTTTACACAAAGTTGTCCATTTATAAGCTATTTCCAACACATAGCATGTACATAGCAAAAATGACACCTCAAAATACATTCTGCTACTCCTCCTGAGTATAGCGATACCACATGTGTAAGACTTTTACACAGCCTGGCCACATACAAGGAACACCGTCAGGTGTTCTAGGGACACATAGCATGCACATACCAAGAATTACACCCTAAAAATACATTCTGCTGAGCAAAGGGTAAAAAAAAAAGATTACCTGTGTTTTTAGTAGCACAGTTGTCCACAGGAGGATAGCACTGGTCCAGGCAGCAGGCAGGGACTTGGTCAGCAAAAGCGAAAGCAATTGATCCAGGCAACAGACAGGAACACTGTCCATAGTCAGTACAGGCAGCAGGCAGGGATACTGTCCATATACAGTCCAGGGTCAGTGCAGGCAGAGATTGTCAGCAGTGCCAAAATATTGATCCTGGTAGTAGGCAGGAACATGGTCCATCCATGTGGTGTGGTCAGTTCATGCAACAGGCAGAGGCATGATGGCATAGGTCCTACAGGCAGCAGGCAGAAGTAGGGCCTCGTTCAGGACAGAATGGGGACAGGGGTAGAGGCTTCTCCCACCCAAATCTCTTTGAAGCCTCCGAGTCTCCAGACCCTAATCTAGGAATGAGAAAACAAAAAAAACGTTTTCTTCATCCAGAAAAACAATTCTGGAGCCCCTCACATATGTGAGACCCCTGTGTTATGAATCCCACTAGTCCAGTAGCAGGGTACAAGATCAGTCCAAGAGGCAGGCAAAAAGGATGGTCAAACAGTCCAGGGTCAGTTCCAGATCAGGCAGAGGTATGAACAGAATCGGTAGGCAGAAGCGTGGTCGAAAAACAAGCCAGGGTCAGTTCCAGATCAGGCAGAGATATAAACAGAATCGGTAGGCAGAAGCATGGTCGAAAAACAAGCCAGGGTCAGTTCCAGATCAGGCAGAGATATAAACAGAATCGGTAGGCAGAAGCGTGGTCAAAAAACAAGCCAGGGTCAGTTACAGAGCAAGCAGAGGCATAAGGGGTGTGAAGGTAAATGGCAGGAAGTGAGGGTTATGTTTACCATACTTCACTAATAATTTAGTGAAGTATGGTAACGGCGGAAACAGTTAACTATACAGAGGCCTGGTTGGGAAGGACATTCGGGACAATAAAAAGTAGTGTCTCTTCTCACTCCTCCTTTGGAGCACACCCGGCATTTTTTCTGCCGTTTTTGGCCTGTTGGTCTGGGGGGGATTTTTTCGGGAAAGTGGCGTTCGGACAGTCTACTAATCACATCGGATCGAATGGTTTCTGGTGGGCCGTTGGGGTATATCAGGGCAGTGATGATTTCCTCCTGGTATCCAAGGAAGGATTTGGGGCTTGCAGTGGATTTATGATAAATAACATAGCTTTTATATATGGCCAAATTGAACAAATATATTGAAACTTTTTTATACCACTGGTATGTTCTTCTCGTGGCAAGATAGGGTTCGAGCATCTGGTCGTTGAAGTCGACACCCCCCATATACTTGTTGTATTCAAAGATGCATGTGGGCTTTTGGATTACCCCATTCCTCCTGGTTATCTCCACGACGGTGTTATTGTGGATTGATGAAAGCACATAGACGTCCCTTCTGTCCCTCCACTTCACAGCCAGAATTTCCTCATTCCTCAAACTCGCCATTTCCCCTCTTCTTAGCTTTTTGTTCACGAGGCTTTGAGGAAAGCCCTTCCGGTTCTTCCTTATGGTGCCACATGCTGGAGTCTTCTGTCTGTGAAGATTTCGGAACAGGGGCAGACTAGAATAAAAATTGTCCACATATAGATGGTAGCCTTTTTCCAGGAGTGGGTTTATGAGTTCCCACACGACTTTCCCACTCGATCCGATGTATTCTGGGCAATTAGGGGGATGTAGCTGGGTGTCCTTCCCTTCGTATACCATGAAGGCATAGGTATATCCTGTAGCGCGGTCGCATAATTTATACATTTTAACCCCATAGCGGGCCCTTTTGGTGGGAATAAATTGTTTTATGCCCAATCTGCCACTAAATTTGACCAGGGACTCATCCACACATATGTGCTGGTCTGGGGTAAATAACTGGGGGAAGATATCAGAAAAATATTTTAGTAGTGGGCGAATTTTATATAGCTTGTCAAAATGTGGGTCATTTCGGGGAGGGCACTGGGTATTGTCATTGAAGTGTAGGAATCTCATAATCATGAGATACCTGGTTCTGGGCATTACAGAGGAAAAGATGGGCATGTGGTGGATGGGGAGGGTAGACCAATAGGAACGTAATACATTTTTTTTGGTTAGTCCCATACAGAATGTGAGGCCCAAAAAAATTCTAAACTCCTCCACTGTTAGGGCTCTCCATTCGTAGGGACGGGCATAATAGGACGTTGGGTTACTTGCTATGTATTGTTGGGCATATAGATTGCACTGGGCCACAATCGATGCAAGCATGTCCTCAGTAAATATAAGGTTGAAAAAATCTAATGGTGAAAAATTTTCCGTATCCACCTGGACTCCTGGCTGGGCAGTAAAAGGGGGAATGATAGCTTCTCCTGAATTGGGTGGCAGCCATAAGGGGTTCTCAAGGGAGTAGGGAAGGCTGGCATGGGACCTAACCCTTTGGGCCTGAGGTGACACCCCACTGGTACGTGGACTTTGTCGAGGTACTGCGGTGCTGGTGGATGGCACTGCGATGCTGGTGGATGGCATTGCGGTGATAGTGGATGGCATTGTGGTGATAGTGGATGGCATTGCGGTGCTGGTGGATGGCACTGCATCCTCACCAGTACGTCTTCGTCTGGCGGGCGGACTCTCATCCTCCTCTGAGGCTGTCAGTGTACCACTGCTGGGGACAGGCTCGTAGTCCACGTCAGACTCAGAATCTGAATAGGAATCTGAAGCGGAGAGCTCCCCGTTGCTCTCGTCGGCCGCAAGAATATTATATGCCTCCTGAATATACTCTTTGTGACATAGTGATGAAAAATGGCAGATATGTGGCACTGATGACACGTGACACTGGCAGATTGCACTGGTGATAGATGGCACTGATACGTGACACTGATGTGGTAGGTGACACTGGTGACACTGATGACACTGATGTGGCAGGTGACAGACAGGTGGCACTGACGACAGATGGCACTGACAGATTGCACTGATACGTGGCAGGTGACACTGACAGGTGGCACTCATGTGGCAGGTGGCACTGATGTGGCAGGTGACACTGACAGGTGACACTGATGTGGCAGGTGACACTGACAGGTGACACTGATGTGGCAGGTGACACTGACAGGTGGCACTGATGTGGCAGGTGACACTGACAGGTGGCACTGATGTGGCAGTTGACACTGGTGACACTGATGACACTGATGTGGCAGGTGACAGACAGGTGGCACTGACGACAGATGGCGCTGACAGATTGCACTGATACGTGGCACTGATACGTGGCAGGTGACACTGACAGGTGGCACTGATGTGGCAGGTGACACTGATGTGGCAGGTGACACTGACAGGTGACACTGATGTGGCAGGTGACACTGACAGGTGGCACTGATGTGGCAGGTGACACTGACAGGTGGCACTGATGTGGCAGGTGACACTGAAAGGTGGCACTGATGTGGCAGGTGACACTGACAGGTGGCACTGATGTGGCAGGTGACACTGACAGGTGGCACTAACGACAGATGGCACTGACAGATGGCACTGATGACAGATGGAAGCACTGTGGCACTGATGTGGCACTGTATGGGCACTGTATGGGCACTGTAGGGTGTTTCACTAAATGCTTGGCACTCACAGTTCTCACAGATCGCTCTCTCTCCTCACACACGGTCTCTGTGTGAGGAGAGAAAACCGGCAATGAGAGATGATCTCATATGTTTACATTTGAGATCATCTGTCATTGGAAGCTCGGATCGCGCTGTAAACGGCCGCTGTGATTGGCCGTTTACGGCGATCCGTGACTGGCTGTATCCAAGGGACACGGCCAGAGCAGAATTTCCCCAATGCGCGCTCCCGGGAGCGCGCATTGCGGAAGTGAACAGGAGGACGTCCAGGGACGCCCTCCCGGCAATTGGAGTCCGTGCTGTAGCCGTCTTTCGGCTATAGCGCGGACGCCTAGTGGTTAAGAACAACATCATTGTGTGTGTAGCAGATACGGCACTGCGTCGCTTTAACTGACAATTGTGCGGTCGTGCGACGCTGTACCCACACAAAATTGATGTCCTTTTTTTTCCCCACAAATAGAGCTTTCTTTTGGTGGTATTTGATCACCTCTGCGTTTGTTTTTTTTTGCGCTATAAACAAAAGAAGAGCGACAATTTTGAAAATAACACAATGGAGGTGATTTTCTAAGACGAATGCGCTGCGTCGGTTCACACCTTAATTGGTGCGCCAGAAAAGTCATTGATTGAATGTGCGAACCGGCGCACGCAGACGATAATAAATATGTAAACTGCAAATGGTGCTAGGGTAACTGCAGTTTTCTCATTGATAATAGCGCACGCCCAATCCAATTGATTAATTTAATCTCATTGGATGTGTCTTGTTAGGCAATTAGTAGGTGTTCTCAGTGAATTAACCCGTTTGATGCTAATCTCATTCCTATGACTTCTAATATATCTTTGAAATGTGTTTATTTCTATTTGTACCCAAATCTTTCAATACATTCCAAAGAACAGAGAAGTGTTTCTAAACTCAATAAATTAACATTTTCCGATCTTGATCTTTAACCGCTTGCCGACTAGCCGCCACAGTCGTACTGCGGCAACATGGCTTGGCTGCGCAAATCGCCGTCATGTTAGGTCAGTAACATATACGGCCACTAGGGGGCGCGTGCGCTTCTGGAGGCACCCACGGAGCCAATGCAAGTGCCCGGCAGTCGCAATCACCGCCGGGCTCCCGCGATCACTCGGGGCACACCGAGACCCGGGATCTGTGTGTGTAAACACATAGTTTCCGGTTCTCTGAGGGGAGAACAGACAGATCATCTGTTCATACAGAGTATGAACAGCGATCTGTCATCTCCCCTGCACAGTCCCCTCCCCCCTTCAGTTAGAATACACAATAGGGAACACATTAACCCCTAGATTGCCCCCTAGTCGTTTACCCCCTTCACTGCCAGTGACATTTTTACAGTAATCAATGCATTTTTATTGCACTGATCGCTGTAAAAATCCCAATGGTCCCAAAAATGTGTCAAAATTGTCCGACCTGTCCGCCATAATGTCGCAGTCTTGATAAAAATCGCAGATTGCCGCCATTACTAGTAAAAAAAAAAATAATAATAATAAAAATGCCATAAAACTATCCCTTATTTTATAGAAGCTATAACTTTTGTGCAAACCAATCAATATACACTTATTGCATTTTTTTTTTACCAAAAATATGTAGAAGAATACATATCGGCCTGAGGAAAAAAATAGTTTTTTTTAAATATTTTTGGGGGATATTTATTATAGCAAAAAGTAAAAAATATTACGTTTTTTTCAAAATTGTCGCTCTTTTTTTGCTTATAGCGCAAAAAAATAAAAACCGCAGAGGTGATCAAATACCACCAAAAGAAAGCTCTATTTGTGGGAAAAAAGGACGTCAATTTTGTTTGGGTGCAACGTCACACGCCTGTGCAATTTTCAGTTAAAGAGACGCAGTGCCGAATCACAAAAAGTGCTCTGGTCAGGAAGGGGATAAAATCTTCCAGGGCTGAAGCGGTTAAAGGTGACCATACAATCAGTTAGATCTTAAAAAAAATTGATTTAGTGCAAGAGCCTGTTTGATTTCCTATACCGTATATACTCAAGTATAACCTGAGTTTTTCAGCCCATTTTTTTGGCTGAAAAACCCCCCCTTCGGCTTATACTTGAGTGAGCCGTAACTTCCATTAGTAAAACAGCCTGTGTAACTGCATTTGTCTTCCGCTGTGTATGCAGTCTGTTCCGCTGTCCATTGTAAGAAAGCCCAGCCTCCTCCTCGTCTCTGATAGACGGAACGCTGATACAGTTTCCCAGCATTGTATCAGTGTTCCTCTAGCAGGGACGAGGAGAAGGAGGGGCTTTCTTTCAATGGACGGCGGAACAGACTGCATACACAGCGGGAGACACACGCTGTTACACACGCTGTTTTACTAATGGAAGGTACGGCTGCAGATTGGCACAGTGACACTAGAGATGGGCACAGTGACACTAGAGATGGGCACAGTGACACTACAGATGGGCACAGTGACACTACAGATGGGCACAGTGACATTACAGATGGGCACAGTGACACTACAGATGGGCACAGTGACACTAAAGATGGACACAGTGACACTACAGATGGGCACAGTGACACTAGAGATGGGCACAGTGACACTACAGATGAGCACAGTGACACTACAGATGGGCACAGTGACACTACAGATGGGCACAGTGACACTACAGATGGGCACAATTAGACTGCAAATGGGCACAGGAGGCTGCAGATGGGCATTGTTTACCCAGTAGCTGCTGCATTTTCCCACCCTCGGCTTATACTCAAGTCAATATGTTTTCCTAGTTTTTTGTGGGAAAATTAGGTGCCTCGGCTTATATTCGGGTCGACCTATACTCGAGTATATACGGTAATTTGAATTAATTGTTCAAGTGCATCTTCCTATAACCTATTTTTCCAAAATATCCAGTTGTACAGAGATTGGACAATCAGATTGCATAGTGCATGACCATCTTAAGTGCCAAATTTGGAATGTAGATGTGCCATGACCCACTTGTATTTTCATACTACTGATATTTCTTGGGCATTATACAAGGCACATGAGAACCCACCTTTTTCAAGACATGATCAGGAATCTTCAAACTATGGCTCTAGATATATATTTGGGCAGCACAGTGGTGTAGTGGGTAGCACTTTCACCTAGCAGCAAAAAGGGTCGCTGGTTTGAATCCCGCCCACGACACTATCTGCCTGGAGTTTGCATGTTCTCCCTGTGCCTACGTGGGTTTCCTCCAGGTACTCCGGTTTCCTCTCACACTCTAAAAACATGCGGATAGGTAAATCGGATCCTGTCTAAATTGGCCCTAATATGTCTGAATGTGTGTTAGGGACCCACACGAACACCACCCCATGTTAAAAAAATAAAATTATTTTCTTAATTTGCAAATAAGGATCATCTCTTCCTCAGAGAACAGTGATCGGGGCATGGTAATGGGAAGAAATTAGCAGCAGTGCAAGCAACTTCCTGAAGGGGCGTGATGTCATTCCAGTGTGCTGTCCGCCGCTTCCGGGAAACAGATATGCACCACGGACACATACCTATGCGCACACAGCATACAGCACTCACGTATGTTCACACAGCACTCGTGCATCTAGATGCATTTGGTGCATTTAGCTGCAGGAACCCATATTTGGATGTAAATTAATAGTAAAGCAGATGCAGATTTCCAGGACTGGACTAACAAATGTTTCTAGTGAAAGGCAACTGGTGTTTTCTATTAACCACATGCCGACCAGCCGCCGACAGAACTGTACTGCGGCAGAATGGCACAGCTGGGCGAAACAACGTTATGTAACGTCGCTTCACCCTGTGGCCACTAGGGGCGTGGGGCGCCCCCCGCTCGCCCCCCGAGCCGATGCGAGTGTCCGGTGGTCTCGATCACCGCTGCGCTACCGCGATCGCTGCTGAGACACGGAGAGCCCGAAACTGTGTGTGTAAACTCACAGTTTCCGGTTCTCTGAGGGGAGAACAGACAATCTGTTATCTTTCCTGCACAGTCCCCTCCCCCCTTCAGTTAAAACACAAACCAGGACACACTTAACCCCTTCACTGCCCCCTAGTGTTAACTCCTTCACTGCCAGTGACATTTTTACAGTAATCAATGCATTTTTAATCCACTGATCGCTGTATTAATGCCAATGGTCTCAAAAATGTGTCAAAATTGTCCGACATGTCCGCCATAATGTCGCAGTCACGATAAAAATCGCAGATCACTGCCATTACTAGTAAAAAAAAAATTAATAATAAAAATGCTATAAATCTATCCCCTATTTTGTAGACACTATAATTTTCTATAACTTTTGTGCAAACCAATCAATATACGCTTATTGCGATTATTTTTACCAAAAGTATGTAGAAGAATACATATCGGCCTAAACTGAGGAAAAAAATTGTTTTTTTTATGTATTTTTGGGGGATATTTATTACAGCAAAAAATAAAAAATATTTTTTTTTCAAAATTGTCGCTCTTTTTTTGTTTATAGCGCAAAAAATATAAACTACAGAGGTGATCAAATACCACCAAAAGAAAGTTCTATTTGTTTGAAAAAAAGGACGTCAATTTTGTTTGGGTGCAACGTCGCACGACCGCGCAATTGTCAGTTAAATCGACGCAGTGCCAAATCGCAAAAAGTGCTCTGGTCAGGAAGGGGGTAAAATCTTCCGGGGCTGAAGCAGTTAAACAAGGTCTAAATTGACATGCATCACAGTTGAACTTAGGAATGTGTCTTTGCAAAGTTCAATTAAATGAAATCCTTTCTTATTTTTGCTTGGGGATAGAGTGCAGAGGGATTAGAAGTCTTGTCAGTTTTTGGGGATGTCTGCAGGTGAAAACACCTCCCAAATTTTGCCACTTTCTCCCTCAAATTTATTCACTTCCTGTCACATAGCCAAACAGGAAGTGAGGGTAAAACCCTACCAATGTCTTTCCTTGGGGATACACAGGTCAATCTAAATAGTTTCCCCTTTAGGTAAATTGCACTCTAGCATTTTGCTCTGTACACCCCAAATTATTAGGCATCTTGGACTTTGGGGTTTATTTACTAAAGGCAAATCCACTTTGCACTACAAGTGCACTTGAAAGTGCACTTGCTGGAGATCCGAGGGGGGACATGCAAGGAGAATAAAAAAAACACCATCTTTGCTTCTACATGATTGGATGTTAAAATCACCAGTGCTTCCCTTCAGATTTTCAGCGACTACACTAGTATTTCAGAGTGGATTTGCCTTTATTGAACCCAAAAATGCCTAAGAATTTGGGGTGTACACAACAAAGTGCTAGAGTGCAAATTGCCTAATGAGGACACTAGTTAGATTGACCTGTGTGTCCCCAAGGAAAGCCATCGGTAGGGTTTTACCCTCACTTCCTGTTTGTCTATGTGACAGGAAGTGAAGCCAATTTTCAGAAAAGTGGGGTCCCCCCCAAAAATCCATACCAGGCCCTTATCTGAGCACGCAACCTGGCAGGTCGCAGGAAAGGAGGGGGGGACGAGAGAGCGGCCCCCTCCCCTCCTGAACCGTACCAGGCCACATGCCCTCAACATTGGGAGGGTGCTTTGGAGTAACAGGGCCTCATCCCCACAACCCTTGCCCGGTGGTTGTGGGGGTCTGCGGGCAGGGGGCTTATCGGAATCTGGAAGCCCCCTTTAATAAGGGTACCCCCAGATCCTGGCCCTCCCGTGTTAAATGGTAAGGGGGTACCCCTATCATTTCACAAAAAGAGTGTCAAAAATGTTAAAAATGACAAGAAACAGTTTTTGACAATTCCTTTATTTAAATGCTTCTTCTTTCTTCTTTCTTCTACCTTTTTTCTTCTATCTTCTATCTTCCTTCGGTTTCTTCCTCCATCTTCTTCTTCTTCCTCTGATCCTCTGCTTCTTGCTCTGGTGTTCTCGTCCAGCATCATCCTCCGCGGCGTCTTCTTCCCTTCTTCATGCTTGGGCTGCTCCGCATCCATGATGGGAGGCTCCCGCTGTGTGATGCTTCTTGTCCTCTGACGGTTCTTAAATAACGGAGGGTGGGGCCGCCCAGTGACCCCACCCCCCTCTGATGCACGGAAACTTGACGGGGACTTCCCTGTGGCATTCCCTGTGATGTCAGAGGGGGCGGTGTCACCCATCACTGGGTGGCCCCGCCCTCCGTTATTTAAGAACCGTCAGAAGACGAGAAGCGTCACACAGCAGGAGCCTCCCATCATGGATGCGGAGAGGCCCGAGCACAAAGAAGGGAAGAAGACGCCGCGGAGCAGCAAGAAGCAGAGGATCGGAGGAAGAAGAAGAAGATGGAGGATGAAACCGAAGGAAGATAGAAAAAAGAAGATAGAAGAAAGAAGAAGCATTTAAATAAAGGAATTTTAAATTTTAAATTTAAATAAAGGACTTTTTCAAAAACTGTCTCTTGTCATTTTTAAAATTTTTGACACTTTTTTTGTGAAATTTTAGGGGTACTTTTGTACCCCCTTACCATTTCACACAGGGGGAGTGGGATCTGGGGGTCCCCTTGTTAAAGGGGGCTTCCAGATTCCGATAAACCCCCTGCCCGCAGACCCCCACAACCACCGGGCAAGGGTTGTGGGGATGAGGCCCTTGTCCCCATCAACATGGGGACAAGGTGCTTTGGGGGGCTACCCCAAAGCACCCTCCCAATGTTAAGGGCATGTGGCCTGGTACGGTTCAGGAGGGGGGGCTCTCTCGTCCCCAACTCTTTTCCTGCAGCTGTCAGGAAAGGGTACGTCCGCTGGTAAGATTGGCGTGCAGTACTGGGGTCCACCAGCAGGTGTCTCCTGGCAGTTTGGAACTGTCAGGGGAATCTTTCCCTGCTGGTGTTATTTCATCTTTTGGCCACAGTACTGACGTCCACCAGCGGATGGATCCTGGCAGTATGGAGCAAACAACACTCCCTGCGCTCAGGTGTTACTTGAAGACAATTATTGTCAGTCCCATAAATACCCGGCAAGCCCTCACATGCTTGCCTTGGTATCTCTCTCCTTGAGCCCTGACCCTGTTACCCGATCCTGAGCCTGCATCTGATCCTGTTCCGTGCTTATCCTGACCCGGTCCCTCCTGTGTTCCTGTACCCTTTCCTTACCCTTCAGCCCGATCCATCCACTCCCTGTCCTGTTGGTTCCCAGTCCCTCATCTACTGATCTCCCGTGTATGACCTTGGCCTGGCTAAATGTTTGTGTTTCTGGAACATCCCTTGTCTTTCTGCTGATCTGCTGTGTATGACCCTGGTCTGGCTGACATCTGTGATTTTGGTACTGCCCCTTGCTGTATATACTGTTGTTGTTGGTGGGTTTGTTGGGTTGGTTGTGCACTGTTTGTATTTTCTTAATTATCACCTATCTTAAATAAATATCATTACTATTCACTTTTCATGCGTTTTTGGTTATCTCTGTGCATTCCACATAGTCCGGTCTACTAACTCTCCTGACAGCGGCCTGCCAGGTTGCGTGCTTGGATAAGGGTCTGGTATGGATTTTTGGGGGGACCACGCGCCATTTTTTTTTATTTTGGCGCGGGGTTCCCCTTAAAATCCCTACCAGTCCTAAAGGGTCTGGTATAGATTTTGAGAGGGACCCCCACGCCATTTTTAAAAAAAATTTTGGCTGGGGTTCCCCTTAATATCCATACCAGACCTGAAGGGCCTGGTATGGAATTTAGGGGGACCCCTCACACCATTTTTTTAAAATTTTGGTTCGGGGTTCCCCTGTGGGGAATTCCCATGCCGTTTTTATCGATGAACTTTTATGTGTATTGTCGGACCGGCAATTCATTAATAGCCGCGAGTAGTTTTAAATGACTTTTTTTTCCTTTGAAATGTCAATTTGCTGTCAGACTGTTCTAAACATGGGAAACATGCGCCCCTTTACAGGCATACTATAGACAGCCCCCAGGTACGAAATTTAAAGGAATATTACACTTTTATTGTTTCACTTTAAGCATTATTAAAATCACTGCTCCCGAAAAAACGTCAGTTTTAAAACTTTTTTTTGCATTGATCCATGTCCCCTGGGGCAGGACCCAGGTCCCCAAACACTTTTTATGACAATAACTTGCATATAAGCCTTTAAAATTAGCACTTTTGATTATTCATGTTCGTGTCCCATAGACTTTAATGGTGTTTGCGTGTTCGAACAAATTTTTTGCCTGTTCGCATGTTCTGCTTCGGCTCATCCCTACACAAGACATTGAGCCAACTGACTTACCCAAACGCTCAGTCAAACCCACCTGGAAAGTGATGGAGAATTATGAAGCCTTAAGAACTGAATTGTTTAATAGCTTTAAACTATTTTGGGAGAAAATCGTTTCTGAATCTAATGCAGTGTTTGTTGAACGTGAACTACTGACACTAGAGGGCGCCATTAAACAACTTTCTGCCTCATATGAGCTCTATCAGCTTACCAGTGACAAGTTCATTAATGCCTTACAAAATATGAACACAGCAGGTTCACTGGAGGAATTAAAAAGTTTTAAGGCTCTTAATCTGGAAAGAGACAGTTTTATCCAGCAAACCAAATTAAAGGCAGAAGCAAAGTTAGAGCTGCTACAGGACACTGCATCTCACAGATCTGTTTCCACCAGACATTCTAAAAGGTCTTCTAGAAGTCATAGTTCAAAATATTCAACACTCAGTGAGCGACTTATTAGTGCCCGCGCTGAAGCGGAAGGCAGCAAGGTGCAGGTCGCATATGCAGAAAAGAGAGCAGAGTTGGAAGCTCAGACGGCACATCAAAGAGCAGAGTTGGAAGCTCACACAGCATGTCAAAGAGCAACTTTAGAAATCCTTCTATTGTGAAAAAAAAAAAACTTTAGAAATCCTAAATGAACAGTGTAAATATGATGCAGCTATGGCAAAGCTAAGGGTCCTAGAGCAAGCTATAAGTGCGGACGAAGGTTCAAGTGAGAAAGACAGCATCAACCTAAACATAGCAGATATGGAAGATCCCCTCAAACGCACTAAAGACTACATCCTAAGCCACTGCAGTGTACACTCCATCATCTCCAATGCTCCTGACAACATAGAGACTCCTTCACAGCTTCAAGTTAAAGAGGTTCCAGCAACTTCCTGCACGCAAAATCACTCCAATGCATTTCCTGCCTGTCTACCTAACCTTCCTTCTTACGTCACAGAGCATCAGAGCAAGCTGCAAACAAGTCATTAATTTCCAGTCATCGGTACAGCCTTGAATCAATGTAGCATTGGAACAACTGACTTCAAGCAAGAAACTCACCTGAACGCATCTGCTGCACCATATTTCCCTGTGTCCTTTAACAACAATGTCAAAGATAGCGCAATCAGCACCATTCAGCCAACAACATTTCGCATAAAGGCAGAGACAGCAGAGTTTGTGAGGTACATATTTCGCAGAGAGCTCACAAAGACTGGTCTTGTGAGTTTTGATGACCAACCTAAGAACTACAGAAGCTGGAAATGTGCCTTCAGAACCACAATCAGCGGTCTTGGCATTACAGCTGCTAAAGAATTGGATCTGCTGATTAGATGGCTTGGTCCTCTATCTGCTGCACCTGTTAAGCCATTAAGATCAGTTTTCATGGACAATCCTACAGCAGGCCTCACAGCTGCATGGGAGCGACTAGAGCAAAGTTATGGCAGTCCAGAAGCTATAGAAAATGCCTTGTTCATGCATCTGGAAACTTTCCCAAAGATATCTGGTAAGGACAACAAGGAGTTCCAGAGACTGAGTGACCTTCGCTTTGAGCTTCAGCTAGCCAAGGCAGACCCAAAACTACCAGGACTCAGTTACCTTGACACTGCAAGAGGGGTAAACCCAATCGTTTCCAAGCTCCCATATCGTTTACAAGAGAAATGGTCTGCACTAGGGTCATCATACAAAAAAGAGAACAAGGTTTACTTCCCTCCATTCTCTTTCTTCTGCAAATTCATCAGGAAAATTGCAGAGACTAAGAACAATCCAAGTTTTTCCTACGGTGAGTACAGTCTCTTCTCACCCTTTCCTAAGAGTACCAGTCTTCAGGGCAACTATAGAAGCCATAGAGGCCCAATATCAGTGAAAAAGACTGACATCCTTCCCACTCCTACCACAGTTGTAGCCAGGGACAGACAGAGCAGGAGGATTGAAAACCCTAACAGAGAGTGTCCCATTCAAAAGAAGCCACACCCCCTCAAAAAATGTATCGGCTTTAGGAAAAAGCCTCTTGAAGAGTGTAAGGAGCTTTTAAAAACATTTAGGGTATGTTTCAGGTGCTGTGCTTCTACAGAACATTTTGCAAGGGACTGTAATGTGTCCATCAATTGCATAGTGTGGCTCTGAAGAGCATGTGCAAGCCCAGCTCTGCACAACCTGCTAACTCTCCTCCCAGGTTAACGCATGGCGGGGAGAATACAGACCGAGTGCCTAATTCTACCATAATTTCTTCATCCTGCACTGAAGTTTGTGGAGAAGACCGCTGTGGTAAGTCCTATGCTAAAATATGCTTGGTGAACATATACCACAAGGACCAACCAGAAAAGACTCTAAAGGCCTATGCTATCTTAGACGATCAGAGCAATAGATCGCTTGCAAAATCAGAACTGTTTAATCTATTTGAAATAAAAGGCGAAGCTCATCCGTACACCTTGGGTACCTGTAGTGGAACTACAGAGGTTTCTGGAAGAAGGGCTCATGGACTCATGGTATCTTCTCTCAAAGGTAACTTGCAATTACCCCTACCCACACTTGTTAAGTGCAATCAGATACCTGCTAACAGGGAAGAAATCCCTACTCCAGTTACTGCTTTCCACCACCCTCACCTGAAGGTAATAGCAAATGAGATACCGCCACTTGACAAAGATGCTCAGATCATTCTTCTGTTAGGAAGAGACATTCTTATGCCCTGTACACACGGTCGGATTCTCTGACGGAAAATGTGTGATATGACCTTGTTGTCGGAAATTCCGACCGTGTGTGGGCTCCATCACGCATTTTCCATCGGAATTTCCGACACACAAAGTTTGAGAGCTTGCTATAAAATTTTCCGACAAAAAATGTGTGATATGACCTTGTTGTCGGAAATTCAAACCGTGTGTGGGCTCCATCACACATTTTCCATCGGAATTTCAGACACACAAGTTTGAGAGCTTGCTATAAAATTTTCCGACAACAAAATCCTTTGTCGGAAATTCCGATCGTGTGTACACAAATCCTACGCATAAAGTGCCACGCATGCTCAGAATAAATTAAAAGACGAAAGCTATTGGCTACTGCCCCATTTATAGTCCCGATGTACATGTTTTATGTCACCGCGTTCAGAACGATCAGATTTTCCGACAACTTTGTGTGACCATGTGTATGCAAGACAAGTTTGAGCCAACATCCGTCGGAAAAAATCCATGGATTTTGTTGTCGGAATGTCCGATCAATGTCCGACCGTGTGTACAGGGCATAAGAGTTCACAATGTACACAGACAAGTCAGTGGACCCCCAGATGCCCCATTTGCCAGGCGCATGGATCTAGGGTGGGTCATCATAGGCAATGTCTGTATAGGCAAAATGAAGAGACCTACCAACATTTCATCATTCAAGACAAGTGTTCTGCCAAATGGCTGAAACACTTGCTTTGAGCCATGCCCATATCACTACTGGGTGAAAGAGAAGATAGCCAGCCACGAATGGCAACATGGCATCTCAGGTAACACAAGCCCTTTCTCCTGC
Source organism: Lithobates clamitans (assembly GCA_037952925.1). NCBI lineage: Eukaryota > Metazoa > Chordata > Amphibia > Anura > Ranidae > Lithobates > Lithobates clamitans. The sequence goes on from JBBGZY010000942.1 coordinate 4,327,617, forward strand.
CACAATGACGACTTAGGCTCTACAGTGTTTAATGCAACCAGTGAAGATGACATACTAGCTCCTTCGATGGAAGATAAAGAATTCATCAAGGTAATGGACAATGAGTTCTTTCAAGACGACTCCAATAACTGGGTAGCACCCCTACCTTTTTGTCCCCCAAGAGAGAGATTGCCCAACAACTTACAGCAGGCCATCAGTAGATTCTCCTCCTTAAAGAGAAACTTAAGCAGGAAACCAGAGATGCAAAGGCACTTTGTGGACTTTATGCAAAATATATTTGACAGAGACCATGCAGAGCCTGCATGCTGGTACCTTCCATCCTTTGGCCTGTATCACCCACACAAACCAGACCAAATCAGAGTTGTCTTTGATTCCAGTGCTCAGCATGAAGGTGTTTCTCTCAACAACATGCTCCTTACAGGGCCCAACATGAACAACAGTCTAATAGGAGTCTTGGTTCACTTCAGACAAGAGCCTGTAGTAGTAATGGCAGACATTCGACAGATGTTTCACTGCTTTATTGTCAGAGAAGACAACAGAAACTACCTCATGGCACAAAGACAATGACATCAACAAGGAATTTATAGACTGAATGAAGGTACATGTCTTCAGTAACAGTCCTTCCCCCGCAGTGCCAACTTATGGACTAAGGAGAACAGCTCAGACTGGAGAAGAAGAATATGGATCTGATGCTCATCAATTTGTTCAAAGAAACTTCTACATTGACGATGCACTCAAGTCTTTTCCAACCGCTGAAAGGATTGATCTCCTCACCAGAACAAAGGAGATGCTGGCTACAGCAAACCTTAGATTGCACAAGATTATATCCAACAGCCAGGAACTTATGAATGCCTTTCACTATGAGGACTATGCCACTAGTCTAAAAAACCTTGATTTGGGTAATGATGTGCCTCCTTTACAGATAAGTCTGGGTTTGTTGTGGAACATCAGACACATTCACCTTCCAAGTGTCAACTTGTGACAAATAGCATCTATGACCCACTCGGTTTCCTTGCTCCAGTTACTATTCAAGGTAAGATTCTGCTAGGACAGTTATCTACTGAGAACATAGACTGGGATACTCCCTTGCCTAGTGAGAATCAACACAAGTGGGAAAGGTGGAGATATTTTTTGAAGTCACTAGAAAAACTTCAGATCTCCCGTTGCTATGTTCCAGGTTCCATATCAACTGTTAGCCGGAGAGAAATTCATATTTTCTCCGATGCATCAGTTGAAGCTGTTGCTACAGTAGCCTATTTGAAGACCTCTGAATAGGGATGAGCTTCATGTTCGAGTTGAACCCATGTTCGACTCAAACATCGTCTGTTCGTCCGTTCGCCGAATTGCGAACGATATGGGCCATTTGCGCCAAATTCGTGTGGCGCGTCACGGCCCATAATTCATTGCGGCATCGCAGTGCATTGCTGGCTGATGATTGGCCAAGCATGCACTATGACCCGCATGCTTGGCCAATCACAGCGCCGTCTGAACAGAGAGCCGTAATTGGCCAAAGCCAAGGAGGCTTTGGCCAATTATGGCTCAGGGGATTTAGTACACGCCCCACACTATATAAGGCCGCCTGCACGGCGGCCCTGTGTAGTGTGTGTTCCGGCGTTCATTGAGAGAGAGAGAGAGACAGACCGTGACATTTGATTTGAGTTAGATAGATTAGGCAGAACAGTCAGTCAGTTTAGCTGCACTTACAGTGTATTGTGTATATATATGCATCCCAGGTGTTGCATATATATATATATACACTGTATTCAGTTTAGCTAGATCCGTTCCTGTTATCTTCCTACTGACAGGCAGGCTTGTCTTGTTACAGTATTTACAGCTACCTGAAGAAAATTGCTGGTGTTCTTTTGATCCTGTTAGTACCACAGTCAGGCAGCTAGACTATTTACAGGTAGTGCAGTGCGTCCTGCTCACAGTGTTCAGCTAGATCTGTTCCTGTTATCTTCCTACTGACAGGCAGGCTTGTCTTGTTACAGTATTTACAGCTACCTGAAGAAAATTGCTGGTGTTCTTTTGATCCTAGTAGTACCACAATCAGGCAGCTAGACTATTTACAGTTAGTGCAGTGCTTCCTGCTCACAGTGTTCAGCTAGATCCATTCCTGTTATCTTCTTACTGACAGGCAGGCTTGTCTTGTTACAGTATATACAGCTACCTGAAGAAAATTACTGGTGTTCTTTTGATCCTATTAGTACCACAGTCCGGCAGCTAGACTATTTACAGTTAGTGCATTGCGTCCTGCTCACAGTGTTTAGCTAAACCTACAAGTTAGTGGGGTGCGTCCTGCTCACAGTGTTCAGCTAAACCTACAAGTTAGTGTGTTGCGTCCACCTCACAGTGTTCAGCTAAACCTACAAGTTAGTGCGGTGCATTCACCTCACAGTGTTCAGCTAAACCTACAAGTTAGTGTAGTGCGTCCTGCTCACAGTGTTCAGCTAAAACTACAAGTTAGTGGGGTGCGTCCTGCTCACAGTGTTCAGCTAAAACTACAAGTTAGTGCTGTGCGTCCTGCTCACAGTGTTCAGCTAAAACTACAAGTTGGTGTAGTGAGACCTCTGCACAGTGTTCATCTCAAGCTACAAGTTAGTGCAGTGTGTCCTGCTCACAGTGTTTAGCTAAAACTATAAGTTAGTGCTGTGCGTTCTGCTCACAGTGTTCAGCTAAAACTACAAGTTAGTGCTGTGCGTCCTGCTCACAGTGTTCAGCTAAACCTACAAGTTGGTGTAGTGAGACCTCTGCACAGTGTTCATCTAAAGCTACAAGTTAGTGCAGTGCGTCCTGCTCACAGTGTTCAGCTAGATCCGTTCCTGTTATCTTCTTACTGACAGGCAGGCTTGTCTTGTTATAGTATTTACAGCTACCTGAAGAAAAGTGTTATTTTGATCCTATTAGTACCACAGTCAGGCAGCTAGACTATTTACAGTTAGTGCAGTGCGTCCTGCTCACAGTGTTCAGCTAAACCTACAAGTTAGTGGGGTGCGTCCTGCTCACAGTGTTCAGCTAAAACTACAAGTTAGTGTGGTGCGTCCACCTCACAGTGTTCAGCTAAACCTACAAGTTAGTGCGGTGTGTCCTGCTCACAGTGTTCAGCTAAACCTACAAGTTGGTGTAGTGAGACCTCTGCACAGTGTTCATCTAAAGCTACAAGTTAGTGCAGTGCGTCCTGCTCACAGTGTTCAGCTAAAACTACAAGTTAGTGCTGTGCATCCTGCTCACAGTGTTCAGCTAAACCTACAGGTTGGTGTAGTGAGACCTCTGCACAGTGTTCATCTAAAGCTACAAGTTAGTGCAGTGCATCCTGCTCACAGTGTTCAGCTAAAACTACAAGTTAGTGCTGTGCGTCCTGCTCACAGTGTTCAGCTAAAACTACAAGTTAGTGTGGTGCGTCCACCTCACAGTGTTCAGCTAAACCTACAAGTTATTTTATTGCGAGCTCTGCACAGTGTTCACCTAAAGCTACCTGTAGAAGGTTGGTGGTGTTTTCCTGATCCTATCACTACCGCAGGCAGCTAAAAAAGCTACAAGTTAGTTTTTTGTGAGCTCTGCACAGTGTTCAGCTAAAGATACCTGTAGAAGGTTAGTGGTGTTCTCATACTACAGGCAGGCAGTTGATTTTGCTAGCTGCAGTATCAGTACATATATATATATATATATATATATATCTATCCCAGCTTAGTGCAGCTACAGGCCATTAGTATGTCTGGAAGGCCAAGAAGGAGAGGCAGACAGTCACAAGCCAATAAGAGAGGGCAAGCAGGCTCTGTGTCTAGTGCTGGTCGTGGAGACGGTGCATCCTCATCAGCACGTGGCTGTGGGACACGCTTGGGCTTTTTTTCGGCAGCTGGCCGTGTTGAGCCGCAACATGCGGAAGACTTGGTCGAGTGGATGACCAAGCCGTCCTCATCTTCCTCATCCTCTCTCACCCACGCCCAGGGTACTTTGTCTGGCAAAGCAGTGGCCTCTTCCCTCGGCTCAATGTCATCAGTGACTCCTTCCCTAGCCCCACCATGTCCTCCTGAGGAGTCCCTCGAACTGTTTGACCACAGTGTTGGGTACATGCTCCAGGAGGATGCCCAGTGTTTGGAAGGCTCTGATGATGATACTGAGCTCGATGAAGGCAGTAACATGAGCACGGACAGAGGGGGTGCCCAAGAAGGACAGCAATCTGGCAGTCATCCTCCCACTGCTGCAGCATACTGCCAGGTTTGCTCCAGTGATGAGGAGGGAGGGGATGATGAGGTCACTGATTCAACGTGGGTGCCTGGTAGGAGGGAGGAGGAGGAGGAGGAGGTGGCACATCACCAATGAGGCAGGATGCCCTCCAGGGGCCGGCCTAAGGGCAGCACATTGACTGCATCACACCCCAAAGCTCCACATGTGCAGGGCGCTGCAGTCTCTGCGCATTATTCAAAAAGTTCCTTGGTGTGGGCCTTTTTTGAGACAAGTGCATCAGATCGCACCGCTGCTATTTGCAACATATGTCTCAAGCGTATCTCGCGTGGCCAAAACATCTCCCGCTTAGGTACCACATGCTTGACCAGACATATGTTGACCTGCCATGCAGTTCGTTGGCAAGCGTATCTAAAAGACCCACACCAAAGAACAAAGAGGACCTCTCCTTGCTCCTCATGAGCTGAGATTTCCAACCCCACTATACCTTCAGTCCTCTCTGAGACCTGCACTGAGAGGAATGAAGGTGTAGAATTAGGTGTGTCACAGCCAAGTACTTGTGGGCAATCTGCTTTTGGTACACCGACGTCAGATTGTACCAGGCAAATTTCCCTGCCCCAGCTGCTGCACCACCGAAAGAAGTTTGCTCCCAGCCATCCACATTCCCAGCGGTTGAATGCTAGCTTGGCAAAATTGCTAGCACTTCAACTGCTGCCTTTTCAGTTGGTAGACTCTGCCCCCTTCCTTGAGTTTGTTGAATGTGAGGTTCCTCAGTGGCAGGTACCCAAACGCCACTTTTCCTTTCACGGAAGGCGATTCCGGCTCTCTACCGGCATGTGGAAGGCAATGTCCATGCCTCGCTGGACAGGGCGGTCAGCGGTAAGGTGCATATTACCGCTGACTCATGGTCCAGCAGGCATGGACAGGGACGTTACCTAAGTTTCACGGCGCATTGGGTGACTCTGCTGGCAGCTGGGAAGGATGCAGGACAAGGTGCAGTAGTGTTGGAGGTTGTTCCGCCACCACGCCTCCAAAATGCTAATGATTGTGACACACCTCTCTCCTCCACCCACTCCTCTTCTTCTTCCTCCATGGCCTCTTCCTGTGCTTTGTCCTCGGAACCAGCAGTGCTCCGTAGCCGTTCAAGGGGCTACGCAAGTATGCAGGCCAAAAGATGCCATGCGGTGCTTGAGCTGGTGTGCTTGGGGGACAGGAGCCACACTGGGGCAGAGGTTCTGTCAGCTCTGCAGGGGCAGGTTCAGAGGTGGTTGACGCCATGCCAACTTAAGGCAGGAATGGTGGTTTGCGACAATGGCACCAACCTCCTCTCTGCCCTCCGACAGGGACAACTGACCCATGTGCCCTGTTTGGCTCACGTCCTTAACTTGGTGGTGCAGCGGTTCTTGGGCAGGTACCCGGGCTTACAGGATGTCCTGAGGCAGGCCAGGAAAGTCTGTGTGCATTTCCCCCGGTCATATAATGCAAGTGCTCGGCTGATGGACCTCCAAAAGGAGTTTAACCTGCTCAAGAACCGCCTAATCTGTGACATGCCCACCAGGTGGAACTCAACGTTGGCCATGCTGCAGTGGCTGCACACGCAGCAGAGGGCCATCAATGAGTACCTGTGCGACTATGGCACCAGGACAGGGTCAGGGGAGCTTGGTTTTTTTTCCCCACGCCAGTGGGCCATGATCAGGGATGCATGCACTGTCCTGTCACCATTTGAGGAGGCCACGAGGATGGTGAGCAGTGACAGTGCATGCATCAGTGACGCTGTCCCCCTTGTCCACCTGGAGCACACGCTGCGTGGAATAATGGACAGGGCACTTGAGGCAGAACAGAGGCAGGAAGAGGAGGACTTCCTTAGCTCTCAAGGCCCCCTTTATCCAGACAGTGTTCCTGCGTGCCCGCCGATCACACAGGAAGAGGACGAGGAGGAGAAGGAGGAGGAGGAAGATTGTGTCAGTATGGAGGTGGAGCCTGGCACTCAGCATCAGCAGCAGTCTTTAAGGGATCAGTCCCAAGAAACACATGGACTTGTACGTGGCTGGGAGGAGGTGGCTGCAGACCATGTCGTCCTTAGTGACCCCAGAGGACTCCGGACCGAATGCCTCAGCAAACCTACGCTGCATGGCCTCCCTGATCCTGCAAAGCCTGCGTAAGGATCCTCGTATTCGTGGTATCAAGGAGAAGGACCAATACTGGCTGGCAACCCTCCTTGATCCACGTTACAAGGGTAAGGTTGCGGACCTTATCTTGCCATCGCAGAGGGAGCAGAGGATGAAACATCTTCGGGAGGCCTTGCAGAAAGGTCTGTGCAACGCGTTCCCAGAGACTGGGAGGTTACAAACTCCTGGTTTCTGGACAACGTGTTGCTGAGGCTTCGGTCAGTCAAAGAAGGAGCGGTGGAGAAGGTGGCCATCTGACCAATGCGTTCAGACAATTTTTTGGTCCGCAGCCCCAAGGTATGATCGGTTCCAGCAACCATCGCCAGCGTCTGTTTTACATGGTGCAGGAATACCTAGGGGCAAGATCAGACTTGGACACCTTTCCCACCGAAAAACCTCTGGGTTACTGGGTCTTGAGGATGGATCACTGGCCAGAGCTTGCACAGTATGCAATTGAGCTACTGGCCTGTCCTGCATCCAGCGTTCTTTCGGAACGCACATTCAGTGCTGCTGGAGGCGTGGTAACCGATCACAGGGTGCGTCTGTCCACCGACTCGGTCGATCGACTGACCTTCATAAAAATGAATCAGTCTTGGATCACCACCAGCTACCAAGCACCTGATGCTGATGTAACCGAATAATTTTTTTTGAAATCTCAGATCCCTTCAAAGACTGTCTATGCTGATGCTGAGTGACTATCCCTGAGTAATTATCCTCTTCCTCCTCAATCATCACGCTGATAGCTTGTAAGAACATTTTTGGTTCTGGGCGCCACCACCACCAGTGCCTAAGGCACAATTTTTCAGCCTCTGGTGTGTAATTACAATTTTTGATGCAATACTTTGCAGCAGGGCTCGTTCCTGCGTTCCAACTAGAGTGTCTGTGAGGGGTTGCAGTGTTGTGGCACCAGCACCAGTGCCTAAGGCCCAATTTTTCTGCCCCTGTTTAACAGGGGCGTGTAATTACAATTTTTGATGCAATACTTTGCTGCAGGGCTCGTTCCTGCGTTCCAACTAGAGTGTCTGTGAGGTTTGCAGTATTGTGGCACCAGCACCACCACCACCACCAAAGGCCCAATTTTTCTGCCCCTGTTCAACAGGGGCATGTAATTACAATTCTTGATCTAATATTTCACAGCAGGGCCCATTTCTGCACCCATCAAGAGCGAGTGAGGACTTACAGTGTTGTGGCACCAGCACCACCACCACCAAAGGCCCAGTTTTTCTGCCCCTGTTCAACAGGGGCATGTAATTACAATTCTTGATCTAATATTTCACAGCAGGGCCCTGTGAGGGCTTACAGTGTTGTGGCCACAACAACACCTAAGGCCCACATTTCTGCTGAGTATATAGGGCAGGCCCCTACTTTCAAACATCTAACTTACAAACGACTCCTACTTGCAAACGGAAGGAGACAACAGGAAGTGAGATGAAATCTACCCCTAGGAAGGGAAATTCTCTCCTGTAAGAGTTAATATGGGAAAAACATTTCTCCTTTCCACTGATGCTTTCCAATCCTTGTTCCACAAAAAAACCCAAGTTCTCAAAAAGCATTTGTCATTGGGACAAAAAGTGAGGTGAAATCTTCTAAAGAGGAGGAAAGACAGCAAAACAAATGTCACAGGAGTGATAACCCTTCCCTATGTTTTCCAAAAAGCTTAAAAAAGATTTTTTGGCTGGAGCTAAACACGTTAAAAATGTACCCGTTCAAAATGACAAACAGATTCTACTTAACAACAAACCTACAGTCCCTGTCTTGTTTGCACCGCCTGTATACTGCTGTTCAGAGTATATAGGGCCTGGTGGCCCCACACCTTTCCTTATTTTAATTTGGGTGCGGGGTTCCCCTTAATATCCATACAAGACCCAAAGGGCCTGGTAATGGACTGGGTGGTACCCATGCCATTTGTCTCACTGATTTTCATCCATATTGCCAGGACCCGACATTACATTAAACCCGCAAGCAGTTTTAAATGACATTTTTTCGTTTAAAAATGACATTTGGTGCAGGGACTGTTCTAAACACGGGAAACACGCGCCACTTTACAGGCATAATATAGACACCCCCCAGGTACGATACTTAAAGGAATATTTCACTTTTTTTTTTTTTTTTACTTTAAGCATCATTAAAATCACTGCTCCCGGAAAAACGGCCGTTTTTAAAAGTTTTTTTTGCATTGATACATGTCCCCTGGGGTAGGACCCGGGTCCCCAAACCCTTTTTAGGACAATACCATGCAAATTAGCCTTTAAAATGAGCACTTTTGATTCCGAACGTTCGAGTCCCATAGACGTCAATGGGGTTCTAACGTTCGTGCGAACTTTCGGTCCGTGGTTCTAACGTTCGTGCGAACTTTCGGTCCGTTCGCAGGTTCTGGTGCGAACCGAACCGGGGGGTGTTTGGCTCATCCCTACCTCTGAAATGAATGGAGAATCACACTGAAGTTTTGTCCTAGGCAAGGCAAAACTAACTCCCAAACCTGCACATACCATACCAAGACTTGAACTTTGTGCAGCCATGCTAGCAGTAGAAATTGCCGAAGTCATATGAAGTGAAATGGACACTAGAATTGATTCTTTCACTTTCTATACAGACAGTAAGATAGTACTTGGTTACATATACAACCAAACAAAACAGTTTCATGTGTACGTCAGCAACAGGGTTGAACGTATTAAGAGATTCTACCTACCAAGTCAATGGCATTACGTTCCCACTGAACTCAACCCAACTGACTGTGGGACCAGAGCCGTGTCATCTACTGATCTTCAGGACAGCTTATGGCTGTCACCTCCAAGCCTTTTGTGTGAGGAGAGCAAGTGTATGCGCAATAAGTCAGAAAATCCACGGGATCAGTTCTACACAAATAATGTATCAAAAGTCATTCAATGAATAAAAAGAAAGAAATGACAATCCATATGGCAAGCACAGACCAATGGTCTATGTATTACTAAAAAATGGGGTGGAAGGGTAAAAACGTCCAGAAGGAGCAAGCAGGGCTGCCATCATGATGAGAAAGAAACCATATTCTCGAGGCTGAAAGACAACAAGTGGAGAGGCGCCTCTGGGTGCAGTCGTTTTTATGAATAAAATTACTTTTAATAAAACAAAGGTAAACTCACATTTAAGTAGTTAAAACAAGCATGATAGTATATGTCAAGGATGGCGCTTCCGGTCCTGTGCCTGTAGACAGTCTCTGCCGTGGTGGTGTAGACAGCTCTTCCAGGTATAATAAGCCGGCTTCATACACAGAGGAGCGGCCTCAGAACGAGGCTTGGAGCACATGAGACCTCTGGCTGCAGGGGGATGACGTCATCAGCAGTGGACGCGTTTCCAGGGCATGCGTGCTTGGATGGTTAGCAAGCCGCGCCCCTTTTTCAACAGACCTGAAAAGGGGGTGTAGACCCCCCAGGACAAACCACCCCCCTCCATTAGTACAGACCCCCACCAGGACAAACCCCCCTCCATTAGTACAGACACCCACCAGGACAACCCCCCCTCCATTAGTACAGATCCTCCCAGGACAAACCCCCCTCCATTAGTACAGACCCCCCCAGGACAACCCCCCTCTCCATTAGTACGGACCCCCAGGACAAACCACCCCCCTCTCCATTAGTACAAACCCCCCCAGGACAAACCCCCTCCATTAGTACAGACCCCCCAGGACAACCCCCCCTCCATTAGTACAGACCCCCCAGGACAACCCCCCTCCATTAGTACAGACCCCCCCAGGACAAACCATCCTTCCATTAGTACAGACCCCCTTAGGACAGACCCCCCTCCATTAGTACAGACCCCCCAGGACAAAGCCCCCCTCCATCAGTACAAACCCCCTCCGTTAGTACAGACCCCCCCAGGACAAACCCCCTCCATTAGTACAGACCCCCCCAGGACAAACCCCCCCTCCATTAGTACAGACCTCCCCAGGACAAACCCCCCCCCCTCCATTAGTACAGACCCCCCAAGACAAACTCCCCCTCCATTAGTACAGACCCCCCAGGACAAACCCCCCCTCCATTAGTATAGACCCCCAGGACAAAGCCCCCCTCCATTAGTACAGACCCCCCCAGGACAACCCCCTCCATTAGTACAGACCCCCCAGGACAAACTGCCCCCCCTCTCTATTAGTACAGACCCCCCAGGAACCCCCCCCTCCACTAGTACAGACCCCCCAGGACAAACCCCCTCCTCCATTAGTACAGACCTCCCCAGGAAACCCCCCTCCATTAGTACAGACCCCCTTAGGACAGACCCCCCTCTATTAGTAGAGACCCCCCATTAGCGTACATAAAAACATCTGGAGAGCAGATGGAGACAGGCCTGGGCGGGAGTGAAAGACAGAGGAAGAGAACACGTCTGGCACGGACCGCCCCCCCCCCAGCGATGTCACTGCGCGGCTGGTCTCTCTCCACACAGAGACCAGCCGCTCCGATTTCCGGTGCTGCTCTCCTTCTCTGACAGGAGGAGGGAGGGGGGATGGGCTTGAGCCTCGAAAACGACAGCGGTGGCTGTGACCTGCGGAGGGAGACACCCACAGCCTCGAAAAACGACAGCGGTGGCTGTGACCTGCGGAGGGAGACACTCTGGACACAGAGAGGAGGAGGAGGGAGAGGAGCACTCTGGCGCTTCAGCGCCCCCACCTCTCTGGCGCCTGGGTACACTGCACCCCGTGCACCCCATCTGGGATCGGCCCTTGACACGAACCTTTACTTGACCAATTACCGAGTTAGTACTCCTCTTGCCAGGTGAGTGACTTATGCAAGGACTAGCCATGCTGTTGGCACCTGCTATCTACAGGTTCTACCCAGAACTTTGAAATTCTTTGAAGACATCTTACGTCGGACTACATGTTCTTCAGTCCTGTTGGGCTTATGTTTATGCTTACTTGTTGCATGTTTTTCATTACAGGTTCCAGGACATTTATAAGTATTGGACTTATTGAATATATATAATTGTTTATGGTTATGAAATCTAAAGATTTCAGACGGGGAGTGTTGTGTTACACTATGTGATTTATTATGCTCTGTATATATTCCCCTCCCCTTCCTCTCTCTTATTCATTGTGCTCAGTATACCTCATTACTGTAACTTTTTTACATGTGGCTTATAACACTAACGTTTTTCTACCTATGAAAATCCATCATTAAACGAAACATTCAAAGGGATCATCATCTGTCTCCATACAGTGAGTTTATTCATTGGGTTAAGCTGAGGAAAACGTTTATTGCCTTGTAGTTGAGTCAGAACACTTGGTTTCCCTCAAATGCCCACAATTAGAATAGGATTGTCTTGAGCTGGATTTTAGTGCAGTGCTCTAAATCGGTGGTTCTCAACCCTGTCCTCAAGTACTCCAGCAGGCCATGATTGCAGGTTTTCCTTCATCTTGCCCAGGTGCTTTAAATAAGTCAATGGCTTGGTATTTTGGACTGCAATTTTAGATAAATTCCCAAAACATGTCCTGTAGGGGGTACTTGAGGACTGAGGCTGAGAACCACTAAAATGGAAAATGTAATACTTACCACTCTGTAATTTTCCTTTACTGGTGCCTATCCATGGCAGCATACGCACAATCCATGCATATGCTACCATGAAGGCAACAGGAAAGTAGCTTGTAGAAAAATCACACCTTTTTTTGTTTTGCCATGCCAATCAGCCTAGTTAACTGTACAAGGAAAAGGCGCAAAAAAAACTGGAAAATATTTAGCAACATCACAATAAGCACCAAACGATTTTAGAAACTACAATTTTAAAAGATACATGTGCAATGTAAAAGGGAAAATCAACATGAATAGTCCATTAAAGGTCCATGTAACAAGTCTATGTAAAAAAGGAAAAAATGTATAGTCCACAAGCAGGGCTGCCTTCCAGGGAACTGAAACCAAGCTCCAGAATCTATAGAAAAAACACAAGGAAGGGAGGCGCCTCTGGGTGTAGTATAAAAGGCCGTTTTTAATTTTAAAAGCAATATGCAAACAACTCACATTTTAGTAGTGTAAACAAAGCATATAGGAAGCCAGAGGAATGATCCATCATGGGGCAGTTCATCCAGTGAGTCACAGTGGTGCTGGCAGGTCTGCGTGTAGCTCCTGGTATACTGCTAATGCCGGCCGCGTGATGATGGAAATCCAGGTGAGGCTTGGAACGCAGATGGAGGGCAAGCGCACAGGCTGTGACGTAAAAGGGCCGCGACGCGTTTCTTGAGCGTACGGGCTACGATATTCTGGTAGCCACGCTCCTTCATCAAGCTATGGATAGATAGTGAAATTGGCTTATGTAGAAGGAAGGGAGGGGCGGGGGAGGAAGAGAGGAGGGGGATCAGGACTGAAATGTTATTTTACAGAAATCTCTTAAAAGGCACAACCTACAAAGGAACAACCTACAAACGACACACATCGACCACATCAAAAATATTTCAGGGGAAAATATCCCCCACCCAAAAAACATACAATAAACCAAAGTAAAAAAAACTTGCTCAAAAACACATCTGTTTTGCAAAGACATAACAAACAAACTACAAAGAGAAAATACACGTGTTACAAACTCAATAAGGACGCCAAAATGTACAATCTTGCCTCTTTTCAGGGCACAGTAAAGCATGCTATCTGCAAGCTTTTTATAACATAGGTTTGTGTGCTAATGAGGCAATTGAAAACACATGCACAGTCCATGAAACACACAAAATGCAAGTTCACCCAGTGTAGAGACTGAACTTCACCTGTTAAGCATGTCCTTAAATTACTAACCCAAAAAACACACTCTTTGAGCATTCCCAAAAACATCCAAGTGCTGTTCACACACAAAAAGCACAAAAAAATGCAAAGTCCCTGAGCATGCCCAGACCGACCCAAATGCAGGTAGCACAAAATAAGCCACCCTCTATCCAAAATTAAACACATCATCCAGCGTGCCCTTATTTAAGGTTAAGAAAAAAGAAGGTTGAAAAAAGTACTGGACTGCATCAAAAACACACCAAAAACATATCATAAACGCACTGGAACGCATCAAAAATGCACATGCAGAAAAGCATCTGGAATGCATCTGGACTGCGTTTCTATGAAGTGAACCAGCCCTAAAGCTAGTATCTTGGGGGGGGGGGGGTTTACTCTGCCTGTAAAATGGTGCATCTGTAGCATGAATCCAAAATGGTGCTTCAAAGATGTACGGCACACAAAACCAAAAATAGCCTGCCCCCCCCCAATACTTACAAGGCCATTTGGGGCTGTAAAGGCTTAAAATGAGAACTCCCCACATGAAAAATACCACCCCAAAAACACGTAATATTGTGCTCCTCCCATACACTAACAAACCCCTAGCCAAACACACAGCACTTTCACTTGGACCAGCCCGGATCGGAGACAACATTCCTAACAGCTGCTGGGGAGATCTTCTCATTACATGGTCCCTGCAGAGGGCAAAAATCTGCATGCCTGATAGACCCTGCCAAGGAGGGGGTCCAACACGGAGGGTAAGAGTCCACCTTTATCACTTTTTCACTTATTGGAGTCACCGCCAGTGGATTTGCACCATCCTGCACATCTCTCTCCTTTGTCAATCCACTCATAGGGGGATTAGTTGCTGCTGAGCTGTATAGTGGATGGAACCTTTTTTTCACTGATGAACTTTTTATATTTGAACCTATGGACTGAGTTTGTTTGATTTTCAGATTTTCACGCTATTAATATCATTGTATTTCACATGTACACATTTTTTGTTTCTTCTTTTTATTTTGAGTTTTTATGTTTTGCATTTATATATTTTTACCACTCATGCAGTCATTTACTTGCTCTCAGTATATTGTGGTTTTTATTACTACCCACATGTATTCACATCTATGTGTGTATTTTCATATAATTAGCGCACTTTATTTATTTTTTATTTTTTATTTTTCATGGTATACACAGATATTGGTGTATTTTGTGTGCAGCTTTTACCTTTGACCTTTTTTGCTCTGCAGCGCAGTTTTTCTTTTTCTTTTTAAACACACAGCAAGCCAGCCCATGAAAGGGTGGTGTATGCTTGGGATCAGGACCCAAAAAGTCAACCACCTTGTTTCCATATTCAGGGGGACAAAGGCCTCTTCCACACAACCCTAGGGTGGGGTTGTGGGGGGCTTCAGACAGGGGGCTTTATGGAATGTGGAAAGCCCCTTTAAACTAGTGGGTACAAGGTGGTTTGTGGTTGGTATTGGGCTGAGCCCAACATGCTCCAAAGGCAGCCACCTATGTTTAGTGCATGTGGCCTTGTATGGTTCAGGAGGGGGTTTGGCGATCGCTCTTCTCGCCCCTTTCTTAGCTGGACCTGTTGTATGCCCTGAAAAAAGATGTGGTTTGGATTGGTGAAGGCAGCTCACAGCCTTTTGAGAATGGAGTGGAGTGTGGAGTTCCCCTTTATAAGCAAAAGCTAGCCCAAGGAAATCATATGAATTAGAGGGGGGAGACAAGAGCATTGGAGAATGTAGTGTGGAGTTCCCCTTTAAAAGCAAAAGCTAGCCCAAGAAAATCATATGCATTAGAGGGGGGAGGTTAAATGCCCTTTTAGGAGGAGCTAGAGGAGTGCGAGTCTTTTTACATAATTTTAACAAGATGCATGTCACATGTTGGCAACGTAACATGCTAACATGACCTGTGTGCAAATATCCTTAAAAAAATACATAAAGGTGAACCAGCGTAAACAAAAAAATTGTCAAGTTTAGAGTTTCACCCGTTTCGACACACGCAATTGCATTTGCGTTGCTTGACATTTATTAAGATTTTGGCAGCGCAATGAACAAATGCATTTGGACGAGTGCAAGAGCCGCTTGCGCATGCGCAGTGCTTAAATTGATCTCACGCAGTTCTAAACGTACTTGCAGGCACAGCAGGCTTGCTCAGAAAATGTTACTTTATCATTCTATTTTGGGCATATTTGTTACTTGGGCAGTTGTTACCATACTTCCTCACATCACCCCACAACACCCCATAATCTTCTGTTAATCATCATTAGGGATGAGCTTCGTGTTCGAGTCGAACCCATGTTCGACTCGAACATCGTCTGTTCGCCGAATTGTGAACGATATGGGTCGTTCGCGCTAAATTCGTGTGGCGCGTCACGGCCCATAATTCACTGCGGCATCGCAGTGCATTGCTGGCTGATGATTGGCCATGACCCGCATGCTTGGCCAATCACAGCGCCGTCTGATCAGAGAGCCGTAATTGGCCAAAGCCAAGGAGGCTTTGGCCAATTATGGCTCAGGGGATTTAGTACACGCCCCACACTATATAAGGCCGCCTACACGGCGGCCCTGTGTAGTGTGTGTTCTGGCGTTGAGATAGATAGATAGACAGAGAGACAGTGTCATTAGATTTAAGTTAGATAGATTACGCAGGACAGTCAGTGACTTAGCTGCACTTACAGTGTATTGTATATATATATATATATATATATATATATATATATGCATCCCAGGTGTTGTATATATATATATATATATATATATATATATACACTGTATTCAGTTTATCTAGATCCGTTCCTGTTATCTTGCTACTGACAGGCAGGCTTGTCTTGTTACAGTATTTACAGCTACCTGAAGAAAATTGCTGGTGTTCTTTTGATCCTATTAGTACCACAGTCAGGCAGCTAGACTATTTACAGTTAGTGTAGTGCGTCCTCCTCACAGTGTTCAGTTAAAGCTACAAAATAGTTTAGTGTGACCTCTGCACAGTGTTCAGTTAAAGCTACAAAATAGTTTAGTGTGACCTCTGCACAGTGTTCAGCTAAAACTACAAGATAGTGTAGTGCGTCCTCCTCACAGTGTTCAGCTAAAGCTACAAGTTAGTGTAGTGCGTCCTCCTCACAGTGTTCAGCTAAAACTACAAGTTAGTGTAGTGCGACCTCTGCACAGTGTTCAGCTAAAGCTACAAGTTAGTGTAGTGCGTCCTCCGAACAGTGTTCAGCTAAAGCTACAAGTTTGTGTAGTGCGTCCTCCTCACAGTGTTCAGCTAAAACTACAAGTTAGTGTAGTGTGAGCTCTGCACAGTGCTCAGCTAAAGCTACCTGTAGAAGATTGGTGGTGTTTTCCTGATCCTATCACTAACGCAGGCAGCTAAATAAGCTACAAGTTAGTGTAGTGCGTCCTCCTCACAGTGTTCAGCTAAAACTACAAGTTAGTGTAGTGCGACCTCTGCACAGTGTTCAGCTAAAGCTACAAGTTAGTGTAGTGTGACCTCTTCACAGTGTTCAGCTAAAGCTACAAGTTAGTGTAGTGCATCCTCTGAACAGTGTTCAGCTAAAGCTACAAGTTAGTGTAGTGTGTCCTCCTCACAGTGTTCAGCTAAAACTACAAGTTAGTGTAGTGCGAGCTCTGCACAGTGTTCAGCTAAAGCTACCTGTAGAAGGTTGGGGGTGTTTTCCTGATCCTATCACTACCGCAGGCAGCTAAATAAGCTACTAGTTAGTGTAGTACGTCCTCCTCACAGTGTTCAGCTAAAACTACAAGTTAGTGTAGTGTGACCCCTGCACAGTGTTCAGCTAAAGCTACAAGTTAGTGTAGTGCGTCCTCCTCACAGTGTTCAGCTAAAGCTACAAGTTAGTGTAGTGCGTCCTCCTCACAGTGTTCAGCTAAAACTACAAGTTAGTGTAGTGCAACCTCTGCACGGTGTTCAGCTAAAGCTACAAGTTAGTGTAGTGCGTCCTCCTCACAGTGTTCAGCTAAAACTACAAGTTAGTGTAGTGCGACCTCTGCACAGTGTTCAGCTAAAGCTACAAGTTAGTGTAGTGCGTCCTCCTCACAGTGTTCAGCTAAAACTACAAGTTAGTGTAGTGCGACCTCTGCACAGTGTTCAGCTAAAGCTACAAGTTAGTGTAGTGCGTCCTCTGAACAGTGTTCAGCTAAAGCTACAAGTTAGTGTAGTGTGTCCTCCTCACAGTGTTCAGCTAAAACTACAAGTTAGTGTAGTGTGAGCTCTGCACAGTGTTCAGCTAAAGCTACCTGTAGAAGGTTGGGGGTGTTTTCCTGATCCTATCATTACCGCAGGCAGCTAAATAAGCTACAAGTTAGTGTAGTGCCTCCTCCTCACAGTGTTCAGCTAAAACTACAAGTTAGTGTAGTGTGACCTCTGCACAGTGTTCAGCTAAAGCTACAAGTTAGTGTAGTGCGTCCTCTGAACAGTGTTCATCTAAAGCTACAAGTTAGTGTAGTGCGTCCTTCTCACAGTGTTCAGCTAAAGCTACAAGTTAGTGTAGTGCGACCTCTGCACAGTGTTCAGCTAAAGCTACAAGTTAGTGTAGTGCGTCCTCCTCACAGTGTTCAGCTAAAAGTACAAGTTAGTGTAGTGCGAGCTCTGCACAGTGTTCAGCTAAAGCTACCTGTAGAAGGTTGGGGGTGTTTTTCTGATCCTATCACTACCGCAGGTAGCTAAATAAGCTACAAGTTAGTTTTTTGCGAACTCTGCAGTGTTCACCTAAAGGTACCTGTAGAAGTTTGGTGGTGTTTTCCTGATCCTATCACTACCGCAGGCAGCTAAATAAGCTACAAGTTAGTGTAGTGTGTCCTCCTCACAGTGTTCAGCTAAAACTACAAGTTAGTGTAGTGCGACCTCTGCACAGTGTTCAGCTAAAGCTACAAGTTAGTGTAGTGCGTCCTCTGAACAGTGTTCAGCTAAAGCTACAAGTTTGTGTAGTGTGTCCTCCTCACAGTGTTCAGCTAAAACTACAGGTTAGTGTAGTGCGACCTCTGCACAGTGTTCAGCTAAAGCTACCTGTAGACGGTTGGTGGTGTTTTCCTGATCCTATCACTACCGCAGGCAGCTAAATAAGCTACAAGTTAGTGTAGTGCCTCCTCCTCACAGTGTTCAGCTAAAACTACAAGTTAGTGTAGTGCGACCTCTGCACAGTGTTCAGCTAAAGCTACAAGTTAGTGTAGTGCGACCTCTGCACAGTTTTCAGCTAAAGCTACAAGTTAGTGTAGTGCATCCTCTGAACAGTGTTCAGCTAAAGCTACAAGTTAGTGTAGTGCGTCCTCCTCACAGTGTTCAGCTAAAGCTACAAGTTAGTGTAGTGCGTCCTCTGAACAGTGTTCAGCTAAAGCTACACGTTAGTGTAGTGTGTCCTCCTCACAGTGTTCAGCTAAAACTACAAGTTAGTGTAGTTCGAGCTCTGCACAGTGTTCAGCTAAAGCTACCTGTAGAAGGTTGTGGGTGTTTTCCTGATCCTATCACTACCGCAGGCAGCTAAATAAGCTACAAGTTAGTGTAGTACGTCCTCCTCACAGTGTTGAGCTAAAACTACAAGTTAGTGTAGTGTGACCTCTGCACAGTGTTCAGCTAAAGCTACAAGTTAGTGTAGTGCGTCCTCTGAACAGTGTTCATCTAAAGCTACAAGTTAGTGTAGTGCGTCCTTCTCACAGTGTTCAGCTAAAGCTACAAGTTAGTGTAGTGCGACCTCTGCACAGTGTTCAGCTAAAGCTACAAGTTAGTGTAGTGCGTCCTCCTGACAGTGTTCAGCTAAAAGTACAAGTTAGTGTAGTGCGAGCTCTAAACAGTGTTCAGCTAAAGCTACCTGTAGAAGGTTGGGGGTGTTTTTCTGATCCTATCACTACCGCAGGTAGCTAAAGAAGCTACAAGTTAGTTTTTTGCGAGCTCTGCAGTGTTCACCTAAAGCTACCTGCAGAAGGTTGGTGGTGTTTTGCTGATCCTATCACTACCGCAGGCAGCTAAATAAGCTACAAGTTAGTGTAGTGCGTCCTCCTCACAGTGTTCAGCTAAAACTACAAGTTAGTGTAGTGCGACCTCTGCACAGTGTTCAGCTAAAGCTACAAGTTAGTGTAGTATGTCCTCTGAACAGTGTTCAGCTAAAGCTACAAGTTTGTGTAGTGTGTCCTCCTCACAGTGTTCAGCTAAAACTACAAGTTAGTGTAGTGCGACCTCTGCACAGTGTTCAGCTAAAGCTACAAGTTAGTGTAGTGCAACCTCTGCACAGTTTTCAGCTAAAGCTACAAGTTAGTGTAGTGCATCCTCTGAACAGTGTTCAGCTAAAGCTACAAGTTAGTGTACTGCGTCCTCCTCACAGTGTTCAGCTAAAACTACAAGTTAGTGTAGTGCGAGCTCTGCACAGTGTTCAGCTAAAGCTACAAGTTAGTGTAGTGCGTCCTCTGAACAGTGTTCAGCTAAAGCTACAAGTTTGTGTAGTGCGTCCTCTGAACAGTGTTCAGCTAAAACTACAAGTTAGTGTAGTGCGAGCTCTGCACAGTGTTCAGCTAAAGCTACCTGTAGACGGTTGGTGGTGTTTTCCTGATCCTATCACTACCGCAGGCAGCTAAATAAGCTACAAGTTAGTGTAGTGCGTCCTCCTCACAGTGTTCAGCTAAAACTACAAGTTAGTGTAGTGCAACCTCTGAACAGTGTTCAAATAAAGCTACAAGTTTGTGTAGTGCGTCCTCCTCACAGTGTTCAGCTAAAAGTACAAGTTAGTGTAGTGCGAGCTCTGCACAGTGTTCAGCTAAAGCTACCTGTAGAAGGTTGGGGGTATTTTCCTGATCCTATCACTACCGCAGGTAGCTAAATAATCTACAAGTTAGTTTTTTGCGAGCTCTGCAGTGTTCACCTAAAGCTACCTGTAGAAGGTTGGTGGTGTTTTCCTGATCCTATCACTACCGCAGGCAGCTAAATAAGCTACAAGTTAGTGTAGTGCGTCCTCCTCACAGTGTTCAGCTAAAACTACAAGTTAGTGTAGTGCGACCTCGGCACAGTGTTCAGCTAAAGCTACCTGTAGAAGGTTGGTGGTGTTTTCCTAATCCTATCACTACCGCAGGCAGCTAAATAAGCTACAAGTTAGTTTTTTGCGAGCTCTGCACAGTGTTCAGCTAAAGCTACCTGTAGAAGGTTGGTGGTGTTTTCCTAATCCTATCACTACCGCAGGCGACTAAATAAGCTACAAGTTATTTTTTTGCAAGCTCTGCACAGTGTTCAGCTAAAGCTACCTGTAGAAGGTTGGTGGTGTTTTTCTGATCCTATCACTACCGCAGGCAGCTAAATAAGCTACAAGTTAGTGTAGTGCAAGCTCTGCACAGTGTTCAGCTAAAGCTACCTGTAGAAGGTTGGTGGTGTTTTCCTAATCCTATCACTACTACAGGCAGCTAAATAAGCTACAAGATAGTTTTTTGCAAGCTCTGCACAGTGTTCAGCTAAAACTACCTGTAGAAGGTTGGTGGTGTTCTCATACTACAGGCAGGCAATTGATTTTGCTAGCTGCAGTATCAGTATATATATATATATATATATATATATATATATATATATATATATATATCCCAGCTTAGTGCAGCTACAGGCCATTAGTATGTCTGGAAGGCCAACAAGGAGAGTCAGACAGTCACAAGCCAATAATAGAGGGCAAGCAGGCCCTGTGTCTAGAGGCAACAATGCTGGTCGTGGAGACGTTGCATCCTCATCAGCACATGGCCGTGGGACACGCTTGGCTTGTTTTTCGGCAGCTGGCCGTGTTGAGCCGCAACATGTGGAAGACTTGGTCGAGTGGATGACCAAGCCGCCCTCATCCTCCTCATCCTCTCTCACCCATGCTCAGGGTACTTAGTCTGGCAAAGCAGCTGCCAACGCGGCCTCTTCCCTCGACTCAATGGCATCAGTGACTCCTTCCCTAGCCCCACCATGTCCTCCTGAGGAGTCCCTCGAACTGTTTAACCACAGTGTTGGGTACATGCTCCAGGAGGATGCCCAGTGTTGAGAAGGCTTTGATGATGATACTGAGCTAGATGAAGGCAGTAACGTGAGCACGGACAGAGGGGGTGCCCAAGAAGGACAGCAATCTGGCAGTCATGCTCCCCCTGCTGCAGCATACTGCCAGGTTTGCTCCAGTGATGAGGAGGGAGGGGATGATGAGGTCACTGACTCAACGTGGGTGCCTGATAGGAGAGAGGAGGAGGCACATCACCAAAGAGGCAGGATGCCCTCCAGGGGCCAGCCTAAGGGCAGCACACTGACTGCATCACACCCCAAAGCTCCGCATGTGCAGGGCGCTGCAGTCTCTGCGCGTTATTCAAAAAGTTCTTTGGTGTGGGCCTTTTTTGAGACGAGTGCATCAGATTGCACCGCTGCTATTTGCAACATATGTCTCCAGCGTATCTCGCGTGGCCAAAACATCTCCCACTTGGGCACCACATGCTTGACCAGGCATATGTTGACCTGCCATGCAGTTCATTGGCAAGCGTATCTAAAAGACCCACACCAAAGAACAAAGAGGACCTCTCCTTGCTCCTCATCAGCTGAGATCTCCAACCCCACTATACCTTCAGTCCTCTCTGAGACCTGCACTGAGAGGAATGAAGGTGTAGAATTAGGTGTGTCACAGCCAAGTACTTGCTGCCTTTTCAGTTGGTAGACTCTGCCCCCTTCCGTGAGTTTGTGGAATGTGCGGTTCCTCAGTGACAGGTACCCAAACGGCACTTTTTCTCACGGAAGGCGATTCCGGCTCTCTACCGGCATGTGGAAGGCAATGTTCATGCCTCGCTGGACAGGGCGGTCAGCTGTAAGGTGCATATTACCGCTGACTCATGGTCCAGCAGGCATTGACAGGGACGTTACCTAAGTTTCACCGCGCATTGGGTGACTCTGCTGGAAGCTGTGAAGGATGCAGGACAAGGTGCAGTAGTGTTGGAGGTTGTTTTGCCACCACGCGTCCAAAATGCCACTACTAATGATTGTGACACACCTCTCTCCTCCACCCCCTCCTCTTCTTCTTCCTTCATGGCCTCTTCCTGTGCTTTGTCCTCGGAACCAGCGGTGCTCCGTAGGCATTCAAGGGGCTACGCAAGTACGCAGGCCAAAAGATGCCATGCGGTGCTTGAGCTGGTGTGCTTGGGGGACAGGAGCCACACTGGGGCAGAGGTTCTGTCAGCTCTGCAGGGGCAGGTTCAGAGGTGGTTGATGCCACGCCAACTTAAGGCAGGAATGGTGGTTTGCGACAATTGCACCAACCTCCTCTCTGCCCTCCGACAGGGACAACGACCCATGTGCCCTGTTTGGCTCACATCCTTAACTTGGTGGTGCAGCGAGTCTTGGGCAGGTACCCGGGCTTACAGGATGTCCTGAGGCAAGCCAGGAAAGTCTGTGTGCATTTCCGCCGGTCATATAATGCCAGTGCTCGGCTGGCAGAACTCCAAAAGGAATTTAACCTGCCCAAGAACCGCCTAATCTTTGACATGCCCACCAGGTGGAACTCTACGTTGGCCATGCTGCAGCGGCTGCACACACAGCAGAGGGCCATCAATGAGTACCTGTGTGACTATGGCACCAGGACAGGGTCAGGGGAGCTTGTTTTTTTTCCCCACGCCAGTGGGCCATGATCAGGGATGCATGCACTGTCCTGTCACCATTTGAGGAGGCCACGAGGATGGTGAGCAGTGACAGTGCATGCATCAGTGACACTGCCCCCCTTGTCCACCTGTTGGAGCACACGCTGCGTGGAATAATGGACAGGGCACTTGAGGCAGAACAGAGGCAGGAAGAGGAGGAATTCCTTAGCTCTCAGGCCCCCTTTATCCAGACAGTGTTCCTGCGTGCCCGCCGATCACACAGGAAGAGGATGAGGAGGAGGAGGAGGAGGATTGTGTCAGTATGGAGGTGGAGCCTGGCACTCAGCATCAGCAGTAGTCTTTAAGGGATCAGTCCCAAGAAACACATGGGCTTGTACGTGGCTCGGAGGATGTGGCTGCGGACCATGTCATCCTTAGTGACCCAGAGGACTCCGGACCGAATGCCTTAGCAAACCTACGCTGCATGGCCTCTCTGATCCTGCAAAGCCTGCGTAAGGATCCTCGTATTCGTGGTATCAAGGAGAAGGACCAATACTGGCTGGCAACCCTCCTTGATCCACGTTACAAGGGTAAGGTTGCAGACCTTATCTTGCCATTGCAGAGGGAGCAGAGGATGAAACATCTTTGGGAGGCCTTGCAGAAAGGTCTGTGCAACGCGTTCCCAGAGACTGGGAGGTTACAAACTCCTGTTTCTGGACGTGTTGCTGAGGCTTCGGTCAGTCAAAGAAGGAGCGGTGGAGAAGGTGGCCATCTGACCGATGCGTTCAGACAATTTTTTAGTCCACAGCCCCAAGGTATGATCGGTTCTAGCAACCATCGCCAGCGTCTGTTTTACATGGTGCAGGAATACCTAGGGGCAAGATCTGACTTGGACACCTTTCCCACCGAAAATCCTCTGGGTTACTGGGTCTTGAGGATGGATTACTGGCCAGAGCTTGCACAGTATGCAATTGAGCTACTAAGAACATTTTAGGTTCTGGGCGCCGCCACCAGTGCCTAAGGCCCAATTTTTCAGCCCGTTTAACAGGGGCGTGTACTTACAATTTTTGATGCAATTCTTTGCAGCAGGGCTTGTTCCTGCATTCCAAATAGAGTATCTGTGAGGGGTTGCAGTGTTGTGGCACCAGCACCAGTGCCTAAGGCCCAATTTTTCAGGCCCTGTTTAACAGGGGCGTGTAATTACAATTTTTGATGCAATACTTTGCAGCAGGGCTCGTTCCTGCCTTCCAACTAGAGTTTCTGTAAGGGGTTGCAGTGTTGTGGCACCAGTGCCTAAGGCCCAATTTTTCAGCCCTTGTTCAACAGGGGCATGTAATTACAATTCTTGATCTAATATTTCACAGCAGGGCCCGTTTCTGCGCCCACCAAGATTAACTGTGAGGACTTACAGTGTTGTGCCACCAGTATCACCACCACCACCACCACCACCAAAGGCCCAATTTTTCAGCCCTTGTTCAACAGGTGCTTGTAATTAGAATTCTTGATCTAATATTTCACAGCAGGGCCTATTCCAGCGCCCACCAAGAGTAACTGTGAGGACTTACAGTGTTGTGGCACCAGCACTACCATTACCAAAGGCCCAATTTTTCTGGCTCTGTTCAACAGGGGCATGTAATTACAATTCTTGATCTAATATTTCACAGCAGGGCCCTGTGAGGGCTTACAGTGTTGAGGCCACAACAACACCTAAGGCCCAAATTTCTGCTGAGTATATAGGGCAGGCCCCTACTTTCAAACATCCAACTTACAAACGACTCCTACTTGCAAACGGAAGGAGACAACAGGAAGTGAGATGAAATCTACCCCATAGGAAGGTAAGTTCTCTCCTGTAAGAGTTAATATGGGAAAAACTTTTCTCCTTTCCACTGATGCTTTATCACCAATCCTTGTTTCACTAAAAACCCCAAATTTTCAAACAACATTTGTCATTGGGATAAAAAGTGAAGTAAAATCTTCTGAAGAGGAGCACAGACAGCAAAACAAATTTCACAGGGGTGATAACCGTTCCCTATGTTTTCCAAAAAGCTTAAAAACAGATTTTTTGGCTGGAGCTACACTTTAAAAATGTACCAGTTCAAAATTACAAACAGATTCTACTTAACATCAAACCTACAGTCCCTGTCTTGCTTGCACCGCCTGTATACTGCTGTTCAGAGTATATAGGGCCTTGGGGCCCCATGCTTTTCCTTTTTTTAATTTGGGTGCGGGGTTTCCCTTAATATCCATACAGGACCCAAAGGGCCTGGTAATAGACTGGAGGGTACCCATGCCGTTTGTCTCACTGATTTTCATCCATATTGCCAGGACCCAACATTACATTGAAGCCGCAAGCAGTTTTAAATGACTTTTTTCCTTTAAAAATATCATTTTGTGCAGGGACTGTTCTAAGCACGGGAAACACGCGCCACTTTACAGGCATACTATACCCCCCAGGTACGATATTTAAAGGAATATTTCACTTTTTTTTTTTTTTACTTTAAGCATCATTAAAATCACTGCTCCCGAAAAAACATTTTTTTTTGCATTGATACATGTCCCCTGGGGCAGGACCCGGGTCCCCAAACCCTTTTTAGGACAATACCATGCAAATTAGCCTTTAAAATGAGCACTTTTGATTTCGAACGTTCGAGTCCCATAGACGTCAATGGGGTTCAATTTTCGGTCCATTCGCAGGTTCTGGTGCGAACCGAACCGGGGGGGGTGTTTGGCTCATCCCTAATCCTCATCTTCTGTTAATATTGAATTGAAGATGCCGTGCGCCATGTCCATAGTTGCGCTCAGGTTTCATTCTCCTGTGCGCCGAGATCACTATAGTAAATGGGGATTAGCATTAGTCCAAATATCTTTTACATTTTTTTTTTTAACAAGAAAAAAAAATGTTTATTCGATTTTTAAAGTACAAGCGATGCATATACACAGTTGTTTACAAAGATATTGTTACATGATTTGTCACAAAACAAATAGGCTGCACATTTAAACAGGAGAAAGATGTGCAGAGCTGTTAAATTACATCACATTAGGATATGGGTTCAGAGGTAGTAGATTCCAGCAATACTATTTAAGGAGGTCCTGGGGGAGGGGGGGGGGGATCCGGAAAAGGCAGGATACGCGGAATATAAAAGGTGAGGGGGGAGATAGGAGGGGGGGAAGGGAGGGGTGGCAGGGGGCGAAGGAGGGACCTCATCTACTTTGCTAAGTTCTCAAACCATGGTTAGACATTCAGGCGATCATAGCAGTGGTACACTATTGCGTAGGTTCAGCAGCAATCTCTCAATGGTCACCCGCCACCTTCGTGCCCCAGGCATCTATCCGTCCCAACCGTATTTTGTCAATTTTGCCAGGGCAATTTCGGTTGGCATAGGTAAGCTTATACAATGGCAACACCGAGTTCAGTGTTAGGGGCCATGAGGACACCCTGGGAGGCGTATTGTCCTTCCAATGAAGGAATATCTCCCTAAGGGCATAGAAAGTAGCATAATTCAGGAATAGCCTAGTATATTTGCCCCCTACCCTAGAGTCAAAAACATTGAGCAGCATCATTTTGGGGTCTGTTCCAAGTTCCAGGGAGGTAACCCGGTTAAGGGTGTCAGCTATCTCTGACCAATAGTCTCCGAGGCGGGGACAGGACCATGTCATATGAAAGAAGGGGGCAGAGCTCTGATCACATCTAGGGCAGGCCACCGGGGTTCATAATTTTAATCGCTTTGGAGTGTAGTAGGCCCTGTGGAGGAACTTGACCTGCATAAATCGGTCTCTGGCCGAGATCATGTTAGTAACAAAGGAAGATACACTTCTCCCATTCCTCCTCTGATAGATCTGGGATGTCTAATTTCCACTTAGCTAGGGTTCTTTCAAGTTTCTTCAAAGGGGTTATGGACAATTGGAAGTACAGGGAGGTAAGGGGTTTATCTATGATCTTGGCAGTAAGTAGCCCCTCCACAGGGTCTGATTTCAGTATGCGTTGCACTGGGAACTGTTTCCTACACGCATGTCGAAGTTGGTAGTATCGAAACAACATCCACCATGGTAGTGCGTAGGCATTTTTGAGATCAGAGAAGGATCTCAGTTTACCCCCCGTAACTATATGCTTCAATTTGGCTATACCCTTCCTTGCCCAAACCTGGGGGTCTGGAATGGTATTCATGTGTGGTAGGTTGGGATTGGCCCAGAGAAGAATGTGGCGAGAGAACATCTCAGGGGAGCCAAAGTGGGTCCTGGCTTTATTCCATACATTGATGGTTGTGCACATCAGCTCCGTGATGCCAGGGTGAGATCTCGCCCCCCTGAATACCACATTGCTGAGGGAGGAGTATGAGCCCATTATGGCTGCTTCCAAGGTCACTGCTGGGTTGTCTTGTAGTTGGGAAAACTCCATCTGACTGTCACCAGGACGGCCGCCCAGAAGTAGATCTGAAAATCTGGTAGGGACAGGCCTCCCTGGGCGACAGGCAGCTGAAGGGTGGTAATGGCTAGTCGTGGGGGTCTTCTGTTCCAAACAAAGGAAGATACTATACTTTTTATTTTGGCGAAGAATGAAGCCGGAGGGATCAAAGGGGCATTTCGAAAAAGGTAAAGGAATTTGGGGAGATAAACCATTTTAACTAAGTTTACCCTACCTACTGGTGATAGGGGGAGGGTCCTCCAGGCTATACATTTCTGCGAGAAGTTTTTAAGTAATGGTTGAAGGTTCAGCTCATAGTATGAGTCCCAACCCTTACTCCTAGGTATTTGAATTCAGATGTCCAGTTGAGGGGGGTGCCTGTTGGTGGGTGGTCACCTGACGCATTTAGTGAACAAAGGAGTGATTTCCCCCAATTAACCTTGATGCCCGAAAATGAGCCGAATTCATCTATTATTTGAAGCGCTGGTGGAAGGGAGGAGATTTCTTTGAGGAAGAGGAGGGTATCATCGGCATATAAGGATATTTTATCTGTTACTACACCGACTTGGATTCCCTTTACTGAAGGGGTGGATCTAATATGAGCTGCCATGAGCTCCATGGCTAGCGCGAAAAATCCAGGGGATAGTGGGCAACCCTGTCTGGTGCCCCTGGATAGGGGAAACGGCAAGGAGAGTGAATTATTTGTACTTATACGGGCTGTGGGATTGTGGTATAGCATCTGGACCCAGCTGATAAAACGAGGGCCAAACCTGAATTTGCGAAGGACCACCCAGAGGTAGCGCCACTCAACTGAGTCAAAGGCCTTTTCGGCGTCTAAGGAGGCGACTACCTCCGGGCCATCCCCGCTCGCCCTAGAGAGATGTGTAAGGAGGCGTCAGATGTTTATGTCGGTCCCTCTGCCTGGCATAAATCCAGACTGGTCCGCGTGCACCAATGCCATAATCACAGTGTTCAATCGGCCGGCCAACACCTTAGCCAACAGCTTGGCGTCCACATTGAGGAGGGAGATTGGGTGATACGAAGAACACTGTTCAGGGGGCTTACCAGGTTTAAGGATGACCACTATAACTGCCTCAGCCATTGTCGGGGGTAATGAGTTCCTTTCCATGGCTTTTTGCAGTACTAGTCTAAACGGTGGTAATATTTCCTCTGCATATGTTTTAAAGAATTCGGCAGGTATCCCATCCGGGCCTGGCATTTTGCTATTTTGCAAGGAGGCTGCTGCCCTCTGTAACACCTCTAATAGGATAGGACCGTCTAAAGCTTCTCTAAATGTGGATGTCAGGCAAGGGAGCTCCACCCCGTCGAGGTATGTCGTCAGTTCTTTGTCCGTGCACTCCATTCGAGAACCATAGAGCTCCCGATAGAATGATGCAAATCTGTCATTGATGGAAGAGTACATGTTTTACATTTTGCTATAATAAATATCTCAATTTTTTTTTTAAATAAATAATTTTTTCCTCAGTTTAGGCCGATATGTATTCTCCTACATATTTTTGGTAAAAAAAATTCGCAATAAGCGTATATTGATTGGTTTGCGCAAAAGTTATAGCGTCTACAAAATAGGGGATAGATTTATGGCACTTTTATTATTACTTATTTTTTTACTAGTAATGGCGGTGATCTGCGATTTTTATCAGGACTGCGATATTGCGGTGGAAAAATTGGACACTTTTGACACATTTTTGAGACCATTGACAATTATACAGCGATCAGTGCTATAAAAATGCACTGATTACTGTATAAATGTCACTGGCAGGGAAGGGGTTAACACTAGGGGGCGATCAAGGGGTTAACTGTGTTCCCTAGGTGTGTTCTAACTGTAGGGGGGATGAGACTGACTAGGGGAGGAGAGAGATCAGTGTTCATACTTAGGATGACAGTAGTATGACACACAATCGTGTCATACATAGTATGACACACAATCTCTCTCCTCTCCCCCGAGGGAACCGGGATTTGTGTGTTTACGAGTGATCGCCGGGGCCCAGTGGTCGTTGCACCCGCTGGGCACTCGCAAACGCCTCCGATGGCATGCGTGTCTCCTACAGCGTCTGAAAGGGCTGACGTCCAATTACGGCGGATTGCTCAGGGAGCCAACCTGCCTCAGTAAAACTGCCTGTCAGTGCTCAGACCATACGCTGCACACTGCATCAAAGTGGTCTGCATGGCTGTCGTCCCAGAAGGAAGCCTTTTCTAAAGATGATGCACAAGAAAGCCTGAAAACAGTTTGCTGAAGACAAGCAGACTATGGACATGGATTACTGGAACCAAGTCCTGTGGTCTGATGAGACCAAGAAAAACTTATTTTGTTCAGATGGTGTCAAGCAAGTGTGGCGGCCACCAGGTGAGGAGTACAAAGACAATTGTGTCTTGCCTACAGTCAAGCATGGTGGTGGGAGTGTTATGGTCTGGGGCTGCATGAGTGCTCCCGGCACTAGGGAGCTACAATTCATTGAGGGAACTATGAATGCCAACATGTACTGTGACATACTGAAGCAGAGCATGATCCCCTCCCTTCGGAGACTGGGCCGCAGAGCAGTATTCCAACATTTTGACCCCAAACAAACCTCCATCACGACCACTGCCCTGCCAAAGAAGCTGAGGGTAAAGGTGATGGACTGGCCAAGCATGCCTCCAGACCTAAACCCTATTGAGCATCTGTGGGGCATCCTCAAATGGAAGGTGGAGGAGCACAAGGTCTCTAACATCCACGAGCTCCATGATGTCATCATAGAGGAGTGGAAGAGGACTCCAGTGGCAATCTGTGAAGCTCTGGTGAACTCCATGCCCAAGAGGGTTAACGCAGTGCTGGAAAATAATTATGGCCACAAAAAATATTGACACTTTGGTCCCAATTTGGACATTTTCACTTAGGGGTGTACTCACTTTTTTCGTCAGCGGTTTAGACATTAATGACTGTGTGTTGAGTTATTTTGAGGGGACAGCAAATTGACACTGTTATACAAGCTGTACACTCACTACTTTACATTGTAGCAAAGTGTCATTTCTTCAGTGTTGTCACATGAAAAGATAAAATAAAATGTGAGGGGTGTACTCACTTTTGTGAGATACTGTATAAGAAGAAAATACAACAGTAGTTCAAATGAATTATGAGTTTATGAGCTCCAAAAATATTACACAGGATCAGCTAGAAATTGCTGCCAAGACACTGCCCCTCTACCCACATAATAGTCCATGTATTTCTTCCGTAAATCATGGGCAATTTGGGAGGGAAAGCCAACACAGGCATTTTCGATAGCCTTCACGAAAATGCCTGTGACGGACGAGATGCAGACTCTCCAGCTGGGCCATGCACTGCAGGGTCCATGTCACTTGGCAGGGAGGCTGGGTAGCTGGTAGGATGCAGCAGCACAGGACCACATGATTGATTTTGTAGAGTGCCAGGTTGATGGGAGTCAAAAACAGCCGGAATCGATTGGATACAATGCCAAAGGCGTTTTCAACCACCCTTCTGGCACGAGAGAGTCTGTAATTAAAGATTCTCTGCTCGGGGCGAGGTTCCTCATGGGAAACGGCTTCATCAGAGCAAACACCTCATCTGCCATGAAGACAAAATTGAGGCCCTCCACATTCTCATCAGCAGGTGGCAAGTTTAGGATGCCATTCTGGAGCCGCCTGAAAAACTCTGTCTGGATGATCACTCCTCTATCAGAGTTGCGGCTGTTCTTCTCAACGTCCAAATACATAAACTCATAGTTGACCGACACAACAGCTAGTTGAATCATGCTGCAAAAGCCCTTATAATTAAAGTAATAGGAGCCAGAGTTGGCTGGTGGTACAATCCCATCAATAGCACCACAGCTGGGAAAATCCCATTGGTGATGAAACTGGGCTGCAACGTGCTGCCATTGCTCTGGGTTGGAAGGAATCTGTGGATGACAAAAATAAAATATACATCACTACTTCTTAACATAACATTGCAATCAGATTTGACACAAACATGCTTAGCCAACATAAGGATGCACTTAAAAGAGTATTTAAAGATAAAAGTGGAAGGGTCAACTTATCTGATCTCTCCCCCCCCCCCCCCCGGTGACCCATTAGACAACTTTTAGGGGGGGTAACGGGTAGATGTTTTGGACGGGTAACCCTCTCCATTTCAATGAGAGCTATTTGCAGAAATAATCAGTGATACTTTGGCCAGCACCTCCTTACTTACACTATTGCCAAATTGCAAAACATTTTGATTTAACCGATCAATATTATAGTAGAGAAAACTAAGAAGTTTCAATTTGTAGGTAATCATGCAGGCACTTGCACTACATGGTTTGGGTAATTTCTAATGACATTTGACCCCAAAAGAGGGATAGTGTATATGGGTTTTTAAAAGTCAGCAGATAGAGTATTTGGATCAGTTGACTTAGAATTTTTGGGGGGGAGGGAGGGTTCAAAATGAGTTGGCCATAATAATAAGGTCTCTAGTACTCTGCCCGATTTGGAGCACACAAATAACATTTGAACACATTTTAGG
Organism: Lithobates clamitans; assembly: GCA_037952925.1. Lineage (NCBI taxonomy): Eukaryota > Metazoa > Chordata > Amphibia > Anura > Ranidae > Lithobates > Lithobates clamitans. The sequence continues at coordinate 4,359,170 of JBBGZY010000942.1, forward strand.
GGTTGTTCAGGGTAAGCCCCAAAATGTAGCTGACAAAAAACATTTTTAAGTTACCAGCCTAGGTGTGTATGGGCCCAGGATAGCATGCTCGGGAGGTTATTGTAGGAAAATATGCATGTAGGCTAAAAAAAGGAGCTGAGCTGGAAAACCTTACAGAATGCATGAGGACAAAGAGGACATTCACAGCATATTAAAATATTGATAATCATGTAATCATAACATTAAATAAAAACATTAGCAAACAGAAATACATAGAATGTGATCTTAAAGAAAAAAACCTACCCTAATATAGTCCTTATGCAGCACTTGAATGATGGGCGAGCAGGTCTCTGGAATAATGAGTCCCAGAGCCTGGGGGAAGATCCCAGTAGTAAATTTAAGATCCTGGAGGCTTCTCCCCGTCGCCAAGTACCCCAAGGTGGCTATGAGCCTTTGCTCAGGAGTGATGGAAAGCCTTATACATGTGTCCTGCTTCTTAATATAGGGAGTCACCAATGCCAAGAGGTGGTGAAAGCAGGGATCCGTCATACGGAAATAATTCCAAAAATCATCCGGATTCTGTATCACTATATGGAGCTCCAGCAGCAAAGGCATATGGCATAATTGCTCCCGATTGAGCAACCAATTTTTGGTCCAAGAACTCCTCTTCCTCCTGTTCCTGGAAAGGACTTGGGTCAAAGCAGTGACTCCTAGCCCAATAACCACATGTTCTCTCCTCTTATTGTGCAACATGGCTGGTTGACGAACGAACACTCAGGAAGGTCTGAAAAGCGCAAATCAACACTCACCAAATTTCTACTAACACGAAATTAGCAAAAGGAGCCCAAAGGGTGGCGCTTGAGAAATTAACTTCCTCCTTATACTCTCGTAGTACATCACTACATTCGTGTTTGTCAAGCGACAATTTGTGTATCGTTAGTATGCTAGACAAAAATCAGATGCTCGGTCGTTCAACAATCAAACCGTGTGTACAAGGCTAAAGGCCTGTACACACAGTCAGAAAATCTGAAGATAAATTTCGTCCGATGAACAATCTGCTGATTTTCTCATCGTTAGTATGCTGCTTTTGACAGCCGATTACGAATTTTCGGCAGACAAAAACTGGATGTGCAGGCTTGAAAATTTTTGTCTGATGTGACCACAACGTCCAATTTTCTTTTCATTAGTATGGTGTTCTGACAAAGAAAAATCTGAAGAGCAAGACTAGGCATGCTCGAAATGAAAGAATGCATATAAAACAATTCAACACATTACGTCACTTCTGACGTTGAATTCTGTCGTCAGAAAATTTTCTGATGGTGAGTAGGGATGAGCCGAACACCCCCCTGTTCGGTTCGCACCAGAACCTGTGAACGGACCGAAAATTTGCACGAACGTTAGAACCCCATTGACGTCTATGGGACTCGAATGTTCGAAATCAAAAGTGCTCATTTTAAAGGATAATTTGCATGGTATTGTCCTAAAAAGGGTTTGGGGACCCGGGTCCTGCCCCAGGGGACATGTATCAATGCAAAAAAAAACTTTAAAAAATGGCAGTTTTTTCGGGAGCAGTGATTTTAATGATGCTTAAAGTAAAAAAAGAAAAGTGAAATATTCCTTTAAATATCGTACCTGGGGGGTGTCTATAGTATGCCTGTAAAGTGGCGCATGTTTCCCGTGCTTAGAACAGTCCCTGCACAAAATGTCATTTTTAAAGGAAAAAATGTCATTTAAAACTGCTTGCGGGTTTAATGTAATGTCGGGTCCTGGCAATATGGATAAAAATCAGTGAGACAAATGGCATGGGTACCCCCCAGTCCATTACCAGGCCCTTTGGGTCTTGTATGGATATTAAGGGGAACCCCGCACCCAAATTAAAAAAAGAAAAGGTGTGGGGCCACCAGGCCCTATATACTCTGAACAGCAGTATACAGGCGGTGCAAACAAGACAGGGACTGTAGGTTTGTTATTAAGTAGAATCTGTTTGTAATTTTGAACGGGTACATTTTTAACGTGTTTAGCTCCAGCCAAAAAATCTTTTTTAAGCTTTTTGGAGTATATAGGGAAGGGTTATCACCCCTGTGACATTTGTTTTGCTGTCTGTGCTCCTCTTCAGAAGATTTCACCTCACTTTTTGTCCCAATGACAAATGTTTTTTGAAAATTTGGGTTTTTTTGTGAAACAAGGATTGGTGATAAAGCATCAGTGGAAAGGAGAAATGTTTTTCCCATATTAACTCTTACAGGAGAGAATTTCCCTTCCTAGGGGTAGATTTCACCTCACTTCCTGTTGTCTCCTTCCGTTTGCAAGTAGGAGTCGTTTGTAAGTTGGATGTTTGAAAGTAGGGGCCTGCCCTATATACTCAGCAGAAATTTGGGCCTTAGGTGTTGTTGTGGCCACAACTGTGAAATATTAGATCAAGAATTGTAATTACATGCCCCTGTTGAACAGGGGCTGAAAAATTGGGCCTTAGGCACTGGTGCTGGTGCCACAACACTGCAACCTCTCACAGATACTCTAGTTGGAACGCAGGAACGAGCCCTGCTGCAAAGTATTGCATCAAAAATTGTAATTACATGCCCCTGTTAAACAGGGGCTGAAAAATTGGGCCTTAGGCACTGGTGACGGCGCCCAGAACCAAAAAAGTTCTTACAAGCTATCAGTGTGATCATTGAGGAGGAAGAGGATAATTACTCAGGATAGTCACTCAGCATCAGCATAGGCAGTCTTTGAAGGGATCTGAGATTTCAAAAAAAATTATTCGGTTACATCAGCATCACGTGCTTGGTAGCTGGTGGTGATCCAAGACTGATTCATTTTTATGAAGGTCAGTCGGTCGACCGAGTCGGGGGACAGACGCACCCTGTGATCGGTTACAAAGCTTCCAGCAGCACTGAATGTGCGTTCTGAAAGAACGCAGGATGCAGGACAGGCCAGTAGCTCAATTGCATACTGTGCAAGCTCTGGCCAGTGATCCATCCTCAAGACCCAGTAACCCAGAGGATTTTCGGTGGGAAAGGTGTCCAAGTCAGATCTTGCCCCTAGGTATTCCTGCACCATGTAAAACAGACGCTGGTGATGGTTGCTGGAACCGATCATACCTTGGGGCTGCGGACTAAAAAATTGTCTGAACGCATCGGTCAGAAGGCCACCTTCTCCACCGCTCCTTCTTTGACTGACCGAAGCCTCAGCAACACGTTGTCCAGAAACAGGAGTTTGTAACCTCCCAGTCTCTGGGAACGCGTTGCACAAACCTTTCTGCAAGGCCTCCTGAAGATGTTTCATCTTCTGCTCCCTCTGCGACGGCAAGATAAGGTCTGCAACCTTACTTTTGTAACGTGGATCAGAGAGGGTTGCCAGCCAGTATTGGTCCTTCTCCTTGATACCAAGAATACGAGGATCCTTACGCAGCCTTTGCAGGATCAGGGAGGCAATGCAGCGTAGGTTTGCTGAGGCATTCGGTCCAGAGTCCTCTGGGTCACTAAGGATGATATAGTCAGCAGCCACCTCCTTCCAGCCACGTACAAGTCCATGTGTTTCTTGGGACTGATTCCTTAAAGACTGCTGCTGATGCTGAGTGCCAGGCTCCACCTCCATACTGACATAATCCTCCCCCTCCTCATCCATTTTTTGTTTGGTCGGTGGCCACGCAGGAACACTGTCTGGATAAAGGGGGCCTTGAGAGCTAAGGATGTCCTCCTCTTCCTGCCTCTGTTTTGCCTCAAGTGCCCTGTCCATTATTCCACGCAGCGTGTGCTCCAACAGGTGGACAAATATCAAAGAGAGTAACTAGCTCTCCTAGGTTCATAACAAGGGGCCGTGCCACATCCAAAAAGACTTATTTGAAGAAAAAAAAGGGGTTCCCCTAAGTGGATTTTTCCGGCACTTGCACAACAAATGTATAGAGTGGAAGAGTACAAAATATTACAACAGTATTTTATTTAAAAGATTCTCATGTGTTAAAAACATTACAAACATTACAAACAACGAAAACATATTGTATGATGAACACAGTTCAGAACATTTTTTTTAGTTGTGTTCCACTAGATGATGACACTTGTAGGGTGGGACTCTTTTCAATCCCTACGCGTTTCGGAGTACATTGTATTTCAATCCTTCATCAGGGGCATAATTGAAAAGAGGAATTCATCTAAATTAATTAAGAGAGCATAATAGGTAAATTGCCATATGAGTCTATACGCAAGTATACTATTTATAGGTTAAATGATCCATTGATCACCTACCTGTTGTGTTTTCGTTGCTTTCTTTAGAACAAATAAAAACAAAAGGGTGAAGCAAGAGATGCTTGGAAGTAGAATAGCAGTTAAGTATAATTTGCATATGCGAAATGCTGTTCTCTGGATAGTCTACCACTGTACAGTAGTTCCCCACCTAAGGGTGTATAGACATTTCACCTACCCTGCCCCTCCCGGATGCGTGCTGGCCAAGGCGGTATACTGGAGCAAAGAAGGACAATCCTATAGATGGAATAGAAATCATTTGTATAAATGAAAATTCTATTGGGTATTGATATTGTTCATAAAAATACTTCATAGGTAAAAAAAATACACTACAGAAACCCTTGGTGTGCATGATTGATTGTATTCGTAAAACATAGAGTCTCTTCTAGAGTCTGCTTATCATAGTTTCTGGGCGATTTTAATATCTCATTATAGATAGACATGCACAAGAAAGGTTCCTTATTAGTTAAATACATCAAGTGATGCAACCTCCCATGGTGTTGGTTAATATAAATTATTTCAAGATGATGATAGTGACAGTATGGTATTGTCATGTGTTAAACTTAAAAAATAAAATATATATGATATTGTGTATTAATAAGGAGTGTGGATAGAGAGTCCTGAGCATGCTGTCAGGATAGCTCTAACATTATATTGGTAATATATAACTATAACACACTTAAAAACATGTCTCATTTGTAAATAGACATGCATAACACAGGCTCTTTAGGAGTTGTATACATCGATTGATGTATCCTCCCATAATGTTAGTTAATATAAATTGTTTCAACATAGTGATACTAACGGTGTGATACCGTCATGTGCTGAGCTTGAAAGGCAGAATATATATGATATTGTATGATAGTAAGGAATGAAAAAAGGGAGTCCCGAACATATTGTCAGGGTAACTCTGATATTGTATTGGTAGTGTATAGCTATATCACATTTAACAACATAAATAATATTGTGATTTCAAGGACAGCAGAGACATGACAGAAAGCAAAGACATCTTTGCACAGGTAGTAACAGGTTTGAGGGGCACATAAGTTCAAGTTTTTTGAGAAAAAATAAAAGGATAAATCAGTACCTACAGTTAGCAAATGTTTGTGCCTGTCCAGCCACGCATCCCAGCATCCGGCGGGTACGACGCCTGAGCTGGGAATGAGTGAAGCCGGTCTGTATATAGGATGAGTTTGTAATGTTTGTAATGTTTTTAACACATGAGAATCTTTAAATAAAATACTGTTGTACTCTTTATATGATTTTGTACTCTTCCACTCTATACATTTGTTGTGCAAGTGCCGGAAAAATCCACTTAGGGGAACCGCTTTTTTTTTTTTCTTCAACAGGTGGACAAGGGGGACAGTGTCACTGATGCATGCACTGTCACTGCTCACCATCCTCGTGGCCTCCTCAAATGGTGACAGGACAGTGCATGCATCCCTGATCATGGCCCACTGGCGTGGGGAAAAAAAAACAAGCTCCCCTGACCCTGTCCTGGTGCCATAGTCACACATGTACTCATTGATGGCCCTCTGCTGCGTGTGCAGCTGCTGCAGCATGGCCAACGTTGAGTTCCACATGGTGAGCATGTCACAGATTAGTCGGTTCTTGGGCAGGTTAAACTCCTCTTGGAGGTCCGCCAGCCGAGCACTGGCATTATATGACCGGCGGAAATGCACACAGACTTTCCTGGCCTGCCTCAGGACATCCTGTAAGCCCGGGTACCTGCCCAAGAACCGCTGCACCACCAAGTTAAGGACTTGAGCCAAACATGGCACATGGGTCATTTGTCCCTGTCGGAGGGCAGAGAGGAGGTTGGTGCCATTGTCGCAAACCACCATTCCTGCCTTAAGTTGGCGTGGCATGAACCACCTCTGAACCTGCCCCTGCAGAGCTGACAGAACCTCTGCCCCAGTGTGGCTCCTGTCCCCCAAGCACACCAGCTCAAGCACCGCATGGCATCTTTTGGCCTGCGTACATGCGTAGCCCCTTGAACGCCTACGGAGCACCGCTGGTTCCAAGGACAAAGCACAGGAAGAGGCCATGGAGGAAGAAGAAAAGGAGGGGGTGGAGGAGAGAGGTGTGTCATAATCATTAGTAGTGGCATTTTGGAGGCGTGGTGGCGGAACAACCTCCAACACTACTGCACCTTGTCCTGCATCCTTCCCAGCTGCCAGCAGAGTCACCTAATGCGCCGTGAAACTTAGGTAACGTCCCTGTCCGTGCCTGCTGGACCATGAGTCAGTGGTAATATGCACCTTACCGCCGACCGACCTGTCCAGCGAGGCATGGACATTGCCTTCCACATGCCGGTAGAGAGCTGGAATCGCCTTCCGTGAGAAAAAGTGGCGTTTGGGTACCTGCCACTGAGGAACCGCACATTCCACAAACTCACGGAGGGGGGGCAGAGTCTACCAACTGAAAAGGCAGCAGTTGAAGTGCTAGCAATTTTGCCAAGCTAGCATTTAACGGCTGGGCATGTTGATGGCTGGGAGCAAACTTCTTTCGGCGGTGCAGCAGCTGGGGCAGGGAAATTTGCCTGGTACAATCTGACGTCGGTGTACCGAAAGCAGATTGCCCACAAGTACTTGGCTGTGACACACCTAATTCTACACCTTTATTCCTCTCAGTGCAGGTCTCAGAGAGGACTGAAGGTATAGTGGGGTTGGAGATCTCAGCTGATGAGGAGCAAGGAGAGGTCCACTTTGTTCTTTGGTATGGGTCTTTTAGATAAGCCTGCCCAAGAACTGCATGGCAGGTCAAAATATGTCTGGTCAAGCATGTGGTACCCAAGAGGGAGATGTTTTGGCCACGTGAGATACACTTGAGACATATGTTGCAAATAGCAGCGGTGCGATCTGATGCACTCATCTCAAAAAAGGCCCACACCAAAGAACTTTTTGAATAACGCACAGAGACTGCAGCGGCCTGCACATGCGGAGCTTTGGGGTGTGATGCAGTCAGTGTGCTGCCCTTAGGCTGGCCCCTGGAGGGAATCCTGCCTCGTTGGTGATGTGCCACCTCCTCCTCCTCCTCTCTCCTATCAGGCACCCACGTTGAGTCAGTGACCTCATCATCCCCTCCCTCCTCATCACTGGAGCAAACCTGGCAGTATGCTGCAGAAGGGGGAGCATGACTGCCAGATTGCTGTCCTTCTTGGGCACCCCCTCTGTCCGTGCTCACGTTACTGCCTTCATCTAGCTCAGTATCATCATCAGAGCCTTCCAACATGACATTGAGCCGAGGAAAGAGGCCGCTGCTTTGCCAGACAAAGTACCCTGAGCATGGATGAGAGAGGATGAGGAGGATGAGGACGGCTTGGTCATCCACTCGACCAAGTCTTCCGCATGTTGCGGCTCAACACAGCCAGCTGCCGAAAAAAAGGCCAAGCGTGTCCCATAGCCACATGTTGATGAGGATGCACCGTCTCCACGACCAGCACTAGACACAGAGCCTGCCTGCCCTCTTTTATTGGCTTGTGACTGTCTGCCTCTCCTTGTTGGCTTTCCAGACATACTAATGGCCTGTAGCTGCACTAAGCTGGGATATATATATATATATATATATATATGTACTGATACTGCAGCTGGCAAAATCAACTGCCTGCCTGTAGTATGAGAACACAACCAACCTTCTACAGGTAGCTTTAGCTGAACACTGTGCAGAGAACGCAAAAAACTAACTTGTAGTTTTAGCTGAACACTGTGAGCAGGACGCACTACACTAACTTGTAGCTTTAGATGAACACCGTGCAGAGGTCTCACTACACTAACTTGTAGTTTTAGCTGAACACTGTGAGCAGGACGCACTACACTAACTTGTAGCTTTAGCTGAACACTGTGCAGAGGTCTCACTACACTAACTTGTAGTTTTAGCTGAACACTGTGAGCAGGACTCACTACACTAACTTGTAGCTTTAGCTGAACACTGTGCAGAGGTCTCACTACACTAACTTGTAGTTTTAGCTGAACACTGTGAGCAGTACGCACTACACTAACTGTAAATAGTCTAGCTGCCTGACTGTGGCACTAATAGGATCAAAAGAACACCAGCAATTTTCTTCAGGTAGCTGTAAATACTGTAACAAGACAAGCCTGCCTGTCAGTAGGAAGATAACAGGAACGGATCTAGCTAAACTGAATACAGTGTATATATATATATGCAACACCTGGGATGCATATATATACACAATACACCATAAGTGCAGCTAACTCACTGACTGTCCTGTCTAATCTAGCTAACTCAAATGAAATGACAGTGTCTCTCTGTCTATCTCTCAGCACGCCGGAACACACTACACAGGGCCGATGTGCAGGCGGCCTTATATAGTGTGGGGCGTGTTCTAAACACCCGAGCCATAATTGGCCAAAGCCACCCTGGCTTTGGCCAATTACAGCTCTCTCTACCGATGGTGCTGTGATTGGCCAAGCATACGGGTCATAGTGCGTGCTTGGCCAATCGTCAGCCAGCAATGCACTGCGATGCCGCAGTGAATTATGGGCCGTGACGCGCCACACGAATTTGGTGCGAACGGCCCATATCGTTCACAATTCGGCGAACAATCGAACAGCCGATGTTCGAGTCGAACCCATGTTCAACGAAGCTCATCCCTAATGGTGAGTACCCTCCTCACTTTTGATTTGAGACTAGCATCAAACAAAAAAACTGACTAAAATTCGTCCAATAATCTGACCGTGTGTACGAGGCTTCAATGTCTACACTGAACATCTAGTCTACACTAAATGCAGAGTATATATATATATATATATATATATATATATATATATAGTTGTGCTCATAAGTTTACATAATCTGGCAGGATTTATGATTTCTTGGCCATTTTTCAGAGAATATGAATGATAACACAAAAACTTTTCTTTTACTCATGGTTAGTGTTTGACTGAAGCCATTTATTATCAATCAACTGTGTTTACTCTTTTTAAATCATAATGACAGCATAAACTACCAAAATGACTCAGATCAAAAGTTTACATACCCTGGTGATTTTGGCTGATAACATGCACACAAGTTGACACAAAGGGGTTTGAATGGCTATTAAAGGTAACCATCCTCACCTGTGATCTGTTTGCTTGTAATTAGTGTGTGTGTATAAAAGGTCAATGAGTTTCTGGACTCCTGACAGACCCTTGCATCTTTCATCCAGTGCTGCACTGACCTTTCTGGATTCTGAGTCATGGGGAAAGCAAAAGAATTGTCAAAGGATCTGCGGGAAAAGGTAGTTGAACTGCATAAAACAGGACAGGGATATAAAAAGATATCCAAGGAATTGAGAATGCCAATTAGCAGTGTTCAAACTCTAATCAAGAAGTGGAAAATGAGGGGTTCTGTTGAAACCAAACCACAATCGGATAGACCAAAACTGCCAGGAAAATTGTTTGGGATGCAAAGAAAAACCCACAAATAACTTCAGGTGAAATACAGGACTCTCTGAAAACATGTGGGGTGGCTGTTTCAAGATGCCCAATAAGAAGGCACTTGAAGAAAGATGGGCTGCATGGTCAAGTCGCCAGAAGAAAGCCATTACTACGCAAATGCCACAAAGTATCCCACTAACAAGCCTCAAACCTTCTGGCACAAAGTCATTTGGAGTGATGAGACCAAAATTGAGCTTTTTGGCCACAACCATAAACGCTTCTGTAGCAATAACTCTCTGTGAAGCTGCTGGTTTAAAGCGGGCTGTTACCTTCACTCTAGCTACCTTTGTTCCACCGGCACCGGGTCTAGGGTCCCGTTGAGTTTACCTCTGGACGATGTAGGCATCAAACACTTGAGTATGTTTTCCAATGCTTTATTGAACAAGTAATAAAGGAAGTAGCAGGAAAGAGGCAGAAGGAAAGCTGCAGGGAAGCTCAAATACCTTTCTTTAGTATTCTTCAGAATATTATATGGAATTGAACACTTGTAGTTGGTTGTACTCCCCTTGTGGGATTCAAACTTTGCCCGCCTGGATAGACCTCTCTCACTGGTCTAGCAGCCAGTACGCAGCACGAATAAAAGTCTCTGCCACAGACTTGTTTGGAATAAAACCCGTACGATCCTCTGCCACAGGATGTATTGGTTTAGGATGAATGTCAGACACAGTACTTGAACCTTTAAGCCAACCCGGCAGTACTATGCAGTAAGATTACTTCAGGATACGTCCTCCAACTGAGTCACCAGGCCCCTCTCCAGACCAGCACTCTGCATGATCCTTCCATGATGGGTCCTCCCCTGGGATCTCCTCAGTTGTCCAGCTTCTTCACTCAGGATAGACAGCTCAGGACCGTTCCTCTGCTGCTGTGGTAGGCCCCAGACAGGCTTGTGGGCCCACCCAGATGCTGCAGCGACGTGGGCCTCCGGAACGGAGGACCACACGGTGATATACCTATTGCATACCTGACGGCCAGGAGGGCCAGCAGGTGGCTGAAAACGAACCCCTAAACATGGCGTCTGTCCCCTAAATACCCTCTCCCAGAATGCAACTCGGAGGACCACCTCCACCGAGTTGTCTCCAGGACAGAGGAGCACTCATACGCTACAACACGTTGCCTTCCCAACACCAGCCCATGGGGACAACGACACCCACCGGCGCAGTGTGGAACTACACGCAACTCAGCCAAGCTGGAACAGAGGCAAACCTAACTTCACCTAACAAGTAACCCACTAGATTTACCTATCAGCAGTAGACTAAAAATCTACCAGCGCTACACTTCATTTGGAGAGGAGTCAACAAGGCCTATGATGAAAGTTACACCATTTCTACTGTGAAACACAAAGGTGGATCGCTGATGTTTTGGGGATGTGTGAGCTACAAAGGCACAGGAAATTTGGTCAAAATTGATGGCAAGATGAATGCAGTATGTTATCAAAAAATACTAGAGGAACATTTGCATTCATCAGCCAGGAAGCTGCACATGGGACGTACTTGGACATTACAACATAGTTACATAGTTACATAGTAGGTGAGGTTGAAAAAAGACACAAGTCCATCAAGTCCAAGCTATGTGTGTGATTATATGTCAGTATTACATTGTATATCCTTGTATGTTGTGGTCGTTCAGGTGCTTATCTAATAGTTTTTTGAAACTATTGATACTCCCTGCTGAAACCACCTCCTGTGGAAGAAAATTCCACATCCTTGCCGCTCTTACAGTAAGAACCCTCTATGCAGTTTAAGGTTAAATCTCTTACTAGCAGGTAATGGTTGGGGGTATGATAAAATGAATTAAATTTAAATAAAAAATATAATAAATGAAAAAAATATATAGAAAATGTTAAATATATATATTACTCCCCTTAATGGGAAAAAACCTTGGGAGAAAAGAGGAATGATTCACAGCACTCCTGTTGGTAAGTGTTGCCAATAGGCATCAATTAAGTGAAACCAGATAAATTAAACCAAATGCTGCATATACAGTGTGGTCTTTGCACTAAATTGCAAAACTAGGTGTGTAATCCTTGGTGTGGAAAACCAGTGTATGTAAATGATCGTATAGATAAAGGAAGAACTAATACAAATAAAACACTATATACAATTGCTATGTATACTGAAACAATCTGAAGTGTAATTACTGTTAGGAAAATAGCTGACAGATTCCCTGTGTATACAATACTACAATGACCATTTCATGGTGCAAAATATAAATCAATAAAGTGCTAATACAAAAAAAAAAAAGCATCAGATAACTGAAAAAACTATAAACTGTAAAGTGCTCTTGTGCCAGTGAAAGAATCCGTTTTCTAATCTGGTGGACTTTTCAGTGAGTAAACACACCGTGCGTGCCTTATTCGTGCTCCTATTGCGGCTGCACTCACCAGATCCTTCTCCCTCTCCTGGGGTCATAAAAATCCACAGTATGTGCCACTGTGTAGCAATGTAGGATAAAAACCGTCCTTAGTGCTGGTTATGAGGAGATTCCATTATATATTGAACATCATGAAAGAGAGAGAGGGTGCCCAAACCTCTTTAAGGTTAAATCTCATTTCTTCTAATTTTAATGAGTGGCCATGTGTCTTATTAAACTCCCTTCCGTGGAAAAGTTTTATTCCTATTGTGGGGTCACCAGTGTGGTATTTGTAAATTGAAATCATATCCCCTCTCAAGCGTCACTTCTTCAGAGAGCATAGGTTCAGTGCTCCCAACCTTTCTTCATAACTAATATCCTCCAGTCTCTTTATTAGCTTTGTTGCCCTTCTATGAACATAACATTGCCTTTTATCTCTTGAGTTAATCCCCTTTTTAATGCATGCCAATATTCTGTTTGCTTTGTTAGCAGCAGCTTGGCATTGCATACCATTACTGAGCCTGTCATCTATAAGGCCCCCAGGTCCTTTTCCATCCTCGATTCCCTCAGAGGTTCTCCCCTCAGTGAGTAGATTGCATTCATATTTTTGCCACCCAAATGCATTATTTTACATTTTTCCACATTAAACCTCATTTGCCATGTAGTTGCCCACCCCATTAATTTGTTCAGATCTTCTTGCAAGGTTTCCACATCCTGCGGAAAAGTTATTGCCCTGCTTAGCTTAGTATCGTCAAATAGTGAGATTGAACTGTTTACCCCATCCTCCAGGTCGTTTATGAATAAATTAAATAGGATTGGTACCAGCACAGAATCCTGGGGGACCCCACTTTCCACCCCTGACCATTCTGAGTACTCCCTATTTATCACTACCCTCTGAACTCGCCTTTGTAGCCAGTTTTCTGTCCGGGTACTCACCCTATGGTCCATGCCAATGGACCTTACTTTGTACAGTAAACGTTTATAAGGAACTGTGTCAAATGCTTTTGCAAAATCCAGATACACCATGTCTATGGGCCTTCCTTTATCTAGATGGCAGCTCACCTCCTCATAGAAGGTTAATAGATTGGTTTGGCAAGAACTTCTTCATGAATCCATGCTGATTACTGCTAATGATACCGCTTTCATTACTAAAATTTTGTATATAGTCCCTTATCATCCCCTCCAGGAGCTTGCATACTATTGATGTTAGGCTAACTGGTCTGTAATTCCCAGGGATTTATTTTGTCCCTTTTTTAAATATTGGTGCTACATCGACTTTTCTCCAATCAGCTGGTACCATTCCTGTTAGTAGACTGTCAGTAAAAATTAGGAACAATGGTCTGGCAATTACTTGGCTGAGTTCCCTAAGGACCCTCGGGTGCAAGCCATCCGGTGACTTATTAATGTTAAATTTTCCAAGTCTATCTCTAATTCTGTCCTCTTTTAGCCATGAGGTTGCTTCCTGTGATGACAATGATCCAAAACACAAGCCCAAGTCATAGATACATAGTTACATAGTAGGTTAGGTTGAAAAAAGACCAAGTCCAAGCTATGTGTGTGATTATATGTCAGTATTACATTGTATATCCCTGTATTTTGTGGTCGTTCAGGTGCTTATCTAATAGTGTTTTGAAACTATCGATGCTTCCCGCTGAGACCACCACCTGTGGAAGGGAATTCCTTGCCGCTCTTAAAATAAAACACCCTCTACGTAGTTTAAGCTTAAACCTCTTTTCTTCTAATTTTAATGAGTGGCCACGTGTCTTGTTAAACTCCCTTCCGCAAAAAAGTTTTATCCTTATTGTGGGGTCACCAGTACGGTATTTGTGAACTGAAATCATATCCCCTCTCAAGCGTCTCTTCTTCAGAGAGAATAAGTTCAGTGCTCGCAACCTTTCCTCATAACTAATATCCTTGAGATCCTTTATTAGCTTTGTTGCCCTTCTTTGTACTCGCTCGATTTCCAGTATATCCTTCCTGAGGACTGGTGCCCAGAAATGGACAGCATACTCTAGGTGCAGCCGCACCAGAGTCTTGTAGAGTGGGAGAATTATCGTTTTGTCTCTGGAGTTAATCCCCTTTTTAAAGTCGACCTGTCATTGGCTACAGCAGAATAAAGTGAAGTTTCTGGAGTTCCTATCTCAGTATCCTGACCTCAATATAATTGAACCACTCCGGGGTGATCTCAAACGTGCAGTTTATGCAAGACAGCCCAAGAATTTATAGGAACTGAAGGCTTTTTGCAAAGAGGAATGGGCAGCTTTACCATCTGAGAAGATAAAGAGCCTCATCCACAAATACCACAAAAGACTTCAAGCTGTCATTGATGTTAAAGGGGGCAAGACACGGTATTAAGAACTGGGGTATGTACACTTTTGATCGGGGTCATTTGGGTAGTTTCTGTTGTCATTGTGATTTAAAAAGAGTAAATACAGTTGATTGATAGTAAATGGCTTCAGCCAAACACTAACCATGAGTGAAAGAAAATTGTTGTGTTATCATTCATATTCTCTGAAAAATGGCCAAGAAATCATAGATTCTGTCAGGGTATGTAAACCTATGAGCACAGCTGTATATATATATATATATATATATATATATATATATATATATATATATATATATATATATATATGTATGTATATATATATATATATATGTATATATATATATATATATATATATATATATATATATATATGTATATATATATTATATTATATATTAAATACACTGCCAATAACTAACTAACCTGCCTTCATACTTCATAATCTAGCTCAATCTATCTCCGTCCACAGTTACACACTAAACACGGCCGCTATGTAAGCAGCCTTATATAGTGTGGGGCGTGGACTTACTTCCCCTGAGCCATGATTGGCCAAAGGCACCCTGCCTTTGGCCAAATATGTCTCTCGCTGCAGATTGTGATTGGCCAAAGCATGCAGGTCAGATGCATGCTTTGGCCAATAATCAGACATCAATACACTGCGATCTCGCAGTGCATTATGGGGCATTCTGCGGCACTCGAATTTGCCACGAACGCCCCACAATATTCGCTGTTCGGCGAACGGGCGAACACCCGATGTTCGACTCGAACATCAAGCTCATCCCTATTTGTCGACTAAATCAGTACATTTTCCCAGATAGCAAGTAATTGTGCTGCAAGTTTGAAAATGACTTGCTAAGCTATTACTAGACTTGCCAAGCTTCACAAGTTTGTTTCACAATTGCAACAAGTCCGGATTGCATGACTCCAGATCAACATTCTTTGCAAACACTCTGTAAATATGCTGCAAGTGGTTCAGTTATGTGGTGTAATAGTTATGCCATCACAGGGGGGCCACTGTGGCTGAATTTTCATCATTGCTCCCTGCTGGGTGTAAGGTTTTTCTTTAATTGGTGCTGGGGCAGCCATAGAATCACTTTGGGAGTGGTGTACAGAGAGGTGAGTGGTAACCATGACATCTGATATGGAGTTCAAGCAGGTAGAAAAACCTGGTGCAAGAAACCTGGTAGTTTCACCACTGTATAGAGGACTACAAAGTCAGCAATACAGTAACATTGCAGAATACCACCAGCTATAGGGTTTTAACCAGGTTTTTTGCACCGCGTCTTTGTGGTTTCTATTTCCACCTCTCGTTAAATACACAAATTTTCTGCTTAATCTTAGCATATAACCAAGGAGGGATAAAACATTCCAAATTGTGCTACACCAATGGGATATTAGGGTTACTCACTCCTTGATTTCTACCTCCCTGAACTTCATATTAGATCTCATGGTTACCACTCCCAAAGTGATTCTGTTGCCACATACACACGACCAGACTTTCTGGGAAACTAGGTCCGACATTCTTCCGCCGGACTACTGCCGGACTTTCTGAACATACGGACTTGCCTACACACAACCGGACTTTCCGGCAGACTAGGTCCACCGGTCTTCCCGACGGACTTTCGCCGGAGTTACGGTGGACTTTCAGAATGAACGGACTTGCCCACACATGGACAAGTTTGTTCATTTTGAACGTGACTCGGGTACGACGGGACTAGAAAAGAAAGTCAATCTCGCCGATTTTAACAGCGAGATTGGCACCTTGCGAGCCCCGTTGCGGGGCATACCAGGCCCTTAGGTCTGGTATGGATTTTAAGGGGAACCCCCTACGCCGAAAAAAACGGCGTGGGGTCCCCCCAAGGTCCAGACCCCGATCTGAGCACGCAGCCCGGCCGGTCAGGAAAGGGGGTGGGGACGAGCGAGCGCCCCCTCTCCTGAACCATACCAGGCCGCATGCCCTCAACATGGGGGGGTGGGTGCTTTGGGGGACGGGGCGCCCTGCAGCACCCCCACCCCAAAGCACCTTGTCCCCATGTTGATGAGGACAAGGGCCTCTTCCCGACAACCCTGGCCGTTGGTTGTTGGGGTCTGCGGGCGGGGGTTTATAGGAATCCAGGAGCCCCCTTTAATAAGAGGGCCCCCAGATCCCGGCCCCCCACCCTATATGAATGAGTATGGGGAACATGGTACCCCTACCCATTCACCTGCGGGAAAAAGTGTCAATAAAAAAAAAACACGCTACACAGGTTTTTAAAGTAATTTATTAGACAGCTCCGGGGGTCTTCTTCCGGCTTTGGGGGTCTCTCCGGTTCTTCTCCGCTGTCTCCGGCCTCTTCTCTCGTTGTTTGACCTCTTCTCCGTGCTCTCCGGGTCTTCTGCCGGGCTCCTATGCTATCTTCTGCTCTTTTGCCACTCTTTTGCTAGAGATGGCCCGGTCTTCTGCCTTCTGCCTTCTTGTCTTCCTCCCTCTTCTCTTCTTGCGATGTTGACACGATGCTCTCTCTGGCTGGAATGCTCTCTGAGCGCTCCGATGTGACTTATATAGGTGGTGACACCGCCCCCTTATGCCGTCACAGTCCCTGGGCATGCTGGGACTGTGACAGCATAAGGGGGCGGGGTCACCGGGTGATGTTGACCACGCCCCCTAAAACATCACAGTCCCAGCATGCCCAGGGACTGTGATGGCATAAGGAGGCGGGGTCACCGCCTATATTAGTCACATCGGAGCGCTTAGAGAGCATTCCATTTAGAGAGAGCGTTGTGTCAACATCGCAAGAAGAGAAGAGGGAGGAAGACAAGAAGGCAGAAGGCAGAAGACCGGGCCACCGCTAGCAAAAGAGCAGAAGATAGCGGAGGAGCCCGGCAGAAGACCCGGAGAGCGCGGAGAAGAGGTCAAACAACGGGAGAAGAGGCCAGAGACAGCGGAGAAGAACCGGAGAGACCCCCAAAGTCGGAAGAAGACCCCCAAAGCCGGAAGAAGACCCCCAAATCCGGAAGAAGACCCCCGGAGCTGTCTAATAAATTACTTTAAAAACCTGTGTAGTGTGTTTTTTTTTTATTGACAATTTTTCCCCGAGGTGAATGGGTAGGGGTACCATGTACCCCATACTCATTCACATAGGGTGGGGGGCTGGCATCTGGGGGCCCTCTTATTAAAGGGTGCTCCCGGATTCCGATAAGCCCCCGCCCGCAGACCCCGACAACCAACGGCCAGGGATGTCGGGAAGAGGCCCTTGTCCTCATCAACATGGGGACAAGGTGCTTTGGGGTCCCCCAAAGCACCCACCCCCCATGTTGAGGGCATGCGGCCTGGTACGGTTCAGGAGGGGGAGGGCCGCTCGCTCACCCTTACCCCCTTTCCTGACCGGCCGGGCTGCATGATTGGAGTTTGGTATGGATTTTGGGGGGACCCCACGCCGATTTTTCGGGGTAGGGGTTCCCCTTAAAATCCATACCAGACCTAAGGACCATGTATGCCCCGCGCTTTCCGCAATAGGAAAATTGTTTTTTCCTATTGCAGCGAGCGCGAGATGCAGTACCCTGCCCTTGCGTCGTATCTGGTCCATCGGACCAGCCTACAGACGAACAGGCTTTCCGTCAGGAACTGAGTCCAGTGGAGTTACGACGGAGAGATTTGAAACATGTTTCATTTCTAGGTCCGTCAGACTTTTGGGGAAAAAAAGTCAGCGGGAGCCTACACATGATCAGATTGTCCGGTGGACTATGGTCCACCGGACCAAGTCTTCTGTAAAGTCCGCTCGTGTGTACGCGGCATCAGACTACCCCAGCACCAATTAAAGAAAAACCTTACACACAGCAACGAGCTACAGCCACAGTGGCCCCCTGTTGTGGGATAACTATTACACCACATAACTGAGCCAGAACTTGCAGCAGACTTGAAGAGTGTTTGCAAAGAAAGTTGATCTGGAGTCATGCAATGCAGACTTGCTACAATTGTGCAACAAACTTATGAAACCTGGCAAGTAGGATCAAACTTGCAGCACAATTACTTGCTATCTGGGTTGTTTCATAGAAACAAATAATTTTTGTATGATAGATGAATTATTTTATGCAAGAGGGTTTATCTTTATATATGATTATTGGATTGAATGTATTTCACACGTGAACAGTAAGGGATTAGGTTAATAGCAGTGGGTTCACTATCACCAGATTGTGGGGTTATAGATTTGCGTTGCTTGCTTCTTTTTTCTTGCCAAAACCAGAGACTTGCATAACTCTGGCTATAGACTTGCATAACTCTGGCTATAGACTTGCAGGGCTCTTGCTGTAGACTTGCGGGGCTCTTGTTGTAGACTTGCGGGGCTCTTGTTGTAGACTTGTGGGGCTCTTGCTATAGACTTGCAGGGTTCTTGCTATAGACTTGCGGGGCTCTTGCTATAGACTTGCGGGGCTCTTGCTATAGACTTGCGGAGCTCTTGCTGTAGACTCACCATTGCAACTTCGCTCTTGCTAGAGACTTGTCATGCAAATTTGCTACAAATTGGAAAAGTGTCAACTACAACTTGTGCTTTAAGTGCTCTGCAAGTGTACAACTTATCAGGGAAGATGTGCAGCAAGTTAACAAAACTTACAATTCAATACTGCCTCAAATGTGTGGCAAGTTATCTTTGCTATCTGGGTTAGTCGACTAAAATGTCCTACATTTTAATCAACCAAAATCTCCAGTACATTTTAGTCGACTAAAACTCATTTTAGTCATTTAAAATCTAATGGGTGTAGTTAAGGTGTAATGCATTATTTAAGCATTATTTCTACAATTTCCAAACTCATGATATACTGCTGGAGTGAAATATCGAATATGTTAATATTTATGGTATTAAGGTTTGAACATGCACTACAGACACAGATTTAGTTGTTATACAATGTCTTTATTTAAGTAAAACCGCTTCGTCAAGAATATTGCTTTTTCGATAAAAGGTTAACTTAAAAAATAAAAGAAATAAAAACGCTTTGCGTGATGATGCCACCATGCAGTGCACATTTACATGAACTTTAATGCCGCGTACACACGCTCAGAATTTCCTAAGGGAAATGTTGGATGTGAGCTTGTTGGCTGAAAGTCCGACCGTGTGTATGCTCCATTGAACGTTTGTTGTCAGACTTTCCACCAACAAATGTTGGCTAGCAGGTTCTCAAATTTTCCACCAACAAAACTTTGTTGTTGGAATTTCCAATCGTGTGTACATCGACGTTTTCCAATCGTCTTGTAAACTAGCGTTCGTAATGGAGAATTAACATTCGTAGCGTGGCAAATTAGGAAATCTCCAAATGCAGCGCACAATTCTCTTCTTCTTTAATGGGATGAAGCTGTTTGCTGGTGATACTGATGGAGTTATTGCCAATTAATTTTCAATGGCTTTTCTTTTCAAGTGATATCAAGAATAAAAATAATAATAATAGCGCTAAATGAAAAACGCAAAAAGAAAAGCGCGAATCAACACTCAACAAACTTCTACTAACACGTAATTAGCAGAAGGAGCCAAAGGGTGGCGCTAAAGAGCTGAAAAACCACATAGTACGTCTAGTACGTCACTACATTCGTAATTATTGGCCAACATTTGTGTGACCGTGTGTATGCAAGACAAGTTGGAGCCAACAACCTTTGAACAAAATTCCACGGTTGTGTTGTCGGAAAGTCTGATCGTGTGTACGAGGCATTACAGTTCAAGAAACTGAACAGAACACAACAAAACATTTCATTAGCTTGGCCTGGTGTCAAGAAGGGCAGCAAAGAGGCCACTACTTCACGTCAGGAAAAACATCAGGGACAGACTGATATTCTGCAAGATACAAGGATTGGACTGCTGATGACTGGAGTAAAGTAATTTTCTCTGATGAATCCCCTTTCTGATTGTTTGGGGCATCCGGAAAAAACCTTGTTGTCCAGAGAAGAAAAAGTGAGCGCTACACTATCATCAGTCCTGTGTCATGCCAACAGTAAAGCATTCTGAGACCATTCATGTGTGGGGTTGCTAAGTTCTCAGCCAAGGGAGTGGGCTCACTTACAATTTTGCCTAAGAAGAACACAGCCATGAATAAAGAATGGTACAAAAACATCCTGTCAGGTCCCACACTTACCAGACAGGTGAGTCCACTTGGGCAGAGGGTAGGCTCCCTTACGTATCCGATTCGGGGCCCCTGGTAGAGTAGACAGGAGGCCACGAATGAGGAGTGGTATGAGGGCCTGAAGTAGGGTCCTGGAGCACAATGGTCTGGCAAGCAACCGGTAGATCTTCAGACTGGATAGAGCAGATGCTGGGCAGGAACTGGTCAGGCTGGTCACACACAGGCAGAGGTTGGCAACGGGCTGGCAGCAGCGGTACAAGAGGGTGAGGCAGAAACAAGGTCAGACAAGCCGGGGTCGGGTTCAGGCAGCAATCAAGGAAGGTCCAAAGGGTAAGCCGGGTCACAACGGATAAGCACAACGAGGATACAGGAACACAGGATGATCACGGAACAAGGTACAGAGCTGTTTGATCAAGCAGCACTGGGTCAGCATGGAGGCAAGCCTTAAATAGGCCGATTGGCGCCAAAACGCCGCGCACGTGCACGCGCCGATTCGCCAAAGCGCGCCGCGCCCCTGCACGCGCCCGAGCGCGCCCCCGACACCGGCGTGCACGCCCACCGAACCGGGTCGCGTCAAAAGCAACGCCCACAGGCGGACGCGCGCTAGCGCGAACGCGCGTACGCACGACCGCCCGGACGCCACCCTGCACGCCACGGCCGGCCAGCCCAGACACACCAGCGCCCCCAGGGACACGCGCCCCAGCACGGACTGGAACGCGAGCGCCAACACGCCCCGGCGCGCCCCGGCGCCCAACCAGGTAACCTCTCTGACAGTGCCCCCTCCTCAAGGGCAGACTCCGGATGCCCAGCTGGGCCATCTTTGCGGGATGAGAGGTTTTGAAGGATTGTAGAAGTTCGTTAGCATGTAAATTGCTTTCTGGTTCCCACGAATTGTCTTCGGGACCATAGCCCCTCCATTTTACCAGATATTGTACCTGATTGCGCCTTCTTCTGCAATCAAGAATTGCTTCCACTTCAAACTCCTCTTCGCCATCAACCTTAATCAGTTTGGGTGGACCAATGCAACGACCAGGAAAGAAATTAGGAGTGACCGGTTTTAGGAGAGATACGTGGAATACTGGATGTATCCTCAGGGAATTGGGGAGGTCCAATTCAAATGCCACATTGTTGATCTTCCTTTTGATCAAGAAAGGACCCAGGTATTTGGGACCCAGTTTCCTGGATGGACAAGCTAACTTGAGGTTTGCGGTGGACAGCCAGACAGAATTGCCAGGTTCTAGCATAAGTTCTCCTCGTCTCTTTCTGTCAAAGATCCTCTTGTAGTCTTCCTGAGCCTTGGTCATGGTTTCCTGTAGCAATTTATTGTTGTTGGAGAAAAAATTCAAGGTCTCAGAAACTGCAGGAACAGGGCATTCAGGAAATGCTCCAGGTAAGAAGGATGGGTGGAAACCGTAATTGGCATAGAACGGAGACTGATTAGTCGCTGAGTGTAATGAGTTATTATAAGAAAACTCTGCGATGGGAAGCAGGGAGGCCCAGTCATCTTGGGAAAAAGCTGAAAAACAGCGGATGTATTGCTCCAAGGTTTGGTTCGTCCTCTCAGTTTGTCCATTGGACTGAGGGTGGTAGGCCGAGGAAAAGGACAACTCGATCTCAAGGGCACCACAAAGGGATCTCCAGAATCTGGAGGTGAACTGGACGCCTCTGTCCGAGACTATATTGGTCGGGACTCCATGTAGTCTGACGATTTCTTTGATGAAGATAGAGGCGGTCTCCATGGCTGAGGGGGTGCCCTTCATGGGGAGAAAATGGGCCATTTTAGACAACCTGTCTACTACGACAAAAATGGACGAAAAACCCTCTGATGGTGGGAGCTCCATGATGAAGTCCATAGAAATCATGGCCCAAGGTCTCTCTGGGACTGGTAATGGCTTCAGTAGGCCCCATGCTCTTGACCGGCTAGTCTTATCTCTGGCACACGTATCACAGGACTCCACATATGCCTTACAATCCTTGGTAAGATGAGGCCACCAGAAGGAGCGTTGGACAAGGTCAATTGTTTTCCTTGTGCCGAAGTGACCAGCAAGTTTGTGGTCATGGCACAAGCTTAGTACTCGTGCTTTCAGCTCCTCAGGGACCACAATCCTATTCTTGAACCAGAGTAGTCCATCCTTGGCACAGGCTTCAGCAGGTGGGGGCATTCTCGAGGAGGCTCGCCTGATTTGAGAAATTATGTCTTCCTGTAGAACTAGGAAATTTCCAGAAGGGAGAATGGTGTCTGGGGACAGGGTTCTTTCAGAGTCGAGAAACATTCGGGAAAGGGCGTCGGATTTGACATTCTTGGATCCAGGTCTGTACGTAATGTGAAAAATAAATCGAGAAAAAAAAAGTGCCCATCTGGCCTGCCGGGGTTTTAATCTCTTGGCCGTTCTTAGATATTCTAAGTTTTTATGGTCTGTGTAGACCAAGATGGGATGTGCTGCACCTTCCAGGAGATAACGCCATTCCTCCAGAGCTGCCTTGATGGCCAGAAGTTCCCGATCACCCACGTCATAATTTTTCTCGGAAGGAGAGAGCTTACGTGAGAAGAATCCCACTGGGTACAGGAGTGCTTTGGCACCCTGTCTCTGAGACAGTACAGCTCCGACTGCAACTTCGGAAGCATCCACTTCCAGGACGAAAGGCAAGGCAGGATTGGGATGCTTAAGAATAGTGGCTGAGGTGAACAACGCTTTGAGTCTTTCAAAGGCCTCTTGTGCTTTAGGGGTCCAGTGGAACCGGCACCCTTGTTTAATAAGTTCCGTAATGGGAGCTATGATTGAAGAAAATCCCTTGATGAACTTTCTGTAGAAGTTGGCGAAGCCAATAAAACGTTGTACCCCTTTTTTGTCAGTCGGTGCAGGCCACTCCAGAATAGCGGATACTTTCTGAGGATCCATTTTAATGCCATCAGGAGAGATGATTAAACCCAAGAACTGGATGGATTGGAGCTCGAATTCGCACTTCTCAAGTTTGGCGTAAAGCCCATGCTGTCTTAGCCGGGAGAGTACGGTTCGTACGTGTTTGCGGTGCTCCATCAGGGAGGCGGAGAAGACCAAGATATCATCCAGGTAAACGATGACATATAAATCCAGTAAATCATGAAAGACGTCATTAACAAAATGCTGAAATGTTGCCGGTGCGTTGCACAGACCAAAAGGCATGACAAGGTACTCATAATGACCAAATCGGGTACGAAAAGCTGTCTTCCACTCGTCTCCTTCTCTTATACGGATCAGGTTATAGGCTCCACGGAGGTCTAGTTTAGTAAACACGGTAGCAGATCCTAACCTCTGAAATAGCTCAGGAACCAAGGGTAGCGGGTATCTGTTTTTTATGGTAATTTTGTTAAGCTCCCGGTAATCAATGCAGGGACGTAGGGAGTGATCCTTTTTTTCCACGAAGAAGATACCTGCCCCAGCTGGAGACGTGGAAGGACGAATGAACCCTTTCTTCAGGTTTTCGTCAATGTAAGTCTTCAAGGTGCCCAGCTCCTGCTCAGTTAGGGGAAAGATCCTACCAAAGGGTACCTGGTAGAAGTTCTATTGGGCAGTCATAGGATCTATGTGCTGGAAGGGTTTCTGCCCCCTTCTTACTGAACACGTCTAGGAAATCCCGGTAAGGTTCAGGAAGGTCTTGGTAGAGTTTAGTTTCAGAGTCCATGCACAGACATTGGGAGGAGGTTGGTGGGATTCCCCGTAAGCAGTTTTGTCTGCAATATTCAGAGGAAAACTGAACTTTGCCCATAGCCCAGTTGATGCTAGGATTGTGGGCCTGTAGCCAAGGTATTCCTAGGATAATTGGGAAGAGAGGAGAGGAGATGACATCTAGGCGTAATAGTTCCTGATGTTCCGGGCCAATGGTGGCCAAAAGAGGAACCGTTTCTTGGGTGACGGGTCCGGAACGGAGGGTGGAACCGTCTGCTAGAAAAACTGCCAGTCCTTGGGCTTTAGTTTGAGTGGGGATGTGGTGAGTTTCAACGAAGGTCCGGTCAATGAATCCACTGCATGCCCCCGAATCAATGATGACCGGTACTGGGATGTTCCTTCCAGGTAACTGTAAGACAATGGAGAGTGTTAAATGGCTACCGGCACTAGGTAGGACAGGTGCACACAATGAGGAGGACGGTAGACACTTACGTCTTTTATTGGGGCATGCTCTTGCAAAATGACCGGGCTCTCCACAGTACAACCACAGGTTGAGTGTGCGTCTTCGTGTCTTCTCTTCTGGAGTCAGAGAGGGACGGAGCAGTCCCAACTGCATAGGTTCCGAGCCTTCCTGGGCGGAAGCAGATGAGACCAATGGAGCTTGGTGCGGGGCACTAGGGACCCTGGGCAACATCCAGGTAAGACGTGGATGACCAACTGATCTTTCAGAGCGTCTTTCCCTGAGGCGACGGTCAATTTGGATTGACAAATTGATGAGCTCCTCTAATGTCTGGGGAACCCCCACTCGTGCCAGTTCATCCTTTAGGGGATCAGATAATCCCAGCCGATATTGGTGACGCAAAGCAGCGTCATTCCACTCCGTGTCGGAGCTCCAACGCCTAAACTCCACGGCATAATCTTCAGCCGCTCTGCGACCTTGTTGGAGGGAATGCAAAGTGGCTTCAGCCGTTGCCGTTAGCTGAGGGTCCTCATACAGTTGAGACATGGCTAGGAAGAAATCACTCACAGAGTCAAGAGATTGAGCCTTTTGCTTCAGTAGATGGTGGGCCCAGGTTTGAGGTTCACCAGTCAGCAAGGATATGACGAACCCCACTTTAGTAGCTTCCAGGGAGAACGTACGGGGTTGCAGGGCAAAATATAGTTCGCATGCGTTGCGGAACGCCTGGAACTTACTGCGATCTCCGGAAAACTTCTCGGGTGTAGGTACCCTGGGCTCTGGTGGAAGCATCACTACAGAGGGTGCCGAAGCCGGATTGGACGCTGCTCCTGAAGGAGAGGCTGAGAGGGCCTGGACCTGCCCTTCCAATCTGGTGTAGCCTTCTTGCAGACTTTTAACGGCTTGAGTAAGGCCCGCTAGGTGCCTGCACAGTTCATCCATGGGGGAGGCCCCCTGCCCGGACTCAG
Organism: Lithobates clamitans; assembly: GCA_037952925.1. Lineage (NCBI taxonomy): Eukaryota > Metazoa > Chordata > Amphibia > Anura > Ranidae > Lithobates > Lithobates clamitans. Next base: position 4,384,665 of record JBBGZY010000942.1, read on the forward strand.
TCATGGCTGCCTGATACTGTCAGGTCCCACACTTACCAGACAGGTGAGTCCACTTGGGCAGAGGGTAGGCTCCCTTACGTATCCGATTCGGGGCCCCTGGTAGAGTAGACAGGAGGCCACGAATGCGGAGTGGTATGAGGGCCTGAAGTAGGGTCCTGGAGCACAATGGTCTGGCAAGCAACCGGTAGATCTTCAGACTGGATAGAGCAGATGCTGGGCAGGAACTGGTCAGGCTGGTCACACACAGGCAGAGGTTAGCAACGGGCTGGCAGCAGCGGTACAAGAGGGTGAGGCAGAAACAAGGTCAGACAAGCCGGGGTCGGGTTCAGGCAGCAATCAAGGAAGGTCCAAAGGGTAAGCCGGGTCACAACGGATAAGCACAACGAGGATACAGGAACACAGGATGATCACGGAACAAGGTACAGAGCTGTTTGATCAGGCAGCACTGGGTCAGCATGGAGGCAAGCCTTAAATAGGCCGATTGGCGCCAAAACGCCGCGCACGTGCACGCGCCGATTCGCCAAAGCGCGCCGCGCCCCCGCACGCGCCCGAGCGCGCCCCCGACACCGGCGTGCACGCCCACCGAACCGGGTCGCGTCAAAAGCAACGCCCACAGGCGGACGCACGCTAACGCGAACGCGCGCTAGCGCGAACGCGCGTACGCACGAACGCCCGGACGCCACCCTGCACGCCACGGCCGGCCAGCCCAGACACACCAGCGCCCCCAGGGACACGCGCCCCAGCACGGACAGGAACGCGAGCGCCAACACGCCCCGGCGCGCCCCGGCGCCCAACCAGGTAACCTCTCTGACACATCCTCAGAGAACAACTCCTCCTAACCATCCAAGAACAGTTTGGTGATGAACAATGCCTTTTCCAGCATAATGGAGCACCTTGCCATAACGAAAAAATGATAACTAAGTGGCTTGGGGAACAAAACATGGACATTTTGGGTCAATGGCCAGGAAACTCCCCAGACCTCAATCCCATTGAGAACTTGTGGTCAATTCTCAAGAGGCGGGTGAACAAAAAAAAAAAAACACAAATTCTGACAAACTCCAAGCATTGATTATGCAAGAATGGGCTGCCATCAGTCAGGATGTGGCGCAGAATTTGATTGACAATGACAACATGCCAGGGCGAAATGCAGAGCTCTTGAAAAAGAAGGATCAACTCAACACTGCAAATATTGACTCTTTGCATAAATTTAATGTAATTGTCAATTTGTCTTTGCCACTTATGAAATGCTTGTAACTATACTTCAGTATACCATTAGTAACATCTGACATAAAGATCTAAAAACACTGAAGTAGCAGACTTTGTGAAAATTAATATTGGTGCCATTCTCAAAACTTTTGGCCACAGCTGTGCATGTACAAGCACAGCACCCACAGCAAACTGCACAGGCACTGTCCCTGGTAGTCTGGCACAGCATAATAAAACAATACTTGGGGGTAATTCTTATTCCTACAATAAGAATCAGTATAATGTCTGTTTATTACTTCAATAGTTGCAATTCTCAGATACATTCAAAGAAAAAGTGCATAATGATGCCGTTGGTCTGTGAATTATAACAGTCATCACTTTTTATCAACTCCTCTCTCCTCTCTCTCTCAGCATTTGCAATGACAATAGAGGTAAATATCCCACTAAAAAGACTACTGGGGCAGGACCCCGTTGTAAGACTTCCTTTTATGACCGTTACTGATCTATTTTTCTTTTTCGTTGTGTGATATTTACCTCTATTGTCAAATTTGTCAATGCTAAGAGAGAGAGAAGAGTTAATAAAAAGTGGTGGTTGTTGATGTTCCACATACTAATGCAATTTGTAGCCTGTGCATTTTTCCTATGACTTTTAATTGACAATTAAAACTGTTGTTGAACCATTGATTTTTCCTATCGCAAGAAGCACAACCCACAAGTAGTAGGTAAGCTTCTAATGTTAGAACTACCTGGAAAATAAAACACTCTATTTGATTCTATTCATTTTAAGGAAAGCACTTTGTGCCAACTAGACCCTTGCTCTATTCCACTGGCCTCTAGAGAGGTCTCCTGTAACACTGAATACCCTCCCTGCAAAGGCTTGAGAAGCTGGCATAACCAGCAGGTCTAATGCAAAAAGTTCTAGCTGGTGATAAAAAGTGTCACTCTTTGACAGCCAAAAATCTGTTGCGGTGTCCTCACTGATGGTGGCTACTTGGTGCAAAAGCTCTTCCTTATATTTTCTGATCTGCTGTTCAATGCTAAGAAAAAAATGTAGAAGCGCTAAAAAATAAAAATACTTAAAGTGGATGTAAACCCAATGTCATCCTTTCTAAACTACTAGAAGAAAAACTGCATATTCTGTGGGTGGGTGTGTTGTCTGGAGCTCGGTGGGTGGAGTCATGATATTAGTAGACTCCTCGCCCACCTCTACACTCCCCTTTTCAATATGCATTTTTCTCCTGTGTATTTCTTACACTAAACTTCTGCTATGATCTCTAACATCCAGTGAAAAGACAGGAAAGTAACCACATGACTTCAGCATGCCAAATCATGCTGAGGTGTGGAACAGCCAATCCTTGCAGAGCTGCTGAAGAAAGGAGTGGGGGTGGAAATTAAAAAATAATGCATGTCTCTTAGGCTAGTGCACGAGATATGTAAATCACCTGTCACTCACAGCAAGGGGAGGATTTTTTCTCTGTTTGTCAAGATTTATCTCACTGAACAATAAAAGAGGATTGCTCAGAGCTGGATTAACTCTGTGTGGCGAGACTGGGCTCAAATGATAGGAAATCTTATACTCTACATTATGACATCAAAAGAAAAAAAAAACATTTCGGGTTTACATCCACTTTGAATACCACTGGTGCTAAATGATAACCATATAGTTATACAGTGTATTGACAAAAAATAGCAATATTAAATTGATCCAGATAATAATGAAATAAATTAAATCAATAATAAACAATTATAAAAGTGGATCATGAAATTAAAAGTCCTTCAATGTGAAAGTCTAAACTGATTCTTCCCTCCGTGACAACTATCCAAAATAATAGAACAAGTGTTCAAAGAAGAATATCAAGGTGTTCAAAAAGAATAAATGAAATAGTGATTCCGTGACAAATCCACCACCCCATGTGACCACCAGATAAAATAAAGGCTTACCAACTAGCAAGCAATTGGAGCTTGTGACCTATACCCGGTCAAGGCCTTTAGTCAAAAAGTGTAGCAAGTGCCTCCAATCCCAGACTCCTATCTTAAGGATAAGGCAAGTATCTCTGGGGATCCACACTCCACCGAGTAATATGGGTGACTCTACAGGCTCTCCTGAGCCAAAAAGCTCCAATAGGCAGTCATAGGCAACCCAAAAAAGAGAGACTCACCATAGCGTAATAACGTTTAAACAATTTAATAGAAGATAGATAAAGATAAAAAATATATTGCACTTACAAGGTTAAAAATAAGAAGTAGCGAATAGCCGTCCGGCTGTACATGGACGCCCATCCACTAAGACCTTAGTACGTGTTGACGTCAGCACATCAACTCCTCCCGATGCACGTTTAGTCAATACAATGACATCTTCTGGGGAATGCTGTTTGGGGAGATCCTCTGCCTGGGTCTTCTGCGGCATTTAGACAGAAACTGAAAGATTGGCTGCTTAGATGTGGATGGAGGTGTTTCTTCCACTTTCTGCGTTTTTTTTATATTCTCCTGTTCCACATCATCTTCAGACAGTTCCTCATGTTGTGTGTGTGGCAATGTGGATTTTCTTACGGCATACTCCTCTGCCTTTTTAAGAAGTTCCTGAATATTTTCATCCGCCACATCAACAAGGGTTTCACAGACAGTAGGGTCGACAAAACAAGCAGCTGCTGCAGGTGGCAAGAACATTTCATCAGGTGTATCTAAGAATGAAGCAAAACGCTGGTTCACACTCCCTTTCATTTTCTGTGCAATTGTGGCAAGGTCTTGGTAGCTAGTGGTCTGTTTAACCACTTAAGGACCGCCTCACGCCGATGTACGTCGGCAAGGCGGCACGGGCAGGCAAAATCACGTACATGTACGTGATTTGCCTCCCGCGGGTGGGGGGTCCGATCGGACCCCCCCCGCTGCCCGAGGCGGTCCCGTTTTGTCCCCCGGCGATCGGAGACGAGGGGGAGGCCATCCGTTCGTGGCCCCCCCTCGCGATCGCCGCCGGCCAATAGGAACACTCCTTTGCTGCTGTATGCTAAACAGCAGCAAAGGAAGTGATGTCATCTCCCCTCGGGTCGGTAGTTTCCGTTCCGGCCCGAGGAGAGACGACATGTGAGTGAGTGCACCAACACACACACACACAGTAGAACATGCCAGGCACACATTACACCCCGATCCCCCCCCCCGATCCCCCCCCCCGATCCCCCCCCGATCAACCCCCCCCCCGTCACAAACTGACACCAGCAGTTTTTTTTTTTTTCTGATTACTGCTAGGTGTCAGTTTGTGACAGTTACTGTGTTAGCACAGTTACTGTTACCCCCCTGTAGGTCTAGGGTACCCCCCTAACCCCCCCTAATAAAGTTTTAACCCCTTGATCACCCCCTGTCACCAGTGTCACTGAGCGATCATTTTTCTGATCGCTGTATTAGTGTCGCTGGTGACGCTAGTTAGTGAGGTAAATATTTAGGTTCGCCGTCAGCGTTTTATAGCGTCAGGGACCCCCATATAGTACCTAATAAATGTTTTAACCCCTTGATTGCCCCCTAGTTAACCCTTTCACCACTGATCACTGTATAACCGTTACGGTTGACGCTGGTTAGTTTGTTTATTTTTTATAGTGTCAGGGCACCCGCCGTTTATTACCGAATAAAGGTTTAGCCCCCTAATCGCCCGGCGGTGATATGCGTCGCCCCAGGCAGCGTCAGATTAGCGCCAGTACCGCTAACACCCACGCACGCAGCATGCGCCTCCCTTAGTGGTATAGTATCTGTACGGATCAATATCAGATCTATACTAGCGTCCCCAGCAATTTAGGGTTCCCAAAAACGCAGTGTTAGCGGGATCAGCCCAGATACCTGCTAGCACCTGCGTTTTGCGCCTCCGCCCAGCCCACCCAAGTGCAGTATCGATCGATCACTGTCACTTACAAAACACTAAACGCATAACTGCAGCGTTCGCAGAGTCAGGCCTGATCCCTGCGATCGCTAACAGTTTTTTTGGTAGCATTTTGGTGAACTGGCAAGCACCAGCCCCAGGCAGCGTCAGGTTAGCGCCAGTACCGCTAACACCCACGCACGCACCGTACACCTCCCTTAGTGGTATAGTATCTGAACGGATCAATATCTGATCCGATCAGATCTATACTAGCGTCCCCAGCAGTTTAGGGTTCCCAAAAACGCAGTGTTAGCGGGATCAGCCCAGATACCTGCTAGCACCTGCGTTTTGCCCCTCCGCCCGGCCCAGCCCAGCCCACCCAAGTGCAGTATCGATCGATCACTGTCACTTACAGAACACTAAACGCATAACTGCAGCGTTCACAGAGTCAGGCCTGATCCCTGCGATCGCTAACAGTTTTTTTGGTAGCGTTTTGGTGAACTGGCAAGCACCAGCCCCAGGCAGCGTCAGGTTAGCGCCAGTACCGCTAACACCCACGCACGCACCATACACCTCCCTTAGTGGTATAGTATCTGATCGGATCAATATCTGATCCGATCAGATCTATACTAGCGTCACCAGCAGTTTAGGGTTCCCAAAAACGCAGTGTTAGCGGGATCAGCCCAGATACCTGCTAGCACCTGCGTTTTGCCCCTCCGCCCGGCCCGGCCCAGCCCACCCAAGTGCAGTATCGATCGATCACTGTCACTTACAAAACTCTAAACGCATAACTGCAGCGTTCGCAGAGTCAGGCCTGATCCCTGCGATCGCTAACAGTTTTTTTGGTAGCGTTTTGGGGAACTGGCAAGCACCAGCGGCGTAGTATACCCCGGTCGTAGCCAAACCAGCACTGCAGTAACACTTGGTGACGTGGCGAGTCCCATAAGTGCAGTTCAAGCTGGTGAGGTGGCAAGCACAAGTAGTGTCCCGCTGCCACCAAAAAGACAAACACAGGCCCGTCGTGCCCATAATGCCCTTCCTGCTGCATTCGCCAATCCTAATTGGGAACCCACCGCTTCTGCAGCACCCGTAATTCCCCCATTCACATCCCCAACCAAATGCAGTCGGCTGCATGAGAGGCATTTTTATGTCCTCCCGAGTACCCCTACCCAGCGAACCCCCCAAAAAAGATGTTGTGTCTGCAGCAAGCGCGGATATAGGCGTGACACCCGCTATTATTGTCCCTCCTGTCCTGACAATCCTGGTCTTTGCATTGGTGAATGTTTTGAACGCTACCATACACTAGTTGAGTATTAGCGTGGGGTACAGCATTGCACAGACTAGGCACACTTTCACAGGGTCTCCCAAGATGCCATCGCATTTTGAGAGACCCGAACCTGGAACCGGTTACAGTTATAAAAGTTAATTACAAAAAAAGTGTAAAAAAAAAAAAATATATAAAATAAAAAAAAATAGTTGTCGTTTTATTGTTCTCTCTCTCTCTATTCTCTCTCTCTATTGTTCTGCTCTTTTTTTACTGTATTCTATTCTGCAATGTTTTATTGTTATTGTTATTGTTATTATGTTTTATCATGTTTGTTTTTCAGGTATGTAATTATTTATACTTTACTGTTTACTGTGCTTTATTGTTAACCATTGTTAACCATTTTTTTGTCTTCAGGTACGCCATTCACGACTTTGAGTGGTTATACCAGAATGATACCTGCAGGTTTAGGTATCATCTTGGTATCATTCTTTTCAGCCAGCGGTTGGCTTTCATGTAAAAGCAATCCTAGCGGCTAATTAGCCTCTAGACTGCTTTTACAAGCCGTGGGAGGGAATGCCCCCCCCCACCGTCTTTCGTGTTTTTCTCTGGCTCTCCTGTCTCAACAGGGAACCTGAGAATGCAGCCGGTGATTCAGCCAGCTGACCATAGAGCTGATCAGAGACCAGAGTGGCTCCAAACATCTCTATGGCCTAAGAAACCGGAAGCTACGAGCATTTCATGACTTAGATTTCGCCGGATGTAAATAGCGCCATTGGGAAATTGGGGAAGCATTTTATCACACCGATCTTGGTGTGGTCAGATGCTTTAAGGGCAGAGGAGAGATCTAGGGTCTAATAGACCTCAATTTTTTCAAAAAAGAGTACCTGTCACTACCTATTGCTATCATAGGGGATATTTACATTCCCCGAGATAACAATAAAAATGATTAAAAAAAAAAATATGAAAGGAACAGTTTAAAAGTAAGATTAAAAAAGCAAAAAAATAATAAAAAAAAAAAAAAAAAAAAGCACCCCTGTCACCCCCTGCTCTCGCGTTAAGGCGAACGCAAGCGGCGGTCTGTCGTCAAACGTAAACAGCAATTGCACCATGCATGTGAGGTATCACCGCGAAGGCCAGATCGAGTGCAGTAATTTTTCCAGTAGACCTCCTCTGTAAATCTAAAGTGGTAACCTGTAAAGGCTTTTAAAGGCTTTTAAACATGTATTTATTTTGTTGCCACTGCACGTTTGTGCGCAATTTTAAAGCATGTCATGTTTGGTATCCATGTACTCGGCCTAAGATCATCTTTTTTATTTCATCAAACATTTGGGCAATATAGTGTGTTTTAGTGCATTAAAATTTAAAAAAGTGTGTTTTTTCCCCAAAAAATGCGTTTGAAAAATCACTGCGCAATTACTGTGTGAAAAAAAAAAAATGAAACACCCACCATTTTAATCTGTAGGGCATTTGCTTTAAAAAAATATATAATGTTTGGGGGTTCAAAGTAATTTTTTTGCAAAAAAAAATAACTTTTTCATGTAAACAATAAGTGTCAGAAAGGGCTTTGTCTTTAAGTGGTTAGAAGAGTGGGTGATGTGTGACATAAGCTTCTAAATGTTGTGCATAAAATGCCAGGACAGTTCAAACCCCCCCCAAATGACCCCATTTTGGAAAGTAGACACCCCAAGCTATTTGCTGAGAGGCATGTCGAGTCCATGGAATATTTTATATTGCGACACAAGTTGCGGGAAAGAGACAAATTTTTTTTTTTTTTTTTTGCACAAAGTTGTCACTAAATGATATATTGCTCAAACATGCCATGGAAATATGTGAAATTACACCCCAAAATACATTCTGCTGCTTCTCCTGAGTACGGGGATACCACATGTGTGAGACTTTTTGGGAGCCTAGCTGCGTACGGGACCCCGAAAACCAAGCACCGGCTTTAAGGCTTTCTAAGGGCGTGAATTTTTGATTTCACTCTTCACTGCCTATCACAGTTTCGGAGGCCATGGAATGCCCAGGTGGCACAAGACCCCCCCCAAATGACCCCATTTTGGAAAGTAGACACCCCAAGCTATTTGCTGAGAGGTATAGTGAGTATTTTGCAGACCTCACTTTTTGTCACAAAGTTTTGAAAATTGAAAAAAGAAAAAAAAAAAATGTTTTTTCTTGTCTTTCTTCATTTTCAAAAACAAATGAGAGCTGCAAAATACTCACCATGCCTCTCAGCAAATAGCTTGGGGTGTCTACTTTCCAAAATGGGGTCATTTGGGGGGGGTTTGTGCCGCCTGGGCATTCCATGGCCTCCGAAACTGTGATAGGCAGTGAAGAGTGAAATCAAAAATTTTCACCCTTAGAAATCCTGAAGGCAGTGATTGGTTTTCGGGGTCCCGTACGCGGCTAGGCTCCCAAAAAGTCCCACACATGTGGTATCCCCATACTCAGGAGAAGCAGCTGAATGTATTTTGGGGTGCAATTCCACATATGCCCATGGCCTGTGTGAGCAATATATCATTTAGTGACAACTTTTTGTAAATATTTTTTTTTTTGTCATTTTTCAATCACTTGGGACAAAAAAAATAAACATTCAATGGGTTCAACATGCCTCTCAGCAATTTCCTTGGGGTGTCTACTTTCCAAAATGGGGTCATTTGGGGGGGGGTTTGTACTGCCCTGCCATTTTAGCACCTCAAGAAATGACATAGGCAGTCATAAACTAAAAGCTGTGTAAATTACAGAAAATGTACCCTAGTTTGTAGACGCTATAACTTTTGCGCAAACCAATAAATATACGCTTATTGACATTTTTTTTACCAAAGACATGTGGCCGAATACATTTTGACCTAAATGTATGACTAAAATTTAGTTTATTGGATTTTTTTAATAACAAAAAGTAGAAAATATCATTTTTTTTCAAAATTTTCGGTCTTTTTCCGTTTATAGCGCAAAAAATAAAAACCGCAGAGGTTATCAAATACCATCAAAAGAAAGCTCTATTTGTGGGAAGAAAAGGACGCAAATTTCGTTTGGGTACAGCATTGCATGACCGCGCAATTAGCAGTTAAAGCGACGCAGTGCCAAATTGGAAAAAGACCTCTGGTCCTTAGGCAGCATAATGGTCCGGGGCTCAAGTGGTTAAAGGCCTCAAGGTGGCTGACTATTAGCATTAGCAACGTGACCTCAGCACGTCACTCCGGAACCGCGTGCTCACTGGATGAAGTGTCAGCAAGGACTGAACAGCTGCTTGTTTCAAACCTGGATGGTTGCGCCATTCGGAATACAGCAAATAATACACAGGGAGGACATTGGCTTTTTGGCAGGAACCTGGCTTAAGACAGACTAGCACTCTCAGCCATCCATCTTCTGGGGTAGAGTATCGCTACATGAGCACGCTGGATGCCCTCGAGCTGGTGAGAGATGTTTTGATCCAATCTGTATACATAAATATGCTCCTCCAGCCTTCAACACTCCCCCTGCTGCCTCTGTCATCACTACGTATGCCACTGTCACTTTTTTTATATCCATGATTTGTCGACCAACACTAGTTACCTTACTGGTTTTACTTGCTGTCTACCTTGCATAATCAATTTTTGGTCCCGGTCTTCATGCCCAACCAACCGTGCTGAACCAACTTTATTTACGGACTTCCATTAGTACCCTCCATCCATCTCATCCATATACCCTATATACCACGCCCATGACCGATGATTAATAGGATTCCACTAGCAGTATTCCCATATACTAATCAACCTTATGTCATCAGTGCCTGTGAGTGGTGATTGTGGTTTGCATGTGTGATGTATAGCCGTGGCTCCTTTGTTTTTAATACCTCAGACAACGTTGTCGTTTTATTCTAAAGGGTCCTTGATAGTCACTTAATATAGCCCTTCCCCTTTTTCTTTATATTTAATTTGTGTGGTGTTTAATTTTTGTACAATAAAATTAATTTGGCTTTTCTATAGTGTTCAGGTGTTTTTCCCTCTTAAGAGAACCTTATTCTCTTAGTTTTTTCTGTATGCCTTAGGGCAACCCGAACTGCATCCCATGTTTATTGTGTGGATGAACATTTAGCTAACATTTATTAACTTAATTAATTTTACTTTGGTGGTTAATCCGGGCAACAAACTTTTGGTCTAGCTCATTATGCCTTTGTCTTGCAGGTTTTTTTTTTCCTAAAGTGTTTAAAACCACTTTAAGATTCAGTGACTAAGTGCACAACATGGACAGACAAACAAACAGCTATTACTTCAGAATAACAAAAGGTATGAAATCTGGCTGCAAGAAAGTTTGTTCAAAAAAATCCCTGCAGTGTACATAGATAAGACTGTACCCAACAATGTATTAATTTCAGGATGAGTCGTCCGCAAATTTTAAATTTTTTTTTTGGGGGGGGGGGGGGGGGGCTTGGCGGGTATACAACCGCTTTAACCCTTCTTTATGCTATCCAAAAAAACATTAAAATTATTTTTTGGGGCTGGAGCTACACCTAAAAATGTACCTGTTTTGACTTACCTACAAATTAGACTTAAGAACAAACCTACAGACCCTACCTTATTTGTAACCCAGGGACTACCTGTACTGCTACATTTCTTTGGTGAAAAGAACCCAAATCAGTATATAATATTTAGGCTGTAGGAAAATTATAAAGTCTACTAACTATGATGTACATCTGAAAATTGATCAATCCTAATGGATAATTAATAATTCTGACGGCTTATCTCATTTCTTGCGGCCCGAAAATGCCAGAACAGTACAAATATCCTCCAAATGAATTGGAAAGTAGACAGTCCAAGTTATTTAGTAAGAGGCACGGCGAATTGTTTGAAGTTAAAAAAATTTTTTTTTTCACAATTTTTTATATACTGTCACCAGTGCAGTAAAGCATCATCATACGACTGATGTGGGTGATCAGGGACACTGACTGGTGACAGTATGTAAAAAGAAAAAAAAAAAGAAGATTTTTTTTTCCATTATTTTTTATTAAATGTTACATTCTTTTTAAACATACAGTGATCAGAGCAATACCGTGTTACCACAGTTACACTGTACCACTCTGGGGAGGTGACCAGGCTTTTTGTTTTTCCCACACACTATACTGTGCTTTTTATATTTATAAGCCAACACTTTTTTTCTGAATGAAAAATAGTCATTCAGTGTTTACAATTGTGAAGAGCTGTGATTGGTCACAGTTAATCACATGGCACAGATGGGCTGTGATTGACCCTGTCTATACCATGTGATGACTGTGACCAATCAAATATCTCATCACAATAGTCAACAATAAAAGGCATGTAACAAAGCCTTTCATTGTGTACAACTGTCATGTGATCTGCTGTGGTTGGCCATAGTGATCACATGGTACTGGCAGCAGGCTGGTACAGTGATCTGTCATCGGCTGTGTCCGGTGGATACAGCTGGTGACAGATCTTGCTGGAGCGCGGCCCATGGAAAGCGTGCGCAGTGCCATTTTGGGAGGACATCCTCCCAGAACAACTGTGCTCTGGCCAAGCTGTCATTTTACAATAGGCTGGACAGGAAGGACTTAAAGAGATATTCAGTATGCCTGCACATTTTACTAAGTAGTTGAATTCCTGGAGTTCACATGATTGTAAATGAAACATACATGTTACACTTACATGCTCTGTGCAATGGTTTTGGTAAAGGTAAGCTAAAGGTAAAGGTCTGGTGTAGGTTTTTAAGGGGGACCCAAGCAAAACAAAAAAGATGGTGCAGGCCCCCCTATTTTGAATAGGGGTCTGGTATAGATTGTAAGGGGACCCTTATTCAACCGTTCCCCTTATGTGTTATTCATTCACTAAAAAAGTTGGATAGCAAACAGAAACAAAGACACCTTTTAAAAATCCCTTTTTTAAACCCCCATCCAAAAAAAAAAAGTAGTCCCGCAATGTATTTTAACACATCAATCGTGTCATCAATCAATTTAGATAAATTGTCAATCAGGGTGAGCAATGACCTGCCAACATGAACTTGATACCCCATACCACAACAATCCTCTCCCATTGGACTCATGACACAAATTACAGTTTCTCTGTGATGCTGAAATGTAAACAGCAGTGTTAGAGGAACCTGGTCATCATTGACCAAATACAGTTTACAAGCATAAGGGCCAGGGATCTAAAATGTCATTTAGTGATGATATCTATTAGTTGTTTGCCTGCAATATCAGATTTGACCACATCATGGAGCCAGTGGTATATTTACTGTTTTTGCAGAAACTAGAAACTGTTCACCTTTAACAAAAGTTCCCATCATTCTTTAGTCGAGGGAGGGAAAAAGGTGTATCCTGGGAACTTATGCCCCGTACACACGGTCGGAATTTCTGACAGAAAAAGTAAGATGGGAGCTTTTCATCGTATATTCCGACGTTGGTATGCCCCATCGGAATTTTTACGTCAAAAATTCAGACAGACTTAGATAGAGAACATGTTCTATATTTTTCCGACGGAACAAATTCCTATCGGGAAAACCGCTAGTCTGTATGCTGTTCCGATGTACCAAAAATGATGCATGCTCTGAAGCAAGTACGAGACGTCGTACGTGTTGTCCCGTTGTACGTGTTGTACGTCACCGCGTTCTTGGCGGTCGGAATTTATTGTGACCGTGTGTATGCAAGACAGCTTGAGCGGAATTCCGTTGGAAAAACTTTTATAGGGCGTACACACGGTCGGACTTTGTTCGGACATTCCGACAACAAAATCCTAGGACTTTTTCCGACGGATGTTGGCTCAAACTTATTTTGTCTACACACAGTCGCACAAAGTTGTCGGAATTTCTGATCGCCAACCACGCGGTCACGTATACCACGTACGACGAGACTAGAAAAGGTTGGTTCAGAACCAAGTGTGGCACCCTTTGGGCTCCTTTTGCTAATCTCGTGTTAGTAAAAGTTTGGTGAGAGACGATTCACGCTTTTTCAGACTCGTGGCTTTCAGATCGTTTTCTGCCATTCAGTTTGTGCTTGTGGGTTTGTATCTGCTCTTCAGTGCGTGCAAGCAAGTTCCGCGTGACTTAGTCATTGTATTCTTGTTCTTTCGTTACTATTTTTCAGGTCGCTCTTCACAGGTCTTGCTGTTCTTTAGTGCGTTCTGTTACTTCGTTCTGAGCAGCCGACCGTTTTCCAGCCATGTTTCGTATGCATACTCCTCGTAGAGTTCGTGCTGTGCGGGGGCTTGGTGTTGGGGTCCTGACCTTGACACAAGTCCAGTCCATGAACAGGGTGGGGAGGAGTTCATGGACCAAGAATTGGTTGCTTCAGCGTGACCAGTTCTTTCATATGGCTTTGCTCCGTGAGATCCGTGAGAATAATCCTGATGATTTCAGGAACTTTCTCAGGATGACGGACCCCGTGTTTCACCGTTTGTTGGCTTCGCTGACCCCCTATATCAGCAGGCAGGATACCTGCATGAGGCAAGCCATCACTCCGGAGCAGAGGTTGGTCGCTACCCTGCGGTATTTGGCCACAGGGAGAAGCCTGCAGGACTTAAAGTTCTCGACAGGCATCTCCCCCCAGGCTCTGGGGATCATTATCCCAGAGACCTGTTCTGCCATCATACAGGTCCTGCAGAAGGAGTAAATGAAGGTAAGATTTTTATCCTTTTATATCACATTTTATTGTATTGAATGTTTGCTAATATATTGTATTTCTTTCCTCATTCCCTAATTACCATGATTGTAATATGCTGTGAATGTCCCCTTTGTCCTCATGCATGCTGGATTTTTAGGTAATTATTATTTTAGGTCCTTCAAACATATTTGCCCTTCACTAACCTCCCCAGCATGGTGTCTCCTGCCCTATATTCGCCTCATGTAGTCACTTAACAATGTATTTTATCAGCTCCATAGTAGTGCTTTACCCCAAACACCCCCTAAAATGTTTGGAAATGTTATTTTTGATTTAAATTCTGGCAGAGTACCAGAGTTTTTTTTTTGGTGGTGTCCCCCCAAATGTTTTAGTAACCCTCCCTCCCCCAACTGCTAAGTCAGCTGATCCCAATTCTCTATCCTCAATCATCTATCTGCTGACTTTGCCAAACCCGTACACACTATACCCACCTCTTTACTGGTCAGATTTATGGATGAATTCCCCAAAGCATGTAGTTAAAGGGCCTGCCTGTATACTTTCAAATGGTACTGTTTAAAGTTTTGGGATCCTATTAATATCTTGACAGGTAATAGCAGAATGTCCAAATGTCCTCAAATGTGTATTTATATCTTTGTATTATGACACTTCTTACCTGTCCAGTGGTCTGCCAATAGTGTAACTAAGGAGGGGCTGTTCAAAGTAATACCCATTATTTAGGCATTCATCTCTCAATGAAGTGAAGAGGGTTACCTGTCCAAGATTTCCACACACCCCCTATAATGTTAGAAATGGCCCATGAGAAGGGGGGGGGGGGAATATGATAGGTGTACCTTATACTTTGGCCTTGTTAAATTCCCCTTAATAAATGCTATCTGGAGGTTGCCCCATAATGTTTGTGTATAATCTGCTTGCCATGTTTCTGAGTAAAAATAGTAACGTTTATTGTTTTTTCCTCAACAGTTTCCTTCCACGCCACAGGAATGGCAGACTGTGGCCTCCCACTTTGCTGAGCGGTGGGACTTTCCTAACTGCGGAGGGGCAATTGATGGGAAACACGTCCACATCGTCCCACCACCCAACTCGGGGTCGTGCTATTATAATTACAAGGGGTTTAATAGTATAGTGATGTTGGCGGTGGTGTCGGCTAATTACGACTTCTTGTATGTGGACGTGGGGAAGAATGGCCGGATGTCCAATGGTGGAGTCATCGCCCAGACGGAGTTTTACAGGCGTCTCCAGAATGGCAGCTTGCACTTGCCAGCTCCAGAGGACAATGTGGAAGGACTCCCATTCGTGTTCGTTGCTGATAAAGTGTTTGCGCTGGGGGACCACCTGATGCGCCATTCCCAATGGGGAACCTCACCCCAGAACAGAGGGTTTTTAATTACCGGCTGGCCAGAGCCCCAAGAGTGGTGGAGAACACATTTGGAATCCTGGCCTAGCCGACTATTTCTGACACCCATTCATATGGCGGAGTATAAACTGAACCATATTATAATGGCGTGCTGTGTTCTCCATAACTTTTTAAGGAAACATTTGGCCAACTATGCTGGCTCAGTTGGGCCTGAGGCCGCAATCCTACATCAAACCACACTGACGGCGCTTGAAAGTGGCCGTCCTGGCTTGCCCTCCCTGAGTGCCCGTGATGTCCGGTTACGCTACCTGGAGTTCTTTGCGGGTAGGGGGGCTATCAATATGCCAGACAATCTGTGAAGCCTTTTTATAATAAAAAAAAAAGAAATTCTTGGTGGACATTTACTGCTTGTGTTTGTTTTAGCTGACCCTGACAGAAATGTTTTGAGTGCAGAAAATGTCGTGATTGTGTAACCTTATACAAAGCACTGTTGGCTGTTATTTCCTAAATGCAAAAACACATTTCACTACAAGTGCACTTGCAAATGCACTGAAACTGCACTTGTAGTGCCAAGAGGATTTGCCCTTAGTAAATAACCCCCATTTGCTATGAAAACAGCAATTACATCACCCCAAAAGTGTTGTAGCGTTGAGACAATAATCCACACATTCTTGATTAACAATCTTTTTAATACCTGCGCAATCACATGTGCATTTACCAAAGGTTTAGAAAAAAAACCAACATGTTTGTGGTATACCAATTTTTGTGGTGGCATTATCAAAACTCAAAATGTCCATTTTACATAAAACAGGCATGTGTAAAACCAACAAGAAAGACACAAATCTTGAACTTACAAAGTTCACATTTGGTAGAACTTGAAGGCTATATCAGACATGAGTATTTAGGAACTGTGTTTGATATTGCGTTCAGATGGGGGGAAATTACCCCTGGAAAAGACAAATTTGGAAGATGCACACAATTTTGCCAATGTCAACATGTGCTAGCTGCCATCACGGGGGATCAAAGGATGTGTTTTGGGGGAGCAAGCCCTTCCTCTCAGCTACTTTATAATTGAGGAAGGGGTTGCACCCCCAAAACGCGTCCATTGATCTCCCGTGATGGCAGATAGCACATGTTGACACACTGTGTGCATCCTCCAAATTTGGCTTTGGGAAAAATCACAAAAACATTTCGCACATTGTAGCACACAAAAGAAGAAAGTGATTTTGAGGGGCTTTAAACTCGCCCTAAAACATCAATGATTTTTTTATTTTTTGGAATAACATCATTGATGTTTTGCTTGATGATTTCCAATTGTAAATTACACCCCATGATCTCCCTGATCAGGATCTGGGCACTTTCGGATGTGAAAGGATCTGGATCCAAAACCTCACGATCACCTAAAAAGAGAGGAACCCCAAAATAAATTAGGTCTAAAAAAAATGCCGCCATCCATCTCTTATCTGAGCCTGTGGTCGCAGACACTCACCTGTTGTGGTGACTAGTTCCACCACATCTTCCTCCTCCTGCTCAGCTTGTGTTGTGGGGATTTCCCCTTCTTCCAGAGGGGGAGGGGGCTCTGGTCTCCTCGGATGAGGGGTGTCTTCCGAGTCTTTTCTCTCCTATGTAAAGCAAAAATGGTATACTTAGCACACAGATATTTGATGGCAGAACTATAAAGATGAAACATTGCTTGGAAGTGGGGTACAATTATCTATTTTAGCAGAGTTCCAAGATGTAGCTTTTTTAGTGTCCTTTGTCAAGCTGCAATAGTTTACCTGTTTGGTACAAGCTTCACAGATGGAGACCCCCCTATAGTATACACTGGAGCACCTGTGTGGCCCCCTAATAAAAATGGTGTTCTTTTGTCCCACACTAGTGCTCCAGTGTCCAGATGTGAAAACAGCTGCTGAGTGTCCTCTCCTTACACAGAATCTAGTTTGCATTTCATTCTAGTAACAAAGCCATCTACACAACACAATTCTTTGAAGACAAGTATAGGGCGTCAAAATGGTGGCCAAATGCATATGGCCTAAACAATGGTATTTTATAGTTTGAACGAAAAATGTTTGATCCGAACGAATAATGTGCCCATGAACATGAAAGTTGCCATTTTAAACTGTACAACAGTTCCTAAAAGCACATGGAGCAGCACGAACGTAATAAACACAAAAAGAATAGGAACACAGCACAACTACTTACTTTTTTGCAGCACTCTCCGGATCTTTCTGTACTGCTCATGTTCTCGTAATTTGAGGTTCGACCACCGCTTCCTGAGCTGATCTTTCGATCATCGTACCCCGAAATTCCGGTGCAGACTCCTGACCACTTTCGCCATGATCTTGGCCTTTCGGACATTGGGGTTGGGGTAAGGCCCATACTTTCCATCATAGTCGGACTTCTTCAGGATGTCCACCATTTCCAACATCTCCCCAAACGACATATTTGAGTCCTTAAATCTCCTTCTGGATTGGGACGTTTCAGGCTCCGGCCTTTCCTCCCCCTCCTCCTCGTTGCTACAATTAGCACGCACCTGCAGTCTATCCGCCATGTGCTCTT